>RXPK01000146.1:1433280-2148745 GCA_004143645.1 Protaetia brevitarsis | reverse complement strand
GCATATCTTCCATAGTGCATATGTACGTATTCACCTATTAGTAATTATGCTAATATATTGCATATATTATTTAGCTTTTATGCATTTTTTACAAAGTTGCATATATTGCATATTTAACTTTTCTTAATCCTTTCTATTAGTAAAAATTTCTAGTGATTCCTAATGTTAGATCGACAACCGACAATTCTCAGAACGATAAATCTTTTACATTGTTTTCTCTAATACTTTTTTCCAAGAACTGCACGTGTTTAATTTCGCCTAGCAGAAGGGATGTGGTAAATACGTTTTATTATTATTAATCCCCAAATAAACTAGTCATTCATTGAATATCTTTGAGCGAAACAGCATGTAATTGTGTACGTTTTAAATACTGTGCGTACATACAATGAGTTATAGCGAACAAAATTTCTTTATGATTAAGCCATATCCTGAACTGGTAAAAGATGGCGACAAAATATTTTGTCGAGCCTGCAGTAAACTGGTAAGTTTAATTTTACTAAATGTTTACAATTGTTTTAATTCTTAACTTTTGATATAAATGACAATTGTTGTTGTAGGTGTCTGAGGAAAATACTGATTGATCAACACGCTAAAACTCCATCACATATTGGAAAATGTGAAAAAAAAAGCGATCCGCATGTGTGCAAACAATCTGTACGTCAATGTGTAGCATTAACTTCACGAAACTTAGAACAAGAAGAATATAATACGGATCTGTGGTAACGCATTAATTTCGTTTAACATGCATTAGCAAACATTAAACAATGTTAATTTGAAATCATTTCTGCAAAAATATTGCAACATTAATATACCTGACGAAAAAATTATGTCACATCTTGTTACCAGCAAAACAATAGCAGAAATCAACAATTGGTAGGAATAATTTTATTTATATCATGGAAGAGAAAGTACGGATAAGTGTGACTGTTATATGCCCATTTGTTAATAGGAATTCTTCATGAAATATTGTAGGTAAATCATATTTAATTTATTGTAAAGAACTTCAAAAAACAAATTATGACAATTGACTAATTCGTTCAAGAAGGTTTATCAAATTTCTTTTTACCTGGAAGTATACCCTGTAAAAAAATGTTACTAATGTTGTCCGACGCTGCACCATACACGATAAAAGCCGCGCAAAATTTAATTTTTTTTTATAGTACATTATTCATACCACTTGTTTACTCATGATTCAATCGTGTAGCCGGAAGACATTAGGAATCAATTCCTCTTGATTAATGATTTAATTAGCAATGTCAAAAAAGTATATTTTAAAAGCACCTTTACGAATCCAATTTGATAAGGAGCGACTTCCCGTGTTAAGTTGCCTCCTGAACCGATTATTACGAGATGGGGTACATGGTTAGAGGCTGCAATTTTTTTCGCCGATATTTTGAAGGAATAAATAAAAATGTAATTCCGGAAACCACTGCTGATTGCATTGCTCTAGAAAACTGTAAAAAGATTGTAACAATCAACAGAATTGCTACAAAACCTTTTGTATATTAAGTTAAATTATAGCTATGTTTCAAATTCCATTCGTAAACTAGAAACGCAAGGGATGTCGCTCTCGGAATCAGTCGAAATAGTAGACGAATTTGATATGCTATGTATAAGAAGGTTAAGGGTAAAAATAGGTAATTCTATATACGATAAATTTAAAAAAGTGATAAATAAAAATGCGGGATATTTGAAATTGAAGAAGGTTAAGAAAATTTTGGAAGGTGAAACAGTAAACGATTTCGACTTTAATTTTAGTTTAGAATGTATTGCAAGGTTAAAAAATGCACCAGTTACATCTGTGGATGTTGAAAGAAGCTTTTCTATTTCGAAACATATGTATTTCTGATAGAAAACAAAACTGTCTTTTACGCAATTTTGAAAAACATTTAATTATAAATTGTTTGAGAAATAAGTTGTGAAAAAATTTTGTGCAATAAAGTTAATGTTTAAATTTCTGCTCTTATTTTTTATGTAAAAAATTTTGCATATTGTCGCCAGATTTTTTTGCATATATGCCCCAGGTTTATGCATATTTTCTCAAAAATCGATGCATATATTCCAGTTTTTCTTTGCATATAATCCGGTCTCTATCTTATAGTACATATCTATGCGTGCATATTTTAAGTGAATCAGCGAATACCCTGGAACATAAAAACTAAGGGTGATAGAGAGAAAAAATAATGGATTTCAGCATGCAAAAGTGTATGGGAATCAAGCATTTTTGTTGAAGCTTGGGACAGTAATCCAGTTAACCAGTGTAATTATATGGGGCCTGTTCTTTAATTCAGCATAATGGTTTGGTGGTTACACCAATGGTGGCCATATTGAGGATGACGTCAGTTGTATGAAGTTTTCACCGGGCATCCACATCAGTAAATTTAAAAACGCTCCTAACCTCAGTGTGTGGTCGAATCCTTATAGTTGTTATATTATATTTAAAAAATCGTCTTTTCTCAAAAATGGAAAAAAAAACCTTGTTAATGGAATTGTAGGATACGGTAAAAATGGTGTTAGAGAGTGCAGATAAAATAACTGAAATGTTTGAAATCATTTCAATTTCTCTGGCGTTAATTTCGTTGTTAACAATTTTCCATCACATTCGAAACAACCGCTACGGCCTCTTCCTTCAAACGGCAAAGAAGGCTGCTGTTTACTTGAATTATTTCAATTTAGAGGTTATATCAGCTTATGCTTAATTACCACACCAACTCACCATCTCCAAAATTGGTTGCGCGATGATGCACCACTTGGTTTGAAGCGGTAAATGTTTAGAACGTGTGTTTGGTGCACCACCAGAAACTAAACAGTAATTTAAGAACGTTACTGGTGAAACCACTGCAACCGGTGAATTCACCGATGAAATAAAAAACAGCCCCATGTATAACTGTAGTCACTTATACTAATTTTTACTAATTGCATGTTAATATCTGTCAAAATAACTTTTTAGGTTCTTTCAATGTAGGTGAATACTGGAGAGATCTATAAGTCGCTCACGGGCGCGAATATTATCAATACCACCTTCAACTAGTTCCGCAATAGAATTAGGTACTAGTTAATTAAATAGGACCCAATGACATTTAGGAACCTTTGAGTGGGAGCATGGTTTAAGGATGTTTTTGTCTTGTATTCGTTTTAATTATGAAAATAAATGTGGTGTATAACGTAGTATATTAGCGTATAATATTTGCTATTAGCGCCTTTTCTATTGATGTTGTTGTATTATGTTTTATGTATAAGTAGCACAGTATATTATAGTAAGGACATGTTCGCAAAAAATCCATTGTTCTTGATGCGTCCGTTTGGATGATCTTCAAGCCAGCTGCCATTTTTAAAGCTGTGCCGGAATTTTTCAAACTTGTAGAATAATTATATTTTACAGGAAAGCAAAAAATAGATTAAAGAAATAAACAAATTATGCGTTTTATATCGGATTTTGCTGCAAATTGTTATGAACAGTTTGATAGTAATAGAAAACACGATTTCAGTAAATATGTTGATTAAGTGATACATATATTTGCAAGTGTGTTTACGATAATTATGTTCATATTCTTTCTTTTTGTGAAATAAATCTTTGTTTATATTTTTATAGTGTAAAAGATTTCTTCCAGAATAAATATGTTGTGGTTCCTTCTCAAATAAATTAATAAAAATGGCACAGCATCGGTGAAAGGAATTTCAAATTCTAACACAATACACAATAACTTTTAATTAGGGTTCAAGAGTTATGACTATATCGTTCTGTGCGATACAAAGATTGTTCCTTTCTATTCGACTTACTTCATTTCTAACATCCGACCCCTGCACTGGTTTGTCAACAATAATGTCCGGGGTGCACAAGTGGATAGAGTTCAGACGTAGACTCATATAATATTGAATTGTCTATAATGTGAATAAATGTGATTAAATTTATACCAGTAGAATGCAGTTCAAACCAAAATTCACATTATTTTAAAAAGTGAACATAAAATGAATTAAGTTAGTTATTGCGATAAATAGCAATCTAGCTTAAAATGTGTATCTAACAAACAAATTGATTTAATGTGACCTAGGAATCTCTGCACAACGATAATAGTTCTTCTTATTCATGTACTTTCTTGAATTCTTGTCGTGTCATATATATTAGATCATTCGGAAATCCCAAGAAACTGCGACCATCGTTAGCATCAAAATTTATCTTGCGAGAATGACTGGCACTACAACATGATACCCATTGGTGTCTTCTTTCACGATTATTTGAGTTATTTCACTTAAACCTAACAATATAATATATAAGAAAGTATCTATATGTTATGGCCACTGGCCACCGATCTTACCTTTTACACAAGAATATCATAGTTCATTAAATGTTTTTAAAACTGCAGGGGTAATTCAAAACAAATAAAATACGTAAAATAAATAAATATTACTTGTTAATCATATAGATTAAACGGATGAGTAAACAATTTGGTATAATACGAACTCGTAAACAATAACAAACTGCCATTTTGGGAAAAAGCTGTTGTTTGTGTGAAGTTAGGTTTAGAAATTTGGACCGTTATAAACTCCTCTCTTGTCCTTACTCGGTGTACTCTGTATAAGTAGTAGACAATATGGCCGCAATAAACGTGTGTTTTAAGCCAGCGTGTTTCTTTTATAATTGATAATTCCCGTCCTGTCAACGTGTAAATAGGTTAAAGGATACCACAATAACCTAATATTTTGTTTAGTTTTCGACAATCAGAAACTTGGCAAGTTACTCGTGACGTTATAGCGTTCTAAATGACGCCGCTCTTCGACTGTTAACGCAAACGATCTATGATATAGTTCATTTACCGCAACAGACGAGGTACGTCATTACTTGCAAATTCGGCCCATGCAATACCATATTATTAAAATAACCAAACTACATACAAATAATTCATTGTTCAATCAAAGATACTATGTTGGTGCTTACTGCTTTTTAAATTGCATGCTTGTCACATCTTCCCAATATATTCCCACCAATTTAGTTATTGCTGTCAACTGTCAAAGGGTTATATTCTGCATTTGCAGTAAAGTGTGAGAATTTGCGTTTATACTTGGTATATATTTATTTAAAATATGTAGTTATTACAACTAAACCATACTGAAACTATTGTGTAAACAATCGAAGGAGTTAAGAGTTTCGTTAATCGGGTATTTCGACGCAGAACGCGAGAACAACGGGCCATTACTCCCGTTAATTTTCGTGCGAGGAGTATAAAATCCATATATTTTTAATGTCATATTCTTTACAGTATTTTGTATTTAGAGAGTAACGAGTGCTTCAAACATTCATGTTGCAAACATAAGCAAAATTTCATCCATGAGTAAACAAGGAATTACATCCACTAACCCAAAACGAAAATGCATACGAAATAAATGTTGTAAAAATTGATTTTTCTACTCATTGTCAATGTGCTATTGGAAACACAATTTATGACATGTACGAAAACAGTGAGTATATACAAATATTGTTTACAGAAGTGGTTCTTTCACATACATTTTTCATACTAACATTTATTTCATTAAACATTTTGAACAGTGCTCCCAAAGAAAAAGACATTTTCTATGGTTAAAACACATTATTGTGGTAGATATTATTTGTTCTCAAAGAAAAGGAAGTTTGTTACAAAACGATGGATGAAATATGGCAGATCGGAGGATGCATATCAATAGTATAAGCGGATGAATTAAAATTAGTCTGGAAATTGGACATACTTGGTTACACATATTGGAAACAAATTCAGATGTAGTAAATCAGAGATTGGTTTGGATAGAGAAGAAACTTGCATACTAATCGTTACTGTGAATACTTTAAGCGATAATGGTCCCGATTAAATTTTATTGTACTCACTTGTGCTTTTTTGTTATTTTTTCCACTGCTATCATGATTAACATACTTTAAATCCTGATTTTCAAAAAAGAATCATCACTAATATTAACGGTAATTGTTATTTTTAAGAGTTTGTTTATTCACCTGTCAAAAGTGTTTGACAGTTAAATAACCTAACGGTTTGTTTACGTTTTGACGAACAGAAAATTTGCAACACGGTTGTGACGTCATAGCAAACTGACTCACGTAGTAGTACCTCGCCTGTTATAGTAAATGAACTATAGAAAGCGTCAGGCGTGTTATCGCTCACCCTATAAACGTGTTATATTATTATGTTAATCAGATCGGACGCCCACCCAGCCGTAGGCCAGTAAACAGCGTTCGCGCCGCGGCGCCTCTCCGTCCAAGATCAGCTGGCAGTTCCCGGACTCAACAGGTCGGCATGGTGAGTGGTTGTTGTCACCGGAACCCGACACCGACAAATGCCTTTTCGCAAAAGGTCGCGCCGGCAAGGCCCTACCGACCACCACCACCACCACCGCCAGTCCTGATCCACTGACCGCCTGCCTCGACGCCAATGGGACCTACATCTGCACGGCCTTCAATCCCCGCTGCTACATCATCCAGAAGGTGAGTGAATAACGCATATACGGCTAGCACAGCCTCCCATATGGCGAGGACGCCCAGAGCCTGGCCGCGTCCGCCGCGTCGATCCGCCACCACCCACGTCTCCTGGAGGGCCCCCGATCGAGGTATTTCCCGTCGTTCCGCGATTTTCGCAGGTATAAACAGGCACCCGCCTTTCCATGCCCTTCGGATCGATATATCATGTGCTCTCCGTTATATATATTTGCTTTTATTTTTTTCGGTGGTTTTTCGGGAGGATTTACGACGCGCAACACGTGGTGAGTTATTTACCGTTGATGTCTGAAGTGTTCGCGACTGTGAAACGGCCGTACGCGATGTGGCAAATAGTCAGCATATGTTTACTATACGGTTGCCACCGAATATTCGAATACGTGCGCGCTATCCGCAAGTGCGAATATAATAATAACGCCAAATCTCCGTTGAAGTAGGTTTGGGTAAACATTGCAATCACGATAACTCACACCTTAGGGGAGCGATTGTTATGTAAATTTCGGTTTGAGGTGGTCACGCAACATAAACCGGGTCCGCTCTATCAATTTTGGCGTGTTCCGAGACTTTATTAAACTTCGCAAATGCATCGTTGTGAAGTCTGTGAGTGACTTTGTACAGCCAGTGTTGTTCTAATGCTTTTAAACAATGTATTGAGATTCGCTAACAGATGGTACTATTTTCCAATAAATTGTTACTTTTTGTTAATTACAGGTTTCTGCTTTAATTGATATGATCTGCCATCATCAGAGAATCAGATTTCTTTGTTACCGCCACTTATTTTCTTAGATCAGTTGAAAGTATTTTTTTCTGACTGTACTCAATTCTTCAATGAGGCACTATTTTACTACGTTTTATTCAATTGTACTAAAATAGTACAATAGTACGCTTCGGAACAACACTGTGTACACCTTTCTATAAAAAGTAATTACATAAAATTAATCTTCACCTCAGATTAGGGTTGCCATACGTCCGTATTTTCTACGGACAGTCCGTATTTTGTAAGCCTTGTCCGTAGATTATAAACTGTCCGTAGTTTGTACGTATTTCTGCAAGGCGTCCGTATTTTTTTTTTCTAGTTTCAAATTTGTCCTACTCAAGCCGTACTTTGTCATTTTATAGTTATTTTAGCATTCAAAACTTTCGGCATGATGTGCGTTATCATTGCATTTCCAGTAGCATCACGTCTGAAGAGATATATATCTATATTTTTATACAGGGTATTCCACGTAACTGGTTCATTAAAAGTTTATGATGTTCTATTATTTACTTATATTTGTGTTTTTGGCACCAGTATCTATTGGATTGGAACTATAAATGTAAAATACGTTAACCAAAATATCACTTCCGGTTGACCGGAAATGGATGTCAACTTTCTTATTTTAAATAGAATGATATAATTTTTTATTCATTTTTGGATTCTACAACTAATAATACGTCAGTTTTCATAGCTATCCCTATAGCTACATGTTGCCGTTTTGAGTAAGTTAAGTTTTTTCTTTTTCTTAGTCATAATCATTGCATCATTGAGAAATTAATATCTCGGTTAATACTGCAAGTAGAGACTCCAAATTTGCTATGTTATGAATGTAGATATTACTCTAAGAAACGGTAAGCACACTTTACATTCTAACAAACAGGCTGTTCAAAACTGAGGAACAAAATTACATATTTTCAAATACAGAAAACTCATTTTTTTTAAATAGAACACCCTGTATTTTAATTCGAAATTAGAAAGTAAATATCATCCCCTATCATTTTATATCAGCATTCCCTATACCTATTTTTTAATAAGATTTTGAGATATGAGCGACTTTTTGTTAAATAGACTAAGTAGCCCTATTCTTAAATGTTTGTAGCTGGCTCTGAAATGGATTCACATCAAATTCATGTATATAATTTTTGAATAACACATACAAGAATGTCTGTCGAATAGTCATTTCTATTAATATTGCGTTGTACGAAAGTGTAATTATAATGATATACATAAACACTATTGGTTAGTCAATGAATTTGACATTAATCCCATTCAGAGCCAGCTACAAACACGCAAAGATAGGGCTACTTAACAATCTTCAATGTCTATTATACGATATTTAACTTTCTTATTACTTAATATTTCAAAAAATAGTTTAAATGGTTTTCATACAGTTCTTTAATTATTTGGAATTTGGGCATAATGCATCAACTCTTTTAAAGCCTAATATTTCAATTTTTATTTTATCGTGTACCTAATTAAGGCGTTTTTGCCGAATATCTTTCAACCATATTTATAAACATAAAAAACCGTGCCTTTTTATTATCAAAATTAAGACGTTATAAGTTATTAGTATTCAAATAACTTTCCCTGCGTTTTTAAAGGTAGTGGGAGTAATAACTGTCAAAACTTGACATACCAAGTGATTCAAAATGATTGTCGTAAGAAAAAAATTATTTTCCGGAAAAAATTATCTATACTTATTACCAATTTAATGAGCGAAGTTAGCTACATACAAATTTCATATATTAAATGAATTTTCTTGACATTTAGCGACATTGGCGTAGTATCTTTCGATTATTTATCTTATAATTTTTTTTCAAAATCGTTTATATTTACATCTAATATCACCAACAATAATATTTCTGAATATTGTAAAGAAATAAGGAATTTATCTGTGGTAATAGCTCAACCAAACAGGTAAAAAATCCAATATTAACATTATGTAAGGAAATAGTTTAATTACATTTTATAATTTTATAAGCTTATCATACACTTCAGCGCAATGAGCTGTCAAAAGAAAGTTACATTTTCATCTCCTATAAAGTTTCTAAGGTACAGGAATTATTACCATTAGATCACGATAGGCGATTGGAATATTGTCATTGGTTTAATAACAATTTAAGGGACGATGACTTGCTAAACAAATTCATTTTCTCGGATGAAGCCTGGTTTATCTAACTGACTATATCAATTTACAAAACTATTGTATCTGGTCTGCAAAAAATCCACACGAATTTCGAGAAACGCAATTGCATCCCGTAAAAGTTGGAGTTTGGTTAGCTATGTCCGGGCAACGAACAATAGGGCCAATTTTCTTCGAGGAAACTGTAACACCCAACGTTTACCAAAAGATGTTGAAATTGTTTATTGCAGAGTTACAAGAAAATGAGCTTGAAGCAGGTTATTTTCAGCACGATAATTCTCCAGCACATACTGCTCAACAAACCTGCAAATATCTTCAACAGTTTTTTTGCTGACAGGTTCGTTAGAGCACAAAGATGGCCACCAAGATCGCCTGATCTAACCCCATTAGATTACTTCATCTTCGCCTATCTAAAAAATAGGATCTATAAAAACCGCATGCATACCATAGAAGAACTGAGAGATGCAGTTTTGTCACTTAATAATTATACTAATTGTATGTTATAATTTAAAGTAATAAATAAATTTAGTTAAACACCAGTTAGTACTGAATTATAAAATCATAATTTAGTAAAGTTAAACTAATTACATTTCATTTTTACAAGCAGAAACACCAATCCATAGTTGTTTATATAATGCGAGTTCAAATATAGGTTATGTTTCCTGATTATGACAGATCCGTTTACTTTCTTGTGTTCCAACACTGACTTAGTGCAAACCTTCATTACAAACACGCGGCAATATACCAACCCTGTTACTATCTATAAGAGCGGATTTGACAATCTTTTTGAATCTCATAGTATTTCGTCTCGTTGGATATCCCACAGACCACAAAATGTCTATCATACATCCATTAGATATCATTTGTGGTATCCATAATATCCATTAGATTAATTTGATTGTTTTTACACCAACTACGCCTTATTTAGTAAAATCCCTCATTCAGTCTACTCTTTAGACGATTCTGAATCTACTCCAACAAAAAAAAATAAATAAATAACTATCCCTAGTAGCAAAATTTAAATTTCCCGCAATTATTTTTAGTAACTTCAACATTGAAACACGAAATTACCAATGATTTTGTATTAGATTACTAGTTACTTTGATGTCTTTCTGTTGAAGTTACTAAAAATAATTGTGGGAAATTTAAATTTTGCTACTGGGGTAGCTCAGATGAACACGAATGGAAAAAATGTACCCTAAAGGTTAAAAAATATAAAAAAGCCTATAATTGGTAGTTTTCGTGACCGTGGTCAGCAATAATCATTGTTAGTAACTCTGTCTTAATGCAATTATTTCCTTAAGTACCTATATGAATTTTATACAAAACACTTAACCACTGACACTGGATACACAGTCAGCGTAGTTGTTCAACGGATCCGCTGAGCAATTATCTCAGGAGTTGACCCCGTTCCCCATTTTCCGTGGCGCTAAAGAAGCTTTTCCGGAATCAGCTGTTAGATTTGGTATATTATGATAATCAGAAATACAAAAAAAAATGATCTTTTAACCCCCTTAAACGTAAATCTATTGGTAATATACCCGAAATAACACACGCCGAAATAGATGAATACGCATTCCCAGCCCTAACCGCAATTAAAACTGATAACCTTTGTCCACAGTCCACACCACATCAGCGCACTAATTTATCGGTTTTGCAGCTGTCTGTTGTAGAGAAGTTTCACTGTACTTACTTTCTAATCACTGCCTCTCCTGTTTATGCCATAAAAAATACAGCCGACAAGTACAATATCTCAATCTTGATAAGTAAAAGCATTCAACTTTTAAAGCTTACTTTTGTATGTACAAGTTTAAGTAGGTATAAAATCTCTAGTCAATTTTAGCCGTTTTTCCGCTGGAAATTTCGTTATCAGTAGCGGGTATATAGTTCACCCAGGTATTCACAATCGTCATGGTTTTAACACATGTCTATTTTTGATAATATTCGGCGTCTTCTTTCGAGTATCTTTCGAACTGTATATAATAATTGTACACACTTATGTCTGTTTTGCTTGTGTGAACTTTCGATAAGACAGGTGTCTTATCGTTGTATAGCAACAAAAATATTATTCGTGTTTGCCGATGATACACATGCGCGTTAATACACGTAAATTCTTGCATGTCAGTTTTTATATCGCTTCGGGATTTTCTCGTGTAAAAATTGGTATTGTTTAGTTTTAATACCAGGATTATTTTCTTTTTTTTTTACTTCATTAATAATTATATAATATTAAATAGAGCTATTTCGAGGTAATTTTTTTTTTGTGGGTTATAATCGCGATGTTTATTCTGCGGATAATTCGTCAAATAATGTCGATATACCGGGTGTTCAGCTTAAGATGCAACGGTCCATAGCCGATTTATTATTGTTTTTTTGGGAAAAATGTTTCAAAATAAATGTACCTGAATAATCATATTCTACACATTTTAAAAATTAGTCTCAGTAATGGCCGACTTCCGGTTTACCGGAAGTAGATACTAACTTTATTTATTTTGAATGGAACACCTTTGTATATTTTGTATTGTTGATTCTCCGTGTATAAATTTAAACAACAAGTGCGTTAGGCATACATGGGCTTAAGTTTTGTACCCGTTCCGAATTACATTTTGATGATATCGATTTTTTTAAAAAGCGTTTTCAAGAAGCACACCAAGAAATGTTCGAAAAGTGTTGGCAAAAGCGATTTCAATTATGTTTTAGCGCCTAAAATGGATTCGCGATTTGAACATTTAATGTAGTTTATTGTTGTACAAATTCTTGTAAAAAACGGCACTAACATTTTAAAGTGCAACCTGTTGCGAGCAAGACGTCTCGACGTGTATGTACGTCATTTCATTGGACAGAGTAATGTAGTTCGAAAAAATGTTCTGATATATGGATATATCCAGTAATGTTGTGTTTTCTTTTATCTTGCTGTATGTCATTCCCAACGCCGCTTCAGTAAATTCTACATTTTTTTTAATTTCAAGTTTTGTTTGTTTCCAGTAGTCTTATTGTATTCTGTTGGCCACTTTCTAAGCATGCCAGTATTACTGCAGCCATCAGTCCCAAACCTGGTGAAATGCGAAGGGAAGGTGGCCGGCGCTTCGCAATACGTATCTATCATGAAAAAACTGAAAAAATCGCGAATATCTCCAAAACCTTTGGAGATAGACACAATGACACTTCGTATAAAATCGAAAGAAAATTAAATTTTACATCCATTTATGTAAAAATTGCTATACCATTCAATTTAAAAAAATCAAGTTATCCATGAATTTAAAGTTCGAAAATTACAGAGCCCTATTTAATAATTCTGTAATGTAAACGCAACAATTTTAAAATAAAGGACGTGTGCTGTTTCATGATTAAGCGAAAACTGAAAACCGCATCTTTCTAACTTTCGTATTTCCGGAGATATTTCCAAACACCGCAGACATTGCAAATGTCATTTTTTTCGAAAAACGTCATGTAATTCGAAAACGGTACAACTTAGCCCCAATGTATGCCTAACGAATAGTTATTTAAATTTAACAAGGAATCCAAAGATACAATAATATACAGGGTGTTCCATTTAAAATAATAAAGTTAGTATCTATTTCCGGTACAACCGGAAGTCCGCCATTACTGAAACTAATTTTAAAATGTGTAAAATATGATTCGAGACAACATTTATTTGAAACATTTTTCCAAAAAAACAATAATAAATCGGCTATGAACCGTTGCATCTTAGACTGGACACCCGGTATATTCCTTTTGTGTTTGTACCGTTGATATCGTCGGAAAAATGAGCAATTAAAATCGCAATAGGCAGGCGTATCAGCCAGCGTTTTTCTGCAATAAATCGCAGCGTTATGAAAATATTCCGTTTTTAGCCGAACGTGAACGGCATTCTTTCGTCGTTTCACGTAGTATATGTCATGTATAGTTTGTTATTTTAAAAGGTTAAAAGCGACCGCGACGTTCGACTGCTGATACGCAAGAATGAAATAACAGCAACGTGTTTGTGTGTATACGTATCGAAATCGGTTCGTACTTTCCCTTTCCACTTAATTTGCCAATCGTTATGGACGTTTGTTATTACGTGTATACGCGATAGTTTTGTCCACCGTCGTTTTGAAATCGGTGCCGTTTCGATTTGACAGTACATGCGGGGGAATGTCCAAGTGTGAAAATCGTGAGGTGCCGGAGAGGAGAATCGATTTGTCGCTACTATGGAAGCCGTCTTGAGTAGGATTTACGGGGAGGCGTATGACGAAGTGACTTTACTCAAAGAGGTTCGTGTTTTTCATAACCCCCTCATCGTTACAATTTTAACCAATTCGAAACATACGTGTAAATAAGTAATATGGATGATTTTACTTGTTGCTAACAGTTGTGAAATACCACGTGTGTTGCACACATTATGTTTTAACACGCTAGAGGAACAGTCGCGTGCGTATATAAAAAAAAAAAACCCATTTCGTTACGTTCCATATTTTCGTATTAATCACCACGATATCGTTGCTATTACAATGAAAAACGCAACCCGTGCACAAATGGAACACGAAGCGAGATTCTTCGCATACACAAGCTGTCCCGCATAGCGAGTTTTATTCAAAATTAAGAGCGTGAAGCACACTTACAAAGTGGTAGGTGGTCAATTCTATTTTTTGAATCATGAATGTGACAATTTGAGGTTATCTAGATGCCAGCAAGTATTTATATAATCCTTTATATTATTATTAAATTTCTTCTATTAAAAACAAATAGACTGTAGTTCAAAAAAAAGTTCATGTTTCTCTAAGTCCAGAATGCCCATTCATTTCCTGAGGAACTTAATAGAAAATATTAAAGAATCTGTTTAAAAAGTGCTATTTCTAGGTTATGTGCGGGACGTTTTTGACGGATCTGACGAACCAGTTAATTGCCGTTGCCAGTTTAATATTTACATTTGCGGTATATCTGCATTTGGAAATGCAGTAGAAATCAGTAGACCAGTAATAATTAAATAAATCCATTAAATCCTATATTAATTATATACCATGTGATTCAAAATGATTGTCGTAAGAAAAAAAACTGTTTTCCGGAAAAATTTATCTGTACTTATTACCAATTTAATGAGCGAAGTTAGCTACATACAAATTTCATACATTAAATGAATTTTCTTGACATTTAGCGACATTGGCGTGCGTGTTGTAGTATCTTTCGATTATTTATCTTATAATTTTTTTCAAATCGTTTATATTACATCTAATATCACCAACAATTAGTATTCTGAATACTGTAAGAAAATAAGGGAATTTATCTGTGGTAATAGCTCAACAAACAGGTAAAAAATCAATATTAACATTAAGTGAAATAGTTTATTACATTTTATAATTTTATAAGCTTATCATACACTTCAGCGCAATGAGCTGTCAAAAGAAAGTTACATTTTCATCCCTATAAAGTTTCTACGGTACAGGAATTATTACCATTAGATCACGATAGGCGATTGGAATATTGTCATTGGTTTAATAACAATTTAAGGGACGATGACTGCTAAACAGATCATTTTTCTCGGATGAAGCCTGGTTTTATCTAACAGACTATATCAAATTACAAAACTATTGTATCTGGTCTGCAGAAAATCCACACGAATTTCGAGAAACGCAATTGCATCCCGTAAAAGTTGGAGTTTGGTTAGCTATGTCCAGGCAACGAATAATAGGGCCAATTTTCTTCGAGGAAACTGTAACAGCCCAACGTTACCAACAGATGTTGGAATTGTTTATTGCAGAGTTACAAGAAAATGAGCTTGAAGCAGGTTATTTTCTGTACGATAATGCTCCAGCACATACTGCTCGACAAACCTGCCAATATCTTCAACAGTTTTTTTGCTGACAGGTTCGTTAGAGCACAAAGATGGCCACCAAGATCGCCTGATCTAACACCATTAGATTACTTCATGTTCGGCTATCTAAAAAATAGGATCTATAGAAACCGCATGTATACCATAGAAGAACTGAGAGATGCAGTTTTGTCACTTAATAATTATATACTAATTGTATGTTATAGTTTAAAGTAATAAATAAATTTAGTTAAACACCAGTTAGTACTGAATTGTAAAATCATAATTTAGTAAAGTTAAATTAATTACATTTCATTTTTACAAGCAGAAACACCAATCCACAGTCCTTTATATAATGCGAGTTCAAATATAGGTTACGTTGACTATGGACTGGTGTTTCTGCTTGTAAAAATGAAATGTAATTAATTTAACTTTACTAAATTATGATTTTACAACTCAGTAGTAACTGGCGTTTAACTAAATTTATTTATTACTTTAAATTATAACATACAATTAGTATAATTATTAAGTGACAAAACTGCATCTGTCAGTTCTTCTATGGTATGCATGCAGTTTCTATAGATCCTATTTTTTAGATAGCCGAACATGAAGTAATCTAATGGGATTAGATCAGGCGATCTTGGTGGCCATCTTTGTGCTCTAATGAACCTGTCAGCAAAAAACCGTTGAAGATATTGGCAGGTTTGTCTAGCAGTATGTGCTGAAGCATTATCGTGCTGAAAATAACCTGCTTCAAGCTCATTTTCTTGTAACTCTGCAATAAACAATTCCAACATCTGTTGGTAGCGTTGGGCTGTTACAGTTTCCTCGAAGAAAATTGGCTCTATTATTCGTTGCCCGGACATAGCTAACCAAACTCCAACTTTTACAGGATGCAATTGCGTTTCTCGAAATTCGTGTGGATTTTCTGCAGACCAGATACAATAGTTTTGTAAATTGATATAGTCTGTTAGATAAAACCAGGCTTCATCCGAGAAAAATGATTTGTTTAGCAAGTCATCGTCCCTTAAATTGTTATTAAACCAATGACAATATTCCAATCGCCTATCGTGATCTAATGGTAATAATTCCTGTACCGTAGAAATTTTATAGGGATGAAAATGTAACTTTCTTTTGACAGCTCATTGCGCTGAAGTGTATGATAAGCCTATAAAATTATAAAATTTAATAAACTATTTCACTTAATGTTAATATTGATTTTTTACCTGTTTGTTGAGCTATTACCACAGATAAATTCCCTTATTTTCTTACAGTATTCAGAAATACTACTGTTGGTGATATTAGATGTAAATATAAACGATTTGAAAAAAATTATAAGATATATAATCGAAAGATACTACAACACGCATGCCAATGTCGCTAAATGTCAAGAAAACTCATTTAATGTATGAAATTTGTATGTAGCTAACTTCGCGCATTAAATTGGTAATAAGTATAGATAATTTTTTTCCGGAAAACAGTTTTTTTCTTACGACAGTCATTTTGAATCACATGGTATTAACGGCTGACTATGTTCGTACCTCGCACACGGTATACACTTTCCCTTAAGCTACGTTCGGAACAGGTACACAAAAAAATATCAACGATATGCAACAAACAACACACGCCGCACGGCGAATTTCGATTTCCAAAGTATGTCGTTCGCATACCAGCTGTGGAAATGATCTTCGGCTCTCTTCTGCAGTACCGGGACCTCACAAAACGCTCTGTTTCTCTTCTAGGTGACCGCTAACGCGGCGGGAGCATTCCTGAACCCCAATGCCGACGAGTTCGAAGCCAAATCGGAATCCGATATAGATTCGGAGCTCCAGAGTTGCTGGGAGAACCAGGTGGTATCGCCAAGCGACGCTTGTCCACTACAATTAGACGGTAAGCTTTCGTTATGAATCACAGATAAACAAACATATTAATATACACATGTGCAAATGGCGTGTTTACAAGAAGTTCCCCTGGAAATCGGATGTTTTCGTACGTTTCGTTTGCTTAGATTAATATAATTGTCAAAAGCGATAATTTCGATTTTCAAAATTGTCCGAGACGTTGAAAGATATTAACTTAATTATTGTGATCAAGGGAAAAGAAGTTATATATAGTGTTGTTAAAGAAAGTAAGGACAAGTTTATATCCTACTGTTATGGAGATTTTTTTTTTATTTTGACAGGCAATGGATGCCATGATTTTTAGGTTAAGTGGTAGAAATGTTATTATTATAAATCGTCTCAATAATAAATGTGATATGAAGATGCAAAAGTAATTTTATTTAAGCCTGACGAGTCGATACCACTGCACATCTGTCATTTCCAATCAGGTAAAGTTCGTTCTTTATTACATTAACTTGTTTAAACTTGGAATTTTGTGACAGCTGCCAATACTCGTATATATGATTCATTTTTTCACGAAAGTTTGAGAGTACAGTCAAATACAGTGGTATTTCGTTAAATCGGCGTGTTTATTGGGACTGGGCATCAAGTAGGTTTAATCAGAGTGCCAACTGCAAAACTTCATAACATAATTATGTATTTGAAAACTGTTTATACATTTTACAGGGGGTTGTCAAATTATCTGGGCATTAGTCACTTAATCGAAAAATGTTTCAAGTAAAAGTTGCTTTTAGTGTTTTATAACTTTAAATTATTATTATATATAAGTTATTCATTAGGTCCAGTGTTGCTCCCCTAATAGCCAAATTTAAATTTCCCGCAATTATTCTTAGTAACTTCAACGTTGATACATAAAATTCCCCACCATTTTGTATTACATTAATAGTTATTTTAAAGCCTTTACGTTGAATTCATTAAAAATTGTGGCGGGAAATTTAAATTTGGCTATTAGGGTCGTGTAAATATTACAATTGTGATAGCTCTATTAATTTTCTTTGAACATTCTCCATTACTTTTTTTAGGTTTGTTTTAAGACCCTTTTGCAGGAATCTATTTCCTTTTTTAACAAAATTCGATTGGAAATAAATTTAACCCAGAAATAACACTAGTCGAATAATTGGAGGACATAAAAAGAGGTATATTTTAATATAAAACAGATATAGGTTAAAATTGATATGTAAGGAGTATTATTAAAGTGTAATATTAAACATACTTATGTAGGTATCAATCACGAAGTAGTTATTTTGTTAGTACTACCTTTATTACAACATAATGCACCAACTAAAACATTCCCCTGTTCTTTCTTTGTTTATCTAGAATTCGCCCACAAAAAACGATTCCATAATTTATTTTACAATTGATTTCTTTCTTGGCTCAAAAAAAAAAAACATTTTATAAAAGAAAGTGGTATTAAATTAATAATAAATAATAAAGATGAGAATATGCAAAGCCAAATAAGACGAAAATAATTGAGGAGAGAATATTTGATGCAGATTCCAAAAACTTAAAAGCAAATTAGAATTTGGGACAGGGGCGTATCGGTGCAACCTCTCGTAAATTTTCACGATCTTTATATTTTTGTAAAATTTCGAAAAATAGCGGATATTTCTTTTGGATAAAGGATAATTTTTTTTATATATTTTCAGAAAAAATACACAAAAAAGAAAATAAAAACCTGGGGTTCTGGTACCCTATATCCTCTGAATTAATATTTTTATTTTTTAATACTAAGAAAATTTGAGATTATATATAATACATAGTCGAGAACAACCTAAACTACCTACTCTAAAAAAAAAGAATAAAATAAAATAAAAATAAAAAGGTGGACAGAATAATCCACACTTCACATTTTTTTTTATTTATCAGAAATAATCTGTATTACATAGTCTCAAAGATGACACATCCCAGTAAACCAAATTCAAATTTCCCGCAATTATTTTCAGTAACTTCAACATTAAAGCATGAAGTTACCTACGATTTATTTGTTATTTGAGTTATTTGAAAACCTTTAAGTTACTGAATATAATTGCGGGAAATTTAAATTTTGTTTACTGGGAAATTAATAAAACCCAAATAAAAAAAAAATAATTATATTTTATAGTACATTTTTCACTATTTTGTAGACAGCGTTTTCTTGATTGGTTGAGTAGGTATTGTGGTCTGGTATCTAACCTACCGAATCTTAAAAAATTGGGGCCAAAGGACAAAACTGTGAACATTTAAACCTAGACATGCATAATGTGCTAAATATATTTTCTTAGTACTGAACATGATGAAGACTTGCAATTCCCAAGTTGGCTGACTGAACTATTATTATTATTTAATGAAGAAACATGTCTAACTTATTTGTAAATTCAGTTTGAGCATATCTGGTTTAAGTACATTTACCCAATAAACAATTAACAGTAATAGTGCAACCTTTAGATGTGGTTTGTTTGGTTTTAAGCTTTGGAAAAGTTGGCACTGATTAATCTGTTTGAGAAAGTTGGAAAAATAAATCTTGGAAATGCATATATTTAAGTTACAACTAAACTGTGAAAGCGATATTTTAAACTATTTAAACGTAGCCCACTACTTCAAAAATGTTAATCCATAATTTTAAACAAACTGGTAAGAAATAACCCAGTACCCCAAATTCAAATTTCCCGCAATTATATTTAGTAACTTCAACTTAAAGGTATTCAAATAACTATTAATCTAATACAAAATCCTAGGTAATTTCATGCTTTAATGTTGAAGTTACTAAAAATAATTGCGGGAAATTTGAATTTGATTCACTGGGAAAAGAAGTCCCATACTAAATTCTTGACGATGTAATATACTTCAAATTATCTTAACAGTAAAATGAACAATAATAAAAAACGATTTGCACTGAAATCGGAGGAGTCGGCCTTTAAAAAAAATGATCCTTTTCTGCTCTTTTAGTCTCTCTGTTCGCTTATGTATCACTTAAACGAACCTTAAAAAACTTATTTAAGCATTCAAAATTTCGCAAGGTAGCTAGCCTGTAAGTTTAAAATGCGCAAAATAATGAATTTTATCAAAATTAAATGAAGTTATTAAATTTTATGTAATGTTAACTTGTCTAACAATTAAAATTTAAATCCTCCTCAGTCATTTTCGTTAACTTTAACATTGAGGCATGAAATATCCCAAAATTTGCGATCTGTATTTTCTTATGGTGAGATTCCTGCTTTTTTTTTAATAAAATGAAACAAAATAAGAATGGTCTTTATTGCGATTTATGTTCCAATATCAACGGAAACCGTTGTATACACTTTATGAAAACCTGTTCGGTTTATTTTTTTTTCATACCCGTTGCTATATTATTATAACCACATTATTAACGTCTGATAGTTATTTTAGAGACAGTTTTCGAATATCTGGACGCGACCTCCAATAGGACATTGTTTTTGTTTATGCAGATGTACACGCAATAGGTATATGTACTAATTTTATTTATACGAGCGTTCGTCCCATTTAAATGTCCCTCTTAAAATAATTAACTCAATCGATTTACAAAAGAGAGCACCACTTATGCGGTTCGATCTCTGTCTTACTCCCAGAACATTAGTTCTCTGTGGCATGTGCCCTGCGACGGCCATTTTGCAAGTTTCCGTGTGAAATTGTGTTGAGTTTTGCAAAGTAATCTTAAGCGGTAAGCGATTATTTTCATGTAGGGTGTCTTTATTTATGCGGCCGGCCGTGACGATCGCGTCGTGCGTACACAGTGTCAGCCGGCTATTAAATAATCGTAAACATCTGCGGCAGTTAGTAATTTAGTTTATTGTGCCAACCCGTTTTCAAGACGTTCGCTATATGGAAGCCGAACGGTAGGGCACATGGTTTCCGGGCTTGCGGCGGTGGAAAAAAAAATAAGATTCGCCCATTCCGCGACGCAAAATCGATGAAAATATCCGTGGAGACGTGCCCTGTGTGCGAGTTATGTCGGCCGGTCGCGGGTACCGTTTGAGGAGGAGAATATTGCCGCAGTCATTTTCTATATTTGTCGAATACGCTCGTAACGCTACTTGGGTATATACCTTGCCTTTTTTTCCCCTACGTTTCGGTTTCGATCCGTGCAAATTTTGCGGATTCACGGGCGATCTCGGGACCCGATCCCCTACGAGAATCACGTAATTCCGTGGTTAAACTTCAAATATATGTCAACCTTTCGGAAGTGAAAAGATCGGTCGCGAAACGACCAAAAGTGCCACTTCACACTTGGATACCGTAATCTAGTGTTTGTGATTACTGCACGAAATAATTTCTAAATCGATTAAATCGAAATGCCAACTTGTAACTTAGAGTGTAAATGACCTTGATGCAAATATTACACCCATCACTTTTTTAAAATAAGGTTAGGTTCTCTAGTTCTACCTGAGCAGTCACCATATTTGATATCATGCATGGTATGTAACAATCTAGAACAGAATCTTGTTGTGTACGATGCGATCGCGGATACGTCGTCCTAATCGCGTTCAATATTATTTTCCATCCAAACTAACAATATTTATTTAAAACCAGTGCTTGGCTTTTGTTGTGAATGAATGACACAGACGATTACACAATATGTACGTGCAGTTGCAATGTTTTGATGGATCTTAATGTTATTTCTAGGCTACGTGTACATGAATGGGGATGTCGGGAAACTGCCTTCAGGGGCGGTATACTCTACCACCCCTGAAATTACCAGTGCGATGGGCACCATACCAGACTACGTGGCTGTCAATGGGGTAGCAGAGGGAGCTGAGGGACCAAGCCCCGGACCTCCCTCAGCTCCACCCGACAATGGGGCACAACAGACAGCCTATCCCTTGCCTCAACTGAAACAGATGCTCTCGCAACAATTAGAATACTATTTTTCCAGGTGATTTGACTTGATTACACTATAAAATAATGTTTCGAATCGATTCGCATGCTCTAAACTCAGAACCACCTTATTTATATGATCAGTTATCATTTTTTATTCACTCAAACTTGAAACCGTGTCAAATCGGTCAATTTCAAACAAAAATATGTGTCATTTTGTTAGAATTTTTATGATGTGACTTTACTTACAATTAAATCATATACTTTGTAAAAGAGGTGGGGGTGGAAAGGTTATGTTAATTTTTTTTGTATCTAAAAATCAGCACAAACAAGCAGCATATTTTTTAAATTAAATTATTAATAGGCGATTGGTTATTTCTTTTGTTTTTTCTTTCTATACAAGTTGGTTACTTTTTAATAAGGATATGTAATATTGCTATTGTAGAAAGTATTTTTACAATTATTGTGATAGAGTCGGCAAAAGCGATTATAAAAAAATTGAAGCATTCTGAATGGTTCCGAAGATATACATTTATATATAAAAAAAAGAAAATGGCTTTTGGCTTTGTATCTTCAGTTTCGAAAATATGAAAGATAAAATATTTTAAAATTTGTTGTTTAAAGTAGAAGAAAATATTCTGATTCGTATTAATTTCTGTGTAAGCACCTTAAAAAATCTAAGTTTAAAAGATATTTAAAATATAATGGTTCTTTATCCTGTTACAAAACTCATTGCAGTATATTATAAACTAAATTACTTTATAACAAAAAATTTTTTTTTTATATTTTCAAAATTCCTAAAAAAAATGCCAATCAACTTTCGTATTTTTGTTTTTCTTTTTGTCATTTATCTGTTTAACACTTTTAACTTTGATATTTTCCGAGATAGCAAGAAATGAGTACAATGTACTTATTTGTTACGAAAGTATCCGTTTTTTCCCCGTAGTACTCGCGGCAAATGAGTACTCATATATTTGGAATTTAATTTGTAATGAATATCCAATAATGTAATGAATTTGTAATGAGTATCCGATGAATGTAGCGAATAAATATTTACTTTGTAAGGAGTATTGAATGAATGTACCCAACATTTACTTTAGAACGAGTACACTTAAATTAGATCATTGTTTATGTTTAAATATTAAATTGTTGTCTCTGTCTTTGTTAATAATTTTGCATCTTATTGAATACTTGTTTAGTATTTGTGCCAAAAGCATTTGAATATAAATTCATAGGCGCAAGTATAGAGCATAAATGTTAAATGCGAAAAGTAGCGAATACTCTTGTCAATAGTAGCGAATATTAAGCGAAAAGTAATAAATTCTCCTGAGAATTCTAATAGGTACTATGAGTACAATATTTGCTTCAATAAATTAATGCTTTCATGGTTAGCCTCTATTGAAATGTAATCACCCTGTATAGGATTAAACAAAATATTTAGTTAACAATTTAAATCTCAGCTTAGACTAAAAAGAATTTATTGCCAAGTCACTGTAAAATTTATTTAATTTATTCCATAATTAAGTCTTTACAATAATAAATTGAAATTATGGCGTTAACAACCAACCTTTAGTTATAAAATGTTACCAACTGGGTTTTGGTAAGTTTCGACTTTTATTGTACACGTACTTTTATTTATCGGTTGGCAATGTGTTTTTTGTTGTTCTCTATTTCTCAAGTGCGACTTGCAGTTTTTTCAATGACTTGACAAGAAAATAGCCATGTGCCATATTTTCTAGACAAATTATATCTATCTTTTATTAATACATTTGTACTCACAATTAGTGATTTTTTTAAGCATTTCTTGTTTGTGTTATACCAGCTTTAAATTTGTACATAGTATCTCATTTTATATATTTTTTTAATGTAGTTGATCCGTTATATAACAGAGTAAAGACGATTTGTTTTGATTTAAGTCGCTAGGACATCACAACTTGCCTTTTTTTTGTGATAATTAGGTGTGCGAATTCAGTTCACTTTAAACATTGTTCATATAAACATTTTTTACTCGGAGTGTAATAAATGTTGTATGGGGATACCATTCTAGCATAAAATATCAAACATTTTGTATTAGATATTCTAATTTAATATACAGGAATAATCTGTGATAATTAAACCAGTAAGGGAATACATCCCCAAACTATCAAGTTCTACGAAATGAAGTGTCAGTGTGAATTTGTTATGCAGTATTAATTTAGAATTGTTTGCAAGCAAACGGTAGTAGTGAGAAATTAAATTGCGTAAAATTATAGTTACGTTACCACATATTATTCCTGTATAAGTATATTTTATGCATATAATTTATTAAATCATACCATACGTTAGAGGTATAGTGCTGGAAGTCTTTTGAAACTTTGACAACTATAAACTAAACTAGAGAAATAGAATCGTTAGTTTGTAATTAAAAAAAAAAATATATAAGTCGGCCTTATTTTTGTCAGAATTTTAATTTACTAAACATGCGCAGTATGCACCATATACAGCTCTACCAACTGCTTAGATTTAACGAAACACATGTAATGATGTAACATAAATAATATTAATATTAAATATAAAACATAAAACGAAAATAGAATTAAAAAAAAATACATTTCTATTGGTAAAACTTAAAACACACAAAATTTAAAGTACCCTCTACTGGAGTCAGTTGAAACTAGAATTTATACAAGTATTTGTCAAAATTTACTACCACTGAAAATTGCCGAGAAACAAATTGTTATAGGGACCATGTTCAGATTGGATAAAAATGGAAAAAGTCTAGTTGCTGATGCGTGAATAAACGCAAACTCAAAATATAACCTCAACTGTCAAAAGTTGACAGCAATAGCGAAATTGGTAAATATTGCGAGCATGGAATTTCAACGGTAGTTGGTACTACCAACACAAAATCGTTAATTGAATATGAATAAGTTATATATTAGTTGATTATTTTAATAATATGCTATTATTATACAGAGTGTCTCACGAGGAATTGCATCGATCATGAAAATCGTCATTTTGGGATACTTCACAGCATATCCAAAACAATGTCTTCAAGACAAGCTGCACTGGAATCAGGATTATCTAGGTACTCAATACACAGAATACTGGGCAAATATAAATTTCGCCAATACCGGTTTTCCATGGCAAAAAACCTGCCTGTTTGCCATGGTTCAACAACTTAAAGATATTAATTTTAAAGCTTCAAATCTTGACCATGTATATAATATTTAATTTCTTTTTTCTTGGTTTTTAGGTCGTCAATATTGTTACGTTTTTCTATTCTTAAAACGTTGTCGGGGTTTAGAAAAATACACAGGCGATATATTTAAATTAACTTATTCTATTTACACAATTACGGTGCTTAAAATCTATTAAAAATGCTTATTAATTTAATCACTTAATCACTAATGTCTTTATTTATATACGATTTATTTGCACCGATATTTATATTACACGTACTAATTCACTCTTTTTATTTTCACTCGCGATCCGCACTATCCAACTCGTATCGACTGTGACTGCCTCCTGGCCAATCCGACGCGTTATTTATATCTGGCGCGAAACTGTCAGATTGTTCGGGATCCTTCTAGAACGTCCTTCTAGATTCAGGAGAATATTCACGAATCTTCGACCCGTACTGTCCTCTGTCATTCCTCGTAGGTAGTTCTTTCTTCCGCTATGCTAGCGCCATCTAGGGCGCCTATCGGAACCGCCAGTTTAAGAAGTTGGCGCTCGTTACAGTATTAAAAACATGAATGAGTACACAATTATTTATATACTTGAAAAAGCTTTTCAATAAAGCGAAACGTCGTACTCATTCATGTTTCTAATATTGACTTTCCAAGAAGAGTGAGTTTTTGCGAATTTATTTTAACATGATCTCAAGAGAATCCATCGTTTTTGAACATTATCTGGACGGACGAAGCCAAATTTACAAGAAATTGTATACTTAACCGGTACAATTCTCATTACTGGAATGATTCGAATCCACGCGTATTTAGAATGTAAAACTTCCAGGAAAACTGACAGTTCAAAGGTTTTTTGCCATGGAAAACAGGTATTGGCGAAACTTATGTGTGCCCAGTATTCTGTGTATTGAGCACCTAGATAATCCTGATTCCAGTGCACCTTGTCTTAAAGACATTGTTTTGGATATGCTGTGAAGTATCTCAAAATGATGATTTTCATGTTTGCATTTTTAACAGTAGGTTTATGTTTTTGAATTTTCCCTTTGACCGATCAGAAGTTTTTAAAATTCTGTATTATTCGTTTAACTGTGTTTGGTGTGACGGCTTCTGCTTTTGAGGATACCGAGCGACAAAGGTATCACATGTTTTTGTTATCACTTTATTGCATTCTTCATAAATAATAAACAAATTTCTTCGTACGTATAGTTTAAACGTGCCGGCATTGTTTATAATTGAAAACTAAGTGACATTTTATCAATGCTGGATTGTTTGCCGAATGGTCATGACTTACTTAGATCTACCAAAGCAGGATGGCATTTTAAAAAAACATAAGCTACCTTCTTACACATATTTTACTAATTATCTTAAAAAGTATCCATTTTAGATGCCTAATGAATATGACTTTTTTTTTGTATTTTCGTAAGGGCAGTTTGATAAGAAAGAGAAAAATAGGTATGTAGTTGTGTTTCAAAAAGTTTTGACGCTTTTTCAATTCGAAAGTTTAATTGTAGTTTTTGGACACGCTGTATAATGTTTTCGAAAAATTCATTCGGTTTCGAATGCTACCCTATACACGGTCATCAATTCTACAATTTTTCGATTTTCCAAGTTAAATACCGTTAATTATAGACGTTCAGATGTACTTGTCCATCTGTCAAAAATTAAAAAAAAAATGCAAATATTTCAAATATGGTTTAAAATAACAACATAGTGTTTTAACAAACTTACTTTAGAATTGAACGAGGAATTAGAAAATGTGGTAATATATAGGATGTTCCATTGATTGAAAATAACAAAGTTGACAGGTACACTGACTTCTTCATCTGACACTTCCGGTATAACCGGATGCGATTAGATTATTAAAAATCAATAGCGTACTGCTGTGTACTGATTAAATTTAATGAAAATGCAAAATGAAACAGCAAATTTGACAGAAAATTAACTCTTTAAAATAAACGAGAGAAAAAACTAAAATAAATCTTCCTCAACAAAAAATAATAATTGATCTTATATCTATAAAGTGCATACTCCAATATATTAACAATTATTATGAATACAAGTTTCTTGGTTGACTAAATAAAAGACAAATTAACATTAATCAAAATGGATTACAAAATGGCAACAAATATTTTAAGAAAAATACGTCTACTCACGTCAATAGTCGAACAAGGAATTCCTTAACAAAATTCTTCAATTGTTTTTCTTACAAAAACCCTCTCTCAAAATCGTAGAACGCAGACGTTATAACATTTCAACGACAATGCTTAATAGAATACGCATAAAATCAGCACAAGCGAACAATAGACACTTGAATGAATGGATTAAATAAAAAAAATCTTAACACTACAAAATTAAAATGATACAATAAACTCTTAAACTAAACTTATTCAAAACAAAATAAAATTGTTAAAATTCTCGGTAAATTGAAAATCAGCTGTACAAGGAAAACAATAAATATCCAGAATATGCAACTTAAAATACACTCAGCGGAAAATGGGTTGTCTAACCACAGCAGTACGTCGGCTTTAGTATATTGCAAAATTTTCTGACTTTTCCAATGTATACTTTTTCATATATCGTTCGATGCAGTTCCTCGTGAAACATGTATAAATCACACCAGGTAAAGATATATTTAAGGTGGTTCGTTTCAATTGAAATCCTATTACGTATTCCGAAATTGCTAACAGTAATGACGATTGCTAACGCAAAGAAGCTACATATAATAAATTAAAACTCGATTGTTTCGAGTGTTTTATTTATACTAGGCAAACTAGATGACAAAAACAGCAATGACGATTTATACCGTAACGGCATTATTACTGCATCGTGCCGTTCAAACGCGGCTCTAATAAGTGTTTCATTTTGTTTCCCCGCTATTAAAGGGAGAACTTGGCCAACGACACGTACCTCCTCTCGCAAATGGACAACGACCAGTACGTGCCGATCTGGACGGTCGCGAACTTCAATCAGGTCAAAAAGCTTACCAAAGACATAAAGCTCATCACGCAAGTCCTGAAGGAATCCCCCAACGTCCAAGTGGACGAGGAGGGCATGAAAGTCAGACCGAATCACAAGAGGTGTATCGTCATACTGCGGGAGATCCCCGAGAATACGCCGATCGAAGAAGTCAAGGTGAGTGCTCTGCTCGTACGTGCTAGTGAGATGAGAGAGTATGTATGTATGTATGATACCTATTGTGTCCCTTATTCTTGCTGGCCTTCCAATCCTATTCCTTTCAGAAAGTGTAGGATATCAGAAGACCTCAGGTTAGGTATAAGTCTCCCTCTTCGATTTCACGTGCTCCCAAGTGCAACTCCCTTGAGTTGCACAGTGCTACGCAATGTAAGAGGAGGTGGATTGGTGTTTCATCCTGTTCCCCACAAAATCTACATTCAGATTCCTTTTCCAATCCAAGCTTACTCAGGTGTTCTTTCAGTTTACAATGGCCTGAAAGTATTCCTGTTAACATGCGAACATTGTCCTCACTCAGGTTGATGCATTCTGTAAATCTCTTCTGGTTATAGGTTCCCAGAAGAATTTTACTTTGCCTCATTTCCTGGAGATTCTTCTAATAGTTAGATTTTCTCTGCTCCATTTCTCTTTTCAGTGTCTTCAGTATTGTACTGCTGCTTATTCTGCAAAAGGGTTCAGGCCATACAAAAAGTATTCCAGCCCCTTTTTTACAAGATCCGTTATCTCGTTTCCTTCCTGACTCCTGTGTGACCCGGAACCCACAGGAGGGTTACTTTATTCCTTTTGCTTAGCTTGTTTCATTTCCCTAAGCATTCCCAGACCATCTTGGAACTGATACCATGTGAGCTCAGCGTCTCGATGGCTGCTTGGTCATCAGACATGATGATAATCTCCTGCTTTTTGGATAATTTCTATCAATATTGAACTGGACGCATCTTTCAATAGCGTGTATTTCCGCCTGGAAGATACTTGGGTATTTTCCCAAGCTTTCGAAGTACTTGATTCTAGGCCCATATATTCCTATTCCAGTTTTCTCTGCCGTTTTGGAGCCATCAGTGTATCATTTGATGGCATTTCTATTCAAGTTCAAGATGGTGTTATGATCCCGGTCTTTTTACTTAGCTTTGTTGTGAATTTCTTCACAAACCTGAGTTTTTTTTGACATGTCGTCCCAGGGGCATATCCCAGGTTTGATCGCCGTCAATCATTCCTTCCTTGACCATTCCGAGTGTGGTTCTTTTTGCCACGCCCTCTACTACAATACGGAGAGGGGTAAGATCTAGTACCACCTCGATAGCTGCTGTTGGGCAAGTTCTCATAGCCCCAGTTATGCATACGCACTTTCGAGAGCTTAATTCTCGCTGTGGCCAAATTAGTTTTTTTTTTTGCTTCAAACCACTGATGCGTAATGCGTACCTGGGCGATTCCGCTCTTCGAATATTCCGGTGTCTCGGTAGCGACGAATAGTGCAATGGATGTAGATTTTGTCACTCCTAATTTTTCTGCTATCACACGCACAGAATGTCGTTCCTCACGTTTTGTGATTGGCCAATGCAAGTGCGGCTTCGAAGCACATAAGTTTGACCAGCTTAAACAGCTCCTGGACCAGCTTAAACAAATCCTGGAACAGCGTTTGGAACAGGTGCCTGAAAAGCCAGTTCCGGGAACTTTTTAAATTTGTTAAGTTGCCTTAGGAGTTGTCCAAGTTGTTGCGGGAGCTTTTTAAGCTGTTTCGAGAACAGTTTCATCGGCTAATCACAAAACGCGGTCAAGACAAAAGGTAAAAGTGTAGGGGATATAATCTGGATTGAGACTCACCGTGTGAACCTTACCTTTGCGTCAGAACCTGCCTAGCATATCTACTAAATTCATAACTTTTCAAATATTTTTTTTTAAATAAGTTACATATTATTTTCTTTCAACAATACGCATATGATTAGTCTCACTATTGCTGTATACATCCAAAGCAGTATTTTTGGGTTACATCCTCAATTTTTCCCCGCAAAGTTTCTGCAGGTGAGCGAGAGTATCCGAGGTTATTCTTTTTTTTTTTGTAGGATCTGTTCTCCGGAGAGAACTGCCCGAGGTTCATATCGTGCGAGTTCGCTCACAACAGTTCGTGGTACGTCACCTTCGAGTCGGACGAGGACGCGCAGAGGGCGTACAGGTACCTTAGGGAGGAGGTTCGTGAGTTTCAAGGCAAGCCGATCATGGCGCGGATCAAAGCGAAACCGATGAACAGGTTGCCGATACCGGCCGTGGCGCCGCTGAAGAACGGGTTCCGATTGACTCCGCCTCCCGCTGTCTACGAGCCCGCTTTTCCGCCCGGCCAGCAGAGGTTCATCTATCCGAACAATACTCCAGGACAGTCGGTGACGTACGCGAATCAAGTACAAATCTATGTGAGTATGAATAGTATACTGTGAGCCTTATGGGGTACGTTTTAGGAACGCATTTACTTACTTTGATTCGGAAATAAATAAATTAAAATGGTGTTTGAATTATATGTCGAGTACTTTAATAGAGAGGGCGTGGGAATGCAATAGTGTTTATTTGATATTTCCTGTTAGAAATTTAATATTTTTTTTTGTTTCCAACGAGTTTGCGGATGATTATTCTCTTCTAATGTTTCCCATCTTTAAGGCTTAATTCTATTCTTTACACTACGAATCTTTTAAAGTCTTACTATATATAGATAGTTTTATACTGATATGTATTCGATCCTATTTATAATTACTATTGCTAAATCTTGATTGTGCTACTAAATGGTTATTACGATATCTTATTCTAATTCTTTTGTCGGTAAGGTTACATTTACACTACCAGCCATTGAAGTTAGAACAACTAGTAAATAGATGCGCAGCATCTAGTTACTATTACTAAATCTTGATTGTGCTACTAAATGTTTATTACGATATCTTATTCTAATTCTTTTGTCGGTAAGGTTACATTTACACTACCAGCCATTGAAGTTAGAACAACTAGTAAATAGATGCGCAGCATCTAGTTACTATTACTAAATCTTGATTGTGCTACTAAATGGTTATTACGATATCTTATTCTAATTCTTCTGTCGGTAAGGTTACATTTACACTACCAGCCATTGAAGTTAGCACAACTAGTAAATTACTGCTACTTAAATAACAACGACAGGAATTCCAATGAAAATAAAAATGTATTCGTAGAAACAAAAACATAAACAAATAACAAGAAATAAAAAATAAGACAAATCATTCTCATTCAAATATTATACTTCCTTCTCATCGAAAAATCCTCATTTGGCTTTCAATACGGCCCGAACCACTCGTGGCATGCACTCTATTAATTTTGTCAAAGTTTCCTGAGAAATATTGTTCCATTCGGCTTGTGGAAGTTGCCACAGGTGCTATTTCGAAGTTTGGGAACGGTTTTCTTACCGCAACGCGACTGAATAAACCGGCTACCCTTAAGCGGCCCGTATAATAATATGTATTTGCAATAAAACCATTACAGAAAAAGTCAATGCTGTTATGTATGTAGATATATGCTACAATTGTCAAAAAAAAGTAATATAATAAATATTTGTAAAAATAAAATTCGTGTAAAAAACATAGAGTATATACATAAAAGGGTTAAAACGACAGTAATGTGACAAACAAAACAACACAATCATATTATTTAGTCACGGCGTTTAAATTGTTGTTTAAGATGTCGGTCGTTCGCATCCCCTATTCATTTACGCTGCGATTTCGGGCGCCGTCAGTAACCGATTTCCATTACTCAATACTTTGAGGCATCGATCTTCCTGGGCGATTCTGGTTTTCGAATGTTTCGGTGTCTCGGTAGCGACGAATAGTGTGATGGACTGTAGATTTTGTCACTCCTAATTTTTCTGCTATCACACGCACAGAATATCCTTCCTCACATCTTGTGATTGACCAATGAAAGTGCGGCTTCGAAGCGCGTGAAATTTGACCAGCTTAAACAGCTCCTGGACCAGCTTAAACAAATCCTGGAACAGCGTTTAGAACAGTTCTAACAACTTTTAGAACAGGTTAAACAGCTGCCGGAACAGCCAGCTCCAGGAACTGTGTTTTTAAGCTGCTCTAGGAGCTGTTCAAGTTGTTTCGGGAGCTCTTTAAGCTGTTTCTAGAACAGTTTCATCGGCCAATCACAAAAGGTGGTCAAGACGAAAGGTAGAAGTGTAGGGGATAAAATCTGAATTGAGACTCTCTGTGTGAACCTTACGAGATTTTGCGCCAGAACCTGCCTAGTACATCTATTAAACTCACAACTTCTAAAAATATTTTTTTTTTAAATAAGTTACATATTTGTAATGTATGCTGGTGGAGAATAAGAGACGGATTATTTACTATTGCACTGTTTATTGGGAAGAGAGGCCGATCACAAATTGCATTTACATTTATATACATTGACACGCAGACGCAATAACACAAGGGTAAAAATAGTTGTCTAACTATATACAAAATACATATACTTAAACTCTGTATACACTACAATATTCTTTTCTTTCCATTACATTTGTACTTGATGGTCTGTGTTAAAATAATAATACAATTTAGAATAATTTAATGAAATGACGACATTCTATTTTCCTAACGACATCTCTTTCCAGCCTTACCAGCAACAGCAATTCTACACGTCCGTCGTCCAAGCGTGCTACACGGGCGGCCCGTACTACGACATCAGCAGCGTGTTCCAAGTGAACGGACTGGCGCCCCAGTTCAAACCCCAGTATAGGTCGAGCGCCAGGCCGCGCAAACAATCGAAGCCGTCACAATCCTCGGACCCGGGCACGCAGGGTGGTGGGGGGACGTCGCAATCGGGAAACGCCGGCAGTTCTACGAGACAGCAGCAGGGGGCGTCGTCGAACGCGAGCGCGGCGGTGGGGGGCGGCGTTTCCACCCAGGCGGCCGTCAAAACGCAGAATCCCCCGCCCGGAGGTGCCAAGTCTCTGCCGCCGATGGTGGGGGAAACCCCGAGGACCGCGCACGTCCACCACGAAGACACGCACCCGAATAATAGCGGTAAGAGATGTGAATTAGATTATCAAAATCGGTTTTTGTTTATTATTTTTTTTTTAATTTTAACCTTTGAGTGGGCGCGTTGGCGGCATTTACACCGCCGCCTCGGAAAAATGTGTAAATGCAGGCGCGCCCTTTCAAACGCTAATTGTACCTACGTGAGCTCTAGTCTAAAAGCGTTTTAATATACAGGGTGTTCCTAAATATCATGTACATAAGGAAGGGGGTAATTATTTGGTTTATTTTGTGCCTAAAATTCCATATAAACATAGGTCTGCAAACGCTTCGTTACCAATCTGCAGGGTGTTGAAATTTCAAGATTTTTTCACTTTTTACTGTATAGCTCCTGCAGTTTTTGAGATATTTTGCTCAAATTTGGAAGGTAGGTTACGGTATAAGGCCTGCATCATTAGCCATGCCAAATGATGATGTAAATCTACAGGGTAATAATTTTTTCGGGGTCATGCCCTCTTTTCCCACCCTGAACTTTTTTTGCGATGCGCCACTGCTAGATTCTAAAATACGCAATAAATTTTCTGTCTTGTTTAGAAACTTTTTGATCTCTTGTATTTTTTTCTTATCTCTGACCGTTATCGAGAAAAAAAAATAGAAAACAATTTTCTGTAATTCGCCAGAGAAAATTAATTTTTTAAAATGGTCTAGCAGGCTCTGGCTTTATTCAGATAATCACTTGAGTTTATTAATTTGACAACTGACATTAGAAATCGTAACTTGTGTCTGTATAAGTAAAGTTTTAAATTGCAAACTGTAAGGTGTAAAAGTGTTTTAAATACTCGTTATAATTTTGTAAATATGCCAAATTTCACTAATTCTGAAATGGCTGACATGCATTTTATCTACGGCCTTGCGAATGGAAATGCAAGAGAAGCCAGGCGTCTGTACATGGAGCGCTATCCCAATAGAATGATACCCGATCATCGAATATTTTCAAATATTCATAGGCGTCTTGGAGAAACTGGAACTTTTAAAAAGAATACTAATGATGCAGGTAAACCACATACTGTTAGAACACCACAGATCGAAGAGGCTGTTCTGAATGAAATAGACAGACATCCTCGCACCAGCACCAGAAAAATCAGTGAACATTTAAATATTAGTCATCAAGTTGTTTGGCGTATTCTACGTGTTTCCCTGCTATACCCTTACCACATTCAAAGAGTGCAGGCTCTCCTTCCCCGAGACTTCCCTTTAAGGATTGATTTCTGCCAATGGTACCTTAACAAGTTAGCAGCAGACCGCATTTTTAATTGCAAAATCCTTTTTACCGATGAAGCGAATTTTTCAAGGACTTCAATTATGAATTTCCACAACAACCACACGTGGGCAGATGAAAATCCACATGAAATTGTACAAACGCATTTTCAAGAACAGTTCTCATTAAATGTATGGGGTGGTATAATTGGAGATAATTTGATTGGTCCTTGTTTTTTGCCTGGTCGACTTATTGGTCAGTCATACAGGCTGTTTTTGCAGAATGAATTGCCTTTATTACTTGAAGACTTGCCCCTTTTACTTAGAAATCAAATGTGGTATATGCACGATGACACCCATCACATTTTTCTATTTTGGCTCGGAATTATTTAAATGAAGTATATGAGAATAGGTTGATAGGACGAGGTGGACCTCAGCCTTGGCCCCCTAGGTCCCCTGACTTAAATAGTATAGATTTTTTCCTGTGGGGACATCTCAAATCTCTAGTGTATACAACACCTGTGAATACTGTTGATGACTTACGAAATCGAATAATCGATGGATTTGAAACGATAAGAAATACCCCAGGAGTATTTGAGAGAGTGCGAGCATCAATGACAAGAAGAGCGGACGCCTGTATAAGGGTTGGAGGAGGACACTTTCAACAATTGTTGTAGCATAGTTTCCTTGACATTGTTATTAATTAGGGTTTTTATTGTTATTAGTTATGTTACTTTGTATTGTAATAAAACAATGTTACGAAAACCGGGTCATCCTATTTTTTAACAGGTAGTAGTACCTTAACTCTTAAAATTAATAAACTCAAGTGATTATCTGAATAAAGCCAGAGCCTGCTAGACCATTTTAAAAAATTTATTTTTATTTGGCGAATTACAGAAAATTATTTTCGGTTTTTTTTCTCGATAACGGTTAGAGATAAGAAAAAAATACAAGAGATCAAAAAGTTTCTAAACAAGACAGAAAATTTATTGCGTATTGTAGAATCTAGCAGTGGCGCATCGCAAAAAAAGTTCAGGGTGGGGAAAGAGAGCATGACCCCGAAAAAATTATTACCCTGTACATTTACATCATCATTTGGCATGGCTAATGATGCAGGCCTTATAGCGTAACCTACCTTCCAAATTTGAGCAAAATGTCTCAAAAACTGTAGGAGCTATACAGTAAAAAGTGAAAAAATCTCGAAATTTCAACACCCTGCAGATTGGTAACGAAGCGTTTGCAGACCTATGTTTATATGAAATTTTAGGCACAAAATAAACCAAATAATTACACCCTTCCTTATGTACATGATATTTAGGAACACCCTGTATATGATACTTATATATTTACTTTACTATACATTTTTACTCTTTAACATTTTACATTTTTATAAAATTGTATGTTTTATGTATTGAGAATGACTGTTTCAACGCCTGATGGGCACTTTACAGAAATATATTATATTATTATTATTATAATTATATGGATAAATTATCCATCTAGGTGTGTCAGGTGTTGCCGTGGCCCAACAAGAGGTCGGAGAAGCGGCCTACAGAACGGCAGCGACGTCCATGTCGAAGGAACAGTTACCCCCACGCCACAGGCGCAAGAGGAAAGAAGACGAGGCGACCAACACCGTACCGGCGCCTACCAAGGACGCCACGACAGTCAGGGGACCGCAATTCGACTTGGAGGACTCGGCATTCCCTCCATTACCCGGTAAGTCTTAGCTCGTGTGTCGAAAACAAACGTTGTTCTCTTACTCGACATCCCTTTCCGTCGCAACCAAGGACTAGATGGTGGAGCGACGATCACCGCTAAACAGACGACGCAAACGCACGCTATCACCTCCGAACCGGTCTATCACCAACACCACCACCACCACCATCACCACCACTTATCGCAGGCCGAGTCGCAACAGCAACAGAGCCAAGGTCACTGGGGCGAGAATCGGTTGGCGGACGTGGTCAAGGGGACGGTCAAGGGTAAAGGCGGCAAGGAAGGGGGCGGTAGCAATCCGACGTCGCCGCGGGCCACCTCCCCGCAACAGGGTTACCACCACACGGCCGGACATCATCATCATCATCAGAGACAAGGCTCCATACCCGGCGTCGCCCCGGAGTGTAAGGACGCCGCTTCCGGTAACGGGGAGGTGCATCTGAGCGTTGTGACGATAACACCGCCTAGTTCGCCTGACAAGTGAGTTTTTTTTTTTTTTTTTTTTTTTGAGAAATGTATTAGCAAATATTATACTATGGTAAAAAAATTACAACTTCATTCCTAATCATCGTTCTTCCAATAATCTATTCAACAGGGAAAAAATAAAAGAAGGCTACCATAGACGTATTCTAGTATTCTACTAAGTGGTGCATTCAAAATCAACGCCCCACTTTCTAATACCAATATACATATGGTAAAAAGCGAAATATAGATGGCACCACTAGCATTTTCTATTGTTGTGTATTTGTAGTAATATATTTCCATAAGAGAATACTTGTGGTGCCATCTATATTTCGCCAGTGGAACATTTCTTTGACTATACCGGGTGTCCAGCCTAAGATGCAACGGTCCATAGCCGATTTATTATTGTTTTTTGGAAAAATGTTTTTTCAAATTAAATGCTTGCCTCGAATCATATTTTACACATTTTAAAATTAGTTTCAGTAATGGCGGACTTTCCGGTTGTACCGGAAGTAGATACTTAATTTTATTATTTTTAAATAGAACACCCTGTTATATTATTAGTATTTTTGGATTCCTTGTTAAATTTTAAATAACAATCGTTAGGCATACATTGGGGCTTAAGTTGTACCGTTCCGAATTACATGACGTTTTTCGAAAAAAATGACATTTGCCGATGTCTGCGGTGTTTGGGAATATTCTCGGAAATACGAAGTTAGAAAAGATGCGGTCTTCAGTTTTCGCTTGAATCATGAAACAGCACACGTCCTATATTTAGAAATTGTTGCGTTTACATTACAAAGTTATTAAATAGGGTCTTGTAATTTTCAAATTATTAATTTTCATGGATAACTTGATTTTTTTTAAATTGAATTGGTATAGCAATTATTACATAAAATGCTTGTGAAATTTAATTTTCTTTCGATTTTATACGAGTGTCATTGTTCATCGTTCAAAGTTTTGGAGATATTTCACGATTTTTTTCAGTTTTTCATGATAGGATACTGCTGTGAACTGATTGGCTCCAAGCATATAAGTAAGGGAAATTAAAAATGACAAAAATTAATTTAGCTAGCTCAGACAAAAATGAATGTTCAAATCTTTTTAGAGATTCTAAAAACTCAGGGGAAATTTCTTTAAAAATTTAAAGTGGGCTTTTGATAAATTTACTTTCTTTAAAAATCCCAAAAATTGAAATAGCAGATTTAGAAATAAAAGAACTAATTAAGGTGATATTTATATTCATTAAGTTATGAAAAAGAAAAAAAAAAAAAAAAAAAAAACATTCGATTACAAAACATATAGGGAAAAAACCGTGACACAGAAGGTGTCGGATTAAAATAAACCCCTTTGTGAAACTAAAATTTAAGAAGGACAATTCAAATCCTTCAGCAAACAAATGGTGAATTCGTTCTAGAAGGAATTTTCAATAAAAAAAAAATAAATCCACGTGGTTTTTTCAAAATGTCAAAGCAAATTAAAAATATTAATTCAAATAACGTGGAGTAACAAGCAAATTAACAATGAAATAAAAAACAAGCTCTTCAGCTTCACTTCACCTTCCCCGAGGTGATAAAATTTAAATTAAATTGCATAACTACAAAAAAAACAGAAAATTTTAAACTCTTCACGCGCTTTCTTCTAAAAACGAATATAAATAAACAAAAAACTTACTTAAATTGTGCACCAAAATAAGAAGAGAAGTCTGAATACTGATTAAAAATAAAATTAAAACGAAACAAATGACAAATGTTAAAATGGAGTTACAATGAAAGATCTGCAAAATTTACAACTACAACCTCCGTCACTATTCAGACTCTGCCCTAAGTGGCCTTCACGCAACGCGTATATACAAAACAGCTGACTGCGCGCGCCTGCAACGCCGCAAACAAACAAGGAAATCGCCTTATAAGAAGACATAAACAAGATAAACTAACGCTAAACATAAAATCAAAGAAAAATGAACTAACTAACTGAACAATTAATTTATCCACAAAACTACTAAGTTCAAAGTAAAAAGTAAAATTAGTGAGAATTTGCACGCGCGAAAGCCAAAACATGACTTAGAAAATACATCAGCATAGAGTTACACAACCGGGGAGACCATATCACAGCAATAACGTTGCGAAGGCGCCGATCACCTTCCCCTCGCAGCACTGGAAAGGCATTCACCAGGCCTGGTGGGAACTGGCGCAGGGTAATTACTGGGCCAATGCTTGCAAGAGCGCTGGCCCGGACACCCACACCGCGACGACTCCTAAGACGAAGACATAGCTGGAAACAAACAAAACCTTGAAATTAAAAAATGTAGAATTTACTGAGCGCGCTTGGAAATTGAACATAGCAATGGCGTACATACACGTCGAGCGTCTTGCTCGCAACAGGTTACACTTTAAATGTTAGTGCCGTCATTATCACAGAATTGTACAACAATATCGAGGGGCCATCTGTCATCTGTTCTCACGCGCAATCCAGCGGTCTGAAAAAGACACATCCAAAAACTGACGAAATTCGACAGTATTGGGAGATGGAGCACCATCGTATTGGAACTACATCAGCTGACGAGTAGCTATCGGAATATTTTCTGACAGAACGCCCAAATTATTCTGAAGAAATTCTATATAAACCCTACCGAGGCGTTGGTTTATGAAAGAACAACCTATGATATGTTTGTTCTAAAGATACCTGCCCACACCGTTCACCGACCTTCTGTACTGACTACTGTGCTGCAATAAATCGATGAGATTTTGTGTGTTCTTAAGAACAATTGGTGACGATTCACAATTCCATTTTTGTGGAAGGTAGCTTTCGTCTGAAAACATCACTTTCTCGAAAAAGTTCACAATGTTGTGCTTTCTTTTTTTTTAATTTCAATTTTTATGGAATAAGTCTATGGTAGCCTTCTTTTATTTTGTCCCTGTTGAATAGATTATTGGAAGAATGATGATGAGGAATGAAGTAATTTTTTTTTTGAGGCGATGTAAATATCTTTTCCAATTTTTTTTTCCAATGTTTTATAAGCGTAATATTTTTCTTTTAAATAATCCCAATGTTATTATTTAAAACTTTCCAATTTGCAATTTTCAGTTCTCATTCCGTGATTTATAATTTATAATTCACGTATTATTTGCCTCCCAATTTTTTATTTTCGATCTATTATTAACTATTGTTGAGTATGTGCCAGTTGCAAGTTGTAAATAGTTAGTTTTAGTGTAGGTCAAGTATTCTAGCGAGTTTAAATGAAATTATTTGATTAAGAAGCGTTGCAATTCGTAATTTATCACAGATATTGTATATATATAAAAATATATACAGATTGTGGCATTTATTTAGCATCGGTGTAGGTCACACTTCACTCAATTACTTAATCGAAAAATGTTTTTAATAAAAAATTCTTTCGGGACCAGAGCTTATATCAAATCATTTTAACATAACTACTGTGTTCGATTTTTGTTAATACCTTATACAATTCTATTTTTTCAAACTTAATGTCATCTATGTTATTATATTTTTGAATTGCTTGATTCAACACAAATCGTAATTTTATTAAGAAACGAATTTAAAGTAATATAAAACAGCTGTTATTATTACTCATCAGTGTGCAATTGTTGTTAATGCGTTGTTTGCATTGCGGTTGGTAATTTGGGGATTACCATGGCACTGCGACGTTTTGTTTAACGATAACAAAATAATCAACCGCTGAAACACGCGTAACAAATAACAATGACGAATAACTAGGGAACAATAAACAAAAATAATTAAATATTGTTTTTTATAGTGGTTTTGTTTATGAACATAAGTAACTAATGAAAACATTTCACGTGAATGAATTGTATTATTGCGACATCTGTTAAGAAATCAGTAAACATTATATCGCATGAGATTTATAATTTTAATATTATTTTCTCTAAGATAAGATTACCACTATCAAGGGGAATACTCGCTTTAAAAAAAAAAAACACATAATATAATATGAAGTACACTGGAACAAACAGAACTACTAAATACTAGTATCCCTACATAGTCAAAATTAAATAATAAAAAACTCGTTGTGTGTTTTTTTGTCTGTATAAACATATATATTTATGACAGATATTGCGAATACTTTTACGTGAAGTTTCCATATCTTTTATTAATAATTGCTTCTTCTTTGAAATTTTTAGTAATTGACTGCAATGCCTTTATATTACTAACCATTATACTTTTTAAATTATTCGCTTATCAACAGATTGTTCTTACCGCCACCCCAAAATTTTGTCCCACACCACTTCTTGGTAACCATTGCGCGTAAAAATAGTAAATCCTTACCCAATATACTTTGAAAATATAGTTTTTCCATGTTTGAACAACTTTATAATGCTATTAGTGTTGTCGTTTTATTGCTGTATGAAAATGGGCACCGTTATTCTAGCAATCTACTAAAATAATTTTAGGAAAATGATCAAGAAGTAGGTGTTCAAATGATTTGCCAGGTCAGTCCAGGTCTATTTCAATTACAGAATTTATTCTTTACAAAAACAAATAATCTTTTTATGTAATTACCTTTTGATTGCCTATTTCACCAGTTTACTGTTATCATCAACATAAAAGTCAAACAAATCCTTTAACTCATTACTCATTTTCAAAAATCAACTCGTTTCCCTTGACAATTTAGTAAACTTTTACCTATTTTTGTTCTAACGTTGCTTTATTCGAATAACTGCAAGGGATGTATGGCGTTATTTTATTCACATAAGGTATGTAGAAATATAGTTCCATTTACTATAACAGACGAGTACTACGTGATCAGTTTGCTATTACGTCACGATCGTTTGCAAATTTTTCTGTTCGTCCCCAAAACGCGTAAACAAAACCGTTAGCGTTATTTAACTGTCAAACACTTTTGACAGTGTAATAACAAAACTTCTTAAAAAAAACATTACGTTATATTAGTGATGATTCTTTTTGAAAATCAGGATTTAAGATTGTTAATCATGATAGCAGGGCAAAAAAAATAACAAAAAAAGCACAAGTGGGTACAATAAATTTAATCGGGACATCTATCGCTTAAAGTATTACTAGTAACGATTAGTATGTAAGTTTCTTTTCTATTCCAACCAGTCTCTCTGATTTACTGCCTTCTGAATTTCGTTTCCAATATGTTGCTACACCAAGTACGTCAAATTTTCCAGACAATAAGTCAATCCGCTTAACAATTGTATGCATCCTCGATTCTGCCATATTCATCCATCGTTTTCGCGTACAAACTTCCTTTTCTTTTGAGAACAAATAATATTTACCACACATGTGGTTCAAAACAGAAAGTTATTTTTCTTTAAGAGCACTGCTCAAAATGTTAAAGTGTTATTGTTAGTCTGCAGTATGTGAAAGAACCACTTCTTGTAAACAAATATTTGTATATTACTCACGTTTTCGTACATGTCAATTAAATTTGTGTTTCCAATAGCACATTGACAATGAGTAGAATGAATCAAATTTTACAAACATTTATTTCGTATGCATTTTCGTTTTGGGTTAGTGGATGTAATTCCTTGGTTTTACTCATGGATGAAATTTTGCTTATGTTGCAACATGAATGTTCAGAGCACTCGTTACTCTCTGAAAAACGAAATACTGTAAAGAATATGACATTAAAAAATATATGATTTATACATACTTCTTGCACGAAAGTTAACGGGGAGTAATGGCCCGTTGCTTCTGCGTTCTGCGTCGAAATACACGATTAACGAAACTTCAACTCCTTTTTTCGAATTGTTTTACACCAATGTTCGCGTATGATTTAATTGTGATAACTACTTATTTTTAAATAAATATATACCAAGTATAAACGCAAATTCCCACACTACTGCAAATGCAGAATATAATCCTAACCCCGAAGACAGTTGACAGCATAACTAAATTGGTGGGAAATAATGCGGAAGAGTGACAAAGCATGCCAAATTTAAACAGCAGTAGCACCAACATAGTATCTTTAACTGAACATGGAATTAAGGTTAATGTTAGTTGGTTATTTTATTATTAATTGGTATTGCATGGCCGAATTAAAGCAAGTAATAGTACCTCGTCTGTTATGGTAAATGAAGTATATCTCCCAATTGAATTGAAATACTTGTAAACTTTTATATGTTAATTCGTAATTGGACATAACAACGCAATGCTGGGAAATACTTTAAAAAGAATTAATAACCAAGCTAATATATCACAATCGATTAATTTTCGCTATATAAAAAAATGTTTCTTGTTGTAATTATTTCTAGTAATTGAAAAAGACTTATTAAAATATACGAAACGTTTTACAAGATTTAAGAAACTGTTTTATTATTATATATTCCAATATTCCACTAAACCTATTTAAAAATAAAAAAAAAGACACAAAGAGTTTGCACAGTGCCAATCGTACTTACCATGATTTTAGCGGCATGAGCGCTATCCCTTTCATCAATAGCATTAATTAAAGTTGTGTCATCTGCATAACAGACGACAAACATCACCCAAAAACAAGGATGGACCTAAAACAGATCCTTGGGGCACAACTAGGCATAAGCGACGATCTGGCAGTTTATTCAGTATTAAAATTTCGAATCGTTGAAACTTTTTTCTTTTGTTCACCACGCCGTTTCCCTCCAGCAGATTAGTTCCTGCATTATCGACGAAATGCACCATGGCCGACAAGTCGACGAAGACGGACGACGTCCTCCTGAACGGCGACTTGGAAGCGCCCTGTCCGACAACGACCAACGCCGCCACCATGACCACCGAACTGGCCACGGAGGCGCCCTCCCGGCCTATACAGCGCGGCCAGTCGTCGCCGCGGCCGCAAGCAGCCTCCCACGCCGCCGCCGCCGGCGTGCGCGCGTCCCGACGCCCAGAAGCGCGGCGAGTACGTCGCCACCAGCGCCCCCACGTACGTCGCGTCTGACGTCCAGGGCGGCGGCAATCCGCCGCGCATGAGCTACGCGCAGGTCGCCCAGCACCACAAGGAACAAAGAGAGAAACAGGCTAAACAGGACAAGGTGACGAACGAACAAAATTCGCAGCAGCAGCAGTCCGTCGCGAAGGCGATGGGCAACAACGCGGGAGCAAGCAATAATTCGAGTATTATCGCCTCCGCTCGGGTACAGCTCGATCGCAGCAACGTGATACTAGGGAGAATAGAGGTAATGTTCTTTATTTTAATTGCTATATGCGTGCATAGCATGTGATTCAAAATGATTTCGTAAGAAAAAACGTTTTCCGGAAAAATATTATCTTATTCTGATCATTAGTGAGCAAGTAGCTACATACAAATTCATACATTAAGAATTTTCTTGACATTTAGCCATTGCGTGCGGTGTTGTAGTACTTTCGATTATTTTATCTTATATTTTTTTCAATCGTTTATATTTTCTATTGCACCAACAATTGTATTTTGAACTTTAAGAAATAAGGGATATCTGGTAATATCAACAAACAGTAAAAATCTATTAATTTTAGTAATAGTTATATTTTAAATTTTATAGCACATGACTTCAGGCTATGAGCTGTCAAAAGAAGTTACCGGCCAGATGTAATGTTTGTATACGCATAGTTTGCTTGTGACGTATCCAGGGTCTGAAACAAAATTCAGCACACCAACAGTTACAGAACTGGACAAAATGACAATGTTAAGTAATGAGGATATGCAGTTAATACAAAGATTTTCGATAACTGAAAGATTGGTTCAGTTTTTATCAACGTTGCTTTTAATAACAATCATGATAATGCAACTAAAGGATTCTAAATAGTGACTTCTATTGGCAATGCTTCGTGATCAGCTAAGCTTATTATTAATGGTCTCAATAAATACCAAATAATGTATTCTCATCTCAAAAACTATTTGCAAATAAAAGTAGAAAAATTCAAGCAACATAAAAGTATTTAGTTAATATACGTTACAATATTAATTAAACGAAAGATGATGTTTTTTTATGTAGCAAACATAATTCTATACAATGGTTATATGAAACTTAATATTGCAGTAAATTAAATTAAATATGTAATATTGAAAGGAAAGAAATAAATATATTTTAATTTGTGTCTTCGCTCTCATCTTCTGATCCGCAATTAACTGTCAGTTCAAGTCATGTTTGCTCATATTCGTACCACTTTTAGTTATTCCCTGTGTGATTTATGCATTTTGCCAGGGGTCTGGTGTACAGCTGTCCAACTTTCTTGCCACATCCCAATACTTTGTTTATCGCCATACCATCCGACATATGTTATTATAATATCCTTTCGCATGTGCCCATATAAATTCGATAGCATTGAAATCGCATGATAAGAGGAAGTCTTGAAACTTTATGCCCATGTGCTCGAATAATTATCATTAACATAAACCTAACCATAAATTACTTACGAACATCCATTTTATTTGTCTCTGGCACATCACATGTTTTGGGCATCATCGTGGCTTGTACAGGCTGTTAAGACTCGATGAAGGAACAGCAGAATACTTCCTTCTTCGGTTTTGTTTGTAGATATACCATAGATGCCCAAAGCATTCGCAAACTGTATGTAGTTTTAATTTAATAATAACCAATTACAATTTACCTCATGGCCGCCATCACGGATTTAGAGGACTTCCATTTCGCCTTTCTCCCTCGAAATACACTAGTAAATCGACGTGACCAACTCTGCAACAAGAACTAAGTCGTTTACCAGGCATCTTGACTTCTGAACCTAAAAAATGTTTTTAAGTCTTTGTATGTTCTTTAACACTCTAAAACTTACCACGAACAAACGATTTACTTCACTATAGCTCTGAAAGAACTTTTAGTAAATAAATAATAGAAGTAAGTAAAATTTCAAACCTAAAGAGAGAGTCAATAAACAGTAAAAAAGCAGATGTCAAATGTCAACGGAGCGGTAAAATGGGTTATAAATTGCGCGGGTTGCATGCCTGAAGTGAACTTATGAAAGGTCTTATTTACGCATTACTCGACCGTATTCTATCTCACTTCAACTAGTTTGTTGATACTTAATAAAATATGACGTATAGCTTAAGTAGCTACGATTATGTTTATATTCTATCTATCGCGTTGTTTAATGATGCTTCCAATTTTTTGAAACTCCGCTTGTCTTTACTTACCGACCTGTTAAGCGTAACTACAAACATTCATGACTTCGTCTGTAATTTCATCCCTATAAAGTTTCTACGGTAAGGAATTATTCGATTAGATCACGATAGGGATGAAATATTGTCATTGTTTAATGACAATTTAAGGACGATGACTTGCCTAAACAAATCATTTTTCTCGGATGAAGCTGGTTTTTACTCTAACAACTATATCAACTTTACAAAACTATAGTATCTGCCTCTGCAAAAAATCCACACGAATTTCGAGAACGCACTTGCAATCCCCGTAAAAGTTTCGAATTTGGTTAGCTATGTCCAGGCAACGACTAATAGGGGCCAATTTTCTTCGAGGAAACTGTAACAGCCCAACGTTAGCAACAGATGTTGGAATTGTTTATTGCAGTGTTACAAGAAAATGAGCTTGGAAGCAGGTTATTTTCAGCAGCGATCATGCTCCAGTACATACTGCTTCGACCAAACTGCCAAATATCTTCAACAGTTTTTTGCTGACAGGTTCGTTAGAGACAAAGATGGCCAGCAAGATCGCCTGATCTAACTCGCTAGATTACTTTATGTTTGGCTTATCTAAAAATAGGATCTATAGAAACCGCATGCATACCATAGAAGAACTGAGAGGTGCAGTTTTTGTGTCACTTAATTTTATACTAACTTGTATGTTATAATTTAAAGTAATAAATAAATTTTAGTTAAAACACAGTTTAGTATGAATTGTGAAATCATATTTTAGTAAGTTAATTAATTACATTTCATTTTTTGACAGCCGAAACACCAATCCATGGTCTTTTATAATGCAGTTCAAATGATTGGTTACGTTTTCCTTATTTATTGACAGATCGTTTACTTTCTTGTTTCCAACACTGACTTAGTTCAAACCTTCATTACAAACACGCGGCATATACTTACACCCTGTTACTATCTATAGGAGCGGAATTGACAATCATTTTGAATCTCTGTGTATATAGGTTTGACCAGAAAAGTGTGTGAATTGATCAAGTTAGCGTTATTAATGCTTTCATGTACACTCAACTCAAAAAAAATGGATGGTAGGGAAAGATACGTTTGTTTTAATCTACCAGCGAATGTGCAGATTCTAAGAATTATTTTTTATTGAATTCTTTGGCGGAAATTATAAAAGTCAAATTCTGGGAATGTAAAGCTCCAACTGAAATGGTTGCGGCACCTTTGTCGCATAACATCAACGCGATTAGCTTTTGGAAGAATTGTCCGCATATATACTTCTCTTTTGTTGTTTATTTTAACCATCAATTACTGGCGGGTAAACTATAGAGAACTAAACTTAATGATAATTAAAATATGTACGAAAAAAAAACGACTCAACTGTTTGCATTTTTTAGCAAAAGAATCAAAATCGTTAAGAAAAAGTTCCGATTTTTCTTAGCGTGGTGACTACATATCCGTTTAAGCTTATCGGATGCTTTTTGGATCCGATTGCCCCATCACTAATCTCGATATCTCTTCTCATTTTTGAAATATTGCAAAAAATGTGTTTTCGGTAGAAACTTTGAGCCCCCATTACACCCCTTAAAACCACATATGAGACGCTAAAAAAAAAATTCGTGTCGAATATTTTTCGGTGTTCTCATATTCCTTATCATAATTGGAGTGATCGACTTAGGTGCCCTTCCTTGTAAGAGTAATTTTTTAGAGATAAAACCTAAAAGGTGCCGACAGCAAATGACGTTTTTTTTTTTTTCTTATCGGTTCCCTAAAGTGACTTTTTTGCCTTATTTCTTCGCTGGCTCAATTGGCTGGTGTCAGTCCGTTATGAGTTTTCAATTAATTTTTGCGATCGTATGGAATATTGTAGACGTCTTTTATTAAAAAAGAAATGTTAGCCTTATCTTATTTATTTTCTCTCTAGATGTCGCGAGCCAATCGAAAGAGAATCCCGCGCAGGTGAGACAGCAGCAACAGACCCAACAGCTACAACAACAACAACAGCCGCAGAGCGGCGGACCTCCACGCAGCGGTCCTAGATTGAGTCACGAGCGCCCTCAACCACCACAACAACAGCAGCAGCAGCAACAACAACAGCAGCGGCGAAGACAGGAGGCGCGGACCTCTCAGTTGCGCGACTTCGTTCCCCCACCGCGTTCACCGAAGTAGCGGCGCGGCACCGGCGACTGGCTCGAGTGTTCGTGGGACAGATAGTGCGTAGTAGTTACGCTCCGACAGACACGAAACAGACACACCACACGACACGACGACACAAAACCAACAAATTAAAAAAAAAAAATTAATTAATAATATTGTCCATTTTTGAGTTGAGCACGTGAAACAACACACGGATGATAGATACATGGACCCGTTGAGGAGAGGTGGGGGGTGAGGCGTTCTCTTTTGTTTCTTTTTTAACCGGCAGGAGGAAAACACACATTTTTTTACACCACGACACACAGACACGGATGATAAAAAAAACCGGAGATGTTTTATAATTATCGTTAGGTGATGAAACGAGACGGTGGGAATAATATTATGGTCGAATAAAAGTGAAACTGCGACGTTAGATGAAATAATCATACGGCGAAACGCAGAAACGGCAGATTCAGAGATCATCATCGTCGAAGGAGGACTAGACAATATTTACTGCCCGAACAATTGAATTGGCATTTAGGTGTTTGTGTACGTTGTTTTGATTTCACACTTAATGATTTTCTTTTTATTTTTGCGCGAGTCATATGTTCCTAGCTCGAGATATAATTAAAAAAAAAAAAATAATAATAATTAACGATAAATAATAATAATACACTGTTAATATTAAAATAATATAAATAATGAGATGAGAATGGAAAAATATATATATGTATATGATCATGACGGATTGAAGAACGTTGATGCGAAGAAGATAATAATACTTGATTCGAAAAACAAAAAAAAAAAAAAAATGGATTTGAATTTTAGTGCTGTACAATAGACAATTTATAATCGTGAAGACGAGAGGAAGGAGGCGTTTAATTGACGATTTAATTTTAACGATTAAAATAATAGTGGCTGGCTTGCGCGTGCGTCTGTGATAGGCCCTCTTTTTTTTTTTTGTTCTCTCTCTCTCTCTCTTGATGATTTCTAGCGCACGCCTTGTTCGTCTGCGATTCCACAATGGAGCGGCAATCGACACCGCGACAAAACAATAAACTCTAAACAACCACCCCAAAAATCTCACCGACCATCGCCGACACCTTGACCTACTACGAGCCGACTTAAAAACATCGGTCCGCGTGTGCGAAACAACAAATAGAGAAAAAAAGCTTTTATATTACATATTATTGCTATCGAAACAACATTATTCTAGTACTATTATTGCTATTTATAATCAATCCTACTTGCCTAAAAAACTGTCGACAACAAAAACAAAAGCAAAAAAAAAAAAACACGAGAATGTTAGAGAAAAGAAAAATGGATTCGATTGTGATTCTTAAATAACCGCTACCGATCGTATAATATTTAAAATATTTATCACCCTCAAAGCCACGCCCACATTATATATTTATTATTTATTTTTAATTCCTGCGCATAAAAATGGTGCTTGGGAGCGGTGTATTGGATATCCATATCGTTACGACATCATCGAACACGCGTTCACGCTCTGTCCATCCTCTCTCGAAATATCGCCAAATCATTTTTCTCCTACCTGCGTGTATTTTAATCGTTTAAATTTACTTCCGGAACGACCCTCGTAATTACAAAAATTAAAATTATATACGAGGGTCGCTTCGTAATTAACGATTATCTTATATAATTAAAATTAAGACGTACGCTTTTAGGATTTTGGTTTCAGTTTATATATTATAAATTTTTTTTAAATATTTTCCTATTTTATCCGTAGATTAGGTTATAGTAGTAATAGCGAGTTCGCGCGGAAAATCGTTCTTTTTTTTTTTTGATCAATTCGTGTTTTCCTCTCTTATTAATGTAATGTGAGATTTGGCGCCCGATGAGGGGATTGGAGTGTAAATGCGTGAAATCGCGCTGTTTCTTTCTAAGTGAAGGGGCGTGATTGGTGAAATATCATCCATCGTCAATACATTATTTACTGCTGGATTTTTGGCGAAATTGGGGTTTAGAAACTTTTTGTTTTGTACCGGATGCGAAAATGGGGTTTTGCTAAAATTGAGGATTTCTATTTATAGACTGGTGTATTTTAGAGGGGTTTTTAATAAATGATGGAGGTTAGTTGGAATTTCTGCGTGGGATCAATTTTATTTATGTATATACATATATTGAACAGTGGCGTATCAAATTATGGGGGAAATAAAATAAATAATTTTTCTCACCCACTAAAGGGAGATTTTAAATAATTGATGGGTAGTTACAATTTTTGTGCTTAAGCGTTTTTTCCCCCTACTTCTTTTCAGAGAGGAATGATATCAACGTTTCAAATCTTTATTAGCCCGTAGATCCAAAAGGACATTGGACTGGTCTAGTATGTATAAAAATACATTCAGAACTATGTTTAATATGCATAAAATATTTTTCTCTTAATATTTAACTTATTTAAATTTAATTTTTTAACAGTGGCGTCCCAATAAATATATTTTTTTTTAAATCCACTGAAGAAACTTGTAATAATTTGGGGTATTGGAATTTCGATGTTGAATTTTTGGTCCGTCAATGATAGGGAGTTGATTCACCAGCGGCGTCTCAAATGGGAGGGTGGAATTGAATAAATGGAATAATTTGTGTTACGCTTTTGAGAGATTTCTTTTTAAATACTTCCGCCCCCGGGGGTGATATTAAAATATTATTTTTTTTTAAATCCACTGAAGAAATACTTGTAGTAATTTGGGGTATTGGAATTTCGATGTTGAATTTTTGATCCGTCAATGCTAGGAGTTGACGGGGCGTCTCAAATGGGAGGAGGGAATTAAATAAATGGAATAATTTTTGTTACGCTTTTGAGATTTTTGTTTTTAAATGTTTCCACCCCCGGGGGTGGTATTAAAATACATATTTTTTCTATAATCCACTGAAAAAAGATTTGCAATAATTTGGGGTATTGGAATTTCGATGTTGAATTTTTGGTCCATCAATGATGGGAGTTGATTCACCAGTGGCGTCTCAAATGGGAGGGGGGAATTGAATAAATGGAATAATTTGTTACGCTTTTGAGATTTTTATTTAAATGCTTCCGCCCCCGGGTGTGATATTAAAATACGTATTTTTTTTAAATCCACTGAAGAAACACTTGTAATAATTTGGGGTATTGGAATTTTGTTGTTGAATTTTTGGTACATCAATGATAGGAATTGATTCACCAGTGGCGTCTCAATTTTTTTTTTTAATGTTTCAGATCAAAGTTGTTTTTTTTTTTGTGGAGTCGTGTGTAGATAGGTCAAGCATGCATAAATACTTTTTTTAATGTTTAATCTATTTAAATTTAATTAAATATATTTTTTTAACAGTAGCGCCGCAGCTGGGGGTGGTCTCAAAATTAATTAAATAATTTTTTAATAAATTGGAATTTTGATGTTGAATTTTTCCTACATTGAATGATAGGAATTGATTCACCAGCGGCGTCTCAAATGGGAGGGGGAATTAAATTAAATAGAATAATTTCTATTACACTTTTGAGAGGGGATTTTTTTTTTAATGTTTCGGGTTAGAGTAGTAAATTTTTGCGAGGTCAGTGACGTATTATGATTTTACAGTGGCGTCCAAAATGGGAGAGCTAATTAAATAAATAAAATAATTTCTCTTATTTGTTTAAGAGAGAATTTTTTAAACATATTGGTTATAATTTTTTTGCTAGGTTGATGATGATTTTCTTCGGTGGTGATTTAAATAGGGAGGAGGGGCAATAAAGGAAATGAGTTTTCTAATGCATTAGAGGGGGGGTTTTAAATGTTAGGGGGGTTAGTTCGAGTTTATTTGCTAAATCGGTGATATGATTTTATTCAGCAGTTGTATTACAAATGGCAGTGTTAAAATAAATTAAAGTAGTTCTTTTTATACATTTGGGAGGGTTAAATATGTAAAACGATTGAATTGACAAACATCATTGATTTTAATGTTTGTACCAGTGGCGTCCTAAATGAGGATGGTAAGAAAATAAATCTAAAATCATTTAAATTTTTGTAAAAGCTTCAAAAAAAAAGAACAGAAAGATAAATGCGAACTGTACCGTCTTTTGTACCCTCAATTATTTATATCTTTGCCGATATCATGATCTTGTTATTTTTCAAATTTTGCTGTTACAGAAATAAAATCAATATTTTTTTGTTCCTATTTTCAGAATTTTGCTAATACATAAATCGAATGTAACATCTATGGATAGCAGATAATTTATTATGCGCCATCTAGCGCATGTAAAAGTAACGAATCTTTAATGTGCCAATTTGCAGCCAAGAAAATGTATTTTACAAATGAAATTTTCCCAATTCATTCTGTCGCGTTTAAATATCGATAATATTTCACAGCAATTTCGATTAACCCCCATCTAGTAGCAGTATTTACAGGCACCACAAATTGGAGCGAGTTGTGAATGCACTTGTTTCGAATTGAATTGTAAAACGTGAAACTAGAAGTTTATCGATGATTATTTCACCAATCACGCTTAAAATTAAATAAAAATAGGTTGTATAAGAATAATGTTCACTTTTTCTGTTGCGAACGAAAGGCAGTGTCGTAAAAATATCTCAAACAAAAAATTCAAAAAAAAAAATATTTTTTGGGCGGTGCGTCAATAGTATAAACTTTAAACTGAATAAAAAAAAAAATTGTACAGACTATAGAAAGTTATTGAAGTTATTATTTTTGACAAATAATTACCAATTATATATATATTATATATAATATACTTATGTGTATGTAATAAACTGTATAGGGGGAGAATAGGTCTACTCTAGTGTATATTATTGTTGGGTTTTTTCTTTATTTTTCCTTAATTTTCTTTTTAATCTTATTAGTGCACCAGTCCTAAAGTTGCTCAGGTCCGGCTTAATCACAAATAAACACACACACACACAGAAGACACACTCATACTCGATTTAGACAAACAAGGGAGTTGATGCAGATAATTTACAGATCGAAAAATAAGAGTGCATAATAATATATATAGTCTGTAAGTTAAACTTCTATTAGAAAAATAATAAAAAAAAAAATTGACCAATGCGTGTGGGAGATTTATCATGTAAAACTGTTGTCGCTACTACGAACTTCCTAATTTTAATGAAAAAATATACATAAATATTGAAATATAACTAATAAATAATAAGTTAATCATTGAGTAAACAGTATGGAAGACTGCGGAAGCACCCCAAAATGGACTCGGAGAGGTAAACGGTGTGAATTAGGACAGCCGATTTGTACATATATTGATTATTGTATCGAACGAACACTTTGCAATGTTAAGGCGCTACAACGGAAGTGATCAGGATTGAAGAAAAAATTGTGTTATTACGGACTTAAGTTAGGGACGTTAAGAGATACTTAGGGATGATTTTTTTTTTGTATCATGTGTACGATGTGACAATTTTTATTATTATTATTATTATTGGTAGTTATTTAAAAATTTAAATAATTAAAAGAGATAGGAAATATATTATTAAGAGAAAGATGAGGTGAAACTGTGTATACCCAACACTATAACAAATAAATATGATAATTTAAATATGAAATAGTGGATTCAGTTATTCGACGCTTTTTGGTGAGTTAATATATAAAATTCAAAATAAATAAATTAAAAAAAATAGGTTTGGGCAAAACGAAAATGCTTATAAATAATTTATTTATATGTTATTTATTAAATAAAAAAAATTAAAAATATAATTTGTATCCATAATAAAATCACAAGCTCACACTTGTATGTAGTATATTTCTAAAACATGCAAAATTATTAACTTGTCCTATATATTTTTTTTTTTATAATTGCTTTCAGAAGAATTAATTATTATATTTGCAATGCACAAAAATCCTATTTTTCTTGAAATTAAAAAAAATTAAGTATATTTAACGCAAATTATTATTTTTTTTTGTAAATTGTAGGGAATTTCTTTTCTAAATTTTTTGACAAGAATGTTTGACAAGATTATTTTTTTTCAAATCTAAAATAACTATCATCATTTGCGAATAATGAATATAATTCAATGCGAACTTTATAGTAAAAAATATATATTTTTTTTTATACAGGGTGTTTCAGCTTTTAATTTACAGGTTTTATCTACTTTCATTGTGTAGTTACCAGAAATATGTTCAAGTTCAGAAGTTACTTGATATCATTTTATGTCGAAAATGAAATATACAGTTTTTTATTTGCTTGTAACTCGTAGGAGATTTCAAGATCAATTTTGATTTTTTTTTAAAGAAACGTATTTTTTTAAATGTTGCATGTTGTTTGTCAAAAAAATTGCAATTAACAACTTTTGTTTAAGTAACACATTTTTTAATTTGCCTTATCAGTTTTGAAACAATTCAGATTAACTTTTTTTTGAAGCAATTTTTATTAGCTTAGAGGAATGTTACAATAATTATACGTATTAATTTAATAAATGTTCAAATTAGATTCCACCAGATCAGATTTTCCACACCGTTTGAAAGCATGCTTCCTCCATCTAAGGCGCATTTTAGTTGGAGCAGTAATGAGCATTTTATGTTTGTTCACAACGCTATTATTGTGAAAAAAGACTTTCGTCACTCCCAAAATACGGTCAAGAAAATTTAGACCAGCATCTTCTAAAACTTGGATTCGTGTAATGAAATCCAGTTGCCTTTGTGTATCGTTTGGTCTCAATTCTTGTGATAAGTGAACTTTGAATTAAATAAAATTATTAACATATCTATATATTCATTTGTATCGTATGTAAACGGTATATTAAATAGCTGAAAATAACAGAAATCAAATTTTTATGTTAAAACAGAGACTGACAGATCATCGATTTTTCGCTTTTGGCAACTGCACAATCACTATACCAACTTAAATGGCGTAAAGGCCGTTTTACACCTAGCTATTTATTGGCCAATTTAAAATTGTTACGTGTATAACACGTATTTAATCCGTAATAAATAGCTAGGTGTAAAACAGCCTTAATACTGCAATTCTTTAAAATTGTATTCCTAATTGCAAGCACTAACCTCAAAACTGACAAGGCAAATTAAAAAAATGTCTCAAACAAAAGTTGTTGGCTAATTTTTGATAAAAAAAAATGCATGTTTCCTTTTAAAAAATCAAAGTTGACCTTGAGATCTTCAAGACCACGAGCGAATAAAAAACTGCACATGTCATTTTTCGACATAATATGATATAAGTGACTTGTATTTAAAAATTTTTTTTGTAACTATATAGTGAAAGTAGATAATGTATGTAAACTAAGAGCTGAGACACCCTGTATAACTGTACCAAAATTATCAAAACTAAATTTGATATTTCATATAAACATTTCTAATAATTATCTGAATTTATGCTTAAATGTTAACGCTATTAGACAAATGTGTGAACAACTTTCGTGTTGAAAAATCATGACGGGACTTTTCAAAGACACTCTGTATAATTATAAGACCTTGCGTAGCTAAACTTGAAGCTAGTTTAGGTATCCGATATAATTATCCTAATTTACAATAAATATATAATTCAATGTAAGCATGTTGGAGTCATGAAATTATTTTTTTTATATACAGGATGTCCTAAAAATTTATGAAAAAACCACTTTGATATTTAACGCGAACATTCGCAATAATTATCTGAATATGTGTTCAAGTTAAGCTTTGGAAAAGATTAATTGTGCTTCTGTTGAGAAATCATGACAATTTTTTTTAAACACTCTTTATGTAAAACTTTATGAAGCTAGACTTGACACTAACTTAGTATTAGATGAAATTATCAGTAAATTTGTAATATAAATAAATGTGAACACGTTGGAATCGCAAAATTTTTTTTTATATATATAGGACATATTTGAAATATGTAGTTTGTATATAAAACTTTATGAAGCTAAATTTAATTTAATTTAAGTATTTTTGATGAAATTACCAGTAATTTGTAGTTTAAATCAATGTGAACACGTTGAAGTCGCAAAATTTTTTTTTTTTTTTATACAAGGTGATGTCAAAATTTATGAAAAAACGACTTTGATATTTTCATATAAAGATTCTCAGTAATTATTTGAATATCTGTTCAAGCTGAGCTTTTCAAAAGATTATGCTGTTTGTTCAAAAATCATGACAGGACATTTTTGAAACACTCTGTATATTAAACTTCATAAAGTTAAATTATCCTTAATTTGGTATTTGATGAAAGTATCAGTAATTTGTAATATAAATCAATGTGAATACGTTGGAGTCGCAAAATTATTATTTTATGAAAAAAATGTGTCAAAATTTATGAAAAAACGACTAATATTTCATATAAAGATTCTCAATAATTATTTGGATATTTGTTCCAGCTAAGCTTTTCAAAAGATTATTGTGTTTGTTGCTTTTCTGTTGAAAAATCATAATAGGACTATTTTTTAAACACCCTGTATATATAACTTCATGAAGCTAAAATTAACCTTAATTTAATATTTGATGAAAATAGTGATTTGTAATATAAATCAATGTGAACACGTTGGGAAATCTTTTTTTTTTAGTATATACAGGTGGCTTTAAAATTTACGAAAAAACGATTTTGATATTTCAAATCTAAATATGTGTTCAAGCTAAGCTTTCGAAAAGTTATTATGTTTGTTATTTTTCCTGATGAGAAATCATGACAGGATTTTTTAGAACACTCTGTATATAAAACTTCACGAGGCTTAAACTAGTCCATTAAATTAGTATTAAATGAAATCAAAGTAATTTGCGATATAATTCAATGTGCGCACGTGAGAGTTGCAAGATTATTTATTTTATACAGGGTGGTTCTGAAATTTATGGAAAACGACTTGGATATTTTATATCAACAGTATAATCGCAGTAATTTTAAATATATATTCAAGTTAAGTTTTTTTTTGTTGTTTAAAAAAGGTATTTATTTCTTTTTTGCTGTAAAACATGACAAAACATTTTTGAGACATCCTGTAAACAAGACTTCCTTCTACGGAATTAAACGTAATGCTAATTTAACATTCGATGTCAGCATAATATTGACACTATTTGCTATCAAATTACAAATACTTTAAGACGTCCTTGTATAAGATATCCTTATATGGACTAAATTTAACACTAATTTGATGTTCGGCGCGATTGTAGCATTGACACATTTAAAATTTACTACCCGATAGAGGCCGATGTAAATAAGTTATTATATTCCAAGAAATAAAATCGGATGTAAAGGTCTATTTATTTAAAAAAAATATCTATTTTACATTATTATATCCCAGCTGTCACAATGACGTGCAAAAGACGTCGATATGATGATGAATATCGACGTCTATTAAACGGCCACTTCACGTCATTCTGGGAGAAATTCGGTATTGTATCACTTTTTTATGACAAAATAATTTCGTACGCAATATAAATTTATATTTCTGCGTCCCAAAATGAAACAAAATCTGTCTGTATTATATTATAACAAATAAACCTGCAGAGAAGATAGAAAAATAATTAATTGCCATTTCTATATTGTTATTCAATGATATATTCTTACATATATAGGCTGTGTATGTATATAAAAACGAAAAAAAAAAACTTTGGTTTAGTTGGAGAGAGAGCTTTGATATGCTTGTTTTGGTGAGGTAATGCGCCGATATTATTATTATTATTACTACTACTATAATAATATGATGAATGATGTTGATCGTCCAAGGGAAAAAGCCTGAGCAACAATGTGACTGACTTTTCTTCAGTTATCAGTATATAAGTTATTTTTTAAGACTGTTAGCTGATTATTATTATTATTACTATTATTATTATTATCGATATGCGATGATTAAGATTGTTATTATTATTATATTTTCTGCCTCTTTTGTTTTTTTTTCTTTGTCGCACTGTATAATATGATGCTTAAAAAACGCATTATATCGAAGAAGGAAATCAAGTGACATTTATTTCTTTTATAATAATTAATATTATTATTATTAATAATACAACAATATAGATTTAGCGCCCGCACGTAAAGAAACGTTATTTTTTTCTTTCTTTTTGCCCAATCAAGTGTGTTCCGACGCACATTGCGTTTTTATGTGTATATGTATGTGTTAAATACAGGGTGAGTCATGAAATCATGGTTTAAAGTACATTTTTAGCGGATTTACTTGTGTATATACCGAGTGTTTGAAGCCATTAGTCGAATCTCTAAAACTTTTCTGTTCGCGAAGGTGAAATTTTATTAAAAATCTCAGATTACTTAGTATAAATAATCTTTTTTTTTTTGACGAATATTAACAGAAATATGCATAACAATTGCTTCGCTACATATGCAAGGCATTAGAATTTTAAAATTATTCAAAATCTATTAAGGGTTAGTGAATGACTATATGTACGTTAGCTATCATTTCCCACTTTTTTTCCACACGTTTAAAACTAGTCGTGAACTAATTTCAATAGTGGACTAAAATTATTTACTAACTACGACGACAATGAAGTTTCGACAATAAAATGCATGTTTTCAAAAGAATAGAAATATTGCTCAATAATACATCGCTAAAAAATATATTATTATTAATTATATCAGACCTAAAAAACAGTCAAATCTTGGAAAAGAAAAAAATTCTTCTTATGTCTTAAGATTTGCAATTTTTAAACATTTTTTTTTTTTTAATGGGACACTATAATTTTAATTTTTTTATCTACGATGCCATTTGAATTAGTTTTACCATCTGTAAATCAAAAGAATGCAAATTTTGCTCTATTTGGTCAAAAAGTCTCCAAAATTTTTCGCAGTTTAATTAAAAATGGATCCACATGATTTTGGAATATTTTTAATATATCAAAAAAATAATAGCTACTAAAATGTCAATTTTGTGCAATTGCTTCACAAGAAAATTTGTCAGTAGAAATTTCTCAAGTACGTGGGTTAATGATTTAGTTTTTTTTTTATGTATATAATTTGTTGAATTTTCTTGTATTTTGTTCATTAAATATCTCAAGAAAATATTTCCATCTACATTCCGAAGCTGTAAAAAATGCAGTGTTCTGTTTAAGTTCATAACCAATTTTTTTATAAATAATTTGTTTTAAATTGTTTAAAAAAATTCAATAAATAAAAAAATCATCATTTAGATCCATAGTACCATTTAAACTACATATCTTGTGAATTTAACCTCAAGAGAACGCAAATTTTATAAAATTTCAAAAATTTTTGACAGTTCAATTAAAAATTAACAACCATGGATACTAAGTATTAATTTTGTTCGTTGTTTTACAAGAAAATTTGTCAAATATTTTTCTAATATTTAGTTTTTCTTTTTTTTTATAATTTTTTGAATTTTCTTGCATTTTGTCAATCAGATGTGTCAAAAAAAATATTTGTGTTTAAAAAATCCAAATCTGAAGAAAAATATACAGAGTGTTCTGTTTAAAATTATTCTTCCATTTTCGACCAAATACAAAATACAACAATTTTTAGCAAACAATTGCTTTAAGTTCAATAAAAAAAAAAAAAAGGAATTTGAAGAATCTAAATCTTAAAAGAAAATACTATTTTTTTTTTTGATAAAAATTTTCCAACATATTTGACAGTTCAATTAAAAAATTGACCTATAAAATTTTGGTATATCAATTGAAAATTCAGAATGCTGTTGATAAGGGTGGAAAATTTGTATATAATAAAAAAAAATTAAGAGCTACTAAATTATTAATTTTGTCCAGTTGCTTTGCAAAAAAATTTGTCAGATATTGCTCAAGTATTTAATTTTTATTTAATTTTTTTATATGTATATATAATTTGTTTATTTTTTTTTTGCATTTTGTCAATTAATTGTTTCAAAAAAAAATATTTGTGTTTAAAATCCAAATCTGAAGAAAAATATACAGAGTGGTCTGTTTATAAAAAATATTTACAAGAAAAAGAATTACCAGAGTTGGTGCCCCATGACTTCTAGATACTCGGTATATATTTCAGTTAACATCAATATTTATTTATTGATTTTTTTGTCTCCCTACAGATAAAACTGCAATTTGCAGATATTGAATTTTAAAAGAGAAATTAATTTAGAAAAAATAAAAGTATCAATTTCAGGTGTAATCGTTGCATTATTTTGTCATGACTTTTAACTAGGAACTAGAAATTTTAAATACAGACATATGCTATAAAATTGTGTTCTAGCATTTTAATTTTTTCATCGTCATTTAATAACCGATATTTGTTATGGTATTTGACTACGTGATATGTTAATAATTATAGCTGATATCGATTGACAATTGCTATGTAATGATTACGAATACCTAATGAAAAATAATATAAAAGTCTGCACTAACGACAAATCGAATGACGGGCAAGTATTTTCGAACACCACTGTATAATACTATACATATATACAGCCACATTCAAAAAAAAAAAAAGAAATTATTAGTTACAATTTTGCTATTACGTTTATCTTTCCTTCTATTTTTGTGTGAAAGTTATTATTATATTAATATTATTACTATCATAATGCAGGGGTGCACTAGCAAAAAAGTCAAAAAAAAAACGAAAACTACCGTTTTTAAATCTTCCTTTTTTTCTAATTATGAATTTTCTTTTTCATCTTCCATTTACAATAATAATAATAATTATTATTATTGCTATCATTATTGTATAATTACTATTATTAATGCAATTATGTTTATTATTATTATTAATATTATATCATTATTTTTAGTGTGTATTATATTATCGATTGTTTTTCCTTTCCGAATCTGATTATTTTTTTTGTTCTGTTGTGTAGAAGAAATTTCTTTTTTTTATTAATGCGTAAATATAATGGATTTTAGATGACATTCTTTCATAATAATAATAATATAAATTTTACAATATGTAATAACTGCATATATATATTTACATATTTTAAAGATGTCTTTTTAATATCTTTTCCCCAACAAATAAAAAGATTTAATTTCCCCTATTCTAGTCTAATTTTAAAATACAGGAAAAAGAAAAATCATAATTGAAATGAACATAATTAAGAGCATTTATGAATTGAGGTGATGGATTTTTTTTTTTGTTTATATATCTATAAAAGTTCCCAGTTAGAATGTTATTATATATTTTTTTCCATATCCGAATTTTAATTTTTTTTTCCAACAACATTTTATACCGAAACAAAAAAAACAAATAGATGCATCATCTAAAGTCCAAACGATCAGAGAGAATTAAAGATAAATATACAACAACAGACAAAAGGCATCTCTGCACTGTTTATATGATTTTTTTTTTTGAGTTGTATGATGAGCTTTCTGATGTTGCTGATTAAAATTGTTATGAAAAAATACCACAGAATTTTCTTTTGTGGCTGAACCCTATATCTACAAGCATGTGCAAAAGTATTTAGGCGTACTGCCATCACTGGAGTTGAGGTAATTCAGAAAACGACAGTTGAAAAATTTTAAAAATCGATTAATCCATCGATTGTTAAATATTGTATATAAAAGAAGCTGGCTGTCATGTAAAATATAAATCAAGAAACATGGCACAACAAGCAAATTTTAATCGCCAACTTTTCTGAGTTTATTCTAGCCAATAGGAAGCTAAGCTGAGTGACGTTTTTGTCAAAACACTTCTTGACAGTCATTTGACAGTTTTTATGGACACACATTCAAGCGAGTAACAGCTGTGATGAAGGAATATGTCAACTTTGACAGCTAGCAAATTTTGATTATGCCCTCGAAATCGCAATATTTGTTGAGTTTGTTCTAGACAATAACTGTCAATAAACGGCTGCAGAATATGAATTTTTGCAGATCAAAGGTGCTGCTGTTTAATCATTCTTGTTGAAATGTTCCTTGTATAAACTAAAAGAAAAAGAATATTTGACTTATACAATCCCACATAGCCAAATTCAAATTGCCCGCAATTATTCTTAGTAACTTCAACGTTGCAACATCAAATTTCCTATTTTTTTGTACTTCATTGATAGTTATTTTAATGCCGTTACGTTGAAGTTACTAAAAATAGTGGCGGGAAATTTAAATTTGGCTATTAGGGATATGACAACTTGGTATGAAACAAATAGGATAATCCTTTAATTAATTCTACAGAATAAATTTTGTAACATAAGAGTGCTTTAGAAACATATTATTTTATATTAAAAATTACATTGAAATGCTTAGTTGAGCTTTAAATTTCGAAATTTATAAAGTACCTCTAATTTTATGAAATATTTCCATGGAAAAAGGATATTTAGAAATTTAAAAATATTTTCTACAAAATGGATTTTCTATTACATGATTCTTCAATTATTCTTCAACTAAGCAATTTAATGTAACTTAGAATATTTTAAATAATAAATTTCCGAAGACGCTCTCAAACTACTTTATGGCTTTACATCATCTCAATAAGGTTTTGCCCCTATTTGTATCATATTTAATCAAATAATTATTTATTCCGGAAACCACGTGACTACAACGATAGGCAACCCAAACAACAGTAGTTGCCTGTAATGGATTATAAAATTACAAACTTGTTCAACTCGTGTTCACTATTATAGCGAATTTGAAACAAGTTTATTAACATTATTTTGTACTTTAGTTCAAATTATGATTTTGTACCCTTCAAACCATTAATTTCCTCATTTATATTATAAACCACGTGGTTAACCTAAAAGGTTTGAATTGAATGAAAAGTGACAAAACATATTAGCTAAAAGGACTTATTTTTAACTTTATTTTAAATTAATGGGCATTCTTCATTGTTTTATAATTGCATGGAACATTGGTAAGCATGAATAGCGGGAATATTTATATTTCATTGAAAAAGGTAAAAAAATCGGACCAAATATTTATTATCATTATTAAATCTTACATCTTAATTCATAAAATTGATTAATACAACGAAATCAAAGGATTATAAGAGTGATTTTTATACAGGAACTGATAAAAAAATAAAAAGAACTAAAATTGACATTTCAAAATTAAAACGAATATTTAAAATTTACTGTAATTTTAATAATTACATAACTTAGAATTGTGAATTTTATACTAGCGCATCATACTTATCCGTATTGAAAATCCAGTAAGTTTTAATTATATAAGAAAATTAACATCCTATTTAGACTGACGAAAAATTCTATAGCGGTTAAAGATTTCAAATTTTCCCGCGCTGACGTGAGCGGAAGGTGCGCAAATGACAGTTCTTGGAGTGACGTACGCCGATGATAATAGTATGGAGAGTTTATTAAGTGTAAATAATACATAACATGTAAATGCTTTTCGGAATGTGATACAGGTGTAAATTATATATATATACATATAAATAATATTAGGATAAAATAAATACAAGAGTACCCACGAGTATATTTTTCAAGCTGTGTATATTTTTGTGAAAAAGGCGTCTTCTTTTTAATTTTACCTGGTTTTCTTTGATTTTTCTTTTTAATATCTCTGTGCAACAACTAATTTTTCTTGTAATTGTGCAGCCACAGTCGATGTAAGTACATTCCCTGTTAAGAAATTGCAAGAATTGCGTCTGTAATGTATGTTACAATACGTGTGTATGTTGCATGCTGAATAACTATTAATTTCCACGCATAGCGACTTTAAAATTATTTTCTCTGTACTTTGGGAATATCGAAAGAATTTAACAAAAATTATCACGCTAGGTTATATTTCTCCTTGTACTTCTAGGCTCGGGAAAACAAACGATCCCCTATTGGAACTTATTGTACCCGTTAAATGTGTGGATAAAATTGAGATGTATGTAAAATTAATAACCAAAAAAAAAAACAACTTGTATATGTATATAAGTAATATAAATAAATATATGTAATTGTATAGTACGATAATATTAAGGAAACGTGGTTTTTCGGTTAATCGTTGAACGATTGATTTTGATTAGGATTTTGTTATTGGGTACGGATATGTCAAAAAATAAGCATCCTCAGAGTATAGTTATTAATTATATTATTAAAAGGTAACAATATAAAGGTATAGTTTATTAAATAGCCTCATGGATCCGATTGGAGTGAAATATGATAATGTAAAAAAAAATATGCAGATTATCCTAGTTCTAATTGTTTTCCAGGGATTTCATGTGACAAAATGTAATGACAGGTTTGTGTATGCTACGAGATTCCAAAACAGTGGATTACTGAAATTTGACATTTGACTTTGACATTTCGAGAAGTCGACAACGGTAATAAATGATAAAGTAGTACATATATTTGATTTTTTTTTAAGAACGAGAATTTATATACGTGTTTCCAATTTAAATTGTATTGTTTTAAACTGACATTATACTAAATTCATTGCAGATTTAATTTGAAATTTAAAACATACTCTCAGCGTAACTACGGCCTATTTATTGTTACGAATTTTTTTTTTTATACTTATACCGGTTTGTCGATCTCAAATTAGAATCGAAGTCTGAATCGACGTCGTAAAATTGAAAATTAAAAGTATCACGTAATCTTTTCGGTAGGTATAGTGAGTTGCATAAATGAACGCACACAGCTGTGGTAAATCTAAATCAAACAGTGAACTTTATTACAACTGGAACGAGTCCTACCTATGTTTAAAATGTTACATATATTGCAGGCGTTGATTGGTATTGAAGCCGAGAAAGGATAGAGAGATTGTGGAATATCTGTCACTATCGCGTTTTAGGCAGTAGAAAATTATGTACGAGATGGTAAAATATCTATATACATCTGTCGTCACTTAGAAGCTTATATATATATTTGTGTGAGTTGCCTTGCTTGAAACCTGCTTCAGTCAAATATTTCTTATAGTTCCATACAGTTCAGTGAAATTAAAGCAATATACTGGACTGGCTCAGCCCGTAAGTCTCTCTGCCTATATTTTTTTTATTTGTGTATATGTTTTAATAATTTCGTTCAAATGTGTTATTAAAGAGTTAACACAAACATGAAATAAGCCAAATCCATAGCACTGAGTTCGTATTTTCAAAGAGTACTGACTATTTTGTTTGAGGAATACTTTATATAGCAATATAGATTTTCGTGTTTGTATAAAGCCAAATAAGTGAACAATTCACCCATTTGACGCCATAAAACAAATTTTTGCGTAGAATTTATACGTCAAAATATGCAGGCATTCGATTTAAAATTTTAAGTTTGATCATATTTTCGGTGAAACCGAGTGTATAACAAATTTGACGTTTGACGTTACCGAAATAACACAAATTTTATTAAAAATATCTTATAAATAAAAAAAGGTAAACCAGAGAGCGATGGACTGAGTTCTTATATGCTTTGATTACTGTTTAAACGATATTGAAATGAAAACATTTACTCATTCACATAGTTTTATCCCTCCTGATGATTGACGCAAGCTTGTGTGTGTTTATTGCGTAGACTCTATTCGTTTAATCTTATGCTAATTAAATATGCTTTAGTATAATATAATTGCCTTATGGGTGTGACTACAATAGGTAGAGTTTGTTACAATAATAGTGACGAGGATTGGAGTAGACGTCATCACATGCGCATTGAGTGAAAATTGTCAATTCATTATTCGTTGCTAGGCAACAGCCAGTGACAGCTGACAGCTCGATTAGACTTATTTTGTTGATGAAAGATGATTGAAACGAGTACTGTGTGGGAAAGAAAACGATGTTTTAGTTTTCTTGTCAAATAATAGTGAATGTAAGTATGTTAATATTCATTAAAATATATCGCAGTGTTATACGTATTATGGTCAACCATATTCACACTCATTTCTGAGATTTAAATATTGTGTTTTTGGTCACAAAACCACAGGTTTTTATTGGTTGACAACCAATAGAAATTAGTTAAGTAATAGCCAAATTTAAATTTCCCGCCACAATTTTTAACGAATTCAACGTAAAGGCTTTAAAATAACTATTAATGTAATACAAAATGGTGGGGAATTTTATGTATCAACGTTGAAGTTACTAAGAATAATTGCGGGAAATTTAAATTTGGCTATTAGGGACATGTCACAATAATATATACCGGTTACCGAATAAACAAGAATCTGTAATAAAATCTAAGTATATAATAGCGGTAAATGGAAAGCCATTTACCGCTTAGCTTAGCTCATCTCACTTCAGTTTTGTGCGTTAAGCTACGAGTTACGTTTCAGTAAACTAAATTCAAATTTCCCGCAATTATAATTTAGTAACTTTAACTTAAAGGTATTCAAACAACTATTAATGTAATACAAAATCGTAGGTAATTTCATGCTTTAATGTTGAAGTTACTAAAAATAATTGCGGGAAATTTGAATTTGGTTTAGTGGGTTATTACGAATGATGTAACTTAATAAAATAAGTTTGACGTGAGCAGTTCGTAACATAATGCACAAAACTGAAATGAGGTAAGTCAACCGGTAAATGGAAAGCAGCTAATGCTCTAAAATGTTTACGCCTTCCAGATGAAAAAAAAATGACGTTTATTGGACGTCGATATTAGGTGATATTTATCGTTTAACAGTTGCTCTCGTGTTATCTTTTGACAATTTATGGCTAAGACGGTAAAATATCATTCTCGTTTGTTGCATACTTACCTATTGTAGTTATACCAACATAATTACCGATATAATAATTGCAAATCGAAGCAGATACATTGAGAGCGTATGTTTGGCAATTAGCTGTATCTTAGAAGCAATAGAACTATACTTATTGACACGTAAAATTCGCTGTACCAAAAAAAAAGGAAACGAAAGCGAACACTAAATTAAGCCAGACGTTTTATTAGTTTTTTTTTAGGAAATTTTGACATTTTATACATCGTGTAATTATATCTTATATATACGAATAAAATAGCTTACCTGTAGATGGCATGAGGCTATTTCAAACTTATCTGTCAACACTGTAAAGACTGTATACTATTAAAATAAATAAATAAATTAAAATAATTATTATTGTATTTAAAATGGGAGAAAATTGACATTATTACAGAGAATTATTACTATACCATCTATATATATTATATATATAAAAAAAAAATACACACGTATACAGGGTGGATACTTTTTATCACTAAAATAGTAAATAATTTTACAAATCGAATAATTTTAAATCCGCCGCAAAAGATGGCGCTGTTATAATTACTCTGCGCAGTTACAAATTTGTTCATTTTTAATAGTTTTTTTTTTTTTAATAACTCCTTTAATATTAACTTTAAGTTGTGTAATAATCAACAGTGTTAATTGAAATAAAAGCGACGCTCCATTTGGTGAAAATAATTTGTTATTGCTTTAACCTGAAAAATAATAGTTATGACAGCGCCATCTCTTGGTCATTTTTACCTAATAATGATATTTTTTCATTTGAACAGATTTGAACTGACCATCCTGTATATGTTAATAATAATAATAATTATTATAAGACATTTAGAATCACTGCTTTGGTACCTAAAAGAATTAAAAAAAAATATATTCTATGTAAGTAAAACATACCATAATAATAATATTGCATATTATATCTGACGGGACATCAATATAATATGATATATATTAATATTTAAATTAATTACATACATAAATAGTGCTTTTCTTCACGACAAAAGAATGTATACATAAATATTTTGTATTTACCAATTTATTATTGTTATTAATATAAATACGATGCGAAATAAACTAGATACATCAAATGAATAAATACCGATTATAAAAAAAAAAAACGATGGAATATTTATTTCTTTGATGTGTATAATATAAAAACATTTATCTTCTGATTTACTGTCATTATTATATGAATTATATGCACTGTAAAAGTCGATCGCTGAGAATTTACATCCCATTTTAAGTGAAAATACATCAATTGTTATGTAATTACAGAATATTACATACATTAATACCGCATTAACACAGGTATCTTAAGATGTGATGTAAATTTATCACGACTTGTGTTTCTTCTGAAATATTTTTTCCTATATGTACAGGTTTATACATAACATAAATAATAATGAATCATAATTAACGATATGATTGTAATACAATAGGCCTTACTAATTAATGTTATGTGTATACAAAACCATGTGTTATACATATTATTACAATTGATTATCGAAAAGTTGTGGATGATTTTTCCGTTTCATGTTATTTCTGTTGTTTCGATTGGGAAAATAAAAGTAATACAAAACTTACAAAAATGTGTTTTAATTTTTTTTTTACCTTGTCTTTTAGTAACTTCTTCTATATAGACTTAAGAGAGCTCTGTGAACAATATCGTTAACTTGGTGAATGGTAAAAAGAAAAGGGAACGAAATTGTCTTAAATTATGAAATGCAATACAGGCTGTTCGGTAATTAGATTGTCAAAACTAAATTTTGTGTATAATATCAGTTTCTAAATGCAGAACAAACATTTCTTTCCGATAGGGCTTCGTCTAACAATAAGAAATAACGTAAACAATGTAAAGTTAAAAATATTGACTGTTTGACAATTGATCATATAAGTATTTGTAATGATTTTTCATGAATATCTGTTGCTTTTTTAACCTATAAGAAGTCAGGGAAGTATGGCACATATATTTACATGAACATCAGTCAATAACAGCAAAACTTCACGTGCTTGTTAAATATACCAGCGTGTAAAAGCCAAGGTTGACTTAGAGTTGATTAAGGACTTGTAAAAATTAAGTAGAAAGGTTGCCACTTCAAGAGTCTAGATCTCGCAACAGAAATGGAAAAGAGAAATTTAACTTTAGTATAAATATTGTTAACGTTTTCTTTAATGGAGTTGGGTAATTTGTTGGAGAAGGTTGGCAGTTATAATAATAATAATTTATTGATGCTTTCCAAAGATTGCACATGTCAAACACATATTCCTCAATAAATAAATCGCCGAGGTAATAGACGTGGTGATCTTTCCAGGTGACCAGTCACCAACGCATAATTGTGCCTCCTCCATTCTATAGCTAAGACTATTAATATTCATATCACTGGCTAGCAGATTAGTGTCATCAGCATATAAAATAAATTTTATATCAGTGGAGCAACTTGAAATATCATTAATGTATAATAAAAATAAAACTGGCCCCAAAACTGAGCCTTATGGTACCCATGGTTAACGTTTATGAAATTTTATGACATGTCGTTCACCTAGAGGAAAGAGAAATAATGGCGGAAGTAAAATGAATCGACTTGGGAATGTTGAAAATTTTGTATATAATATTTTTCAAAACAATGCAATATCTCTTCAATAATACTTGAAGCATTTATTGTGACTATTAGTTTCTTTATTACAGTCGCGAGCAAATGTTATAGGCACCTTTAACAAAACTAATAGGTTTCATGTTTCTTGCATTTTTTTTGTGACAGTTATTTCAACGTTTATATAATCGTCTGTTACGTGTTGAAAACACCTTTTCTTATTTCTCCAACTGTACCCTATCTTTTCTGAATTTATCCAAGTTCCTTGACCTTCCTAGTTACCGTCGCTATTTACGTATTTTGTAATAACGTCACGTTTAACCTTGAATTTGTTTTTTTGTAATGTACCGCTTTATTTGTGACTTTTTTCAAAATTCTTAAATTGTCAAATTTTAACATATATTTAGATGCTTTGATAACGTAAATTCATTAAACTCCGTTCATAATTAGCTCCGGATTTATTCATTTTTGTTAATTGTTGCCACCTTTTTTGGTGCGTGCTGTACTTGAAACGTTAGAATTTCGCATAATCTCGCACACCTGCATGTTGTTTATCTTCGATACTCGAATCCTATTGGCCACTTAATGGCATAGCGCGGGAACTAGTTACCTCTACCCTTCCATTTTTCACTTACACTCGAGCCCGCTAAGAGTGCAGACGTAAAAGTCTAATAGGCGACGCCCTGTTTGCAACCCTTTTCGACCTAATTTACCGTTTGGTAACCCTGTGGGGGATCTCTGGTCGTAAAGAATCTACTCCTTGGAGCGTTTGAGTCCCTGTGTTTTGACTACGAAGCTTTCTTTTTGGAAGCCGCGCCGACGCGGATTTTGAAAGCCACGCCGCTCACGTCGTCCCTGGACGGGGCTTTCTTTCGTCATTTTCTACGCTTCTATTCTTCTATTTCTACCCGCCCCTGGTGGTGACTATCAACCCTCGTGCATTGTTTGTGTTACATGTAAGTTAATTTAAGAGTTATTTGCTTGTATATTTGTAGTAACGAACTACCATTGATATATTAATAATTAACGTAATTTTTTTGTTATTATATTTCGGTCTTTGATATCTTAATTCAATTTTAACTTAATTCTTTTTTTTTAATCTAGTCTTTGCGGTCATTGTCAAAATTTAATGTAACTTGTGAAATCATTTTGTTAATTGTTGCTTTCTTTATCTTTTCACCTTAAAACCAATGGTAGTCGTAGTCATTTGCATTGCTCGATCGAGTACGTTGATTTGATGTTATTGTTTCTTGATAATTTTACAATTTTTTTGAATAATAACCCGGCACTCCCACCAGTTCATGTCATATATTATACATGTAACCATGTAAGACGGGCTTCACCGAATTAAGTGTCAATATAACAGTTAATATATTCTCTTTGCGTTTTATTAATTTACTTTAATTTAATCGACCTTGGCGCACTAGTTTGTTTTTCTTGTCATTTAAATAACATTTTCATTTAAATTTAACTATTTAACAACATATTAAAAAAATTCCGCAAGTACCAATCCCTTGTTTCCCCGACTGGTAAATAGCCATTCTGGGCTGTGGTTAACTTACCGGGCGACAGCGTCGGGCTAGTGAAGGCAACAGCTGATAACCCAGTGGCGCTCACTTCGACATCTCTCCGGCGCCTCCCTGGCCGAACCGACTCCGATAGTCGCAGCGTGGGAAATAAATAAATTAATAAACGTTGTGTTATTTATCCTTCTTTCCCATCCTTTGGTACTTTGCGATCATTTATTTTATTTTATTTATCAATAATCTTTTATAAACAATATTTACTTTCATTATTATTTAACCTAGTCTCATGCTCTGGAAAATTGCTACTATTTATTACGCCCTGAGATTTCACCTGTAGCACGTCTTTATGGTTACAATAGTCTTTATAGATACCTTTTGTAAATGTATTATTTTTTTTTTATATATTTTCAAGTCTTTCGAGTGTCAATTTTCCCCTCCCATCTAAAAAGTATTATAGCTGTACTAAAAACACTCTAATATGCAAGCAAATTAATAAGATCCCTTAAAATACTACATATTTATAATGTATTACGTACAAGTTTTTATTTTCTCATTTCTTACTGTGGTATTCGCCCAAAATTTAGGGTGCCTATAACATTTGCTCGCGACTGTATTTGTAAAATTCATTTAAAGACTGTAATTTACAGAGTTAAGCCTTATCGGCATTAGTTACCACAGCATTGTAACACGAGCCTCAGGCGGGTTCTACAAAGTTCGTTTGTTGTGAATTGAAAAATAAAATAAATAAATAAAATATGGAAAATATGGGTATACAAAAAATGTTGGGCGCCAGAGATCCCTTTAAGAGGAATCTCAAGTGGTGAGAGCCCTAAAGTAGTAATACAGTTTTTACTCTAGACAACAAAAATTTATTTTAAACTATGTGAATTTTAAAACTTTTAAAATACAAAAAAAAACTACTTGATCTTTCTTCTTCAGCAATTTCACCTAGTTCCTCACATCAAACAAAAAGCTCTCACTCTCTGTCTGCACAGAGAAATGCCCTGGTCAAGTCCCCCCCCCCAGGCAAATCCATATTTCCCTTCTTGGCAGTCTTCTCTTTCCCCTTCAGCACGTAAAAATGAGGCAGTAAGATTCTTGCAAAAAAAAAATGAGAAAAAATGGAAGCAGAATATTTTACACAAAAAAAAACTTACAATATTAAAAAGTGATTCAATGAAATTTACTTGAGTCCAAAATTACATAAAAAAAGACAACAAAGAAAAAACTAAATATAATATACCAAAAATGTATCTAGCAGCTCGAGTGGATTTCTTAATTTTTTTTTAAAAATTTGTGTAAAATTAATATAATGAGTTGAGTACATAGGAAAAATACATGTAAAATGTTAACAATAAAAAAATACAATCATACAAAAAACTTATCCATGCTAGAGGCAAAGGCGATTCGAAAACTACATAGATTTAATATTCATTAGAGATTTATTCTTGATAAAAATTGTATAGAAGATTAAATATGAAGTAAGGGAATTTTACACTACCGCGATAAAAATTTTAAAGAATTGAAATGGGAGCCGATCAGGTTCTCCAGATCAGTTTTAAAGAAAAGAATGTGACTGCACCATCAGATAGTTGTTCAGCCAAGAAGGCAGAGGGTCTTCTCGTGTGCTCCATCGTTCTTTACATGTGCGTTAAATGCCCGAATGCGAGTGATGGCTAAGGAAAATTCGCAAAATACAGGGTGTATTAGATATAGAAGTAAATATAATAATATGTAGCAGCTGTAATCGTATATGATCAAAAAGTCTTAATACACAGGGGGTCTATCTGTAAGCATTAACGAGAAAAAAATATTTTATATATGCCGTGGGCTAGAGCCGTACCTGTGCCCAACCTAAATGCTGTCCCGAGTATACCCCCACATACCACTATCATTCAGCCATTACCGCTGTTAGTTTTGTGTGGGTCGCCGCTTGGAGTGCAAGCCACTTCGAACATTTTATTTAAATTCTTCCCGTCTCGAAAAAACGATGCTTTTCAGGACCATCATGATTTCATATAAAGAAAATCGAAGCTTGATGCATCGGCAAAAGCGCGGGAATGTATAGATAGATAGTAAAAAGGTGTGTTTACAAATTTTCTATATGTACATTTATTTCTGTGTAATTCGATTCGATTCATTTTGCGTTATACTTATGATTAAATAAATCCAAAAGAAATAACTCAGATTCATGTGGTACCGTTTATTAATAACTAACTCTCAATTCGACAAAGCAAAAGAAAAATATTTACGTTTTTTGTAACTACTGAAGTCGCATATCCGGTGAAACTCGAACGTCTTATCAGGATATTAAAAATAATACTTTGTAGACTTACGTAGAATGCTCTTAAGGAAATAAGGAATGTTCATTTTATAAAAAGAAGAAATTTAAAATGCCTCAGTTTTGCTATTTTTACAAGGGCACACTGGCCGATTGGCCTTTATTTATTCAGAATGACGTTAAATGAACTTACGGCACACCATTAAGAATAATACTAAATGAGTGCAATGTATTTATACATAATACCACGTTTAGCGGTTGCTTAACATGACGTTTCGTTGCATCAGGCCCGGACTAAAGGCTCTAAATTTAACTTTTTTTTATTCTTTAATGTTGAAATTCGGTTTCGGTGGGTTTGTGCTTCATATGTCGTGTAGTTAACACCCAAGCAAAATTTACTTTTTTATTTGATACACCCTGTATACAGATGTATACGCTGCGGTCAAAAATCACGAGGCGCGCAACAACAAAACATAAACAATAATTATTATAGATATTAGCAAGTTGTGAATGTTATTACATATTAACAAGTGAACGCATTATTTACATCGTTTGACATGTAACTTTCTTGTAAACTATTTGAAAGTAAAGTACTACAAATAAAGCAAAAGAAAAACACTTCTACTAAAACTTTTGTTATACTTTACATGAATACGGATAAATTTACAATGTGTTTGCTTTAATATAATATAATTTAATAACTTTGCTTGCAAATAATTTAAAAAGATTTTGAATATGCTTTCAAAATCTGCCAAATAACGTGAATAAAGTATTCGTTTGTACTGTGTAATAAACAATAATTAAGGTGTATGTTGCGCAAAATTAAATAAATTTGGAAACATGCTATACAGAGTGTTCCATCATATAACTTGCTTAACGGTAGGAACTTATATTTCTGCCGCTTTTATGAAATAAGTGTGAATATTTCAAAAACTATCAGAAATAATATGCACTTTAAACCTTAATATACTAAGTTTTTACTTTAGAGATATTCATATAGGACATGAGTTTCTGAACACGCTGTATCAATATACTGCAACAGCAGTAATTGCAATTAGTTACTGCTGTTGCAGTCAATACTTCTATGACCGTGTAATTCCCAGGTAGCAGAGTGACGTAAAATGACGTTTATTACACGTCGATATTACGTCTAATACGTGATATCAACGTTTATTAAACGTCATTTTACGTCACTCTGCTACCTGGGTTGCATTCACATCAGTGGTCTATCTTAATGTCTAATAACTTATGAGATATTTAATTTTATTGGAAAGAGTTCAATCGTCAAAATTTTGTCGAAAATGCAAATATCTCAAAAATGATTACCTTTAGGAATAGGAAATATTAGTACAAACTTATCAAAAATCCACTGGAACTAGAGATATTCTAATGACCCAGTTTCGTGGGACAGCCTGTATAGTAGCTTATATAAAGTGATGTTATTTTTCTTCGTAGAGTTTAAAAATAGAATAATATATAGGGTGTTGCATTTAAAATAACAGAGTAAGAATGCGTTTTCTACTTTTGGACAGTTAAAAATATTTTTAGGTTATGCAGTATTGAAGTCTGTAAAGCTTTTGTATAAAAGACTTTTTAGTAAAATCAAAAATAGATCTGTAATCGAAGATCCAGTCTGTATTTACGTCTAAAGCAATAAATAACTTAATCTCTTTCTGGTAGATGCATTTTAGCTTATTATTTCTCTTAAATTGTTACAATCTGTACATTTTAGTCATCGGTCGCGAATAACACAAACATTCTTTAGGATAAAATTAGAAACCCGTTTCCCAATTCGAAGAATTAGCGCAATTAGCGAATTCTGTATAGTTCGATGAGTTATTATGCAACCTATGTACAATATTTGTTTGTATACCTTCGTTAGCGCCTGGTGGTAGTTGTAAAAGTCGTTCACGCGTATGTGTGTATTATAGTAAAGACACGTGAATAATCGTTCTGTAATTTCATAGATTCGGGTGACTCATCTCTCAACCGTAACGCATATTTTACCTCTGCATAGTCACATCAGAGCAGCACGGAAGCAAACACAATACACGCACAGCGAGAACCGATATTCGTGGCGGTGGGTAAGCAAAGAGGAAAAACAAGAAATGGGAAGTGAAAAGAAAGAAAAAATATAAGCAGAATAACGTCTCGGACAGGTAGACAAAATCAAAACACGGCCGGCGTACAAGTCCACTTGTTTACGGAGCGGTTAGTGAGCCCTATTCGAGCGGAAACCAATATAGAGACACAAAACGGCTTGGCCCAAAAGAAACGCACGCACCTTTGTAATTGTATACTGCGAGACTTTTGATTATGAACGAAAACTAGTTTCAGATTATGTATGCTTAGCAATAATAGTGAATGATGCACACAGAGAAATTAAATGTGTGTATAATATTTATATGTTTTTGAGGACGGAAACGGCATGAATCAAAATGTATTAGGTGTTTTATAGGTTAAGTTTCGATTATTTTGCTCTTTCGTAAGTGTCGTGGTTTTATCACCACGTCTAGATTTTAACAATGAACCTTCATCACACTTTCATATAAATTCTATTGGGCAAAATTTTTGATCTACCACACAAATCTTTAGTAAATGTTTTTCAATAATTGTATAGGATAAAATATATACAATTCATTTACTATAACAGACGAGGTACTACGTGAGTCAATTTGCTATGACGTCACGACCGTGTTGCAAATTTTCTGTTCGTCAAAACGTAAACAAACCGTTAGGTTATTTAACTGTCAAACACTTTTGACAGGTGAATAAACAAACTCTTAAAAATAACATTTACCGTTAATATTAGTGATGAATCTTTTTGAAAATCAGGATTTAAAGTATGTTAATCATGATAGCAGTGGAAAAAATAACAAAAAAGCACAAGTAAGTACAATAAATTTAATCAGGACCATTATCGCTTAACGTATACACAGTAACGATTAGAATGCAAGTTTCTTCTCTATCCAAATAAATCTCTATGATTTACTACTTCTGAATTTCGTTTCCAATATGTTGTACACCAAGTACGTCAAATTTCCAGACTAATTTAATTCAATCCGCTTTATACAATTGTATGCATCCTCCTATCTGCCATATTTCATCCATCGTTTCGTAACACACTTCTTTTCTTTGAAAACAAATAATATCTACCACAACAATGTGTTTCAACTATAGAAAATGTGTTTTTCTTTAAGAGCACTGTCCAAAATGTTTAATGTGTTATGTTAGTCTGAAAATTATGTTGAAAGAACCACTTCTGTAAACAATATTTGTATATACTCACTGTTTTCGTACATGTCAAAAATTGTGTTTTCAATAGCATATGGACAATGAGTAGAATAACCAATTTTTACAACATTTATTTCCTATGCATTTTCGTTTTGGGTTAGTGAATGTAATTCCTTGTTTACTCATGGATGAAATTTTGCTTATGTTTGCAACATGAATGTTTAGAGCCTCGTTACTCTCTAAAAACGAAATACTGTAAAGATATGACATTAAAAATATATGGATTTTATACTCCTCGCACGAAAGTTAACAGGAGTAATGGCCCGTTGTTCTCGCGTTTCTGCGTCGAAATACACGATTAACGAAACTATTAATCCTTCTTTCGTTTACACAATGGTTTCGGTATGGTTTAGTTGTAATAACTACTTATTTTAAATAAATGCATACCAAGTATAAACGCAAATTCCCACACTTTACTGCAAATGCAGAATATAACCCTTTGACAGTTGACAGAAATAACTAAATTGATGGGAATACATTGGGAAGATGTGACAAGCATGCAATTTAAAAAGCAGTAGGCACCAACATAGTATCTTTAATTGAGCATGAATAAGTTATTTGTTAGTTGGTTATTTTAATTATATGATATTGCATGCCCCGAATTTGCAAGTAATGACGTACCTCGCCTGTTATAGTAAATGAGCTTTATTAGCATTGACGTATTAGATTCTGGAAAGTTCTCGCTGTTCTAGAGAACTTTCTACTTTATTTAGATATCATTAAAGTTCTGATTTTTATAATTCCAAAATCCACACACAATAGCTGAAAATCTGGGCTATAAAGCTTTGTACAAATAATAATAAAGGTGGTAGAAGAATGAAATATTGTTTTTCAAGAAACGATATTTGCCACTCAACGTTTATTATCTACTTATCTCCTTTATTCACCACGCATAAATTATAAGTAATCTTAAAATCGTAAATATTGAATACCAATGTACTATTATAATAGCCTTCCTTTTAGTTGGCTCAAGCTCAGAACAAGAAATATATTCTCAGAAGCCGTAAACAATGATGTTATCACAATCACCTGTGTTAATATCATAAATCCTGCTTTTACGCACTGCCAACCATAATATACAGGGTTTCTCACGGTAGCCGTTCATTAGAAGTTTTCGTAATTGGAAAAAACTTAGAATTCTGAATTTTTGATCTCCAGAGTTAGTCAAGATTCTCTTTCATTTTAAAATATTTTCAAGGTCGTACCGCTTTCGCTTATACCGGAAATCACCATTAACTTCCTTATTTCAAATGGAGCACCCAGTATATTATCTAATTTTTGGATTCCTGAGAAAATTTCATAATGTGTTATATCTGGTTTCCCTATACCTGTTTTCGTTTGTTTCTTAGATATATTGATTATTTTAGAAAATTTTGAAATATAGAGCGCCTTTTATCCGTTTTCGACTGGTGGTAAGCGCTTCTGGGGTAGATCGAAACACAAGAATGGTATTTACGAAATCCCCATTGATAATTGATTTATCGCATACCGGGTGTCCAAAATCTGATGACCAATTACATCATTTTCAAAGTTGAAGAAGTTCGGTTTTTTTTTCAAATGTGACACCCTGTATATTATTACATGGTCGGATGCAGAATTTAATTCTACATCAATTCGCTAGGTCTTTCCCTATACCTATTTCTAACGGTTTTCCTGTTATTCCGTATTTTTCTATTTTCATGTGGTTTTTGTCAGAAACATCGTTTATTTTTCGAAACAAAAAGAACATGACTAAAACGGCAAAAAAACGCTTTAATCAGAACACTAAAACAAAATGGGGATGTAATAAAATAGCAAATGAAAAACATATAAAAACATGGAACATAATAAGAAGAAATAGTAATTTCAAAGGAAACTACTGAAAATGGGTGTAGGGAATGTACAAAAATATATAAGGTGTTCTATTTGAAAAACATAAGTTTTGCAATTTTCAAAATTCTTTAATATGCCACTAATTTTTGAAACACCCTGTATAATTTCACTGAATTTTTTTTACTACGTTTTGGTAAAACAATGTTAGTACTTGTTAATTTTAAAGTGGGAGACTTCTGACATTTAAACTAAGTGAGAATTAATCAATTACATACAAAGATGTAAATGTCAAAATTTTAACAAAAATCGTAATATTTTATGGTAAAAACAGTTGAAGATAGGTATAGGAAACCCTAGTGGTAATCGTCATAGAATTTCATGGTAAATTCAAAAATATAATAATATATAGGGTGTTCTATTTAAAATGATAACGACTTCCAGTTAACTGGAACTTCCACCTTTTATGGAAATATTTTAGAAAGATAGTAAGTGCCAAGTTGTTGGAAACCCCAAATTCTTAAAACTGGGGAATTTCGTTAAGCCGGAAAACTTCCGTGGAAAATCCTGTATAAGTTGCTAAGCACAATGTATACTATTCTTTCAATGTATTACAAGTACTGTGAGATCTAATAAACCTGTCCTGATCCTACTCCACTTTCCACCAAAATTATATCAATATTTACATCCACTGTTTCGAATGAAGTTAGTTAATAAAACACACACTAGTGTCAACCTGGACAACAAGTGTAGTGCACCAAAATTGCATCTAAGGCATGAGTCATTCAACTAACTCCCACGCAAAAATAACGTAATGAACATTTTTCAAAACGGTATATTTCTGATAACAAATACAACCAGGTTTAATTAAAGGTATAAAAGATTTAAACAATATATATTGTAAAAATACACATTTATGTCATATCTTAACTTCAGACATTCTTCATAATTCATCGGAGATACTGAATGGACAATAATGGATGGATGCTTTTCATAGCCATACGCTCTACAACAAAAATATAATATAAATTAAAAATATGGGAACCTGTTTCTTTAACATATCTGCACTGCTTATATGCTGTGTTCAAAGTGAGAACCACCATTATTTGTGCAAGCATTTACCTTCTTCTTCATGTTTTTAGAAACATTTATTAATTGCTCATTTGTAATATTGTTTATTTCATTTCTTATTGCTTCTTTCAATTGATCCATATTATGTAAGCGGTTCCGATAAATTTTATTTTTTAGATGACCAAATAAAAAAAAAGTCGAGCGGTGTAAGATCGCGTAATCTAGGTGGCCAACGTTCAAAGCCAGTAACTCTGTTATCAAAAAATTCCTAAAAATACTCTCTTGTTTCTCTTGCTGTATGAGCAGTAGCATTGTCATTTTATCATTCATCAAATAATTGTTCCAAATTCACGTAATATAAGTCTATATCTGGCTGCTGTTATTGTATCCTCAAAGAATGTTGGTCCTATTATGCGTCTCCTGGACATTGCAACCCATATCACTATTTTTACAGGATGCAATTCCGTTTTACCGAATAACATGAGGATTTTGTGCGGACCAAATACTGATATTTTGAGAATTTACATCACCTGCTAAATTAAACCAGGCTTCGTCAGAAAAAAAGTAAGATTGAAAACATCGTCAACAACAAAACATCGTCATTCCTTAATAGATTTACATTAAATTCAATTCGCAATCATTCTCGATCTCAGTGTAATTTTGTGCAGGAAAATCATTGTTTTCTTATTTAAAAAAGTGCCATGTTCATAATCAAACTATCTCTAGTGTACCACAATATTTTAGGACGTCTGTCATCGACTCTAAACTATACTCCCTACACCTGACGGCATGATTCACACGTGCAGGTCGCTTCAGTTGAACCCCCCTTTCTCCTCATATCGCAGGCTTCGCTGGGTCAGGTGTATCAGTTATTATGTTAGAAAAGGGGACGGTAAAACTGCCTTTTTTTTCTTTCTTTCCACCTTGGCCCCTGCCTCAGGTAGACGGCATTATTATATAGCGTATGTATTTAAAGATTTTCTACGGACACATGGACACTTTATTCACTTACCTGGACCTGTCTGTTTAGAGAATGGTTTCCGCATTATTTTCGACCCCTGTTCTGCACTTTTACGACGCGGACAATAGGATATTTGGGTATACGACCGAAAATGCTAAGGATTATTTAACTAATCCTTGGCGAAAAGAAATTGCCAGCATTTAGGTAAATGCTGGAATTAGGGAAATAATTGTTTGTGGTTGTTGTAATTTATTTATTGGCTATTAAGTTAATATAGGCTTTTATCAATGTCCTGGAAAGACTTACTGCAAGTACAGCAATTATAATGTTTGAAAATACTATTTTTAAATCTTCCATGTCGCGGAATTGAAAACACGGGTTGGTACTACAGCGGGCGAATATTGATCAGCCAGATTCTGCGGAACAAATTTCCTGGAATCCGCGTTTCCTCTTATCCCGAAAATGTCGAGCAAGGGCAGTCGATAGGAAGCGTTATATACACCCACCACATTGACGTAAGAAAGTATCTTATTATAGAGCGAGTGGAACGGCTGTCTGACAATTGTCTTGATAATTTTATTTAATTAATATAAATATATAAGCATAAACAAATGTTTTTTTAATGTTTTAATTCCTATAAGGTTTTTGTGGTAGATAATGCTCTATTCCGCAAGTGTCAACTTAGGTATAGGAAATGCTGTGTAAATTTGGAAGACTTTGAAAAATTAACTAATCGTTATATATAAGTTTTCAACATTGCTCAAATAAAGCATTTATATTTAATGAGATAAAAAAAAAATTGTGTGAAATCTTGGAAAACTATAATATATTTCGAATACTTTAAGCCTTCAAGGTTAACTGAAAATCTCCGATGAGTTTGTATTATGTTTTGATAATTTATATCATGTATATACGGGGTAATTCTCAATATATGCGACAAACTTTAAGAGCTAATTCCTGGGGTTATTTTGATCATAAAGTTCTAAGAACATATGTTCCAAAACTCTTAGTTCTAAAGTTGTACAATGTTTTAATGTAATGTTACATAAATGTTTTATTATAAATCAACAAATTAATTAGAAAACAAAATAACTTATACTAACTGTTGAAAGACCACCCCAACTGCAATACAAGCTTCTGTTCTCCGTCATTGACTGGCGAGTCCGTCTTAAAATACCAGGGTATTTCGAATTGTTTAAAAGCTGCGATAATACGATTTTCTCAGTTCATCGACATTTTCAATGGGAGTCGTATAAATTAATGATTTAAGGTGACCCCATAGAAAAAAAGTCCAAAGAACAGAACCTAGTCTGGAGACCGAGGAGGCCACGGTTGTGCACCTCCCCGTCCTATCTACCGATCTGGATACGTATTGTCCAAAAACTCATGAGCAACTAAACTAAAATGCGCTGAAGCACCGTCATGCATAAAATACATTTGTAATCTTAATTGCAACGGAACTTCTTCCAGCAGTAGGGGTAGCTCCTCTTCAAGAAAATTGCGGTATACCTCTCCATTTAACCGCATCGGTAAAAAATGTGGACCTATCAAGTGATCTCCAACAATTCCGGCCCACACATTGACAGAGAATTGATGTTGATGACGAGCATTCACTAGTTCGTGCAGATTTTCTTCGGCCCATATGTGATTATTATGAAAATTAATAATCGCGTTTCTAGAGAAAGTAGCCTCGTCGGTGAAGAATATTTGAGCCAAATAGTCAGGATTTTGTGCGATTTTGTGTTGCATCCATTGACAGAAAGACACTCTTTGCGGAAAATCTGCCGGCAAAAGTGCCTGCACCCGTTGAATGTGATATGGATACAACAGTTGATCTTTCAATATTCTCCAAACTGTGGCCTGACTAATGTTTAAAGCAAACGCAATTTTTCTGGTGCTTGTAGTAGGATGTTCCTCAATTTCATTTAGTACCATTTCTTCAACTTGTGGAGTTCTCACTGTCGATGGGTACCCGTTATCCGTCGTTCGTTTTTTAAAATTTCCCGTTTCACTAAGACGTTAGTGAAGACTGGCAAATATTGAATGATGCGGGATGATACGGTTCGGGTATCGTTCTTCATAAAGACGTCTAGCAGCACGCGAATTTCCATTGGCAAGTAAACGAAATGCATATCACACATCTCAGCATTCGTGTAATTCATTTTAGAAAACAGAAACTGCATAAACTGAATGAATACTCTGACAACTATTGAAATGACAAATAAACAATTCCCTCTCAACACAATAATTTTTGAAGAACCAACTGATGTGATATTATATCGTGTTAGTCATAGTTCATGATTTATTATTAAACATTCAATAACTTTAAAACCAAACCGTTTTGGAAATATACTCTCATATGAACTTTTATGATCAAAATAACCTCAGGAATCAGCTCTTAAAGTTTGTCGCATATATTGAGAATCACCCTGTATATACTGCTACGAATATACATGAATGTTTCACAACATTCGCATTTGTCTACTATATCAGGAAACTGCTACAAATAGGCAGTTGTTGTTTCGTACGAGCAACGCCATCATACTTGGTTCGGTTTTTAAATTCGTTTCTTTAATTTACCCCGTCTGTTTTGAACTCTCTCTGTCTCTTCTTGTGCTGTCTCGGCAAGTGATAATAAAGAAAAACACTTTATTTATTAATTTTAACCGGCTTTTACTTCAAGTACTGACCATACCTTCAACATAACCTAACACACGTCTTCTATGTGACTGTTCGGGGTTTGCGTTAAAAGTAACGTCAATTTATCATATTCAATTGGCGGGAATTAGAATTTTCCCTTGCAATTAATTCATTAATAACATCCTTGATAACGTTTCATTAGGTACAACAAATATTTCAGGTTTCTTTAGTACTGACTGGTTTTAATATTTTTATATTTTATTTATTCGCCTTCGTCGGGTAAATCTGGTAAATAGACGTAAAATGCGCCAATTTTTTTTTCCTTCTTCGTTACCTGTTTATTTGTAGGGTTATACATCGCAGAACCGTAGGTACACAGAGATTCAAAATGATTGTCAATTCCGCTCCAATAGATAGTAGCAGGGTGTAGGTATATGCCGCGTGTTTGTAATGAAGGTTTGAACTAAGTCAGTGTTAGAACATAAGAAAGTAAACAAATCTGTCATAAATAAGGAAAACGTAACCTATATTTGAACTCGCATTATATAAACGACTATGGATTGGTGTTTCTGCTTGTAAAAATGAAATGTAATTAATTTAACTTTACTAAATTATGATTTTACAATTCAGTACTAACTGGTGTTTAACTAAATTTATTTATTACTTTAAATTATAACATACAATTAGTGTAATTATTAAGTGACAAAACCGCATCTCTCAGTTCTTCTATGGTATGCATGCGGTTTCTATAGATCCTATTTTTTAGATAGCCGAACATGAAGTAATCTAATGGGGTTAGATCAGGCGATCTTGGTGGCCATCTTTGTGCTCTAACGAACCTGTCAGCAAAAAACTGTTGAAGATATTGACAGGTTTGTCGAGCAGTATGTGCTGGAGCATTACCGTGCTAAAAATAACCTGCTTCAAGTTCATTTTCTTGTAACTCTGCAATAAACAATTCCAACATCTGTTGGTAACGTTGGGCTGTTACAGTTTCCTCGAAGAAAATTGACCCTATTATTTGTTGCCTGGATATCAGCTAACCAAACTCCAACTTTTACGGGATGCAATTGCGTTTCTCGAAATTGGTGTAGATTTTCTGCAGACCAGATACCATGGTTTTGTAAATTGATACAGCCTGTTAGATAAACCCAGGCTTCATCCGAGAAAAATGATTTGTTTAGCAAGTCATCGTCTCTTAAATTGTTATTAAACCAATGACAATATTCCAATCGCCTATCGTGATATAATGGTAATAATTCCTGTACCGTAGAAACTTTATAGGGATGAAAATGTAACTTTCTTTTGACAGCTCATTGCGCTGAAGTGTATGATAAGCCTATAAAATTATAAAATGTAATAAACTATTTCACTTAATGTTAATATTGATTTTTTACCTGTTTGTTGAGCTAATTACCAGAGATAAATTCCCTTATTTTCTTCCAGTATTCAGAAATACTATTGTTGGTGATATTAGATGTGAAAAAAATTATAAGATAAATAATCGAAAGATACTACAACACGAACCGCCAATGTCGCTAAATGTCAAGAAAATTCATTTAATGTATGAAATTTGTATGTAGCTAACTTCGCTCATTAAATTGGTAATAAGTATAGATAAATTTTTCCGGAAAACAGTTTTTTTCTTACAACAATCATTTTGAATCACATGGTATATATACATACTTTTGGGTAACGTCCATTTAACATAAAACAACTTACCGCTCGCTATCGTCAGCGCCTTCTTCTCGGACACCGTTATCGACCGGTTCGCAGACATAGCACACCGTCGTCCTGTCTTCTCGCTCTGGCGGGTCGCTGTTTGGCGCCAGCCGTGCCCTAGGTTCCAGGAATGCTTGGCGTCGTTGGCGATCGTCGCGACGAGTCGCTCGTTCGATCGTCTAACCACCCCGCCGCTACTTCTTTAATAGGTCAGTTTCGAGATTACGATTCGGTAATCGTCGAACGGGAAGGGAAACAGAAAAAAAACACAACAACAAAAGAGCGTATCCGATTACGTAAGTGCGTGCCGACTGGTGTTGTCTGCTCGTTATGTAGAGTTGCGTAATCGGTGCTAAAATTAAATTTTATCCGGTGTTACAATAATAAGCAGAAATAAATAAAGAATAAAGAGCTTAAAAAAATAACAGCGAAAATGTTTGTCGCTAGGAACTGATATTATGTTCTTTCCAATCAACGAGAATATTCTGATTGAAAAAGACATATTCTATTTCTTTCTTATCGTTTACAAATCCAACCTCGTGAAGATTACTACCACTGATATTAATGTTCACGGAATGGAGAAAGAAATATAAAGCAGATCTTATTAGAAGTGAAAAGTGTCTTCGTGTAATTCGTGTAATATTTTAAATTTTGCACTTAATACGCCTTTCATTTATTTTGCATTTCACGAATTAACACAAATGAAAATTTTACAATTAATGTTGTTAAGTAATTAAGATTAATTAAAATTTCATTGCCATGTAATTTTGTATAAACCACAGCAGATAATGAGTTATTTAAGGTGGCTCGTTTAAGGGTATTTTGCCTATATTAATACAGGGGTGTCGCACGATGAACGTCAGCGATATACAGGGTGATTCTCAATATATGCTACAAACTTTAAGACCTGATTCCTGAGGTTATTTTGATCATAAAAGTTCATAAGAACATATGTCGAAAACGGTTTGGTTTTAAAGTTATTGAATGTTTAATAATAAATTATGAACTATGACTAACACGATATAATATCACAGTTGGTTCTTCAAAAACTATTGTGTTGAGAGGGAATTGTTTATTTGTCAATAGTTGTCAGAGTATTCATTCAGTTTATTGCCAGTTTCTGTTTTCTAAAATGAATTACACGAATGCTGAGATGTGTGATATGCATTTCGTTTACGGTCTTGCCAATGGAAATTCGCGTGCTGTTAGACGTCTTTATGAAGAACGATACCCGAACCGTATCATCCCGCATCATTCAATATTTGTCCGTCTTCACCAACCTCTTAGTGAAACGGGAAATTTTAAAAAACGGACGATTGATAACGGGCACCCATCTACAGTGAGAACTGCACAAGTTGAAGAAATGGTACTAAATGAAATTGAGGAACATCCTACTATAAGCACCAAAAAAATTGCGTTTGCTTTAAACATTAGTCAGGCCACAGTTTGGAAAATATTGAAAGATCAACTGTTGTATCCATATCACATTCAACCGGTGCAGGCACTTTTGCTGGCAGATTTTCCGCAAAGAGTGGCTTTTTGTCAATGGATGCAACACAAAATCGCACAAAATCCTGACTATTTGGCTCAAATATTCTTCACCGACGAGGCTACTTTCTCTAGAAACGCGATTATTAATTTTCATAATAATCACATATGGGCCGAAGAAAATTCGCACGAACTAGTGAATGCCCGTCATCAACATCAATTCTCTGTCAATGTGTGGGGCCGGAATTGTTGGAGATCACTTGATAGGTTCACATTTTTTACCGATGTTAAATAGCGAGGTATACCGAAATTTTCTTGAAGAGGAGCTACCGTTGCAATTAAGATTACAAATGTATTTTATGCATGACGGTGCTCCTGGGCATTTTAGTTTAGTTGCTTGCGAGTTTTTCGACAATACGTATCCAGATCGGTGGATAGGACGGGGAGGTCCACAACCGTGGCCTCCTCGGTCTCCAGACTTAAATTCTTTGGACATTTTTCTCTGGGGTCACCTTAAATCATTAGTTTATACGACTCCCATGGAAAATGTCGATGAATAATGAATAAACTTATTATTAAAAAAATGCGGGGGTACGGGGTACCCCGTCCCCAGTTATTAGCTTTTTATGAAGATATCTACCTTGAGACCATGTATTATGCTGGAAATTATGTTAAGGATAAAAACTTATTTCTGTTATAGTTCATTTGATTTATATCAATAGACAAGTTTATTAATTTTGAAGCTTCATTATTATTTTTCTATTTTTACAATTATTAATTGTCTAAACTTGTTATACATCATCGTATTCTATGTAAAATCGGCCTTCGTTTGATGAATAAGAAAAAGAAAAAATGTAAAAAAAATGGGAGGTACGGGGTACCCCGTCCCCCGTTATTAACTTTTTGCGAATACGGACGATGCCACCCTAAGGGCCATACAATATGCTGCAAATTATGTTAAGAAGAAAATTTAATATCTGTTATAATTTAGGAAATATTTGCAAAAATTGAAAAATCGTCCAAACTTTGGAGGGGGCTGTACCCCAAAATCGTGCGAATACGATAAAAAAAAATACGCGTCTCTTATTTTAAGGTACTCTTTCGATCTGTTAAGTTTCATCGAAATCGGAGGGGGACACCCGCCGGTGTTCCCTTGTAAGTAAAATTTAATCGCATAACAACCTGATGGTGTTTTACGAGTTCCAACTTGCGTAGGAGTTACCCAAAATACCTCCTTCCCTTTTCGCCTAGACGTATCCGAAAATACCTGAAAAACAGGTAACAGAAGACCTCTCAAGAATATCGCAGCAATCATCGACACCACACACCGAAAACTTACCCTAATGCCGTGGGCGTTTTTGCATCAACCCCGAGCTACTATACTAAACAACAATTTACAATTCCATTGCTTCGGGTTTCGAACGAAAAACCGGTCACAGTAGACACAGACGCACACGCAGAAAGATCTAACCACCTCCCTATATACCACATTATATACGATACACCTATAGGTATAGATATTCCGTCTTTATCTAAAGAGAGAGAGCGCCGGGCCAACTCGCCATCCACAGTCGCTGCGAATCGCCAGTTCGCGGGCAGAATCGTACGAGAGATGCAGTGAACATCTCGCCATATTGTTGCGTCCTCGATGTAGGTAATTGTTCTTTATCGAATAGCCGTCGTGTGTTCGTACCATAAGGGGGTGTTATCGATGGCAGGACGCTTTTATTATTGTTCATCGTCTGGGCAAAGGAAATTCGCGTTGAGTTAGCTGTGGTATGGTCGGAAAGAAATCCGTGCTAAATTACAATGTCGATAATTGATTGTTAGTAAAAGTGAATGTGTTGAACAGATTCTGTTGTGTGTTTCTCGCGTGTATAAGTTTTGTTGTAACAGTGCATGTCGTTTTTACCGTGTATTTGTTTGTGTGAACAACCTGCTGGACGGTTGATCAACCCGTGAAAAAAAAAAAGGATTAATCGTGGACAGAATACGCTGATATTGATCAGCAGTGTCAGTAAAGGATTTACTATAGGTAAGCTGGTAATACTAACTCAGATGAATATTGAAAAAGCTTTTTTTTATATAATAAACAGTTTAAATAAACAAATATCATTCGAATCCCCACTGTCTTTCCAATATATACAAGATAAGATTCAATACAAATTTATGCACGATGGCACAAACAAAACAGTCGACTATTTTCTATATTCTATTTGGCCCTGGCAAATATTTACTCGCTACTTATCGCGAAATATCACCGCGTCCAGATATTTGCACGCATATTATAAATATATAATTTTATAAGTGTGAAAGATTATCTTCTTGAAACGTAGGGAACGTTACCCGTTTGAGATTTTCGATTTTATTGATAATGAATGCGGCACACGCCTTGCGTGTATCGAAACGTCTGATGTTTTGGAGCGCGCTTTCATTAATTTCGTATTTCGAGTATCTACGCCATTAAAGAAAACGGTTCACCGTTGCAAGACTCTGGCAAACGCGTTTGTACTATGCTATGAAACGTAACTGTTAATATAAGAAGCGGGTTGCGCGAATTGGTGTTGGTGCACCTGTTCAAGGATTATACAGGGCATCTCGATTGAAGCGAGTCACCACGAATAACTCTCTATACCTGCTGTGATTTATACCGAGTATTTCAAAATTAATTACATCTACAGTGATAATGGAAATTGTTTTCTTGGTAGTAGCGGATGTGTACCAAGAATCAATTTCCATTATAATAAGAAACGGATAAGAATATAGCTGATGCAAAACATCTACAATGAGATTCGAAATGATTGTTAATTCCGCTCCTACGGATAGTAACAGGGTTTAGGTATATGCCGCGTGTTTGTAACGAAGGTTTTGAATTAAGTCAGTGTTGGAACACAAAAAAGTAAACGGACCTGTCATAAATAAGGAAAACATAACCTATATTTGAACTCGCATTATGTAAACGAAAAATAGATTGGTGTTTCTGCTTGTAGAAATGAAATGTAATCAATTTAATTCTTTACCAAATTATGATTTTACAATACAGTACTAACTGGTGTTTAACTAAATTTATTTATTACTTTAAATTATAACATACCATGTGATTCAAAATGATTGTCGTAAGAAAAAAAACTGTTTTCCGGAAAAATTTATCTATACTTATTACCAATTTAATGAGCGAAATTAGCTACATACAAATTTCATACATTAAATGAATTTTCTTGACATTTAGCGACATTGGTGCGCGTGTTGTAGTATCTTTCAATTATTTATAACTTTTTTAAAATCGTTTATATCTACATCTAATATCACCGACAATAGTATTTCTGAATACTGTAAGAAAATAAGGGAATTTATCTGTGGTAATAGCTCAACAAACAGGTAAAAAAATCAATATTAACATTAAGTGAAATAGTTTATTACATTTTATAATTTTATAGGCTTATCATACACTTCAGCGGAATGAGCTGTCAAAAGAAATTTTCATTCCCATATAGTTTCTACGGCACAGAAATTATTACCATTAGATCACGATAGGCGATTGAAATATTGTCATTGGTTTAATAACAATTTAAGGGACGATGACTTGCTAAACAAATCATTTTTCTCGGATGAAGCCTGGTTTTATCTAACAGACTATATCAATTTACAAAACTATTGTATCTGGTCTGCAGAAAATCCACACGAATTTCGAGAAACGCAATTGCATCCCGTAAAAGTTGGAGTTTGGTTAGCTATGTCCGTGCAACGAATAGTAGGGCCAATTTTCTTCGAGGAAACTGTAACAGCCCAACGTTACCAACAGATGTTGGAATTGTTTATTGCAGAGTTACAAGAAAATGAGCTTGAAGCAGGTTATTTTCAGCACGATAATGCTCCAGCACATACTGCTCGACAAACCTGCCAATATCTTCAACGGTTTTTTTTTGCTAACAGGTTTGTTAGAGCACAAAGATGACCATCAAGATCGCCTGATCTAACCCCATTAGATTACTTCATGTTCGGCTATCTAAAAAATAGGATCTATAGAAACCGCATGCATACAATAGAAGAACTGAGAGATGCAGTTTTGTCACTTAATAATTATACTAATTGTATGTTATAATTTAAAGTAATAAATAAATTTAGTTAAACACCAGTTAGTACTAAATTGTAAAATCATAATTTAGTAAAGTTAAATTAATGACATTTCATTTTTACAAGCAGAAACACCAATCCACAGTCGTTTATATAATGCAAGTTCAAATATAGGTTACGTTTTCCTTATTTATGACAGATCCGTTTACTTTCTTATGTTCCAACACTGACTTAGTTCAAACCTTCATTACAAACACGCGGCATATACCTACACCCTGTTACTATCTATAGGAGCGGAATTGACAATCATTTTGAATCTCTGTGTACAAGGCATCTCGATTGAAGCGAGCCACCACAAATAACTCTCTACCTGCTGTGATTTATACCGAGTGCTTTAGAATGAATTACATCTATAATGATAATGGAAATTGTTTTCTTGGTAGTAGCGGATGTGTACCAAGAACCAATATCCATTATAATAAGAAATGGATAAGGATATAGCTGCAAAACATCTACAATGAGATTCGAAATGATTGTCAATTCCTCTCCTATAGATAGTAACAGGGTGTAGGTATATGCCGCGTGTTTGTAATGAAGGTTTGAACTAAGTCAGTGTTGGAGCACAAGAAAGTAACGGACCTGTCATAAATAAGGAAAATATAACCTAAATTTGAACTCGCATTATGTAAACGAAAAATAGATTGGTGTTTCTGCTTGTAAAAATGAAATGTAATCAATTTAATTCTTTACTAAATTATGATTTTACAATTCAGTACTAACTGCATGGTGTTTAACTAAATTTATTTATTACTTTAAATTATACATATATACAATTAAGTGGTAAGAGTTCCGTAAGAGGATCGTTGATTTAGTGATTTATATGCATATTAACGAAAAGAGCATGTCTTTCTGAGTGTAAAATAGCTATTCATTTTTTGAGCAAATGGAAAGAAATTACTGAAAACAGTGTTCGAAAAGTGTTATTTCGAGGTTATGTGCAAGGCGTTTTTGACGGATTTAACACGTGGTGGTAATGATGTGGAAGGAAAAGTTACTACAAGTGACCAAATTTTAGATAAAACAGGCGTCAAACACAAACTTATTTGTAATAAATATAAATGGGAAACTAATTTACTGTAACAAATTTCTGGGAGAAATTTTCAAAGAAAAATTAATCCCAAGCAGGATTTGAACCATGCACCCACCGTTCTCCGGACGGCCATTCTAACCAATTGAGCTATTGGGACTATGCCGAATTCAAACCTGTGATTGTCGATATATATATAATAGAACAAGTACTTGCTAACCGCATCAACGGAAATAAATTGTATTTATTATATTTATTTCACTGTGACACTTGCGTTATTTAATATCCTGGAATTTGTTTGTTTTAAAGTATTTGTTTATTTTGAACAGTACAATTGTAAGAATTATTATAAGTTTTCACATTTATTATTATTGGTTTCTTATAATTGGTTGGTGTATCGTATAGAAATAAATTCTTGTTTCATATAGATGATTCGTAGGAAGTTTAGATATAAACTGTAATTAATATTGTATAGTTGAAATTATAATTATAACAGAATTATTTTATATAAAAGCAAAGTGTCGTAAGTAAAGCATTAATAAAAGGATTAAGGACTTGTTTGAATAAATGAATTTGTCAATGTAATGCGGTGTAGAGTTCTTTCTTAGTGCCCTTAAGACTATAATATATGCAAAATAACTATGTATCCCATATTTTAATTTAATATGTATACTAATTTTGCTTCGTTTCACATTTAAAACCGAATTATAAAAAGACGATATAGAAACATCAAATTGCTTTATCCAATTTTATTAAATAAAATCTTCAAATCCCAATATATTACTAGAATCAATTTTGAAGAAAATAAATGAAAGAAATTATGGTTTGATCAACAGTTTACAACAAATAGATCTTAAGGATGTAATGTACTGGACAACAGAATCTTGGAATAAAGAATCCACGATCCGAAAGTCTTGGTCAAACATAATTTCTTATGAAAATGAAAATACAAAACATACACGGAAAAAAAGAAATTGTTAAATCAATGAAATATTCAATGACACAAACAGGTGGCTTGTTTATATATGGGCAAACAAATATTTATTTCCCTCAAGCTACTTACTTTGTCAGTACCGGATACTCGATTCAAATGTTTACAGTATTTGTTTTAACAAAGGTAAACTGGATTAGGTTAAATATTCCAGAAAATTGGATTAAATGTGCCTACATATTTGAATCAATTACTTAACTATTTATTTCAATTTAAACGTTTGTTTACATTAAATAATTACCTATTCGGTTGTATCAGTTATATTCATTTAGCTATGCCAAGTATTTTGTAGACTCAATTGATTGCACTGACATCAGTTGACTAACCATATTTTCCTATAAGATATTTAACTGAAAAGATATAAATGTTTTATGAATGTGTTTACCATGTATTCAAGTTGTGCTAAATATACGTTGTTACTATAGTGAAACAGGAGAACTGCCATCTTTACGGCAATGTCTGTACTCATATAATATAGTCAATGTATTTGCTACTATATGGGTAAAAAACTTTGCGATAATGTTTACATCAAGGCAAGTAGTTGGGAAAGTTTAGGACAGAGGTAGCCCTACTACTATTAAACCTCAGAGTTAGCGTCGCGAATTAAAACTTGAATCTAACCACGAAAAGTTAATTGTGAATGAATTAAATCAGACTTTCTTAAATACCCGAAAAATTGAAAAGGTTTAAAATAAAATAAAAGAACAGAATTATTAACCCAATAAATTTACTTCAACAACGGGTTAAATTACAGATTGTGCAGAAAAAAACTGTGAACTGAAGGTTCTTGCCTAAAATGAAAACTGCACTTGACTCTAAATTAAAATAGGACAATTTTCCTATGCAAAGCAAAAGTTTTGTTTGTTCAGGAAGATTATCCAAAATCTTTCAATTTCAATCCACGTGGTTTCAAATTAAAATAAACTAAATGCAAGTACAATGCTTCTACTCACCCAAACGAGGTGATTGATAATTAAAAATGAAACTGCAAAATTGAATAACGGAAAAATTAACTCTTTAAACTATAATGAGAGAAGAAACTAAAATAAATCTTCCTAAACAAAAAAATAATAATTGATTTTATATCTATAAAGTGCACACTTCAATATATTAACAATTATCACAAAAGAAATCCTTGATCGACTAAATAAATACAGAATCAAAATTCAATATTAAAAGAATTACAAAATGGCAACAATAATATACAAAAATACGTCTACTCACGTCAATAGTCGAACAAGAAAGTCCTTAACAAAACTCTACAACTGTTCCCTCTCTCAAAATCGTACAACGCACACGTATAACATTTTAACGATAAAATTCAATAGAATCCGCATTAAATCAACACAAGCAAACAAGAGACATTTGAATGAATGGATTATTAAAAAAAAACTTAACACTACATAATTAAAATGATTCAATAAACTCTTTAACTGAATTTATACAAACCAAAATAAAATTATGAAAAATTCTTAGTAAATTGAACAACAGCTGTATTAGCAAGGAAATCAACCAAGACAAGCAAATTATGCAACTTGAAATACACTTTGCGAAATGGGTTTTTTAACCACAGCAATATGTATGGAGATATGTTATAAATATCGCAAATTTAGGTTCACCATTCTTACATATCAAGTCTACCATAAATTGCAACGCGTTGAAATTGTTATTTGAAATAATTTTTCTGTGTTAAATACTAATTTGGCGTTAAGAATTAATGGTTTAATTGAAAAACGTATACTTTTTTTGACTCAAAACTATTATAATTATTTGAATGAAATCTTAATACTTTGTCGGATTTAACATTTAATAAATATTTGTTTGATTCAACTAATTTTTGCTGACAAAATATCATTGTATAGCCAAATAAACGAATATGATGGGCTAAATAAATTATTATTTGCTCTAAATAAATACCTCTGACAAAATATATTTTGTTGCTTTAACAAATCGTTTTTTTCTGTGTATACATACGGTCTGGTTTAAAGCGACTGCATCGATTATCCCCATTTTTACATTGATTGTGCATAGCGTTCGGACTTCCTATGATGCGCTCGCTTACAACCACACAGTATATAACTTTGTACATTTATTCAAATACAAATATGCAACGATTGTATTCATTTTTACTTTCAGTTATTCGAAAGAGGCTATAGTTTCATTTTTGATGTAAAACTATCACATTACCAAAAAAAAATCAAATCAATTAAATTATTTCCACTAATAGATGTAGCACTTCTAATGTCACTGATTATGAGTATATTTAAAAGGTATAACAGAACAAGAAATTCCTTCAACCATCGAACAACCAATGGACACCACACAACAAACATTCATGAATGGATTACCTACCGAGGCATTTCGTGATCTATGTATTACATACACACTCCCACGTATACCAACGCAAAACGTAGGTATTTCCTCGCATAACTCCGCGATGTGTAAGTCCGGCTATTTTAAAAGAATCCATTGTTAAAATCTAATCTCCGACGTAAACATCCGTAAAGCATCACCTGATCACATCGAACAACAAAAAATATCAAAATATCCACATCAAACATCAAACGCATATCAAATATCTGTGCGATTATGTTTCGGTACCTACGTATATTGATTGAGCCCGAGATAAGTTTTGCGACGTTATCTTCAACTAGAATTTTAGTTCGAATTGTTGCTAACCTTGAGTAAATAGCTATATAATTAATAGCTAATATGTACATACATCCCAGATAAATATTTGTGCAAAATGAAAAAGCGTAATTAAAACAATTGTATTCAATTATTAAATGATACTGTTCGAGTTGATACTTTTCATTTTTAATTCGAGGAATAACTTTGCGAGGTTATTACAGCTAGCAGTGCAATTCTCATATATCGAATATTATCTTATCTAACAGACGTGTGCCCCTGTTTATTATTAAAATTGTTAATACTGGGAAACTTATTTATAAAATACTCGATGCGTTGGAAATATACGAAAATACAAAATCTTTTTACTGTGACTTACGTTGAGAAATTCATTTTTTTTAACAAATTTAATAATCACCAACTCCTATTACCATTATCAGCACCTGATTCTGATATTTATAATAATTAAGGCCGGTAGTTGTGAAACAGCAACATTGGAAAACGGATCTCATTCTGGTTTTAAAAGGTTAACTTTCTTAATTACTGTTTACCTTGCGTTTTGTACAATGCCGTTCGTTAAAACTCGAATGATTTTAATTTCAATGTACAGACTGTTTTAAAATGAATTACATCTAAGCGATCATGACTTTCTCCTATAAATTATGATACATATTCCGCTTTCTTGAATATACAGGGTGTATCAAATAATAAAGTAAATTTTGATTGGGTGTTAACTACACAACATATAAAGCACAAACCCGCCGAAACTGGATTTCATCATTAAAAAATAAAAAAAAGTAAAATTTAGAGCCAAAAATTGTTTAGTCCGGGCCTGATGCTAGGAAACGTCATGTTAAGCACCCGCTAAACGTGGTATTACGAGGGGAGGTCCAAAAGTTCGTGGAATGGAGGGGATGGAATGCGGATAGGTGCGCTCGCTATGTGTCATTCTGATTGGGGACTCATCATTAGTATATAGGTTAAGCTGCAGCCCTATTGCGTCAGTCGTTTACGAATAGTTGCTGCAAACAAGCCAATCCGGAAGAAAACTGAAACTATGGAGAAATTGAGCACCGTGCTGTAATAAAATTCCTTACCAAGCAAGGAAAGAACGCTCAAACCATATTGAGTGAAAATGGAAACGTTTATGGGGAACAGTGCCCTAGTAAATCAATATTTATAAGTGGGCATGGTCTTTTTAAACAGGGCCGGAGTCGATTGAAGACGACCCCCTCAGGACGCCAGTTGAGGCCATCACATCAAACATCGTCGAAAAAGTGGAAGAACTGTACTGGAAGGTACCCGTTTGAGAAAAAACAATTATCTGCATTAGTTGGAGTATCAGATACCACAATTTTGCGTATCCTACATGACCACTGGGTATGACAAAAGTCAGTGCAAGATGGTACCGAGAATGCTCACGCCACTTCAGAAACAACAGCACGCCGATGCGTCCGAACAATTTTTGAGCTGTGTGGAGACGAACCTGTACACATTTGGAGCGGATGTTACCGGAGATGAAACATGGGTTCATCACTTTGAGCCTGAGTCCAAAAGGAGTCCATGCAATGGCATAAAAAGGGGACACCACCGCCAAAGAAATTCAAAGTGTCAGAAATCGGCTGGAAGTTGATGGCTACTGTTTTTTGGGATTGTGAAGATATTATTGATTGATACAAAGAAAAAAGAAGGAGCATAACCGGAGATATTACGCGCGATATTAGGAAAATTAAAGAGGCATCAAGGAAAAACGTCGAGGAAAATTGACCAAGGGTGTGTTCCTCTTGCAAGACATGCGCCGGTTCACAAGAGCAGAGTTGCAATGGCTGCTCTGCACAAGCATGGCTTTCTATCAATAGTCCATCCACCCTACAGTCCAGACCTGGCCCTAGTGATTTTTATTGTTCCCAATTTAAAAAAACACTTACGGGAAGAAATTTCCGACGACAATGAGGTAAAGGAGGCATTTTTAGCCCATTTTGAGGCGAAAGATAAAAAAATATTTTTTATGATGGTTTAGAAAATTAATTCATAGATCTAATAAATGATTGTTGTCAAGGGTGATATATTGAAAAGGAAAAATAGATTTATTGTTTTATTTTATTTAAAACCATTCCACGAACTTTTGGACCTCCCCTCGTATGTATAAATACATTGCACTCATTTAGTATTATTCTTAATGGTATGCCGTAAGTTCATTTAACGTCATTCTGAATAAATAAAGTCCCTTGTAAAAATAGCAAAACTGAGGCATTTTAAATTTCTTGTTTTTATAAAATAAACATTCCTTATTTGTTAAGAGCATTCTACGTAAGTCTACAAAGTATTATTTTTAATATCTTGATAAGACGTTCGAGTTTCACCAGATATGCAACTTCAGTACTTACAAAAAACGTAAATATTTTTCTTTTGCTTTGTCGAATCGAGAGTTAGTTGTTAATAACCGGTACCACATGAATCTAAGTTATTTTTTTTGGATTTATTTAATCAAATAACGCAAAATGAATTGAATCGAATTACACAGAAATAAATGTAGATACAGAAAATTTGCAAATACGCCTTTTTACTATGATGTCGCGCGAAAATGAATACTATACATTCCCGCGCTTTTGCCGACGCATCAAGCTTCGATTTTCTTTATATGAAATCATGATGGTGCTGAAAAGGATCGTTTTTTCGAGACGGGAAGAATTTAAATAATATGTTCGAAGTGGTTTGCACTCCAAGCGGCGATTCACACAAAACTAACAGCGGTAATGGCTGAATGATAGTGGTATGTAGGGGTATACTCGGGACAGCATTTAGGTTGGGCACAGGTGCGGCTCTAGCCGACGGCATTTACAAAATATTTTTTTTCTCGTTAATGCTTACAGATAGACCCCCTGTGTATTAAGACTTTTTGATCGTATATGATTACAGCTGTTACATATTATTATATTTACCTCTATATCTGATACACCCTGTATAGCATATGGTTCATCCACCTGTCACTGTCAAAATTTATCGTCGAGCGATGTGAGACATGAAATTAATAACGAATACAATTGGATTATTAATCTATAAAATAACTTTAAAGTTTGGATATTAATCAAACAACTAAGGTAAATAACTTATTTGTAGAAATTTTATTTAGTTATAATTTACAAGTGTTTGACAGTTGCTTGAACATACACAGAGATTCAAAATGATTGTCAATTCCGCTCCTATAGATAGTAACAGGGTGTAGGTATATGCCGCGTGTTTGTAATGAAGGTTTGAACTAAGTCAGTGTTAGAACATAAGAAAGTAAACGGATCTGTCATAAATAAGGAAAACGTAACCTATAATTGAACTCGCATTATATAAACGACTATGGATTGGTGTTTCTGCTTGTAAAAATGAAATGTAATTAATTTACTTTACTAAATTATGATTTTACAATTCAGTACTAACTGGTGTTTAACTAAATTTATTTATTACTTTTAAATTATAACATACAATTAGTATAATTATTAAGTGACAAAACTGCATCTCTCAGTTCTTCTATGGTATGCATGCGGTTTCTATAGATCCTATTTTTTAGATAGCCGAACATGAAGTAATCTAATGGGGTTAGATCAGGCGATCTTGGTGGCCATCTTTGTGCTCTAACGAACCTGTCAGCAAAAACTGTTGAAGATATTGGCAGGTTTATCGAGCAGTATGTGCTGGAGCATTATCGTGCTGAAAATAACCTGCTTCAAGCTCATTTTCTTGTAACTCTGCAATAAACAATTCCAACATCTGTTGGTAACGTTTGGGCTGTTACAGTTTCCTCGAAGAAAATTGGCCCTATTATTCGTTACTGGACATAGCTAACCAAACTCCAACTTTTACGGGATGCAATTGCGTTTCTCGAAATTCGTGTGATTTTCTGCAGACCAGATACAATAGTTTTGTAAATTGATATAGTCTGTTAGATAAAACCAGGTTTCATCCGAGAAAAATGATTTGTTTAGCAAGTCATCGTCCCTTAAATTGTTATTAAACCAATGACAATATTCCAATCGCCTATCGTGATCTAATGGTAATAATTGCTGTATCGTAGAAACTTTATAGGGATGAAATGTAACTTTCTTTTGACAGCTCATTGCGCTGAAGTGTATGATAAGCCTATAAAATTATAAAATGTAATAAACTATTTCACTTAATGTTAATATTGATTTTTTACCTGTTTGTTGAGGTATTACCACAGATAAATTCCCTTATTTTCTTACAGTATTCAGAAATACTATTGTTGGTGATATTAGATGTAAATATAAACGATTTGAAAAAAATTATAAGATAAATAATCGAAAGATACTACAACACGCACGCCAATGTCGCTAAATGTCAAGAAAATTCATTTAATATATGAAATTTGTGTGTAGCTAACTTCGCTCATTAAATTGGTAATAAGTATAGATAAATTTTTCCGGAAAGTAGTTTTTTTCTTACGACAATCATTTTGAATCACATGGTAAACCCTAATAGTAAAATTTAAATTTCCCGCCACAATTTTTAATGAATTCAACATAAAGGTTTTAAAATAACTATTAATTTTGTATTAACAAAATGGTAGGGAGTTTTATGTATCAACGTTGAAGTTACTAAGAATAATTGCGGGAAATTTAAATTTGGCTATTAGGAAAGATTAATGTTAAATTATTTTTGTTAGTTTGCTTTTAAGTTAAGTATACATTAATTAGCATTTAAGATACTGCATCTGTGCTAATTTAACCCAGTTCGTGCTAATAGAACGTGACACATATAGTGATTCGAGTTTAATAAGCATCGAGTTTCCGTGGATACAGGCATTTTATATTTACGTCAGAGTAAAAGCTGGGAAAATCGATAAGTCCCTAAACCGGGAACTTTTTCCGCCTACATATTTACCCCTCTCCCCATGATGTTGCGTGTTCAATGAAAGGGTGCAAGTAAAACGTGGAGATGACACGAGAAAATAAAATCGAAAGTCAAAACAAAAATTGAAGTTATCGTATATAGGTATGAAATTACGGAATGATGTATCATCCGTTTATTTTTTCATTATTATCTATTATAAAAGATGGATAATTGCGAATTAGACTAATTGTGAATGATTTAATCAAAGATTGTTATACACAGTATAAAATTAATTGAAATACCAACACTTAAATTGTGAGTGTAAATCAGAAAACAGATAGAGACAGAAAACTATATATAGAAACAATAAATAGCTAAGAGTTTTACGTACTTCATGATTCGGTAAATTTATCAGAATTTCAAGACCCAATCACTAGAATAGTAGAATATAACGTAATATACGAATGGAGATATTTACTAAATGATGCTATATTTTTTCGAATATTTACTTTTTCATTTAAATATATATTTAAGAGACATACCATGTGATTCAAAATGATTGTCGTAAGAAAAAAACTGTTTTCCGGAAAAAATTATCTATACTTATTACCAATTTAATGAGCGAAGTTAGCTACATACAAATTTCATACATTAAATGAATTTTCTTGACATTTAGCGACATTGGCGTGCGTGTTGTAGTATCTTTCGATTATTTATCTTATAATTTTTTTACAAATCGTTATTATTTTACATCTAACTATCACCAACAATAGTATTTCTGAATACTGTAAGAAAATAAGGGAATTTATCTGGTAATAGCTCAACAAACAGGTAAAAAATCAATATTAACATTAAGTGAAATAGTTTATTACATTTTATAATTTTATAGGCTTATCATACATTTCAACGCAATGAGCTGTCAAAAGAAAGTTACATTTTCATCCCTATAAAGTTTCTACGGTACAGGAATTGGTTACCATTAGATCACGATAGGCGATTGGAATATTGTCATTGGTTTAATACCAATTTAAGGGACGATGACTTGCTAAACAAATCATTTTCTCGGATGAAGCCTGGTTTTATCTAACAGACTATATCAATTTACAAAACTATTGTATCTGGTCTGCAGAAAATCTACACGAATTTCGAGAACGCAATTGCATCCATAAAAGTTGGAGTTTGGTTAGCTATGTCCAGGCAACGAATAATAAGGCCAATTTTCTTCGAGGAAACTGTAACAGCCCAACGTTACCAACAGATGTTGGAATTGTTTATTGCAGAGTTACAAAAAAATGAGCATGAAGCAGGTTATTTTCAGCACGATAATGCTCCAGCACATACTGCTCGATAAACCTGCCAATATCTTCAACAGTTTTTTGCTGACAGGGTCGTTAGAGCACAAAGATGGCCACCAAGATCGCCTGATCTAACCCATTAGATTACTTCATGTTCGGCTATCTAAAAATAGATCTATAGAAACCGCATGCATACCATAGAAGAACTGAGAGATGCAGTTTTGTCACTTAATAATTATACTAATTGTGTGTTATAATTTAAAGTAATAATTAAATTTAGTTAAACACTAGTTAGTACTGAATTGTAAAATCTAATTTAGTAAAGTTAAATTAATTACATTTCATTTTTACAAGCAGAAACACCAATCCATAGTCGTTTATATAATGCGAGTTCAAATATAGGTTACGTTTTCCTTATTTATGACAGATCCGTTTTCTTTCTTATGTTCCAACACTGACTTAGTTCAAACCTTCATTACAAAGACGCGGCATATACCTACACCCTGTTACTATCTATAGGAGCGGAATTGACAATCATTTTGAATCTCTGTGTACTTAAATAGTATTATTTTCCCGTTTCAATATTGCAATGAAACTAATAAAGTATTGAAAACATACAATGAATGATTTTTGACGGTTTTAGTTGCTTTGTTTACTTATTGCATTAGATTTTTAAATTGATCTATTAACATGATATACACACATATAGTTGAAGTTTGTTCTATAATGTAGAGGTAATACAAACTGTTTCAAAATGAATTACATCTCAGTAGGTACTGAGTAACTAATAGTACTTGCATATTATAATAAGTCGCTTACCTTTTATGATAATTATATTTCTATAATGTCATTTTAACATTTGTCATTTTGTGAGTAGCAATACAATTTTTCCTGATAGTTTTATTGTTGAAGCATATTTCCGAAGTGCCCAATTTCCTAATGGCGAATGGCAATATTCCTACGCTGAATGTAAACGACAGTTTCAAATAGAGTTGTGGATAATAATACCGCTTTACAACATCATATTCTTCTAGTAGTGCAGAAAGTTTCGGACTAGAGGATCTGTTTTAAAAAGCAAAAGTTCTGGTAGACCACGTAGACAGCAAAATATCGTTAACCACATAAAATTAACTTTGTTGGCGAAAACCCACATTCATCAGTTCATCGTTTATCACTTCAAACGAATGTATCTTTAATTCTAGTTATAACTAAATAAAATTTCTACAAATAAGTTATTGTCTGATTAATATCCCATCTTTAAAGTTACCTTAAAAATTAATAATCCTATCGTATTTGCTATTAATTTTATTACACATCCCTCGATGATAAATTTTAAGTGACAGGTGGATAACCTATATACTATTTAATCTATACTACCCTATTTCAAGAAAGCGGAATATCATAATTTATAGAAGAAATTCATGAGAACCTAGATGTAATTCATTTTGTAACAGTCGGTATAAAAAGATATAGACAGTTTTTATACCTTTTCAAAAATAATATACACAGTGCAGTTGCCATTCAAAAGCATACTTAAGTAATTTGGAAGTTTGGCTTGGTTTGACATTCGAATGATCATTTTTGAGTGCCAAAATATAGTTTGAATTAATTATACCTGCCTCAAATAAACAATTTCTTCCTACAGGATTTGATTATTTCACACACAGATATTATTAGGTAGATATGTACTCTGAATCTGATGTTTCCCGTATATGTTTGTTTGTTTATAACCGTATTCGTAAATAACCTTAGAAACGAAATTTAAATAGGTCTTATTCACCATCAAACAGTGCGGTGTATATTAATTGCATCAAAAATAACTGTAAAGAAATAAGATTTTGGTTACTTTGCAAATGCTATCCTCAATATATACCTAAATATGGAACTATCAACTATCAAATAAACAATTTCTTCCTACAGAGTTTGATTATTTCACACACAGATATTATTAGGTAGATATGTATTTTGAATCTGATGTTTCCCGTATGTGTTTGTTTGTTTACAACCGTATTCGTAAATAACCTTAAAAACGAAATTTAAATAGATCTATTTACCACCCAACAGTGCGAGTGTATATTAATTGCATCAAAAATAACTGTAAAAATAAGATTTGGGTTACTTTGCAAATGCTATCCTCAAGATATACCTAAATATGGAACTATCAACTACGTTATTACATACATATTTTATTACATACCTTAATAATTACGTGTGCCATATAGTTGTGTGTTTTCATCATACATATTTTATGTTATTACTTTATTTTTATAATTCATAAAGAATTTACTTCATTTTACAGTCAATAAAAACGTACTCAATGTTCTTAGTACTTACAGACATAAACACCACACTAGTTCACACTACTGTATCCGCAAGCAAGTTGTAAATGTAAAATATTAAGTTAGGTTAGGTTCTGAACTTTGTCAAACACGTTAACGACAAACCTAGCTCAGAAATACGTTTCAATTTTTATCTTCTTTCATCAATTCAACATGTAAACACAAAATAGTGGAAATTTGTTTTGATTTAAATATATTGAATATGGTATGTTGAAAACAATTAAAGTAATAGTGATTACATATCTACCTATAATAATATTTTTGTATCTAATAACATTATTTCTATATAAAATACACACAAATAATAATACAATACACTTGCATATACGTATATCGACCTGTGGGTGCTCCTCACATTAATGCCATTAATTTCCCTTTCGCCCTAGCATGCACACGCCAGAGGGGACCTTAGAGAGGGGGTGCCAGGCCCCACCCCCGTACACGGCGCCTGGCAGGCCGAACGTCGATGATACCGCAAACAGGGAGGTCCAGGTGCAGCACCTGATGTCGCTGCCTGGAAAGGACGAGTGCGATAACTACAATAACAGGTGCGTGTTATATCCTAATTAAATTCGTTTCCTTTTAAATATGATGTGTATTAGCAAATGAGTTGTTTCTATATGCCTAATGTACGATGTCCGTCGGATATTATAATTCCCGCTTTATAGCGCAGTGATAATCAAAACTAGTCACACCGTTTAAGACGTGGAATCATTCGGAGGCGTTCGCGTGGTATCGGCTTCTTTAGGTAGAAAATTTACTGATTGAGAGGTAGATACGTAAAAAAACATCTCTCAAAAAGTTCCGCTAGTGGGAGATATAGGCGTCTATTATGGTTATTAAATTATTTTCATATTAAACAGGGTGTTCCAAAAGCTTTATAAGTATCAAAGTCGCGTTTTTTTTTTTTTAATGGAAGGAGTATTTCAATTACGTAAGCGAAATTTACACTGAAGTGTAAAAATACACCATATTTTATCATCTAATTGTAATAAACTTGCAATCTTATACAGGGTGTACAAAAATTAAATAAAAAAAAAAAATTAAATAAAATAAATTTCGAAATAATTTTTTTCAAAAGATATGTAGATGATTGCATAACCGCGTTAGAAGAAAAAAATATACCAGTTTTCCTTGAGAATTTTAATTCCTTTCATCCCAGATTAAAATTTACAATTGAAATCGAAGAAAACAATAGCATTACCTTTTTAGACCTCAAACTCATCAACAATGATAACAAAATTCTAACTCAATGGTATACTAAACCAACATGGTCTGGACGTTATCAAAATTTTAAGTCTTCACAACCTTTATCTCAAAAAGTTAGTGTTATTATTAGTTTAGCTGATAGAGCAATAAAATTAACAAGTCCAGTTTTTCGATCAGATACTATTAGCAAAGCAAAAATATTCTAGAACAACATAATTATCCAAATTCTCTTATAAACAAAATATTCAAACAAAGAATTTCTCTTTTTTATAATAAATCAATAAAAAATATAAATAATAGTCAAACAATTACAAAATTCATAAAAATTTCTTATGTTAAACATTTATCTGAAAAAATAAATCAAATTTTCAAACCATATAATTACGAAATTGCCTATCAAAACACAAACAAACTACAAAACCAAATCTATTCAAAATTAAAATCAAAAATTGAAAAAAGTAAAACATAGTTTATAATATATATAGGTGAAACCATGCAATATTTGGAAAATAGAATAAAAGGACACAAATATAATAAAAATCTTACAGCTTTAAAAAAACATGAAATAACTCAAACTCATACCTTTGATTTCACAACGTAACAATTTTAAACAAAGAACAAAATTTAAAAACACGTAATATACTTGAAATAATTCAAATTTATAAACATAAAAATGCAGTCAATGATAAAACCGATATACAATATTTCACAAAATTATATAATTTAATTTTATAACTAAATACAATATTTTTGAAGAACTATTTAATTACAAAATTCAAAAACAAATAATCAAAACATCCTATTTTAAAACGCAATCTTTAAATAAAACATAATAATATATTCAAAATCATAGTAAACAAAACAATTTGTCACTTATATCATTTTATTTATAATTTACACTTTTTACATTTATTTATACACTTGCAAAAGCTTTTCAATAAAGCGAAACGTCGTACTCATTCATGTTTTTAATATTGACGACCTAAAAACCAAGAAAAATGAAATTAAATAAAAATTAAGACTAATACATACTAATCAAATAAGAACTAAATAGAGAGCCATATTTTTTAAGGTTAAGTTGAAGTACCGGCTGTACTTGTTTGGGATTTGAAGAAAGTATTGTTGGGTATGCAACCAATGGATTAAATGAAATTTATTGCTTCCTATTAAGGGAAAAAAATGGTAAAATTAAACAAGCCAAGATACACATAAATTGAAAACATGTTCGACAAAGGTAAGGTTAGGATTGTTCCATTTTTTTTTTGCCTCTGTGGAAGCATTTCTTGTAATTTTTTTATTTTGGGTTTTAAGGTTGAGTAATTTTGGATATAATTAGTTCTTCATTTGCGGTTTTTTTTATATTTCTTTTCCGTTGTAGTACTCATAACTTTTTCAAGCTGTTAATATTTTACTACATCTATAAAACAATGGAATTATGAATGGTTACTTATTTGCATTTGATTCAGTATTTATATTACCTACCTAATTATATATTTTTTTAAAGCTAACTTTAAACTGTGTGCGAACTTAATTTTACTATATTCCATCTAGAATAATGTCAAGCATATTTATATGTAATGTGATTTAGTTGATTAAAAATAAATAAACAAACTACATTTAAACACAAATCTAACAAACAAATGTATAAGACATGTTAACAGAAATACAAACAAACAAATATTCAGATAATATGTTTAACCATATGCATATACATACTGCCCAGTGAACCAAATTCAAATTTCCCGCAATTATATTTAGTAACTTCAACTTAAAGGTATTCAAATAACTATTAATCTAATACAAAATTGTAGGTAATTTCATGCTTTCATGTTGAAGTTACTAAAAATAATTGCGGGAAATTTGAATTTGGTTCACTGGGTGCTGTGTAATAATTGAAATAAATAAAAATACCAAACTGAATTTAAAAATGAAAAAGAAAAAATATTAGCTAGCTCAATGGAAAAGATTTTAATGAACACAAAAGAACTATTAATCTCAGAGTTACCCTCTCGAATTAAAACTTGAATCTAACCACGAAAAGTAAATTGTGAGTGAATGAAATCAGACTTTCTTAATTACATGAAAAATTGTAAAGGTTTAAAATAAAATATAAGAACAGAATTTTTAACCCAGTGACGCTATCAAACAATCAATTTATTTTTACACAACGGGTTAAATTACAATAGTGCAGAAAAAAATCTCGAACTGAAGGTTCTGGCCTAAAATAAAAACTGCACTTGACTCTAAATTAAAATAGGACAATGCTATTTCCCATGCAAAGCAAAAAAAAAGGTTTTATTTGTTCAGGAAGATTATTCAATATCTTTGAACTTCTATCCACGTGGTTTCTCAAATTAAAATAATCTAAGCATGGACAAATGCAAAAAATTTACAAAAAATTAAAAAGCCGAATGAAAGAACAATGCTTCTACTCACCCAAACGAGGTGATACTAGAAAAATTAAAAAATGATTCAGCAAAATAGATTAACAGAAAATTAACTCATTAAATATAAACGAGAGAAAAAACTAAAATAAATCTTCCTAAACAAAAAATAATAATTGATCCTATATCTACAAAGTGCCCACTTTAATACATTAACAATTATTACAATAAAAATTCCTTGATTGACTATAATTAAAGAAGAATATACAATTAAATTTTTCAATACAAAATGAATAACAAAATGGCGACAATTACTTAACAAATACGTCTACTCACATCAATAGTCGAACAAGGAAGTCTTTAATAAAATCCTACAATTGTTTTTCTTACAAAAATCCCTCTCTCAAAATTCGTACAACGCAGACGTAGAACATTACAACGACAATATTAAATAGAATACGCATTAAATCAGCACAAGCGAACAATGGACATTTGAACGACTGGATTACATAAAACAAAACAAAATTGTGAAAATTCTCGGTAAATTGAAAATCAGCTGTTCAGACAATCAACAACCATAATATGCAACTTAAAATACACTCAGCGATAAATGGGTTGTCCAAACCACAGCATCACGTACATACATACATATTTTTTTCTTAACTTTTTTCCCCTTATATTATTTTTAGAATTGTAAAGTATTTTATATATACACTAGAGTCGAAAAAAATTTGGCATAAAAATGAAAAGTGAAGTTATTAATGAAAGTGGGGTAATTTACAATAATTACGACAACAAGTAACAAGTAGTTTGTTTGTACAAAAGTTCTAAATGAGATGTAAGCAATAGGTTAATAAATTAAGTTGTTATACATATATTAATCATTATGGAACACCCTGTATGAATCCATATTTAATGGCTTATGAACATGTGAGAGCTTAAAAGATTATTATATTGGCAAGTTTGCCTATCTCAGTTCACACAATTAACATCCATCCGTACAATTACTAGGTAAATATTTATTTAACATTTCTTAATACACTGTTGTACCCATTCGAACTTAAAAAAAATGCCTGTGCAAAACACAAAAAGCAAAAACGATATCTCCCATGGAATTCCTAAAATGCATTACAGAAGAGCATTATCACTGATAAGCGTAGTTCATGATCGACACGGCGTTATCAGAATCACGTGGGAAAATAACATTTCACCATTATCAATATATTTTTCCGCAGTTGCAAGTTGAAAACAGTTGTTATTGTGGTCAATATAGATACAAATGGAACGAACGCGTGCTGTCACGTTGTCTGCAATGAACGCGAGACGGTCCAAAGTCCCTTTTAGGATTTCGACGGCAATTTTTTTTTCGCCTTTAGACTAGACCTTTACAACTTTTACAAATGTGGAAGATAGATTAATTTATTTTAATTTTATTTATCAAAAGCTAAATAATTAGAATTCTTACCGATAAATTTCTTAGTCCAACTCCCAGTGGGTAAGTGGTTGATCCCATCTGCCCTATCAATCATCACATCTGTCCCATGCTTACCCTCTCATTACTGATTGCATCCACGTGAGCTTTAGTCCAAAAAGTTTTAAAGCGTCCGGTTGTATTTCCCGTTGCTATAATTACATTCTCAAACCCTATCTTATCGCGTTCCTACGAAAGTTCCTTCGAACGTAGATCTACTGGTAATATATCCGAAATAACGCACGCCGCCTTGGCCAAAATAGATGAATACACGTTCGTAATATTTAGATTTAATATATCCAACGATTTTGGCAACAAGTGTTGTTCAATTAGAATAGAATAGAATAGAATAGCTTTATTATTGCAGTGTTTTAATACAAAAGGAACAATGCAAACGTCAGGTCAAGAACAAATATTTATAAATGTATATTTGAGGTTAGAAATTCCTCTATATTGTATGGCTCTATTTCTAGTAATAATTTGTATACATATTTTTTAAATGTTGACAATTTTTTACAGTTTTAATATGCGATAGCAATTTGTTATAGAACCTCAGGCAATTATATTCTAAATTGTTTTCACTTAGTGTGAGTCGATGCTTGGGATAGCGATAATGGGTTTTAAACCTTGTAGAATACTCATGTTGTGATTCATTATCCTCGAATAAGTATTTGTTTTTAAATAAGAAGATTAGCAATTCAAAAATGTAAATACCATATACAGTTAAACTGTTAGTTTGTTTGAAGAATCCTCTGCAAGACTGAGAGTACTCGAGTTTATTAATCACACGTAAAATCTTTTTCTGTATCAAAAAAACTCTGTTTAAGTCACTACCACCACCCCAAACAACGATTCCATATTTTATGTTTGAGCAGCAGCAACCATAATACATAATACGAAGCACATGCCAACTTACTATATCTCTAAGACGACGAATCGCAAAGCAATAGCTACATAGTTTTTTACAAAGTACATTGACGTGATCTTTCCATTTTAAGGTTTCGTCGACTGTAACACCTAGCAGCTTAACACAAGTGCGGACGGGATATTTGCAGTTATTAATATTCACAGCTTCTGGGAGAGTTTGAAACTTGTTACATTTGAAGAAGATGACATTTGATTTATCGTGGTTAATTTTAAGCTGGTTGATAGTTAATCATTCCTCAATTGTATTTAGATAAGTGCTGCCTAGATCGGTAACTTCATATAGTGTACTACCAGTTATTAAAACAGTAGTATTGTCCGCATAATTTACAGTTGAAAAGTTACTTACAAGAGAGGTGGGCTTAAGATTATAAATATCATTAAAGTAAACGATAAATAGTAATGGACCTAGTATGCTACCTTGTGGCACATCTTTTGTTATGGTGATGTTATCTGAAAGAGCAGCCTTATTTTTAATTCTAACATGCACTTTTTGTTGACGCTCGTTTAAGTAGGATGAAAACCAAGCTAAAGCGTTACCTCTTACTCCATAGTGCTCAAGCTCCTGTAAAAGTATGGAATAGTTTATGCTATCAAACGCTTTTGAAAGATCTAATAAGTAAGCAAAAGTTATTTGTTTATTGTCCAAGGCATTTAAAATTCCGCTTGTTAGTTCGAAAAGTGCAGTTTCCGTATTCTTACCCTTAATGAAGCCATGCTGACATTTGTTTATGATGTTAAACTTATTGAGAAACCCCAACAATGGGTTGTATGCTACTCTTTCAAATAATTTAGAAAAACTTGTTAATAGACTAATAGCTTTGTAGTTTTTCAAATTGTCTACATCACCGGATTTATAAATTGGAACAACCACAGCTTGTTTAAGTGAATCCGGAAAAGTTCCAGTTGAAAAAGAATCATTTATAATGTGTGCTATTGGTTCTACGAAACTGGTATAGCATTTTTTTAAGAAACTACTGAGATATTAATTAACAAAGTGAGTTTTATTAAATAAATTTGAGTTGCCTGCAAGAGCTGAATGTCACGAGGGATTCGTTTTCGAGGTCTGGTCAGTTACGGTCTCTTACTGGTTTTTTTCAAGCAGTAAATTCCTTAGGCTATATCTACCCCTCAAGCTAAGCAATTTCTTGCTTCAAGAAAATATCTATACAAACAAATCCTTTTTTTTCTGTACATCCAGAAGTAATTTCTCTCATATATCAGAAGACCAATTTAATATAGATAAAGGTATAAAGAAATACATCAGAAAATCACGGAACAGTACTAATTAACAGAGTATGCGTGTTCGTATATACCTACGAGCCAATCCGTTCCATTCCCCACCTGTAATCTGCCGGTGTTTCGTCTCTTCACGCTCTTGTAGTCCCGTGTAGCGTAGTGAATTATATAGATACGCGCCAGTACACATAATGGCAAGATATTCCCTCTTCCAACATCAGAACCTCCACGCGAACAAATAAATATTCTAGACGTAATAGCGTTCTTACATCCGGCGTATAATTGGCCGCCAAAGTGTGGGAATATTCTTTTCTTCAATTCTCTTTGGACTCTTGGATCGGTGTGTGCTTGTATTTGTATAGGTATGTATACCAACTGCAGCGCGTACGCTCAACAGCTTTCGGTATACCTGTAATATACATACTAAGCACGACTGGGATACTGGTTGTATTTGTATAATACGTAACTGTATACACATGACGGTCAAAATAGGCGACCAGCACTGCACGTGTTAATTAATGATTTAATGAAGTCTATTGGGTGGAATTGAATGGAAAGAAAGATTTTTTTTTCTGTTATAAAAGTAAATACACGTACAAGAAAACAGATCTTTTAAATATAAGTATCGAAAAGACATGAGTATAGTTATATCAAGTTCCTCAGTTAATGGAATAAGCTAGATAGGAGTGTTACTGCAGAAATTTGGCACATCAATGGCTGTTACATTCTGGGACAAGAATTAATAACACTCAGTGTGAGCAAAATGACAACACCATTTAATTTTTTCTTCGCTACTTTACAGAATACCCCACCTTCTTGCCAAAAAAAAAGGTTGAATGGAAAAGATAAAAAAATATATTCACAATTAATCCGCTAGAAACACCATTTACGACTATATACAGGGTATTCCACGTAAGTGGTTCATTAAAAGTTTATGATGTTCTATTATTTACTTATATTTGAGATTTGGGCACCACACTGTAAAAAAAAGTTGCCTACAATTTTACCGGTAAATTTGCTTCATAAGGTAAAATTTCCACCATCTAGTAAATTTCACATGCTGATGTATTTTTCAAAGATTGTACTGTAAAATTCGTATGTAATATTTATATGAACTGTATATTTGCCGAACGCGTACAGTTAAATAACCTAATAACCAATCACATTGCGGCGTATTCAAGTAAAAATAAATATAAAACATTCTCAAATTTTTACCCAAAAAAATTGTCAATTTTACACTTTTAAGTAAATTTTGATAGTAAACATAAAATTGTACATGTTTTTTCCTGTATTTTCCTTTCGAATTTTTATTACATCTCAAACTTACGTGAAAAAGCTATAAATTTTACCGAAATCTTTTTTTCCATGTTCAATATCCTAGAAAAAACATGTAAAACAAAATTTACATGATTTATTGGGGTAAATTCACAACGTTATTACGTGTAATATTCCTAATTTACCATGGCAAAGTTACTGTATTTTTTTACAGTGCAGTATCTGTTCGATAGGACTATAAATGTAAAATACCTTAACCAAAATATCACTTCCGGTTGACCGGAAATGGATGTCAACTTTCTTATTTTAAATAGAATGATATAATTTTTTATTCATTTTTGGCTTCTACAACTATAAATACGTCAGTTTTCATTAGCTATTCCTATAGCTACCTGTTGCCGTTTTTCAGTTATTTAAGTTTTTCTTTTTTTTTTTAGGCATAATCATTGCATCATTGAGAAATTAATATCTCAGTTAATACTGCAAGTAGAGAATCCAAATTTGCTATGTTATGAATGTAGATATAACTCTAAGAAGCGGTAAGCACACTTTACATTCTAACATACAGGGTGTTCAAAACTAAGGAACAAAGTGACATATTTTCAAATGCAGAAAACTCATTTTTTTTTAAACAGAACAGCCTGTATTTTAATTCGGAATTAGGAAGTAAATATCATCCCGTATCGCTTTATATGAGCATTTCCTATACCTATCTTTAATAGATTTTGAGATATGAGCGACTTTTTGTTAAACAGACTAAGTGTTCTTTTTTTTTAAATAGAACACCCTGTATTTTAATTCGGAATTAAGAAGTAAATATCATCCTCTATCACTTTATATCAGCATTCCCTATACCTATCTTTAATAGATTTTGAGATATGAACGACTTTTTGTTAAACAGACTAAGTAGCCCTATCTTTGCGTGTTTGTAGCTGGCTCTGAATGGGATTAATGTCAAATTCATTGACTAACTAAAAGTGTTTATGTACATCATTGTAATTACACTTTCGTACAACGCAATATAAATAGAAATGACTATTCGAACAGACATTCTTGTATGGTTATTCAAAAATAATACATGAATTTGACGTGAATCCATTTCAGAGCCAGCTACAAACATTTAAAGATAGGGCTACTTAGTCTGTTTAACAAAAAGTCGCTCATATTTCAAAATCTATTAAGATAGGTATAGGGAATGCTCATATAAAGTGATAGGGGATGATATTTACTTCCTAATTCCGAATTAAAATACAGGGTGTTCTATTTAAAAAAACTGAGTTTTCTGCATTTGAAAATATGTCACTTTGTTCCTCAGTTTTGAACACCCTGTATGTTAGAATGTAAAATGTGCTTACCGTTTCTTAGAGTTATATCTACATTCATAACATAGCAAATTTGGAGTCTCTACTTGCAGTATTAACCGAGATATTAATTTCTCAATGATGCAATGATTATAACTAAAAAAAAAGAAAATCTTAAATAACTCAAAAACGGCAACGTGTAGCTATAGGAATAGCTAATGAAAACTGACGTATTTATAGTTGTAGAATCCAAAAATGAATAAAAAATTATATCATTCTATTTAAAATAACAAAGTTGACATCCATTTCTGGTCAACCGGAAGTGATATTTTGGTTAAGGTATTTTGCATTTATAGTTCCAATCGAACAGATACTGGTGCCAAAATCTCAAATATAAGTAAATAATAAAACATCATAAACTTTTAATGAACCACTTACGTGAAATACCTGTATAATCTCTTTCTCATCGAAATGTTGGAATACCACAGCAAAAGCACACTGAACAAGTAGAACAGCAACTTTTAGACTTACAAGGAAAATACAGCATAGTGTATTTCTCCGATTTTGATAAAAACATATTTGACACGTATTTTTTCTAGTGTCTCGGTTTTAGTTCTAGGGGGTGAAATGAGGCCTTCAAGTTTCCCTCAAAAACACATTTTTTAAAAGTATTTTAGAAACGCGAAGAGATATCGAGATCGGGTAAGTTTCAAATCGTTCCTCGTTAGCAGCCGTACATTTTAGGTTAAACACAGAACAGTGGCGTACCCACAGGCTGATTAGGGAGTTAAAAATACCATTTTTCTTATATGTATATTATACATTCAATTTTTCTAAATTTAACAAATCATTATTGGAATATTCTTCTATTCTCCATCACAAACTGCACTTGAGTAAGTTAACAAAATCAATGCTTACTAGATAGGACTTTTGGAGTTTCATTGGCTTTCGATAGAAAATATGGAATAACAAGAAAACCGTTGGAAATAGGTATAGGGAAAGGTATAGCGAATCAGAATTAAATTCTGCATCCGATCATGTAATAATATACAGGGTGTCACGTTTCACGCCCCCTACATTATAACAAATCTTATTAAGATCTTTTTTTGATTTGATGCAGTGTTTTAGAGAGATTCCGTTGTCTCAAGATAAAAAACTCACCCTGTATGTAGAAGGTTTAATGTCCAGGCATTGAATGTTTAACTATCCACTTAGTCTCTTGATGTAAACATGTTATAATTTTATAGTTGTTTACTGTTAATATCTATAAGCAGATACTGTATTACATCAAATTTTAAAGATAATTTTATTTAGTTCTCCTATCACTGCTAAATACCATTTTAGCTCTAATTGCGATAATCCAAGCGTCCATTACTTTCTCATTAACTTTCTACAATTTCGCAAGGAAGCAAATCAGGTATAACGTAACAGATAGTAAACCTGTATTGACTCTTTGATAAGAAAACCGATAAGTGAAACACAAATGAAGGTCAATAACTTAGCAAAATAGCATCTTTTCTTTAATGTTCTAAGAAAAAAAAGACTAGTTAATCCGGGCTTTCATATTTAAATTGCCTCTCACAGTTTTTAAGAAATATTTGTATTCTTTGAGGTATTTTAATTTAGATTCCTTAGGCAATAATTGCTTTACAGCTGTATGAACTTTATTTCTTAGCTCCAGGGGAGTGCAGGAAAAGTTTTCCAAATCCATAGATGAATGACTTAATTATCAAAACACACCTCAATATAATCAATGTATTAATGAAAATAAACGCAAATTTGCATTTGTTCTTCTTCTTTTAATAGAAAAATTAAATCTACTTTTGAATTTAAGTTTTAATTTTTTCTAATGACGCATAAAACAATTACGTATGACAGAATTCTATTACAAACATGGAAACATTGGAATTCTCTGCATGGATAAGAGATCTCATTTGAAATACTAAATAAAAGTAAATTAATGCGAAATAATACAGAACACACGTGTTACAATGACTATTGTAATTTTTTTTTTTCTTTTTTATTGAGGAGGAGAAATTATTTTATTCCTCTTCGTGGTGAGCAGGACTGCCTCCGTCTTTTTCCGGTGCTAGGTGTAGTCGCTTCTTCTTCATCCACTCTCCAATCCTGATGAACGAGGTGTCAGCAATATTCATTAGGGTCAACTCGTTCCTAGCTATCACCAATAATGCAACATCATCCGCAAAACCGATCAAGGACGCTCCGTCGGGCAACTCGGCCTCGAACAGGTCATCGTATAACACATTCCATAGGGCAGGGCCCAGTACCGAACCCTGTGGAACACCACTGTTAATAGCCACTTCTTTGACAGTCTGCCCTGACTCCAACACGACCTTTCTCTTCGACAGATAGGAAGCTATAATACTTCCTCAATGCCTCTAGGTCTTCCAGTATTAGCTGCCACGACACACTATTAAAGGCATTTCTGACATAGAGCGTGATCAGCGCTCACAGTCTTCGGTGGCGATGTGAGAAGGCTGAAGCGTCTTTAGGGGTTTTAACTACCTCTTGCACAGCTGCAAACTTCTCCTAGACCCCTCACCACAAACTGCACTAAACTGGACGTACGTTTCGATAGCAAAGCTACACTGTTGAAAATTTTAACACTTTTTTGACTAATTTAATAGTCAGGAGAGGTCCACACTCTTTTCGTGTTATTTTGTCGAGAACTATAGAAGTTTAAATTTGACGAGCAAAGATAGTCAAGTATTGTCTATTGCTAAGGGGTTATTTTGTCCAACTAACTCGTGGAATTATAAAATACTTCTAGTCACATTTTATTTGATCTAGACTAGACAAATTTACTAGCTGTTTAACTAAATCAATGCGATCTATTGGGTGTTTTAACACCATTTTCTAAACACAACGTCTTTTTAATATGCAACTCCTATTTTTTAGTGCTATAATATTCTCTCTTAAGACGTTTTCTCAATTATAAATATGCAAAACCACTCATTCACAAGTTTTGGTTTCAACTAAACGTACCAATTTTAAAATGATTTTTTGAGAACCATTATAAAATTAAGTGAATGTTTATGCTATTTGATTCAAGTCTAAACTAATTGCGTAAATAGATGTTCCCAATACATCTTTAAGATGCTGAAATTTTTTATGCCCACTGGAATTAACGTTTAATAACACGAGGTTACACTTTGCAAGTCAGTCACATTTGGTGGTTTGTCTGGATATGTTAATACGGAGAATCAAACACGAAAACAGATACACGTGCAATGCAGGTGGTGCGTATAAGGCAATACTGTATTAGAATAGGTGGGGTTTCTATATTTGTATCCGAGGGAAAAATTCTGATTGGTTGACGCTTCTGAATGTCTAGAAAAATAGTCAATCCTCATATCTGAACAAAGAATTCACACGAAATTCTAGTCATTTCTGTTCTATTAAATACGCGTAGTCAACTCGTCTGGCAAAGTTGGAAAAATCAACACTAAAATATTTGACTAGCGCAAAATTAACGCCAATACCGTAATATTTTCAACAGTGTATCATCATCAGCACAGCTCTTGTATAGCGTCCACAGTCTGCCGACCCTTTCTGAACCCATACTGTCTTTGCGATAGCTCACCTGTCCGTTCCAGTTCACTCTTAAGCCTTGGGAGTATTAATTGCTCGTATAGTTTGCCTTTAACATCCAAGAGACATATCGGCCTATACGCTGACTATTGTAATACTAGTACATCAAACTTGTACTCGTATTGCAACAAACGTTTAATTTCATGGTACGATATTTCTGTGACCAGATCAAGGATATGACCGCTCACGTATTTATCCAATAAAAACACAAAATACTACATCGTTACTGCGTATAGCGCTTAAGAAGTCAATCACGATAAGTATGTCAAGATTAGTTAGCTAAAAAGCAGGATGGTCGTATACATTATGTATAGTATACTTGAGTTTCATATGGTTGCAGGCAAGGTCTACTAATATAAAAATATTCTACAAGCTGATATACTACGTGATTCAAAATGATTGTCGTAAGAAAAAAACTGTTTTCCGGAAAAATTTATCTATACTTATTACCAATTTAATGAGCGAAGTTAGCTACATACAAATTTCATACATTAAATGAATTTTCTTGACATTTAGCGACATTGGCGTGCGTGTTGTAGTATCTTTCGATTATTTATCTTAGAATTTTTTTCAAACCGTTTATATTTACATCTAATATCACCAACAATAGTATTTCTGAATACTGTAAGAAAATAAGGGAATTTATCTGTGGTAATAGGTCAACAAACAGGTAAAAATCAATATTAACATTAAGTGAAATAGTTTATTACATTTTATAATTTTATAGGCTTATCATACACTTCAGCGCAATGAGCTGTCAAAAGAAAGTTACATTTTCATCCCTATAAAGTTTCTACAGTACAGGAATTATTACCATTAGATCACGATAGGCGATTGGAATATTGTCATTGGTTTAATAACAATTTAAGGGACGATGACTTGCTAAACAAATCATTTTTCTCGGATGAAGCCTGGTTTTATCTAACACGCTATATCAATTCACAAAACTATTGTATCTGGTCTGCAGAAAATCCACACGTATTTCGAGAAACGCAATTGCATCCCGTAAAGCTTGAAACAGGTTATTTTCAGCACGATAATGCTCCAGCACATACTGCTAGACAAACCTGCCAATATCTTCAACAGTTTTTTGCTGACAGGTTCGTTAGAGCACAAAGATGGCCACCAAGATCGCCTGATCTAACCCCATTAGATTACTTCATGTTCCGGCTATCTAAAAAAATAGGATCTATAGAAACCGCATGCATACCATAGAAGAACTGAGAGATGCAGTTTTGTCACTTAATAATTATACTAATTATATGTTATAATTTAAAGTAATAAATAAATTTAGTTAAACACCAGTTAGTACTGAATTTATATAAAATCATAATTTAGTAAAGTTAAATTAATTACATTTCATTTTTACAAGCAGAAACACCAATCCATAGTCGTTTAAATAATGCGAGTTCAAATATAGGTTACGTTTTCCTTATTTACTTTCTTATGTTCCAACACTGACTTAGTTCAAACCTTCATTACAAACACGCGGCATATACCTACACCCTGTTACTATCTATAGGAGCGGATTTGACAATAATTTTGAATCTCTGTGTACTAATTGTTTATAGTTTATATCAATTTTTATGGTAGCGAAATGAACTCTCAAGATTCTGATATAGAAACATTTTAACATCGTAAATTATAAATAAGATAATTTTTGTTTGCGCATTCTGATAAACTTATTTCATGTGCTTAAAACAAATACGCTCATATTATAATGTTGCCACCAATCAGCGAATCATATAAAAATGCAATAAAATTAATCAGCAGTAGAGCAATCAATTTATACTAACAATTCCACCGGTTTTATCGACAGTTGAATAAGATAAAATTCGATGTTTTGCACTTCTGTTTATATTCCACACATGTTGCGTTAACAACAACAGCAGAATGTAATATAAACTCTTTATATACTGATTAGATTAAACCTGCAATAAGCAAAACAATCTTATAGCATGTATGGTGCAATATCGTGTAGCGTGCGTATTTAAGAATCTTAAGAATGTTGCAGTTACAAATAATTTGCGAGCGAAATGTACTTAAATAAGAAAAGAAAAAAATATGAATTTAAAAAAAAACCAAAAAACACAAAAAAGAGAAGCAAGCAAACATGATTTTGTGTTTTTTTTTTTTAACATAAACTAACATTTCAAAAAGCCATTCAACAACGAAGAACTTTACTTTATCATACCCATTTCAAAAAATGTGCCTTTCCACTTCGATACATGTATTTATTCGCAATTGAAATGATTGCACACAACTGAGAAGTATTTCCGGCGTAATCCTTGAACAAGCGTTAGTGATTCGCTCAATCATATTTTCCCTCGTGGTTGGCACTTCTGTATAAACTTCAGACTTTAAGTAGCCCCACAAAAAGAAGTCAGGGGAAGTAAGATCTGGCGATCTTCTAGGCCAAGACACTGGGCCACCTCTTCCGATCCATCGACGATTGTAGGCTCGATCTAATACTTCTAGTGCTATTCTTGAATAATGTGCTGGACAACCGTCATGTTGGAACCACATTGCTTGTCGTACGTCCAAGGGAAGGTCTTCAAGTAACACTGGAAGTTCGTTCTGGCAAGATGTTTCGATATTTTTCACCATTTAAGTTTTCTATCGATGAAATATGGAGCAATAAGCTTATTGCCGATTATTCCACACCAAACATTTACGTTCCAAGGATGTTGATGTTCAACTTGGCGCAACCAATGGGGATTTTCGATACTCCAGTAATGTATGTTGTTGTGCCGATTTACCGTACCGTGATTTGTGAATGTCGCCTCGTCAGAAAATAATACTCGAGAAAAAAAATTGGGATTATCTTGTATCCGTTGAAGCGCCCATTGACAAAATCGCACTCGATTTTGAAAATCATTGGCATGAAGTTCTTGATGCATGGAAACTGTAAATGGATATTTCTTACGCTTCAATATTTGGCAGATAGTGGACTGAGAAATTTCTGATCCGCGAGCCATTTCTCGAGTATTAATGTGCGGATTATTAGCTAATACCGCGATTTCATTATTCTCTCCAGCAATTGCTTTTCGGCGATTACGTTTTCTTGGCTGTACAGTTCCTTCGCTAGAGAACTGTTGAACGACTCGGTAAAAAGAAGCGCGCGATCGCACCTTGTCGGGAAAACGTTGTGAATAAAGATTAACAGCATCATCGATATTCCTACCACTTTCTCTATAGATGTAAATCATTTCAATTCTCTCTTTTAATGTTATAGCCTCCATTACTGTTCAATATTCAACACTAACTAATTTGTATTAGATTAATAGTTAATAATCTAAATGGGGATCGGACAATGTGTAAGTATTCTCAGCTTGTCAAGTACTGTGAATAAAGTACGGTTTTGTATCATTGAATAGCATTCTAATTGCGAATAAATAAATGTATCGAAGTGAAGGGGCACAGTTTCGAACACATGACTTTTTGAAATGTCAGTTTATGTTAAAATAAAAAAACACAAAATCATGTTTGCTTGCTTCCCTTTTTTGTGTATTTTTTTCTAGACGTTCACAATCATGTTTTTTTTTTGCGATTACAGCGCAATCTGTTACGAATCGAAAAAAAAGTTTCAAACAAAAGCTACACACTTGATGGCGTAGAATCCGAATCTGCAATACAAAATTGGAGTTCCCATTTAAGATTTCAAAGTTGTCCCTCCTCCCACTTTGAGGGGTGAGGTGGGGGATCGAGTTCGGCACCATTCAGTGAGCCCCCTACATTATAACAAATCTTATTAAGATCTTTTTTTGATTTGATGCAGTGTTTTAGAGATATTCCGTTGTTTCAAGATAAAAAAAAACTCATCCTGTATGCTAAAGTAAATATCAGTAATTAGTAACATTTAATTTATTTTGGTTGATTGCATTGGAAAATAATCGGATTACCACTAATTAATTCCGTTAAAGTATAAACAATAAGATATTATACAAGTATTTCCTTTAAAAATTGAGATGGAGTGATTCAAGGAAATGCACTAAAAAATATAGGTTTCTATTTAAAATATCAAAATTGGCCATGACTTTCGATGTAAGCGAAAGTGCGACATAGATGAAATTGTTTTTTCTAAAGAGATCATAGCCAACTATGCTTAACCCCAAAGTTTCAAAATCGAGATATCGTTGCAAAGTTAAAAACTTCTGCAGCAAATATACCTATATCGATCTCTAACTGTGTGTCGAAAACAAGTTTTTAGAAAGTTGCTTGTTAAGTTATAATATATAATAATAATTTGTTTCTGGCCATCGACGAGACCTTGGGTTCTGCAATTAGCATTGGATCGGTAGCAAATATTATCATTTTCCATTTATGTGAGTTCTACTTTCCCAAAACAATCGTTAAACGAAATCGGCATGAAGTTATAGAATACACAAAAGATCACGTACGGCAGTTAGTGAATGTGTTTCTACACACATTACGTAAAGTAGGTTTTGATGATTGCGTAAACTGAGCGTTACTTATATCATAGATTTAGTAAAAGCAAAAATGTTCTATCAAATGTTAAGAAGATTTTACTACAATCATAATGGGTTGTCATCATTTTATGGACACCTCATCCAGATACATATCTCAAAGGACCTGAGATTGGAGAATTTTTTTTTCACATTCGGATTGAAAACATTGAATCAAAATGATGGTCTAAAGTGGTTTCAAAAAATATAATCTTTAAATAGTAATCAATTGTTGTATATACATTTTTTTTTATTATTATTGGAATGAGATATCAGAGATACTTTTCGACAACTGCTGAAAATGCTGATCAGTTAGTCTCTATTTATTATGCTCATGTGGAATCGAGGCTGAGATACTGGCTGTGCTTATGGGGCAATTCCACCATATCTTCTGAAGTCTTCCCTAGCGCAAAAACGTATTTTGCGACGCATTGCTGGGGTCAACGTTGTTGATTCCTGCAAACCGCTTTTCGCGAAATATAAAGTGCTGCATTTGGCTTATCTATACATTTTCGAAGTATCTAACCAATTTGTTTAGATGCCATACTATGATTTTATTCCGCTAATGCATAAACTTATTTTCGTTAGAACATTTTAATTTTTTTAATTCAATTTTCATAATTTACTGCAAACGAATCGTGTGTAACTTCTGCTGAATTGCCACCGTTAAAATTACTGTCGCCTAGAATTTTTGAAATATTTAGGTATTTAAAAATATCTCTAATTTCATTTCGTACGCAGATATTATACAACGTAACTGCTAACGCTCCCATATACTTATTTTTCGTTAGAACATTTTTATTGTTGTTACTTCTTCATGTAAACGTTGTTTCAAAACATTGGACGAATAGTAATCGCGCTAAGAATTGATTTTTCGGGCTAATTTACTGTGAATAAATCGTGTGTAACTTCTGCTGAATTGCCACCGTAAAATCGTATTGGACCTAAAATTTAATAAATTACTTGATTGTATAGAAAATGCTGAACCAGTTGGCTGTTTAGAGGACTACTCAGTGTATGTTTGTGTTATCTATAGTTTTTAAGTCCACTCACGTTTCCTATATGTATTTTTTTACATCTGCAGGAATCAATTTCTATATATACACAGAGATTCAAAATGATTGTCAATTCCGCTCCTATAGATAATAACAGGGTGTAGGTATATGCCGCGTATTTGTAATGAAGGTTTGAACTAAGTCAGTGTTGGAACATAAGAAAGTAAACGGATCTGTCATAAATAAGGAAAACGACTATGGATTGGTGTTTCTGCTTGTAAAAATGAAATGCAATTAATTTAACTTTACTAAATTATGATTTTACAATGCAGTACTAACTGGTGTTTCACTAAATTTATTTATTACTTTAAATTATAACATACAATTAGTATAATTATTAAGTGACAAAACTGCATCTCTCACTTCTTCTATGGTAGGCACGCAGTTTCTATAGATCCTATTTTTTAGAGAGTCAAACATGAAGTAATCTAATGGGGTTAGATCAGGCGATCTTGGTGGCCATCTTTGTGCTCTAACGAACCTGTCAGCAAAAAACTGTTGAAGATATTGGCAGGTTTGTCGAGCAGTATGTGCTGGAGCATGTCGTCTGAAAATACCTGCTTCAAGCTCATTTTCTTGTAACTCTGCAATAAACAATTCCAACATTTGTTGGTAACGTTGGGCTGTTACAGTTTCCTTGAAAAAAATTGGCCCTATTATTCGTTGCCTGGACATAGCTAACCACTCCAACTTTTACGGGATGCAATTGCCTTTTCTCAAATTCGTGTGGATTTTCTGCAGACCAGATACAATAGTTTTTGTAAATTGATATAGTCTGTTAGATAAAACCAGGCTTCATCCGAGAAAAATGATTTGTTTAGCAAGTCATCGTCCCTTAAATTGTTATTAAACCAATGACATATTCCAATGCCTATCGTGATCTAATGGTATTAATTGCTGTACCGTAGAAACTTTATAGGGATGAAAATGTAACTTTCTTTTGACAGCTCATTGCGCTGAAGTGTATGATAAGCCTATAAAATTATAAATGTAATAAACTATTTCACTTAATGTTAATATTGATTTTTTACCTGTTTGTTGAAGCTATTACCACAGATAAATTCCTTATTTTCTTACGAGTTTTCAGAAATACCTTGTTGGTGATATTAGATGTAAATATAAACGATTTGAAAAAGAATTATAAGATAAATAAATCGAAAGATACTACAACACGCACGCCAATGTCGCTAAATGTCAAGAAAATTCATTTAATGTATGAAATTTGTATGTAGCTAACTTCGCTCATTAAATTGGTAATAAGGATAGATAAATTTATCCGGAAAACAGTTTTTTTTCTTACGACAATCATTTTGAATCACATGGTATATAAAAATAAATAAAAATCCGCCGCTGTTTGCACTCGAACAACTATAATTGTATTCACAATACCTCTGAAAACATTAATATCTACTAACATTAGCTATATTAGACACACAAAAGCGAATCCAATTCGCAGATTTGATACAGCTATCTGCGTTTACGCACACAAATCCTATGGGGGTCAAGGTTCAAGCGCCGATTGCCACTTCTCTGTATTCTGTATTCGACGAGGCTTTTGCGCTAGTTTCACCGCATTAAAACGGCTTGTTACGTAGCTAATGCGAATGGGAAAGGTAAACCAGGCATGTTTTTTTTTTGCGTCCATATACGACGTTTCAACTTTTATAATAGTTTAATAGACTAGATAATTGGTGTTGCAGCCCGTTGGAAATCTATATATACATATATATATAAAAAAAAATCAAAATACACACGGTTATTTTATCGTCTCATATCTAATCGGAACTTCGCAAACATAATGTATACGTATTAAAAGCATGTGCGTTTAGTATGTACTAGTGCTGCGATAGACACAGCTGGTCCCGGTTTTATCTCCTCATTCTATAGCCTCGTTTATCCTTATCTGTTTACGTTGACCGCTGGTGTAAGTACACGTTCAGTCGTGTATGTATACCTTTGGATACTCGTATGTCGTATATAATATAGAAACGAATATACACGTATTATAGACGTTCCGATAAGGAGATCGGTTTTCTATTGTGCATGGTGCTAATATGGAGGAAATAATGCGACAGGTTGGTCCATTCGCTATGGTCCGATCAGCATGTTAATAAGTGAGTTGGAAAAACGCGTACAGAAACTAACGGATAGTATAAGAAATTGTGCGATTGTGCTAGGATTGAACACAGTCAACATGGTGATTGTCACGTTAGGTGTAAAGGAACGAATAAAACAAGGTTGTGAAGTGTTCGTCGTGGACAGGAATACAGATAATGGAAGGTACTTACATGTATACTTACTTCACCATATTTGGAAAATATCTTTTTGAGAGCTTAAAATTAATTAATATTACGTAAGATTTCGGTTTTTATTAAAACATGGTTTCAATCAAATCCATGCTCTCTAAACGTGAGATTAAATTCGGTAATTTACTTAAATTATTGTTTTGTACGTTGTACATGGGAATGCTCATATATTTTTTGTGCGGCTTTTAAGAAGATCTATTATTATATCGTGTTATTTAGAGAAAACATTACAATTCACTTTAAAGCCCGTGCTCCACGTAAAGGTACTAACGAAGGCTACCTATTCTAAGTACTATATGGGTTCCATAACAATTATTATTAGAGACCGGATTATATGCAAAGAAAAACTGGAATATATGCGCATATACCATGTGATTCAAAATGATTGTCGTAAGAAAAAAACTGTTTTCCGGAAAAATTTATCTATCCTTATTACCAATTTAATGGGCGAAGTTAGCTACATACATATTTCATACATCAAATGAGCTGTCAAAAGAAAGTTACATTTTCATCCCTATAAAGTTTCTACGGTACATGAATTATTACCATTAGATCACGATAGGCGATTGGAATATTGTCATTGGTTTAATAACAATTTAAGGGACGATGACTTGCTAAACAAATCATTTTCCTCGGATGAAGCCTGGTTTTATCTAACAGACTAAAGTAAAGTCAGGTAAGTGTGTAGTAAAAATTGCATAGTGCGAATAAAATGTAACACTGTTCACATAATAAGACATTTTGATAAATTTTACATATAGAAGTGCGTAATATATGCCCAGTTGTAAGCCTTCAATAGATACGCCTTTTATAATTATCAACGATTTACTAGAAAAAAAAAGAAATTTTTAAACATGTCAATACTACACATTACCAGCAAAATGGAGCAAGTGTGTAATCGTTCCGCATTTTATATATTAATAGCATTATCCTTTAGTTGCGCGCGAGAGTGTAATACTAAACTGATACCTGTTTAATAATGGATGTATATTCACAAGATTATCAAGTTATTTACACGTTAGGAGATGGGAACTTTTATTTGTAAAACTAGTATGAAGTTTAGTACATTAGTATTATAACAGGAGGACGTCCGTATTTCAAATTTTAAAAATAAATATAGCCAAACTACATACTTGCCCCGGTTACACACTTACCCGACTTTACCTTATATCAATTTACAAAACTATTGTTTCTGGTCTGCAGAAAATCACACGAATTTCGAGAAACGCAATTGCATCCCGTAAAGTTGGAGTTTGGTTAGCTATGTCAGGCAACGAATAATACGGCCAATTTTCTTCGAGGAAACTGTAACAGCCCAACGTTACCAACAGATGTTGGAATTGTTTATTGCAGAGTTACAGAGAATTGAGCTGAAGCAGGTTATTTTCAGCACGTAATGCTCAGCACATACTGCTAGACAAACCTGCCAATATCTTCCAACAGTTTTTTGCTGACAGGTTCGTTAGAGCACAAAGATGGCCACCAAGATCGCCTGATCTAACCCCATTAGATTACTTCAATGTTCGGCTATCTAAAAATAGGATCTATAGAAACGCATGCTACCATAGAGAACTGAGAGATGCAGTTTTGTCACTTAATAATTATACTAATTGTATGTTATAATTTAAGTAATAAATAAATTTAGTTAAACCACCAGTTAGTACTGAATTGTAAAAATCATAATTTAGTAAGTTAAATTAATTACATTTCATTTTTTACAAGCAGAAACACCAACCATAAGTCGTTTTCCTTATTTTATGACAGATTCCGTGTTTACTTTCTTATGTTCCAACATGACTTAGTTCAAATCTTTCATTACAAACACGCGGCATATACCTACACCCTGTTACTATCTATAGGAGCGGGAATGACAATCATTTTGAATCTGTGTATATCATCGATTTTGGGAAAATATGCATAAACCTTCGGGCGTATATGCAAAAATTTGCCGACAATATGCAAAATTTTTACATAAAATAATAAGAGCAAGCAGAAATTTAAACATTAACTTTATTGCACAAAATTTTTTTACAATATATTTCTAAGACAATTATTATAATTAAATTTTTTCAAATTGTGTAAAAGAATTGTGTGTCTTTCTATCATGAATACATATGTTTTGAAATTAAAGACGCTTCTTTCAACATCCACAGATGTAATTAGTGCATTTTTTTAACTTTGCAATTACATTCTAATCTAAAATTAAAGTCGAAATCGTTTACTGTTTCACCTTCTAAAATTTTCTTACTTTTCTTCTCCGCATTTTATTTATCCCTTTTTAATTTTTCGTACGTAGAATTACTATTGTACCCTTAACCTTTTTACATAGTATATCAAATTCGTCTACTATTTCGATGATTCCGAGAGGACATCCCTTGCGTTTTCTAGTTTTACGAACTGGAACTTGGAACAAAGCTATAATTTGACTAATATACTAAGGTTTTGTAGCAATTCTGTTGATGTTACTACCTTTTTACAGTTTTCTAGAGCAATTGCAGTCAGCAGTGATTTCAAGATTCATTTTTTATTCCTTAAAATTATCGGCCGAAAAAATTGCAGCCCTAATCATGTACCCATCTCGTAATAATCGGCTCAGGAGGCAACTTAACACGTGAAGTTGCTCCTTATAAAATTGGATTCGTAAAGGTGCTTTTAAAATATTTTTTGACATTGCTAATTAAATCATTAATCAAAGGGAATTGATTCCTAATGTCTTCAGCTACACGATTGAACCCATAAGCTAACAAGTGGTATGAATAATGTTACTATAAAAAAAAATTAAATTTTGCGCGACTTTTATCATGTATGGTGCAGCGTCGGCAACATTAGTAAAATTTTCACAAGGTATACTTCCAGGTAAAAAGAAAAATTTGAGAAACTTCTGAACGAATTGGGCAATTGCAACATTATTTGTTTTTTTTAAGTTCTTTACAATAAATTAAATATGATTTACCTACATATCATGAGAATTCCTATTAACAATGGGCAATATAACGGCCACACTTATCCGTACTTTCATCTACCATGATATAATACATATATTCCCTACCATTTGTTGAATTTTGCTATTGTTGCTGGTAACAGATGGTGAGCATAATTTTTCGTAGGTACTTTCGTCAGGTATATTATGTTTTGCAATATTTATTTTGCAGAAATGATTTAAATTCAATATTTTTTGATCTAGTTAATGTTTTCCTGACGATTTATGCGTTTCCGACAGTTCGCTAAATATTTATCTTCTTGCTTGCTGCAACATGCGAATCGCTTTAGTTTTTCACATTCTCCAATATGTGATGGAATTTTAGCGTGTTGATCAATCAGGTATTTTCTTTCAGAAGACACCCACAATAACAATTGTCATTTTATATCAAAAGTTATAGATTATAGTTGGCTCTTACTGATTAAAAGTGATATCACTATCAAGGGTAATAATCTACGAATGCTTTTATTTCAAGGTACACAACAAGACATTTTACGACATAAACGCTGATTCATATTTATAGATTTAAAATAATAAATATTTTTTTTTAAAATACAACTTCTTATTCAATACCCGGTAAACGAAATTCAAATTTCCCGCAATTATTTTTAGTAACTTCAACATTCAAGCATGAAATTACCTACGATTTTGTATTATATTAATAGTTATTTGAATACGTTTAAATTGAAGTTACTGAATATAATTGCGGGAAATTTGAATTCGGTTTACTGGGTAATTTAGGTAACTTGACTATTAAATAATCAAAATGGCGACTCTTATTAGACAACCTGAATGTTTGCGAATGCGCAATAGTCAAAACTCTTTCTAATGGTATTATTATTGTCTATGGCACCAACCAAATCGGTATATGTGTTATCAATCACCGAAAATACCCTTTCCGATATTAGACATTCATTATCTTCTTATCAATAAATATTATAAATAGAATTTATACACAGACTTATTCTTAACTTTACATATCTTTGAATCTGCGTAATTATAATAATGTGTTTGTAGTAAGAATAAGTATGTATCACGTCCTAAATAACAATTTGTTTGCTCAATATTATCGATGTTAGTTTTTACATGTAACAGCTAATAATATTTATCACAGAACCAGTTTGTATAGTATTAAAACTCAAAACAGACGCACGAACGCGATTATATCTGTACTTTTTAGTAAACAGTTTGCGAAAATTCGTTCCATATGATGGTGTCAGGTTTCACAGTCACAGAATAATTAATCCTATCGACTTGTGTAATGATAGGTAGTTGTTGATTTTGACACGTACTGGACAGGCAAATTGTATTATGTTGAACTCGTACCGTTTTTTTTTTTTGCGATAAAATAATGTTTGGAATTTATAGAAAACGTATCTCTTATTACGTTACATATTGCGAAATCCTGTATTATTTGTATTTCCTTATCGAAATATTCCATTGTTGATTCGCCCGAATTTATTTTCTATACCATAAATAGGATTAAATTTATTATTATGTTTTGTAGAAGGTATAGAACATTTCCCTAGGTTTAGACTGAAAATACAACTAGCAATAAGTCACTGTTGAAATGTTTAAAAATATTTTTACCACTTGTTGATCAAATTGGGTTTTTGTAATTTGTGTTTTCAAATAAAATTCATTAAATAGATCAGCTGCTAGAATAACAACCTAACATTTATGGAATTTACCATTTGCAATAGGCACCATTTTCCTCTATCGCAAATTCTCTGTAAAGATAACGCCAATTATTGATTTGTTGCTATAATTATTTTGAATCTTTTTTAGTAGTAATAATAATAATATTAATAGTGGTATCATTCGCATAAATACATAAATATTATTGTGGTTACTAAAATAAAAACAACGATCGTTAGTATAAATGACAAATAAAAGTGGTTCCAAAACTGACCCTTGAGGTACTCCCTGAATTGAATTACAGATGTCACTAGTTACCGAAATGGAATAAATGATATTTTTTTGTGTATTTAACATCCCGTCTTACAGATATTTCTTACATTTCATATTGTTAATGTACAGTGGTGACTGGTACTAAAGGGCACAAGGGCACGTGCCCACTCAATCATTTTGAGGAAAATCTTTTAATTAAGGAAGAAAGGAAGGCCTATTCCTGATCTTCAAATAAACTACACTCCACAAGTAAAACTCGAACTTAGCAATAGAGTATTAATCACAATATGAGTGGCTGGTTTCACTAACAAATAAACTATTTTGTTTTATCTGTTTAATTTTTAAGAAAGAGGTCAGTGCGTGGAATAAACAAGGGTTAAATGATTTAAAGCATATCGCAGAGAGGGCAAAGAAACACGAAAATTCCGTTTCTCATATGAATGCGTGCGTGGATTTTAATGTTCTCGGCAAAGTGGACTTACGTGAATAGATAGACAGTGCTTATTTGCGACATAAAATTAAGTACAACGAAGATGTGGAAAAAAATCATATTTTGCGTCGGTTAATTATGTGTATGAAAAATTGAAATTTCTTATTCTATATGGACAGCGTCAAATTGAAAAGTGAACTTCAGTAATTTATGAGCGCGAGGACATGTGTGACGTAGGTGGTGTTTTGTCACTTTTAGTGTTACATATACATAACACACAACAACTTAATAAAAAAAGTTTTGACGGAAACATATAAACTGTTGGATATTATTTGTACAACCCCCATGTCGACAGCGTATGTGAACGATGTTTTTCCACCTCAAACACATTAAGACTTTTCTGAGAAGCACAATGTCAGAGATCGACTGAACGCATTTTTACAACAAAGTCATAGACGTCTTTTTCCAGCATGAAAAATAGGAGAATGGTTTATGTACAAAAATTAGGCAAGTTCTTATTTTGTGCCCACCCTCTTTCATAACTCACGAGCCGCCACTGTTAATGTATAAGATGATAAAATAGTATATTAAAAGACAAGTTTCATTTTGACGTTTCAAAGTACGAATTCAGAGTTTAAGAAACGAGTGGCGTAGCCACGAGTTTCTTAACTGAATGAGTGCTTTAATGTCAAATGAAACGTGTCTTTATGCTATTTTTTGCAATTAGTTTTAAAATTTCTCTTTTTGTAAAAGCAAAACGAGAGAAAATTTGATAATCTAGGGAAATTTTGTTGGCGGTTGTCACCAGTTGTCACCTTGGTTTGGCACAAGATTTAATTGACAAGTTAATTTAAAATTGACACATTTTTGAAATTTGTTATATATTATATTACTAAAGTAACTATATTATAATATTTAATATTAGTTCTACAACTTTTTCATGCACTCCGCCTGAAATACGGCAAATTGCTGAAAAAACCATTAATAATTACTTCCGGAGAAATCGTACACTATGTATCAAAAGCGATAACAAAAATTTTGAAAAATGGTGCAAAGAAAAGGAAATTCTTCATTATTTCTGAGAACGTCTTACTTGCTTTTTTTGAAATGCTACGTACAGATTATAAATCGTCATCATTATGGGTCGATTTATTCGATGTTAAGATCGTGTTTTAAATGTACATAGAAATGTGGAAATATCAAAATATTGAAACTTCAAGCATTATTAAACGGCTATCTAAAGGTTTCAAACAAAAAATCTAAATTTTAGAGAAGATATTCATTAGTTTTTGAAACAAGCCGATGATAAATATACTTAGCTATAAAGGTTAGTGTTGATTTTATTTGTTACTTTTTTGTAATTCTTTATATTCTAGGTTATTTTGATAATAGGATATAATGGAGCCTGTAGGCGAGAGAATTAATTAATATATGTGTGAAGATCTTCAATACAATTCCGATTCATTATAGTCAACATACCTAAACAAAAACAATGTACCCAGAATGTTCGCAGTGACTAATGTAAACTGCATCGAACTTATAAAAAAATATAATAATCTGCGGCCTAAACAGTTACTCACAAACGTTTTTTCTAACTTATCGTCATTGCTGCTTAATTAATAGCCCTATCGGTATTACACCATGGGAATGTTCCTAAACAATTGCCAGTTTTCTTCATTTACCAAGATCCTCATCTTTATACAGGACATTGTTTAGAAGATCCAGTGCGACACATAGCAAATACTGGAGGTGATATTTTAACTATAAAACGATTTAGGTGCTGGAAAAGCACGGCTGTTACTGAAGGTTACGTTGCCTCTTCTATGAAAAATAAAATTGATGTTGGAAATATGTTTGCACAGGAAAATAATGTGAATCTACCTGGAACTTCTGGGATTGGTTCACAGTTTGAGTACTCCAACAGAAAGCAATATCACTATCGCAAGAGAACGATAATTTTCAACAGAATGTTGCTACTGCACACGGTATCACTATCACTTCGAAAGATAATTCAAACTTAATATAAATTTTTATAATATTGTACTATTTCAAAGATTAATTAAAAATATTCAATCTTTACAAGAATTTTAATATATAACTCAAACTTGCTTACAAAATGTCATATTGACATCTCCATTTCTGTTCCAATGTGACCAACTTAAAATAAATCTGCTTAAATGTTCCATTTCTATTACGCAACTAGTGCTGTAATAGACCCTATTACGGCACTAGTGGAATAAATGGTATGGTTACGGCACTAATTGCAAAAATATAATATTATAATACCTAGACCATACCTTTTCCAAAGTGAAATGAATGCCTTTTTCTTTAGCCTGCTGTAACAATTCTCGTTTGGCTTAACATAGTCTTGCTATCAGAACAATAATAGTTGTATTAAAATAACTGATTGAATTGAATTTATAATATATGGAGAAAAGATGGTATTTTTAATCCCCTTTATGGAAACTTCACTTCAACCTCTGCTGTGCTAGAGTCTGTGCCTGTACAATAATCTTTGATAATGTTGGATAATTTACCAATGTTAGGTACAGGTATAGGCGTTGTCTTATATTGCAATCGTTAATGTAAATCAGTTGCATCTAGTTCTTGCTTTTGATGTCACTTTCTTGAGCTTTAGCATGTACATAATTTCAATTTTAGCTATCGATACTTCTTCATACATTGTTATATGTTTGTATACACATATATAATCTATGAAAAACAGTCAATTTTTCTTATATATTGCGTGAACCCAACTTATTCTCAGTTCAAGGTCAGAAGATTTAAATTCCCAACCAAACTTTGCACAATATTACACCACTCAGATAATATTTACGTTATAAGTATACATACACATCTTCGTCCGTCTCTTAACTCAAAAATAACAACAGGAAATATACTTGGCCACCTACTGTAATACTTTAAAAAAGATTTCATTGTATTTATAACGCAGAACGAAACAAAAGAAAACGCCCTTGTTTGACGTAGTTGATGCGTAATAAATATTTCACCCCCTTTTGTCATCCCCCAACGGTGGGCGATCGATACACGTGCTGTTGGTGGTGGTACGTCCTTACGAATAAGGGCAGATACTGAAACTAAAACTGCTGAAGCGTGGAAGATACGAGGCGTTTTAGAAGCGAATAAAATAGATGTGACAAGTACTTTATTGTATTTTTTTGTTGTTGTTGAAAGAGACAAGTTAAAAGCATCCGTTTGCAATGTATTACGGATTAATTGTTTGACGTACAAATTATGATCATACATAAGAATTATGTAGTCGGAAGACAGAGCCATCTGTATTATAATTTGTGAAACCAATGAAGGTTAACAGCGCCATCTGTTGTTTAATAGTTTAAGGGGCCGTTTAATTCCAAAATGGAAAAAAAAAATCATCTTTTTTTGTTATATCAGAAAAGTACCTATTCATTAGTGATGACCATAATCGAATGATCATTCGGTTATCATTCATTGGAAGAGGATATGGTTGCAGGACTTTTTTTTTTAGAATCTCACTACCTTTTTTGTGCATAATTCCAATTCTTAATGTAATGACCTTTTATTATGATATCATGTATGATTATCATTCATACAAATCGGTTCATAATCGATTATTACTCATAATCAGATAATGCTTTTTCGTCATTCGATTATACCTCATTGGGCATGGGCATTCATTGGTCATGTTTAAAATAAGTCCCAAATATTTCTGATGAGTGGAAGTGGTAAAAAAAAAAATGTAATGTCTCACAACTTTCTAGTTTCCGATTGAGTTTTATCTGTTTTAGTGTAAGTAGAGTGGATAATAAAACATTGTGTCATTCTTCAAAAATAAATCATCAAAAATAATCGATTAATTTTACTGCAGATAAGTTTGCTGACGCCAATTAAGGCTCGTAATACCAAAGTAACAGAGGATCAAACTGTGTCATTAATTTTACCTTTTTGTCAAATAAATACAAAAACTTGAACTAGAATAGTGTTGGGTTGAACGTTTCATTCACCTGTACAGCTATGAGTGAATATTAGCAATGCGAAGCTAAGAGAATTAATGAAGCGAATGCCCAAGGTTGCTTTCACGATATGAACGGATACATTTCGTGAAATGCAAGAGCAAGCAATTTTAATATTTAAACAATTAACTTATTGCTGATCTATAGTTTAGTCTGATAGTTTTTTGTTTTGCTAAACAAAAAACTAACTGGACGTACGTTTCGATAGCAAAGCTATCATCATCAGCAGAAACACTGTGTTTCTGCTGATGATGATAGCTAGTTTGTGGTGAGGGGTTTAGGAGAAGTTTACAATGTATTGTAATTGTTGTTTCCAAAGAGTATTCCAGTGTTATTTGTGTTGCTCTTTGACCTAGCTCCTTACCTGCTCTCGTGCTGTGTTTTTAGATACTTCTAGAACAGATTCTGGGCCTGCATATGATGATTTCTTTCGAAAAAAAAAACCGATGAGTTGGTTTTTTTTTTTCGTTTCCCTCGATTGCTGAATGTCGGGGCACTCACAACAAAACGACTTATTATTTGCTGTTTGTTAGGCTATCAGTTCTCATCATTTATTTATACTTAGTAGATATAGTATTGGTCCTAGCATACTCCCTTGTGGTACATCTGCCTTTATTGATATTATCTGGACTGAATTCTTTTCCACTTCTTATTCTGTAGTGTGGTGTATTTCTTACGTAGTCTTTAAACCAATCCAATGCTACTCAGCATATCTGCACAATCCAGAATTGTGTAACATTTTTCAATAAGGTAAAGTCAGGTGAGTGTGTAGTAAAAATTGCATAGTATGAAAAAAATGTAACACTGTTCACATAATAAGACATTTTGATAAATTTTACATATAGAAGTACGTAATATATGCCCAGTTGTAAGCCTTCAATAGATACGCCTTTTATAATTATCAACGGTTTTAGTAAAAAAAAAAAATTAAACACTGTCAATACTACACACTTACCCAGCAAAATGGGGCAAGTGTGTAATCGTTCCGCATTTTATATATTAATAGCATTATCTTTTAATTCGGCCAAGTGTGTAATATTATACTGATACCTTTCTCATAAGGTATGATAAATTTACAAGATATCTAAGTTATTATACGTTAGCAGATGTGAATTTTTATTTGTAAAACTAGTATAAGTTTAGTACATTAGTAATATAACAGAGGACATCCTTATTTTAATTTTAAAAATAAATGTAGCCAATCCACACACGGTTACACACTTACCTGACTTTACCTTACTAATTTTTGAACGCTTTACTGAAACCTATAAAAGCACACATTTTGTAGGTACCCACATCTGATGCAAACTACATACGTGATACGTGATGCTTTTTTTTTTTTAAACAAAAAAGCTTTTTCGAATATCACAGCTTTTTGTAAATCGGACGAACCAAATCCACTCCCAAAAACACATTTTTTTTATATCACTTTTAATATCTTTATCAATTATAATCCAGTATGTTAAGTGTTAATTTCAGAGTCAAATCCATAATCTTTATTTTGGACAACTTTTTTACAATCTTTCATTATTCCTATGGTGTAGCTCCAATGTAGGTAGAGACTTAAATATCGATTCGTTGATGGACCTTCCTTATTTTCATTTTTGCCCAGGTGAAATATATTTTTAAACGTATAAAAATCACGCTAAATATATACTCAAAAAAGGAGGGTTAAAGAACTAATCACTCATATATGTAATTTCTTGTAGTCTATACCAAATCTTTTGTTATCCATTTCTCTTCTTACTTCCAGTATGCTATGTTTGGAAAACGACCTGGGGCAACTGAACATCCACGAAGGGCCGGTAGATCCCCCAATGGTGGCCATCAAAATCCCAGGAGCGCAATGCAACGACAGCTCACCAGACACTCCCCAACCAGGATTCAACGTCAAACCAGGTTGGATGGATGGCATCTTCGGCTGCCTTAGACCTTTCCTATCGGTGATCGGAAAGGCTGGAGTTAACGAGATCAAAGGCAATCAAGGTGAGCCAACATCTCTTCTTCCAATCCACCACAATTATAATAACTGAAAGGGTAATCTTGCTCAGATGATTGGGAGATACCGTTCGAGTCGATAACGGATTTGAAGTACTTGGGATGCGGTGGGCAGGGAGTTGTATTCTCGGGGCACCTGAACAATGAGGAAGTGGCAGTCAAGAAGGTGCAAGACATCAAAGAGACGGATATCAAGAATCTACGTAAACTCAATCATCCAAACATCGTTAAGTTTAAAGGGGTGTGCACACAGCATCCTTGTTATTGCGTTATAATGGAGTATTGTCCTTACGGGCCTTTGTACGACTTGTTGCGTAATCAGCATGAGATCATAACACCACGAAGGGTGGTGGATTGGTCTAGGCAGATAGCGTCCGGGATGCACTATTTGCACTCGCACAAAATCATCCACAGGGATTTGAAAAGTCCAAAGTAAGTCGTGGGTGTTCGTCTGTGTTATTGGACAGCAGTAATTTTAAATTTTTTTTAGCGTTCTCATCGGCAAAGAGGAATTGATCAAGATCAGCGATTTTGGCACGTCAAGAACATGGAACGAAGTCAGCACTAAGATGAGTTTCGGCGGTACTGTAGCGTGGATGGCCCGGAAGCCATTAAAGAACACCCTTGCTCCGAGAAAATAGACATCTGGTCATTCGGAGTCGTTCTTTGGGAACTATTGACTTGTGAAATCCCCTACAAAGACATGGAACGAACAGCCATCATGTATATGGTGGGCATGGGGAAATTACGCCCTCCGATACCATCCACGTGCCCCGAGGGCTTCAAATTAATCATGCAGATGTGCTGGAAGTACAACCCTAAAGAACGGCCTTCGTTTAAACTGATCTGCAACCACTTAGAGATAGCTTGGTGGAAATCCTGAGCAACTACAACAAAGACGAGCAGTTCTTCAAGACGCAAGAGAGTTGGAAGGAGGAGATCAAGACGCAGATCACGCACTTCAAGGTGCAATTGCAGGATCGCAAGAGGGAGCTCCAGTTGAAGGAGGAACAGTTGGTGAAGAAACGCGAGACGGAATTGAAGCATCTGAAAGTGACATCAAGGAATTGTACGATAGGAAATTGGAGATCGTCAATCATCTGTATTTGGAATTGTCGGCCGCGTTGGTCCAGCAGCAGAGGGAGGGTAGGAAACGCAGGCTGATACAGCCTTTGTTCACGAAGAAGATCGAGAAAAGGAAATGTAATCAGAGCAGCACGACGCCTACCAGTCCGGATTGCAGTTTGACCAGCCCGGACAGTCCTCAAGTGGTAAGGATTGAGAGAGTTTCTTCATTAAGGGTGTTGTTTAAATAATGCTATGGGAACAGATGTATGGAATATAATTTAGAGTCATTTAAATCGGTTTTCAAAGCCAAATAAAGTAATTGAAAGTTGAAGTGCATACTCAGTTGCCTACCCTACAGGAAAATTTTTAATTTTTTAAAGATGACTATAAAAATAGACCATATTAGAGATAGTTTCTAGTTATAGTCTTATATAATAATATAAACTTTATTTTATTGGTTAATTCAAGCTTATCTGGTAATTTTTTTTTTATTATATATTGTTCCGGGAGATTTTTCATTCTTTGAGATGTTTATTCGGTAACATTCGCTATATTCCCCTCAAACTAGAGTAAATAACGGTATCTTAATGTCAATTACTGGTTATTCATTTGAATTCTATGTTGATCTACCTGATAGCTATAACAATCGAAGGCAGATTACTGGTAATTTTGGTTTGAATCATTCATTCTGCCTGTGGCCACGAAAGAGGACTGTTGATAGTGAACTCCTATAACAATTTTTATGCCACACTCTCAAAAATGTCAAAGTTCCACGAAGTGTTTACCTAAAAATTATCGATTTGTCACCTGAATTATATAAATCCATACTTTGACCTGTATAATCGTCGAGAATGCTATATAAAATTTCCTGAAAAGAATCCTGGGTAGTTAGTAGGCCAGTCCATGTTATAACTGTTATCGGAGGCCCTGGAACCGAAAGTTCAATCCCAGTGGATCACCTGCTCACACCTATATGTTCAGCTGTTCTTTCGCATTCAAGTTAGTATTTCATCAAGTATATCCCACATAAAAAAGAAAATAATTAATTAGTTTCAATTCAATATTAACCAGTAAAATAGATTTTTGTAATTTATGTTTAGGATACGTTAAATTTGGGGTTACGTTTATATGAACCGCCATTATTTTAATTAGTTTGGGAATTTTTAATGTTTAAACACTGCACACTAAGATGGTCTACGATTATGGGGATTTTTACTTGCATGCATCGATAACAGGAATAGTTGACGACATTCAAGTTTTCTTTTACAAATTCAGTTTTGTGCCATTTACGGATAGATGGACTTTGATTTTAATTTTTACCGTATAATTTTTAAATCACGTTTCTTTAAATCTTATTTATTTAAGTGGCAGGAAAGTTTGCATACGTATTTTTGTATTAAATAATTTGTTTTATATCGTATTTATGATTCCGACATACTGCTGTGTACTGATTGAAAAAAAAATTGAAATCGCAAAATGAAATTAACAAGGAAAAAGAAAATTAAATTAGCTAGCTCAACGGATAAAATTTTAAAAGGGCGCAAAAGAACTATTAAACTCAGAGTTATCCTCGCGAATTAAAACTTGAATCTAACCACGAAAAGTAAAATGTGAGCGAAAGAAATCTGACTTTCTTATTTACCCCAAAAATTGAAAAGGTTTAATTTAAAAAATAAAAGAACAGACGACGTTAATTAACAAACAAAAATTATTTTATAAAAGAGTTAAATTACAATTTGTGCAGAAAAACAAACCCTGAACTGAGCGTTCTGGCCTAAATTTAAAAACTGCATTCTAAATTACAATAGGACAATGCTATTTCTTATACAAAGCAAAAGATTAGTTTGTTCAGGAAGATAATCATAATTATATCAATTCAATCCACGTGGTTTCAACAAAATAAAATAAATTCGTGGACAAACACGAAATCATACAAAAATGAAAACTAAATGCAAGAACAATGCTTCTATTCATCCAACCGAGGTGATAGATAATTAAAAACGAAACAGCAAAATAGAAAAACGGAAAAATTAACTCTTTAAAATATAATGAGAAAAATTAAACTGAAAACATATCTTCCTGCACAGAAATAATAAATGATCTTATATCTATAATGTGCACACATCAATATAATAACAATTATTATAAAGCGAATTCCTTGATGGGCACAAATATAATCAAACATCAAAACTCTATATCAAATGAATAAACAAAATGGCAGCAAAGATTTAAAAATACATGTGCTCACGTTAAAGTCAACCAAGGAACTGCCTGACAAAATTCTACAGTTGTTTTTCTTACAAAAACAACGCAGACGTACAAACAATACGTCAACATTCAAAAGACAAATAAATGAATGGAATTAAATTAAAAAACTGAATACTTAATTAAATAAATCATACAATTAACTCATTAACTTACTTTTAAATAAAATAAAATCTAAATTTGAGAAAACTCTCTCGGAACATTGATAAATGGCTGACCGGAGTAAACAAGACAACATCTATGCAACTAAAAATACACGCGAAAAAAGGGGTGTCTACCACAGCAATACGTACCTGGTGATTTAAGAGTCTCAAAATTGGAAAAACATATCATTTTGGTTTTGAACTAAAAAGTTACGCTTATATTGTTTTAAAACTGTTAAGATTAATACTCAGTTCTGTTTTTTATAATGGTTTTAATATAAACACACGTTACATATTTAAAATACAACACATATAACTTCTAACGTGCTGCTGACTAACAGGGTCCGTATCTGTGTTTTTCTAGGACAGTGGCCATGCAGGTTAGCCAACACAAAAAAATAACAACATCTAAAAGAACGTTTGTTCCAACAAGAACATTCTCTTATTTGCACATTTAGTGTCTTTTTACAACCATATTTGATAATTACATTTTCTCAAATTTAAATAATCAGAGAAGGCGCTTTGGGGGCGCGCTTTTTAGGTAAGGAAACTGCTTATTCGTTAGCAAGCGCCTGGAAAGCTATTTTGGTGGTCAACAACAAGTGTCCCGTGCCACCTAGCAGGTAGAATGTCAGTTTTTGCTACATTCACTCATTTATCAGAGAGGTCGATAAAATAAAAATGAATCAGCAAAATAGAAAAACGGAAAAATTAACTCTTTAAACTATAATGAGAGAATTACAACTAAAATATATCTTCCTGCACAAAAATAATAAATGATCTTATATATATAATGTGCACACATCAATATGATAACAATTATTATAAAGCGAATTCCTTGATAGACAAAATATTCACAGAAATCAAATCTCAAAATCTCAAGAATTACAAAATGGCAACAAAGATTTAAAAATACATCTACTCACATTAAAGTCAACCAAGGAACTCTAGAACAAACCTCTACAATCGTTTTTCTTACAATAACAACGCAAACGCACAATTCACCGACAAAATCTAGTAAAACTGACTATTCGTTAGCAAGCGCCTGGAAAGCTAATTTGGTAGTCAACAACAAGTGTCCCGTGCCACCTAGTAGGTAGAATGTCAGTTTTTGCTACATTCACTCGTTTATCAGAGAGGTCGTTAGGTGAATAAAAAATCACTAAATTGTTGTATTTTTTTTTTTCATGAAAAAAAAAGAAAAATAAAAAATTATATGTAAAAAAAAATTGGAAATTTTGAAATCTCAGGCATTTTGTTCTGAAAAAACAGAGCATATGAATGATTCAAACCAAAATCTTACCAGTAATCTGCCTTCGATTGCTATCGCTGTCAGGTAGACCAACATCGAATTATTAAAATGGATAACCAGTAACTGACATTAAAATACCGTTATTTCCTCTAGTTTTGAGGGGAATACAGGAATAAATTTATTTTCCAGAGACCGACCAAGACAACCTTTTGCGTCCAATTGAACTCTTCCAATCAACCAGAATCGATAGCGGTGCCCCAAAGCACCACAACTAGAGTACGTAAGCGGCAATACTATGGCAATTCCCCCAGGGCGTTAACAACAAGGTCGATGGGCACCTCGACCACACACATGGTCGATATGGAGACCCAAACTGATATTAGTGAGAACGATTTGAGTCCCAATACTACATCCTTCCCCTCGAAACAACCTCAGCGTGTGATACTACAAGATCTGCGTGGTGAAGCATCTGATGAGGAGAACACCAACACAAACAGGAAAGTACAACTGCATTACATGGTGCAGCGTCGTCAGGAAGATACTGAAGGTAAGATTTCCAACCTTCTCCCATTCAAACTAAGGCCGGTTTTACATTATACTTAATTTAGTATGAAACTTTGATATAAATTTGCTATTAAATATTTCAAAGAGTATCATACAGAAAAATTTATTTGTAAATTTCGTACGAAATATTGTACTAAATATTTAGAACCTCTTCTATTTTCTCATTAATTTTACAAACGAAATATGCGTACGCAATATGTGAATTGTTGGTTAAGTCCAGTGGGATAGGTCGGCGTTTGTCGTACTATACAGATCGCTCAATCTAAGTTGACATAGACAACGCAAAAATACACGATGTAGTTTGTAGTTGAGTCAAAGCATAAGGAAGTTCTGTTGTCTATCGTATATCGCTGTATCACCATCCATTTTAGAATAATGTCGTGGTCATGTCAGCAGGTTGAATTGTTGATTGAGTATTTAAAACTACCCTAGATAAAGTTAAAATTGATTGATTGTATAACAATTTGTTGAACATACTCAAGTTTTTTAATCTATAAAAAAAGATAGATACATACAAAAAATTGCAGCATTTTATTTTTAGAATTATATTTCGTCCCTAACTTGTGCAAAATTAGCAGATCTATTGCCACTTGGTCGTTGCACCTTACCAAAATTTCAACATTTTCCTCTGCAACTTCATCTATATCGATGTAGCTTAAGTTTTTAGATTAGTAGAACACTAGAAATAAGCTTATAATCACCATCTGAAGGTCTATGTACTACTAGACTATTTGCCCCTTTATAATTAAAAAAGTAAAATTTATCAGATACAGGTCTATCCACGTCCCGTCAAGATCACCTAGACCAGTGGTTCTCAAACTGTGGTACGCGAAAAATTTTAGGGGGTACGCGGCCGGCCAACAATAAAATAAAACAACCCGGGGCACGTATGGACACGACACGTTGACGTGCGCGCGCCACTAAGGGCTTAGTCATCAGAGTGGGGCTGTGTGGCCGGCCAATCACTCGTGTCACTGCACTGCAGTAGCATTGCCTGTTATTACAAGCTCGCTCTCAGTATTGTGTTATTTTTGTGGTGTGTTGTGTTATTCTGCGGACACTCAATCCTGTTGAAACACGTTTACGGACATCTGTTTGAAAACTGAGTCAGGTACCACGTAAGTGAATTTTACAATAAAAATTAACAATGGATAAATGGCTCCTAAAGAAAAGGCCTCATGAAGATCTGCATCAAAATTCTGGGCCATCAACTTCACAAAATGAAAGTAGACCTGAACGTCTTGTTACTAATTAGCAGCTCAAGGAAAAAATAAAAAAACCCGAAAAACTGGCAAATGAATATAAAAGTAAAAAGAGAAAATATGACGAGTTGTACTTAAAATTAGGGTTTACTTGGACTGGAAGCTCAGACGAGCCTAATCCACAATGCGTTGTTTGTTCAGAAATTTTATCATATAACAATTCTATGAAACCTTCTCTTTTAAAACGCCATTTTGAAAGCAAACATGAGAACTTAGTCAAAAAGGAGTTACGGTACTTTGAACGTCTTTTGGAAGATTTGAAAAGTAGGAAAAACACGATAACACTTTTCTGGTGCAGAACAAACTGAAATTGCTCTAAAAGCTTCTTACAAAGTTAGTCATTTAATTGCGAAAACCTAATCCTCCCTGCCGCAGCAGAAATTGTTTCTTGTATGTTTGGAGAGAACGAGGCAAAAAGAATTACAGCAATTCCATTATCAAATGATACAGTTTCAAGGAGAATTAGTGATATGGCGTATGACACAAAAGAACAACTTGTTGGAGCAATTCGAGCTAGTTCTTGCTTTGGTATACAACTCGATGAAACCACGGATGTCGCTGGCCTAGCCCAACTGATCGTTTTTGTACGTGGCATTTTTCAAGATGAAATTATTTGAAGATATTTTATTTTGTAAAAGACACTTAAAACATCGACAAAAAGTGAAGATATTTTCAATTTGTTAGATTCTTTTTTTTCCGAAAACCAGCTCGAGTGGAAAAACTGTGTGTCAGTGTGTATGGAGGGTGCTAAGGCTATGAGCGGTCACATCACAGGGCTGGTAGGCCATATTAAAACGGTTTCAACTGAGTGTAAGTTCACTCATTGTGTCCTTCACCGAGAGGCTTTGGTGGCTAAACACCTCCCTGATGAAGTTAAAGATGTCCTTGATCAGAGTGTGAAAATTGTGAACTTCATAAAAACTAGGCCCCTAAAATCTCGTTACTTTAAAATTCTATGCCAGGATATGGGGAGCCTCCATGAGAACTTATTGCTACATACTGAGGTACGATGGCTTTCTCGGGGAAATGTTTTGTCCCGTGTATTTGAACTCCACAAATTACATATTTTTTTACCGAACACAAATCCCATCTGTCTTCTGTACTTACTGATTTTGATTGGCTTTTTTAAGTGATATTTTTGGAAAACTCAACATCTGGAATTTATCCATGCAAGGCAGTGTTTCTGATATTTTTAATATAGAAAAGAAAACTGATGCAATGGTAAAAAAGATCATTCTCTGGGAAAAACAAATAGAAAATAACAACTGCGAGCCGTTTGAAAGATTACTTACATTTTTGCAAGATAATGAGAAAAACATATCTGATTTCACTGAACTCAAGACTCAAATGGGCCAGCATTTGAATGCATTGAAGATCCGCATAAGAGAGTACTTTCCACCTTTGGAAAAACAGTATAACTGGATACGTGATCCCTTTAATGCTGATGCTATGGACACTAACCTGACTATCTTTCAAAAGGGAACACCTCATTGAAGTATCATGTGATCTCACGTTGAAAAACAAATATTTGACTGCTGGTACTACATTGTTAGATTTCTGGATCGGTATTGGGAAGGAATACAAAGAACTGTCAAGCACTGCTGTTAAATTTCTTGTTGGGTTTTCCACCACTTATTTATGTGAAAAGGGTTTCTTAAGTTTAACCTATCTTAAAAATAAATCTAGAAACAAATTAAATGTTGAAGATGATTTAAGATTGTATTTAACCAAGTTAACACCCAATTTTGATAAACTGTGCAAAGGGAAACAAGCTCACCCTTCTCACTAATCTCTTTGAAAGTAAGCGCTTTTTGTTCTTTAAATTTTGTGTGTGTTTGTTTTTAATGTAATAAAAATGTTTGTAAACAATATCTCTTTGTTTTTATTTAAACATGATGCGTAATTCAGTTTCAAAGGTTAACACTATACTTCTATGCTACATAGAAGGCTTTAAGATTTGTTTAATATTTTAATTATAGTTTACTTAGTACCGGTAACTGAGAAGGGGTACCTAAAATGTTTTGTGGGTAAAAAGGGGTACAGTGTCTAAATAAGTTTGAGAACGACTGACCTAACCAATGAGGAAATTGCCAAAGTTCATCAAATCGTTCGACAATGGACCGTCAGTCCTTAATCCCGAATTTAATAAATTTAGAATGCATCTTCCTTCAGGTCACATACTTATCCAATTTTTACATAATATTTTATGGGACTAGCTATCATAGTTATATTTAAAGATGATAGCCATAACAGCAATACTTCTTGGTCAGCTATTTTACGGTAATATTAATCCTTTTCATAATTTTTTCATACTAAATTTTTTACTTTAAATATCAAACAGATACAGTCGCGAGCAAATGTTATAGGCACCTTTGACAAAACTAATGGGTTTCATGTTTCTTGCATTTTTTTTGTGACAGTTATTTCAACGTTTACATAATCGTCTTTATGGTTACAATGGTCTTTATAGATACCCTTTGTAAATGTATTATTTTTTTGTATATATTTTCAAGTGTTCAAGATGTCACTTTCCCCCTCCCACCTAAAAAGTAGTATAGCTGTATTAAAAACACTCTAATATGCAACAAATTAATAAGATCCCTTAAAATACTACATATTTATATTGTATTACCTACAAATTTTTATTTACTCATTTCTTACTGTGATATTCGCCCAAAATTTAGGGTGCCTATAACATTTGCTCGCGACTGTATATTCAAATATTTTGTACCAATTTTCAGATGTAATTTTTTTATGTATGGCATGCAGGTAAATTTCTTTATAAATTCAAAATAAGATTTTATACAAAATTTCATACTAAATTAAGTATAATGTAAAACGGGCCTAAGAGATAAAATCACCTTCGACAGACATCAAAAACTTCGAGATAGATTCAAGGACATCCACACCGGATATGTTGGAGCAGGCGGATAACGTGAACAGCAACGCCCAACCTACTAGGGATTATAGTGACGACGACAGATTGGAAACTATCGAAAGGAAGGTGTCCGAAGCCATCATCAGTGCTACCAACGGTAATATAATTGCGGATATTCGAAGTTCGGACAATGGGAACATCACCGAAAGCCTGGACGAGGTGTTGAGGAAGAGGCGGTGTTCGGACACTCGGAAAATAGTCGACAGCGCTGAAGACGTGGCCAATGACAGTTTTAGCGACGAGGAAGGAGAGGATCAGTACAATTATACGTTACGGAGGAAAAGGTTGGTGTGGATCTTATGTAATAAATTACGTCGTATAAATATATTCATTATGTTTTTTTCTTTCTTGAGATAGCGGCTTTTTTTGACACAATTTAATGAAAAATTTACTAAATTAAACCATTTTTTTTTAACGTTTCGACAATTTTTTTATCGTCTTCTACAGAAAATATTTACATTCTACAATTCAAATTTTATAATTTAATAACAGTTTAAATTTTATAGATGAGTCTATATTTACAAACATTTTAAAATTTTACATTAAAATTTACATTTTTAAAAATTAATAACTATTATTTAACTAACAGCTTCTTGCGGATTTCGCCGTGTGTCAAAACTTTCGCTCGACGTTTCGCTGTTCATACTGACAGCTTCTTCAGGATAACTGAACTGATTCTCCATGGTCCGACATTCTTCTTATATACGCCCCTGGTGCATCCAACCGTGTAGTTGCCGCTCCATTGACCAAGATGGTTCGTAGTAGGCTCTTCCACGTGTTGCTAAGGTGGTACCCTTCTTCTCTGTTAACTCTTCCTGTTTGTCCGACGTAGCACTGTCCGCATTGGCATGTTAGCTTGTAGATACCTTCTGTGCGCCCCTTGGGTATCTTATCCTTTGCGGTCGGTAGATACTGCTGGATCGACGTTGCAGTCCCGAAGCGTACTTGTACGTTACGTTTCTTCAAAATTCGGCCTACTTTTTCGATGACTCCTGCTATGTAAGGTAAACACGCCATCCCTCTTCGTGGTTCTGTAGTTGTCTCCAGTGTCGTCTTCTTCTTAGTGGCTCTCTTTATGTCGATGTCAGTGTAACCATTCTTCTTTAGTGCTTTCTCCAAATGTATCTTTTCACTGGTAAGATGTTGTTCGTCACTGATGGTTTCGGCTCTGGATAGCAATGTTTGTATTAATGTCTTCTTCTGCATCGGATGATGGTGAGATCTTGCATGCAGATATCTATCGGTGTGCGTCTTCTTTCTATACACTGCGTGCTGTAGCACTCCCTCTTTTGTTTTCTTAACCATAACATCCAGGAAAAGGAATTTCCATTTTGTTCTTTCTCCATGGTAAACTTGATGGCTGAGTGCTGTGAGTTTATGTGTTCCAAGAACTGTTGTAGTTTTTCTTCTCCGTGTTGCTATATTACAAAAGTATCGTCGACATATCGCAGCCAACACTTGGGTTTCATATCGCTGGAACTTAGGGCTTCTTCTTCAAATGCTTCCATAAACAAGTTGGCTATTACTGGTGATAAAGGGCTTCCCATTGCTGTTCCGTTCTTCTGCTCGTAGTATTTTCCTTCATACAAAAAGTATGTCGTGGATAAGCACATTTTCACTACTTCAATGATGTCTTCTTGTAGTCCAAGTTCTGGAAGTAAGGCCAGTGCGTCCTCCGTGGGTATGTTAGTGAAGAGCGATATAATGTCGAAACTTACTGAAATGTCTGTAGGCTCAGTCTTTAGCGTAGACAGAATATCCACGAAATGTTTCGAATTCTTCACATACGTTACAGTTTGTCCGGTATATGGCTTTAGTAAGTTAACGATGTTATTTGTCAAAAGTATTTTACTATACATGTGTGTGTAGCATACTGAATTCAAATGTGCCGATGGTTACATCCAAAACAATACGCAAGGCCAGCTCACCGATGAGTTTTTTTAACTGTTTTTTAAAAAAAATTGTTTATTTGTCAATTTATATTTATACTAACGGCGAAAAGTAAGTAAACTTTCTATTTCTGTTTTATCATTTATTGCGTTTTTATATTTATTTATTTATTTTACAAAAAAATATATGGCTGCGCAATGGGCTTACCCATACCTGGCACAATAGCCCAATTAGTTCTTGAAGATCTCGAAATATATGACATGTAATTACCAATTTAGATTTTAAACCAACTTTTTATAAAAGATATGTAGATGATTGTTTGGCTTGTATTCCGGAAGAGAAGATCAGACAATTTGATCAGTTCTTCGACGAATTTCATCCGAAATTACAATTTACCCTCGAAATAGAAAAAAATTACAGTTTAAACTACTAAGATTTACTTACTTTGATTCGAGAAAATAATAAAATGTTGGCAAAATTATATCATAAACCAACATTTTCTGGTCGTTATTTAAATTTTCATTCTGCCCAAACTTTCGTTTACAAAAGAAATTTTATGTCTGCCTTAATCTATAGAGCCATTGTATTAACCAATCCAAAATATAGAAAAGAGGTATTAAACACAGTAAAAATTAATTTACAAAAAAAATAACTATCCTTTACCGTTAATTCAAAAAAAAACCATTAAAAATAAAATACATCAACACTATAACACCAAACAAGTCATTAAAATAACAAACATGAATCCAAATACCTTTAAATTTGTTAGCATCCCATATGTTCCAGAATTATCCGAAAAACTTAACAAAATACTTAACCCGCATAATATAAAACTTGCACTTGAAAACTTGGTTTTTCAAAATTAAAAGACAGTATTCCATTACAACACCAAAGTCATGTAGTATACAAAATCCCTTGCAACAATTGTGATGGTGTGTACATAGGACAAACTTCACAATAGAATAAAAGGTCACAAATATCAGTATAATCTTACTGCATTAAAAAAACATCTATTAAATACAGGATATACTTTAAATTTTAATAGTACAACAATTTTTAAATAAAGAAAGCAATTATAAAGCGCGATGCATATTAGAAATGATTCAAATAAATAAGCATAAAAACTCAATAAATGATAAAACAGAAATAGAAAGTTTATCTAAAATTTATGCACCCATTATTTATATAATTAATATCACTTTTCGCCGTTAGTATAAATATAAATTGACAAATAAACAATTTTTTTTTAAACAGTTAAAAAAACCATCGCTGAGCTGGCCTTGCGTGTTGTTTTGGATGTAACCTTCGGCACATTTGAATTCAGCATGCTACACACACATGTATAGTAAAATACTTTGACAAATAACAATAACAAATTGTTATTAATTTTAAAAAATGTAAATTTTAATGTAAAATTTTAAATGTTTGTGTTGTGTTGTTAAATGTTTGTAAGTTATAGACGCATCTATAAAATTTAAACTGTTATTAAATTATAAAATTTGAATTGTAGAATTTAAAAAGGCATTGATATTTTCTGACGAAGACAAAAAAAAATTTGTCGAAACATTTCATTAAATTGTGCAAAAAAAGCCGCTATCTCAAGAAAGAAAAAACATAATTTACACTATCGACTAAGAATAAATTTTCATCAAAATATATTCATTGCATTTATTTTATATGTAATATTTTCGAAAGATTTAGCTGAGTCTCAAGTGATCAAGTAGGTTATGGAACAAACTGTCAACACATATTTTACTATATTTTATTAACGTTCTTTCTCTTGAAACGAATTGTCAAAAAAAAAGTAGTGCGTAATAAATAAGGACTGCTTCTGGTTGTGAGTGCAGTTGTAAGGAAATCAGCTGAGCCAAATGAGCCGGTTTTTAACTCAATTAACATAAATGTAAACAAGTAAAAATGACGTAATAATTACTATTTTATTGGGACGATAAAGTAATAAACCTCAAAGTAATTTATTTGGTGGCCACGACTTAACTTAACTGCAATTAGAGGAATAACAATTTGCGGTAGCAAATGAACCTTAACACAAATTCTTTCGAAAGAAAAAAGTAGTATGAGGTGAGAGTGACAATAAAAATGTACAAAAACAATCCATTAATTTTATATTCAGTGTTATTTGCAAATAAAGCTTAAACTTGTTTTCTCTGCGTTGAGAATTAGTTTGTTTAAAGATATCCAATTGTGCACTGTTAAAAAACTTGAACTAGTAACTAGATCCACCAAATCATCTACGTTACTAATACTGGTCAAAACAAGATTATATCACCCGTATAAATAGATAAATTAATACATGAAGAAAATCATCGCGAAAAGTCGTTATTATAAATTAAAAAGAGTGTAGGTCCCAATATACATCCGTGAGGTATCTCAAGATTACGTGATAATGGTGTGGATTTTATTCCCTTATCGTCCTAGTTTATGAAGAAGAATGAAACAGATTATTATACAATCAAAGACTTTAGAGAGGTCAATATAGACATACCGATGCAAAGGAATGTCTAGATGAACATTTTTATTTTGATTAAAAATGAATTGGAATAATTTTGTGTCTGTGGAGCGATTGTTGTGAAAATTTGTCTTAAAATAAATCAAAATGTTGAAAATAATTTACATTACTTTCAAATATCTTCGAAAAAACCTATAAGAGACTAATTCCTTTGTAGCTACTTATAATAATTGTACCCAAACCTCCTTCTTATATGCAATAATTTTACAATTGTAATCGTCAGAACAGCTGAGAGCAAAGGAGATCTAAAACTGAAAGATAATGATAATGATTTTCAGTGAATATGCACAAGCAGGGCTATTGAATCAAAAAAGAATCAAAAATTGAAACATTTACAATTATATTGACCACTATACCTACTATAAGTACAAAAACATTAATTGTTCACTTATTAATGGCAGAAATTTCAACAGAACTTTACGAAAAATAAAATAGGAATATATCTAAACATCGCTACATCACAAAGATTAATGACATGCAGTAAAAGAAACTAATACCTACCTAGCCATTTACGATATGTTTAAATTTGACCACCGACCACAAATCTGGTTGTTTAACCAGCCATTAATTGACACTTGAAGGTGATATGTCATATCTAATACATCGAACCCATCAGCAAACGACTACGGCTTAACAATATGTTAATCCTCTAATAAATAAAAAGAACGGCAGATGTTCCATAAGATCCTACACTGGGTGTTATGAGGTGCGAATATGCGAATTGAATTTACAAAACGTAAAATCGTTAAATTTTAATTTTACGGTTCCGTTTCAACAATTTTAAAACTTAAGTACGATAAAAAAAGTACCTTGTTTCTTTTTATTATTCTTCGCTACGGTTTCGATCCGTCACAAAAACAGTTACAATCGTTTAAAGTAAATTTCCATTGATACTTTTCACTTCAGCTTCAACTGTATTTTTTTTCCTCCGTTTACACAAAAACACTTTCATTTCGACAGGGAATAATTCCGTTATTACCATTGGCGACATCTGCTGGATATTCCAACAAATTAAATATTAATACACGCAGTCACAACAGATGGCGCCACTTTTTCCCACATTTAATCATTTTATTGTTTATAATAATAATAAAGTAGCTATATTTTTTTTTGTTTTAATTGCTTGAATAACAACAGGAAAAAAAGCATTAATTACGCCATTTTATAAATTACTTACATTTAATTGTAAATTTGCAGCAATTGACGCAATGATAAATACGATTTTTAACTATAATCTCGAATTGAGTAATAGGTAACAGATTATTTTGCAATAATTTCGATTCTATATGCTATTTATTCGCGTAAATAGAGAAAGTAGAACATTGCTGCTGTATTGTGTAACCAAAACGCACGTACAAAAAATAAATCGCTTTTCCTTTCGCATAAATTATTCTCTTATATTTGTATATGTATGTACTTTATATACTAATGCAAAATATTTTTAACGCTTACCGATGCATAATAGCAAGTTAGGAAAAGATCCTGTAATCAAATCAAGGTAACAAAAAGATAATAAAACTACTATTTTTCGTTGAGCAGATTTTTTATTCGAAATATTTATTCCAGCATCGCACGGAGGCCTATTTATCCAGGACGTAGATCAGCCAGATATAAATACGGCCACAATTTCGGGCAATATCAAAAAGAACCCAACGCTTCGGACGAAGGGAACACATCAGAATACTCAAACCCTCCATCGAGCAAATCGTCAACCCTTGAATCTAATTCCGACAGAACTAGGAGCATCCACCTACCGAATCAGGCGACAAAGAGGCCCCCAAGCACCAGATCTGACGGCTCATCGGACAGCGAATCCGACGAGAATGTGACTATTGCCACGCAATTGCAATTCAACATTGAAAATCCGGGCCTAAAGACGGCTGAGAACCTAGTTTGAGCGCCACTGATAGTAATTATTAAACTTTGTTTTCCTTTATTATAGTTGTTGCGTGCTCGCGTTTGGGGGAATGCGAATATTAAAGTTGGCAGTGAGAATGGAATGTGTGAGATTTGAATGATATTCCTTTATAATGAAATAGTTACTATATTATTAGATAAATGAAGAGAAAGAACACTTATTTTCAATATTAATTTATGATTTAATGTTTATATATTTTTTTATTTTATTTTATATAGTTTTTTTAAGGAAAAAATGTATGTATGTGTATATTAACAATATTTTTTTTGAGGTTATGTTTTACGTTCGTTACACAACAATAACATTCCAGTAATTTGGTTGTGTTTTATATATATCGTTTTATAATTTACGTGTTTTTACAACAAGCTCAAAATGTGATATATATATATATATGTATATTAAAGGTAAGGAAATATGCATTATTGCTTTGCTAGACTGAAAAAAAGACATTCCTTTCTTCGTTATGTTTCTTTAACCGATATATCCTAATTTAACATTCCGAAATTTTTACATCGAGAACAATATGCATACATCGTTTTTACCTGTAAGACGTTTAATTTATAAGAGAGAACTTGGAAAGACTGTTCAAGAAAAAACGTGAATGCAAGCTATTCTATGTGTTGTGAAATTGTGTACTTAAAAGTGTATTATTATTGCCGTTGTGACAAATGTAGACTTATCCGATTGTGTTTTAGCAATTCCGTCGATAATTTATGATAATAACGAAAGTGTAGGTGTTTTAATATTTAAAACGATAAAGGAATAAATCGATGTTTGATTTACGGTAGTTTATGGGACCAATAAGAATTTTTTTTTTTAGAAAAATAATGGAATAACTGTCAAATATTATGGTTTGGGTTGTAGCTCCAAATGAGGTCCGTTGATTTGGTGATTTATATTTATAATATTAACGAAAAAAAAAACATATTTTTCTGGGTCTAAAACTGCTTTTTAAAAGTGTTATTTTGAGGTTATGTGTCAATTTTCCAAAAGTGTTCTACATTGCAAGGTCTATCTTAAGTGGAATTTCACTTTGTTGGCTCCACTATGCTTATGTGATGTTCTATAAGATCTTCTAGAATTCATTTGAATTGCTAATTTGTCACCATTATACAGAACATTAGAAACAAATTCTAACAATTTAGTTTTTATTTATTTTAGTGTTGAATTGCAATCCTCATCAATTAAATTGCAGATTCCATCTTGCTCCTCTTGAGTAAATATTTTGGGATGATGTTCAACACTCCTCTTATCTCGTTCCTTATTTTTGTAAGTGTTGTAAGTTTTTCTTACAGTGTTTGAGAAAACATTAAATTGTGGTGTTATCTGGATTGGAGCACTTCCTCGCCATTCTTCTGTTTATTAAAGTACATACCTTGTTCGAGATATTGTTGTTTTGCCTTCTTTCAGCATTCATGGAAGCCTTCTCCACTTGTAAGTCGTAAGAACATGTCTGCATGTATTGCGAATAAACTAAATGCTGAGATTAAAGTATTAAATTGAATAGGGACTGAGTTTTGTGTTTTTTGCTCTTCTGCACGAGAATTTCATAGTCGAGAGGTTATAATAGTCATAATCATGTTGTCACGCTACAGGATAACAAAAATCTATTTTTTTTTGTATTTCATTACTTCAGAGACACTAACTAACTAAGAACATTGAGACACAGACTCACACAAAAATACAAAAGAAAACAACTTACTACAACTACAATAAAATCATTGAAATAACTATAACTAAAGTCAATCTAGTTTGTTTGAATTAGTGTCTGTTTTATCTGTCTAAAGCATTTGGTTACTTTCTTATATTATAATAACTTCTCTTAGTGGTAGGCTTAATTGAATGATTTCGATAATCGAATGACCTATAATCAAGTGATTGATATCGTAGAATCTTTTTTTTAGGGCATCATTATTTCGTTTTGTGACACTATTCCTCTCAAATAATGACTTACCTTGACTATCTTCATCACCAACTACATATTTATCATTATAATCGAACAATCATTCATAATTAAAATGTCATAATCCAATTATCGAATGATGCCTTTTTCGTCATTCGATTATGCCCACCACTAACTTCAGTTTACATCATTAACACCACTTGTTGGAAATATCAAAAACGCTTTGCACATAGCACTCTAGAAATAGCACTTTACAAAATTATTTTAGTATGTACGTGCTTTTCATTTGCTCAAACAATGAATAAACATTTCGGTTCACAGGAATATGTTTTATTCATTCGTTAATTCATAAATCGCTGAATCAATGGTCTTCTTTCGGAACTCTTATTCTTTTTTGCAGTAATCACATGAAATAACATAAAAGTTTAACAATTTTTTCATTTCAAACTTCAAACACATGTATCAGAGACAAACGACAAAAAATACCCATTATCTTATTAAGGAATAAAGTGCTTCAGTTATGTCATAATTATATCAATATTTGATTTACAACACATTTTGCACACCGCTCAAAATTTAAACAATACGTAAAATGACATAACCTAACCTTTACATTCGAACAAAGAAGTAGAACAAACCAGTAAGTTCCAAACAACTTGATTTCGCAATTTTCTAACCTATAAAATGCTTATAACTAAACTAAGAAAAAATACTGTTTAATTAAATTAAAATCGACACATATCTTTATTTATACCTTACAACGTCAAATATATTTAATGATTATAATTCCGTAGTTCTTATTCGTCCCATAAACTGCAATTTACGCTGACAAATATAAATTAATCAAATGATTTACTTTAGAAAGTTCACCTCACGAAGCGTGCATTTAATGTTGTTATTCTTTTGTTGCAATAATCGTAGTCGTATTAAAAGATTTTCTGTTTAAGATTTTTATATTTATGTGACCGCGTTATTATATCAGTGTTTGATGAATTAGGAAATGAAACTCATTATGTTGTACGACGTATGTACGTATTTACTAAGTATTAAAGTAGGGTATAAAGAAAAAGAAATTAGCTTTAGTAGAAATAGGCCTCATCCGTGTAATATACTTAGGGCCTATACCTTTATCGATTTTGTACAAAATACTTTTTATTAGGTATAGTTTTAATGTAATAGTCCATTTTTGTGCATCTATTTTTTACATAACTTTTTTGTCGCTGTTGTTTTTTTTTTTTTAAATAATTTATTAGTCATTTTAATAAAACTTGTTTCAATTTGTGACTTTGTACTTACGAGAAATTAATTATTACCTGTTTAAGGTTGGCAATAAAAAAATTCCTGTAGATATATAAGGAATTTATAATTTTCTTAGATTGCCAGCATGTTTTGAAAGGTCATTCCACTTTTTTTTTCTTTTACAATAAAAAAAACAAAAATAAATAACAATAAAAACGAAAGTCCATCTGTTGCCTTCGCATCTTTTGCTATATACAACTCTGTACATAAAATAGAGAAATTATATTTCTTAGAAAGAGTGCGCTATTTTTATCAAATTTTTAAAGAAGAAGATTTTTCTAGAATTTTATAGAAATCCGTTGCGCGAATTTGTAAAAGGAAATATTTGCGATTTTGTTGTTTGGAAATAGAAGCTATTTAAAAAAAAAAAGGATTAATTAAATTTTACCGTTCGTGAATTGTATACATTACAAAACAATTTATATATTTATAAACTTACGATGTTTGTTATTTATTGTAGCTGCATTTATAATAATAAATAAAAATGAAACGAAAAAAAAAAAACATTACGAATGATATTAATTAACCCATTAATGCCTTATTTTAGATTTTGATTTTTTTTTTATATATTTTGTTTGTTGAGATGTTGGAATATATTTTTGTTTTATACCTTTTCAACAGACTAGGCACTAATGGGTTAAAGATTAACCAATAAGAAATAATAAAAATAAATGCCTGTGACATCCATTTTATATATCGAGTATTATTGTAAGATATTATTACTATTACTATATGTACAGGTTAGTACATATTTAGGCGTAAGTGAAGATCAATTTTCCGTTCTCATGTTTATGTATTACCACGTAACAGTTGGATAAAAAAAAATCGTTTTCAATAAATTGATAAACAATACAATTCTTGTGTTTTATTTATTTTGAGCGTGACTGTAAAACTGCAACAGCATGTATACAGTTTCTTCCAAAACTGACAGTACTTTTATCGTTTGAAAAATTTGTTCAGTGTATTTAAATGGATAATCACATCTGGTGGTAAATAGATCTATTTAATTGGACAAGAAACGCTAGTTAATAACCACCCAGTCTTGCGTAATATTTTTAATAAACAATAAATTGTTATGCATGCTAGTGATGTATAGGTAATATTTACAACAGGTTAGAAAGTCAAATTTAAAACACGATATATACATCCTAGTTTTTGATTTATTTTTGCATTATTTTTATGAGAGCATTGCAAAATTGAAGAATATTAAAAATAAATTCAATCTGTAGCAATATAGTCAAGACATATTACATAGAAATTTGAGATATGAAAAATAATGTAAAATGTCTCTTGCATTAAAGAATTTCGAAGACACTAAAGAATGCCCTGCTGAAAGTAGGTAGGTATGTTACATTATATGCATCCGTAACTAGTTTTGACATGGAAAGCTGTTTTTCAATATAATATTGTCACGTCCCTGCACCTTTAGGGTTTGGGGATTACCTAGGAAGAATAACTAAATAGTTATTCTCTCACTCAATTTACATAGCTAAATAATACATAAATTGAGAGGATAACTATCTACAATAGTTTTTAATGTGGATGTTAATATGAATATAAGGTAGAAATCCCAATTACTGACACTTTAAGTTTTAAGGGATAGAATGATGTCAATGTTTAAGATTCCGAGATGACACTGGAAGAACAATTTTGATTTTTAAACTTTAAATAAATGCTTGCGGGATTATTTTCAATCGAAAGCTATGCTAAAGCACAGCAAAAGAAACTATTATAGGAAAAAAATACAGGGAAGTTGTCAGTAATTAAGACAGGGTCAGAAATTGGTACATTTACCTTAAGCCAAAAAGGGTACTTACCGTTTTCTGCAGCTAATTTATCTTAAGCCTAACTTATTTCCATGTAGCAAAAGTTTCCCATGGCAACAGAAAGATATCTCGTCCTCGAAGAGGCATTGTGTGTCTACATCAATTATATTTTTGTTACCCCCAACACCAATGCTATATTATAGCCTTTAATTACTGATAAGAACTAGAACTAATCACATCGGCCGGTTTATAATACATAGGAGGCTAATGTTGATTCAGAAATTCACAACCTTCGTATTTATAGCAATTATAGCTCGTATCTTTTTTTCGTAATATTACACGAAACAATGCGAAACATGTGTATCAGACGTCACTAATTGAGTGTGTGTATTGTTTATGTCAGGTTTATAGTTTATATTAACGAAATATGTAAACATAACCTATAACCTCAGAAACTAATACATCTTTCATTACTTGCCAATTCCATAGAAAAAGTTGTTATTTGACTATACCGAATGTGCGGATCTGACTATTGCTACAAAAAACTAACACTTCACTGAGAATCCTGTATACCCATATGAGCGATTCTTTGCTTCAAACCAGTGTTGCCAACATATAAAAGTTTAATCCGTTAGATGGCGCTTGAAATTCCGCCAGATTTGAAAAAAATCTAGTTTGAACTCCATTCTTAAACTTTTGTGTGTACTATGACTTTCCCATGCCAATTAGAAAAAAGATCGTTTGGAAAACATAATCACTTAATTTTTGATACTTACAATGAATATAGCAGTAGTTCCAAATAAATCTTACTGATTTGGTGATTTATGTATGTCTACATTAACGGAAACATGTTTCCCTGATTTCAAATCTTGAATTTGGTTGGATTGATTTTAGACAAAATAGGCGCTAAATTCAAATGAATTCGAACGAACTTTGATCGACTTGCAAGTGATTTCAGCATTGGTTTCTTGTTATTAGCTATTAGTCACTGCAAAGAATTTACCAGTGTATTAAATCATTATATGACAATGTTAAATGTTACAATCCATATCAACATTTTGGTATAATGTATATTATTACAAAAATCCACTAGAACTTAAGCTGGTTTTGCTAGTTTTCCGCTAAAAAATCCGCCAGTAGCTAAACGTGCAATTCTACCGCCAAATGCAATGTTAATTAAGCTAGAACTAGCGGGAAATCCGCTAAATTGGCAACACTGCTTCAAACATGTTTACATGTATTACAAGCGCTGTCAAGTTTGAAAATTTATAAAACCAAAAAACTATTCGATACGACATACGAAGCATAGTAAGAAGTAAGTATTTATATACTTATATGCTATTATTAGCATAGGTTTTTTCTTTGTTAGAATTAAAATTCTTAATTGTCACAAAACTATACATGTTAAACTGCTCGCGATATAAAAATTAAAAAAAAATTAATATTATAATTTAAATAAAAATTTAATTTGACTAAACATACTACAGCAATTACCAGTAAAACGATTTATTCCAGAAATTCGTAGCAGATTTAACCCAATCGCCCATATTTTGCGTCATTTTAGTGAAATGAGATACGCATTTGCCGTGCGGCGGAGTTTCCTCTTCGGGGAAATAATCCGTCGTCAGATCTCTATTTTTATCGTCCAAAACATCGATATACGTCTGCAATAGGATTTTTATTTTAGTATAAATTATATTTTCAAATAAATAAAATAATCCATATAAGTTACATCAAAGCCATCTAACGGGAATAGCAAAAACGACGCATTAATAACATAGCGTCGGTAAATTAGTTTTCTTTTTTTCCTATTTGAATGTTAGAAATTCGCGATTCAGTCGCTGCCTTAACAGCGCCATTCGGGTACCCCGATGAATTCCTGCTCTCCTGTTCAAAAGGTGTCTTGTGCGTCTTCTTACGACGTTTTTCGTGCAGCGCAACTCGCGTTGTTATCGCAAGCGCAAACACATTTCAGCGCGGGTTTCGCCAGGCTAAAGTTAGTCGCCCGTTTGCATATAAAAAAGCCTTACCTCGGCCATGTCCTGTTGTTGGTTTCTGATGACGACTAGGAGTTTCAATGAGCACCGTTCTAACAGCAAACGGACGATTTGTTCCACCTGGAGGCTGGGTGTCACGCGGACGGTGCATCTTCGCCGCTCGAAGTCCACAACAAAGGATACTAATCCTTTAATTTGTACCAGTGTTTCTTCTAAATCGCGCCTGTTTTCCTATGTGTGCGTAATTGGGAAGAAATAGACAATAGATAAGTAGTGTTTTTAGTAACTTCGACGTTAAAATTTCTATAGTTAATTGCGGGAAATTTAAATTTGTTTAAATCGGGAATTACATAGTTAAGATTTGGTATGTAGAACTGATACATAGTAGTCCTCTTCCTAGCATGTCTTCCCCGTACTCTCAACCTAGTGCTATAAGCAGGCGGTGCACTTTTTCGTAACAAATCCACCATGACAGAAGCACGATTGGCTTGCGCGCTATCAGTTCCTCTTAATCTGCAATAATAACGATTTTCCTCCACGATTTGAGCCGAATTTTATCTACCTGATGGATAACGATTCCAGAGCCTCGAAGATACCAAAAGTGGCTATTAACGCCTGATGACAATTATCGTTTTGCACAAAATTCTCTATTATGTCCAAACAAAGTCTTATGACGTCCCTTTCCCGACTTTCCAAGAATGTGGCGGCGCACAAGATGGCTGTCTTTTCCTAAAAAATTGTTTAATCGATGCTATATAATAGATAGAAGTTTAGGCCACAGGAATCTTGAAAGTATTACTTTTATTAATGAGGGATGATTTTTCGAGTTGCTGGTAAGGTCTCTGTATTTCTTCAACGTTGTTATAATGTTGCAATGATCGGCAGTGGAAGAATCATCGCTCGTACCCATGTTTTAAAAATGCTTAGCAGATGAGTAGACAGTTTTCTGATGACGGGTTGTCAGTTTTTTGATGTATGGTAGGATGGTGGTCTATCTACTCCATTTATGTATTGAGAACGTTTGTTTGTGTCACTTTAACGTTATCAATTTCTTATTTTTGAGTATTCGTAAATTCGAATTTTAATTTACTTATACGTGTTAAAAAATTAGTTTCATGACGTACTTAGATATTTAAAATAAGTTAATTATAATGAATGATTCTTTCTGAAAGATACATGAAATACCTTTTACAACATTTTTATAGCGTATTGCCAGTGTAATTAATTATAAGCTGGTTTAAATTTATCAATCTCATCATATATATAAATTCATGGAAAAAATGACATTTTTGATTTACTAGATTTATACCGGAGTAATGTTTTAGAAGATAATTCAGTCGTTATTATGTGTTATTATACGAGGTAACACATATTTTGAACAAAATTAACGTGATGAAAAATGTATAAAGACATTCATAAAATCTTTATTTCAACAAAGTGCAGTTTTAAATGCTGCCCCTTGCAGGGATCTGCATTAACGATGCTCATTTGATGCTTTTCGCTTATAGATGGCAGCAGTAATCTAGTAGCGAGCAATTATTTGATTTTATTTATTCTGAGTCGTTTTAAAAAAAAATATTTAAATCTATTTTGCCGAGTTTTTACAGTTTTAATTTTTTCTATAAAATGCTTGGAATAAATAGAGAAGATACATTTTAACCAGTTTTTAGCAATTCATTAAATGCTTTAGTTAAAAACATATAAATGATTGTGCCGAGAATTGAATGAATAATCATTTTGGTTATATACACTCTGTCTATTTAATTTTTTAAACAACGTCATTGATATATCATACGAGTCAAGACAATCTACTGATTTCACAATTTTTCTTAATTTGCTATTGAAAGAGGAAGCAATGTTTCCGCTTATCTCACAAAAGAAGATATAAGGATTGATTTCTTGAATGTGACAGATACAGATGGCCCTATACTTAAATAGTGCACCGTGTTTCCGATTTCAGTCAGTTATCAAATCTAACCTATAGCATCGTTAGTTTGTGTATTTGGTTTATTATTAGTTATTTCTCGCCCGTTTTTTTTTCGCTTTCTTCTACAAATTGCAAGAAAAAAATATTCTTTTTAGAACATAGAGCTTTCTCTAAAAGTTTTCAGCAGGTAGGTTATTTTGATTAAAGAAAATGTAAAATAAGGTATCCTGTTTATGTATAACAAAGTAAATAAGGAAAACGTAACCTATATTTGAACTCGCATTATATAAACGACTATGGATTGGTGTTTCTGATTGTAAAAATGAAATGTAATTAATTTAACTTTACTAAATTATGATTTTACAATTCAGTACTAACTGGTGTTTAACTAAATTTATTTATTACTTTAAATTATAACATACAATTAGTATAATTATTAAGTGACAAAACTGCATCTCTCAGTTCTTCTATGGTATGCATGCGGTTTCTATAGATCCTATTTTTTAGATAGCCGAACATGAAGTAATCTAATGGGGTTAGATCAGGCGATCTTGGTGGCCATCTTTGTGCTCTAACGAACCTGTCAGCAAAAAACTGTTGAAGATATTGGCAGATTTGTCGAGCAGTATGTGCTGGAGCATTATCGTGCTGAAAATAACCTGCTTCAAGCTCATTTTCTTGTAACTCTGCAATAAACAATTCCAACATCTGTTGGTAACGTTGGGCTGTTACAGTTTCCTCTAAGAAAATTGGCCCTATTATTCGTTGCCTGGACATAGCTAACCAAACTCCAACTTTTACGGGATGCAATTGCGTTTCTCGAAATACGTGTGGCTTTTCTGCAGACAAGATACAATAGTTTTATAAATTGATATGGTCTGTTAGATAAAACCAGGCTTCATCCGAGAAAAATGATTTGTTTAGCAAGTCATCGTCCCTTAAATTGTTATTAAACCAATGACAATATTCCAATGGCCTATCGTGATCTAATGGTAATAATTCCTGTGCCGTAGACACTTTATAGGGATGAAAGTGCCTATAAAATTATAAAATGTAATAAACTATTTCACTTAATGTTAATATTGATTTTTTACCTGTTTGTTGAGCTATTACCACAGATAAATTTCCTTATTTTCTTACAGTATTCAGAAATTGGTTGGTGATATTAGACGTAAATATAAACGATTTGAAAAAAATTATAAGATAAATAATCGAAAGATACTACAACACGCACGCCAATGTCGCTAAATGTCAAGAAAATTCATTTAATGTATGAAATTTGTATGTAGCTAACTTCGCTCATTAAATTGGTAATAAGTATAAATAATTTTTTCCGGAAAACAGTTTTTTTCTTACGACAATCATTTTGAATCACATGGTATGTAGTTTTCATTTTGGGTTCAATACACTTAAAAAGTTGGAATTTTACACACTACAATTTTTTGTGAAAATGAAGTGCACATATGTATATAAAAATACATAAATATATTATTTATTCGTCTTCACAACTATTACATAATTATCACAAGTAAAAGCAGTTAGTTTATGTTATTTGTAATACTATATGCCATGTACCTAACATTTAATTAAAAAAAAAAAAACAGAAGTTTGAAGCATTTTTTTCTGGGAATAGGTATGTGCTAGACAACCTACAGGAAAAGGAACTGTTATCCCATAGCTTCTATTAATCGTCATCAAAGTTTACGCTTTGAAGGCACACACCGTTGACTCTTATATAACCCGACATACAACGAGTTCTTATCAGTAAATTATCATCCGGTTTTCTGGTAGCGTTCTTGGGCTTGCATTTGGTTCCTGATCGAAATTCGTGGGACAAACACTTTCTGGCAGATACTAGAAGTAGCGTCGAAGAAAACAGCACTAACGTGAGGAATAGTAACTTCTTGATGTGCATTTTTGGGGTGAATGAAGTTGGAAGTAAATCTGGAAGGTGTTTAATTAGTTTAGTAATTTAGAAATTTTCTGTTAGGACGGCTATTAAATCTATTGAATACAAATTATTTGCAATGATTTTACACTGGTCGCAATGACGGATACGCATAACACCTATACCTCTACGCATCAATATCCCGTGCGTACTCCTGGAGTACCCCGATACGCTACCTTCTCCCAAACATTGTAAAACTATAAAGTATGACAGTAAATTTATTTAATTACATAATATTTCTTTATTTATTAATTTTCCCCTACCGAGGTTTTTTGGTGTTACAGACACAAAGTTAGTAGGTAATTATTACCCTTGAATAGTAGAAATGCTTAGATTAAGCAGGTAAGTATTATCAGTTCAATATACTTATATTTTGAAAGCAAATAATGGCAATGCTTCAAATAATACTTTTATATATTTCTATCAAATGTAAATAAATTATTAAGGAATAAATATGATGTTTCCAGTTAAGAAAATCTATTTACTCAAATCTAAAATAATTATTTTTGTGGAGAAAATATTATATGTTCATAATGATTTTAGTATATTGATTACATTTGAACTAAAAAATTGTTTCGTCTAACAAATTCACGGGTTTGGAAAACTGAATAAATTTTATTCTCAATATAAATACATTAATACATAATCTTCTTGCTTATGTAGGAAGTTATGTTATTTTCAATATGATGCATTTATATTCAAATTGAGTAATTATTTTTTTGTGTGTACTAGACGCAACATTTCTAATATCACTGAGTATATCAATAAACTAATTAACGAATTTGTACTTACACTTATTATCAATAAATTCCTTACTTGTAACCACAAAACAAAATGTGATAAACGTGTTGTAATATCTTCCCTATTAATCGGGATTAGGATTTCTTAATAGCAAAAAGCTAATTTGCCTATTCTTATGACACGTACACAATCAAGAACAGTTTTTAGTTCTTATCACGACTGCAGTTCAATGCTGACTGACATTTGATAAAAGAAGCCAGCAAGAAACAAATAACTTGTGATTTCATTTCGGTGTCAGATAAAAGAAAAAAATCCGTTTTACGCTTCAATTAAGTGTTACTAAATATATCATATGTATTCACGAACACTTCAAAGATGTGGTTGAAAGGCATTATATAACACATGTTATGATTTCCGACATTTTTTTTTCTGGTTTTATCCATGATATCAGGAAAGAAGGTATGCTCTTTCGAAACTCAAAATTCGTCTTCTCGCGCATATGGCCTTCAGATGCATCATTACAGCAGCTGTTGTTCCTTTAATAATTCGCTGTGTTTATTCATTGTGCCCTATCTTATCGTTAGTTAGCTAATTTTCATTTGACAGTGTAATCACGTGCAACGTGCAACTGTTTTTATGTCATTTCTTTATTTTATTTAACCGTGATTTCAAACTAAAATATTGAAACAACAAAGAGGAATTAACCCGAATTAAAAGACAAAAAAAATATTGGGTAAGATATAAGTTCATTATTAGTTGCAATATAGTTAGGTACATAGAAGTTATATTGTTTTATACTTTTAGATATGTGAATTTATTTATTTCGTGTAGGTATATTGGTGTTTTGTATTTACTATTTATATAAGATGATATTTATATAACATAGAACGCAAAATATAATAGTGAGTAATGATATACAGGTATTCCACGTAACTGGTTCATTAAAAGTTTATGATGTTCTATTATCTACTTATATTTGAGATTTTGGCACCAGTATCTGTTCGATTGGAACTATAAATGCAAAATACCTTAACCAAAATATCACTTCCGGTTGACCGGAAATGGATGTCAACTTTCTTATTTTAAATAGAATGATCTAATTTTTTATTCATTTTTGGATTCTACAACTATAAATACGTCAGTTTTCATTAGCTATTCCTATAGCTACATGTTGCCGTTTTTGAGTTATTTAAGTTTTTCTTTTTTTTTTTGTCATAATCATTGCATCATTGAGAAATTAATATCTCGGTTAATACTGCAAGTAGAGACTCCAAATTTGCTATGTTATGAATGTAGATATTACTCTAAGAAACGGTAAGCACACTTTACATTCTAGCATATTTTCAAATGCAGAAAACTCAATTTTTTAAAATAGAACAGCCTGTATTTTAATTCGGAATTAGGATGTAAATATCATCCCCTATCACTTTATATGAGCATTCCCTATACTTATCTTTAATAGATGTTGAGATATGAGCGATTTTTATTAATTAAGTAGCCCTATCTTTAAATGTTTGTAGCTGGCTCTGAAATGGATTCACGTCAAATTCATGTATTATTTTTGAATAACCATACAAGAATGTCTGTTCGAATAGTCATTTCTATTAATATTGCGTTGTACGAAAGTGTAATTACAATGATATACATAAACACTTTTGGTTAGTCAATGAATTTGACATTAATCCCATTCAGAGCCAGCTACAAACACGCAAAGATAGGGTAAGTTAGTCTGTTTAACAAAAAGTCGTTCATATCTCAAAATCTATTAAGGATAGGTATAGGGAATGCTGATATAAAGTGATAGGGGATGATATTTACTTCCTAATTCCGAATTAAAATACAGGGTGTTCTATTTAAAAAAAAAATGAGTTTTCTGCATTTGAAAATATGTTACTTGTACTATAGTTTTGAACACCCTGTATGTTAGAATGTAAAGTGTGCTTACCGTTTCTTAGAGTTATATCTACATTCATAACATAGCAAATTTGTGTCTCTACTTGCAGTATTAACCGAGATATTAATTTCTCAATGATGCAATGATTATGACTAAAAAAAAAAAGAAAAACTGAAATAACTCAAAAACGGCAACATGTAGCTATAGGAATAGCTAATGAAAACTGACGTATTTATAGGTGTAGAATCCAAAAATGAATAAAAAATTATATCATTCTATTTAAAATAACAATGTTGACATCCATTTCCGGTCAACCGGAAGTGATATTTTGGTTAAGGTATTTCACATTTATAGTTCCAATCGAACAGATACTGGTGCCAAAATCTCAAATATAAGTAAATAATAGAACATTATAAACTTTTAATGAACCAGTTACTACGTGGAATAGCCTGTATATTTTCAATTAATATAAAATTGCTGTACATCTAAATGTAAAATGATTGGCTACATTAAAAGGTAATTGTATTTGGTTGAATAAAATGGTAGCACTATTAAATGGTGCAGGAAATCCATCTATATGCAACAAAATAAAAGAAGGTAACATATTCCACATTAATTAATATTATGTGGGTTAAACTTGTACGATATGGGCTTATGCCATGTACTTTAATACAATAATTGCCATTATGACTTATTTTCGAGCATTTCCGATGGCATCGTTGAGACAAGCTTCTTTGGAATCAGGAATCTCAAAGGATTCAATACACAGAATTTTAAAGGACCATAAAATGAAGCCGTATTTGTTCCATTTGGTTCAAAATTTGAAAGAACAAGATTACAGGAAGAGAGAACAGTTTTGCGAATTTATTTTAACGAGGCACCACGGTGATAATAGCTTTATGGAAAATATATGGACAGACGAAAAGTTAAATTTACAAAGAATGGACTTTTTAACCGCCACAATTCCCATTACTGGAATAACATAAGTCCAAATGCCTGAAAAGAACGATTTTTTCAAGAAAATTGGTATTTTAATATTTACGCGTCAGTAAGGAATGACACGATGGTGATACTACATATTTATAAAGATAATTTAAATAATAATAAATTAAAATAAATTTCCTTATAGCTGTAAGAAATTTGAATATTTTAGGAACTTCATACAATGAGTATTTACAAAATTTTCCTCTGGCGAAATATAATATTTTTTTTTATCAACATGATGGAGCTGCACGACATAACAGTTGAAGATCAATGGTTTGTTAATAACTGACCGTTCTTGTAACATACACCCTTTTTCTACTCTTATCCACGCGTCTCTCCCTAATTTTTTTTTTAAACAAAACCTCTTTTTTTCAGGTCATGTATTTCTAAAATCTTCGTATTACACGAATATTACGGCAATTGTCGGTCGTCAAACAGTTATAAACTGCTCCGTTGGCGTTGAATCTACCCAACTTCAAGGCACTTCTCGCATCAAATTATTTTGACATTTAATGTAAAATTATTTCTCATACAAATATTGGGTGTTTCTTTTACATTTTGTATATGATTCGTATCGAAAATCAATTAAAAATTCAATGATCTTATTTGACAACTGATTACAGATTTCTTTTGAAGAATTAAAATTTTCTGTTTTTGCCGATAGATGTCGATAGTTTGACAGACGTAATTTTTATTAAATTAACTCCCATATTCATAGTCCAGGCAAAATCTTAAGGAAAAGTATGAGACCTTACACCTTAAACAACTTTCTATTTCATAGTCACAATATCGACTGACGTCGGCTATTCTCGGACAAGGATGCTTCCTTGTCCGTTGTCTATTACTATCATATTCTATATTTATATAATCCAAAAATCCCCTTTATCTGCCATTGCACCCCATTAATTAATTAATAAACGATTAATGACATCCAAAATGACAACATATATGTCAAATTTATATCAAGTATTCTTTCCTAAGGTATCCTTAAGGTTCCTAGGGAGCTACCTTAAGATTTTCCTTATGTAAGGTGACCTTAAGGAAAAAATGTTGTCTATGAACCAAAAAGTTTTAGGTCAAGGAGAACCTTAATGAAAAGTATACCTTAAGGAAGCACTATGAATATGGCGGTAAATGCTTTTATAGCTTTTATAGCTTTGCTTGTTTACTGTTTTTGAAACATGATTTTTCTGAAATGTAAATTATTTACCATCTGTAGTTTCCCTGAAATTAGTCCCCTGCATTAACAATTATGAAACAACTTGATGCTTTGAATTGAAATGTTTATGGCGTTTTTAAATTATATCATGGTTTTATAAATTCATGAATTTACAGATTTTTTTGCTCAGAATCCCACAATAAATCGTTTAGGATATAACTTTTATGATCACAATAACTCTAAGAATTGAATAGAAATTATATATTTGTAATTTAATAAATACTATTAGTAAAGTAATTTTTTTTTAATCAAAACATTTCTCCTTATGCATAACTTAAAACGAATACTCCGTTTTCATTTGTCGTCCGAAATAACTGTATTTGGAAGGCACAGTCCATTTATTCTAGTATGACCTTGCATACAACGGGGTTTTATCATTACATTATCTTCGTGTGGTGAAGCGATGGCGTCCTTGGGCTTACATTTTGTCCCTGATCGAAACTCATGCGGTTCACATTTCCTAGCGTACGCCAACGGTAAGATCGCACAAAACAGCAGCAGACTGAGCAGCACTAACTTGTGAACCTGCATTATTTTATTCGCTAAACGCAATTGAAACCGATCTAAAAGAGATTCGATGAGATCACTTGGTATTTCCTGGAAAATGTTCCAAAGATGATTTGCGCATATTTATTTATACAATAAATACTACTCACTTGTCGCTAATTTTGGCTTATTTTTGTAAGTATTTAATCTAAGCCTTAGTTTTTTTTCTGTTCGGTGTAAGATTCCTGATGTTTGGCGCTTTTACACACTACATGCAATCACGAACTGTGGTGTTGTTATCGTAAACGCGGTTCAATGTTGACTGACATTGATAAAAACGGCAAAAAACCCGTCATGTGAGATCATAGAATGTAGAAGTATGCATATTCCGAAGTAGTGTTTACAGATTATTATTATTTATAGATTGGTAATGATTTTAGATTAGTTTTTAGGTTTTTCTTTTTTTAAAACCTCAGTTCTTATTTGGAAGAACAAAGAGTTATTCAGTACACTATTAAAAAATATTCTTAATAATAATAATAATAATAATAATAATAATAATAATAGTAATAATAATATATTTGCCCAACAGATTGCTCCAAATAAAGGACAAAAAAAAATACAATTCATGTAGTTGTACAAAAAAAAAACACAAAAATGTAAACATAAAGAGTACTTGAGCTGAGTTTAAACGCTAATATAAAAACATTTGTATGTGCAAAACAAAAATTAACAAATTATGACAACTGCTTATTTGCTATTGACAATATTTCCTGCAGAGGTGTAAAATGTATGTCACAGAGCGATGATATTAAATTAAAGATACGTAACATTGATACTATAGGAGAATTCAGGGAAGAGTTTAGACGTGCATATGGTGCGTAGAACGTGCTTGTGTATCTTGAGGAACCGCAAGGAACAAAGAATTGTAGACGTGATAAAAGGTAAGGAGCATCAATATTGTTATTTGCTAGATTATAGACAAATTTTATTGATTGTAATTGTCGTCTAACTTCCAACGACTCAACATCGAATTGCTGAAGTAGAAGCTGGTAGTCATAACCAATCTCAGGGTAAGAGCCTTCTTGTTTAAAGTATAAATATTTTAAAAGCTTCCTTTGAACTTTCTCCAGTGCTTCTTTATGCGAAGAGTAGAATGGATTCCAGATCAAAGACCCATATTCCAACTTAGATCTGACAAATGAGTAGTATAGTAGCTTAATTGTATCAGGATGAAACGAAGAAGAGCTTCTAATTAAAAATCCTAACATCTTCATAGCTGATAGTACAATCTTCTCTCGATGCGCAGAAAAAGTAAGGGAAGTATCAAGGTAAATCCCCAAATCCCTCACAACGCTCTCACGGATAAGAGAAACTCCATTAATAGCATAGTCAAATAAAGTGAGATTTTGTTTTCTGGTGTAGCTTATAGATCTGCACTTATCGACATTTAATTGTAGACCATTAGCGTTACACCATTCAGTCAGCCGATCGATTTGGTCTTGTAGATAATAACAATCGTTGATGGAAGTTACTGCGGTAAAAATTTTGAGGTCATCCGCAAACATACATTTATCAATATTAATGCAATCCATTAAATCATTAATAAACAAAATAAACATGAGCGGTCCAAGATTGGAACCTTGTGGGACCCCTGAGCTAGCGTGAAACGTTTGAGATTTATAGCCGTTATAAGTAACATATTGAACTCTGTCAGACAGGTAAGTTTCAAACAGTGTAACTAGGGAATCGCTAAAGCCAAATGTCTTCATTTTTTGCAGCAAAACTTTGTGTTGAATTCGATCAAAAGCTTTCGATATATCCGTGTAAATAGTATCCACTTGTCCACAGGAGTCGAACTGATCAAGTGTATATTGGGTAAAATGTGCCAAATTGGTTACTGTAGATCGTTTTTCCATGAATCCGTGTTGGTCTGGAGATATAAAGTTTTTCACTAATGGATATATTCTAGAATAAAGAACAGATTCAATTCTTGGAAATTTATACACTATGTATCAGCCAAATGGAATAAATTTGATGATAAATAAATGGGTCCGTGTTTTTTTATTATTTTTTATTTTAAATACTACACCCTGTATATTATTAAATTTTTGGATTCTTCAGAAAATTCTAGACATATTTCATGTACAATTTCCTATACCTATCTTCAACTGTTTAGAAAATATTAAGTGTTTTCAGTTTTTTTTTTGCAAAAAATAACATTAAAGAAAGAACATTATTTGATTACAGAAATTCCCTACAACACACTCAAATTAGTTTTTGAGTAATCTGTTTATTTCTTGATATTGTAAAAAACCAAAAAAAAACATTCCTTTTTACCGATATGAAGTAAACAAAAACTGTAAATACTTTTGTTTACCTTTGCTTAAAACGCATAGCCTTAGCAAATTGTTATCTGCCTGTATGACAGTTTAGTTGTCAGTGTTATAGTCGTTTGAATTTCGCTAACTGCATATCAGATAAGTGTGAATATCTTTAAGCTAACAAAATTTTTTTCTTTCAAATGGAACATGGTATTTTTTACTAGCTACAGCATTGAATGCAGCGTAAAATTCTACATTGACTGACATTAGGGTTTCGTATATACATTTTTGATAGTTTTTGAGATATTAGCATTTGTAACGGAACGGGTTTTCTTGTCTGGAAACTTTTGGGGATGGCTAGCCCAAATTCAAATGAGACAAGCCAAATTCCGTCTCGCAGACAACCCCTCCTGCTCTTTTGACCGGCGAGCTACTGCTGGGAAACAAACTTTTTGTTCGGTAGCGAATGGTTTTAGTAATTTTAGCCAAAGATGTTTCCCAACTGTGTTTTCCACTGTCAGTCGAAGCAGGGCCGTTAGTTAGCCTAATGGTTGTCGACTTACCCTTCTCGTCGGCTTTCTTTTACCGATGATAACTTCCTCTCCAACCCCTTCCTAAGGGTTCAAACTGAACTTCTTTTAAATGGCGAAATAATAGAACGACTTATATTTTTACAATTATGTATTGAATATTTTAAGACATTGGAAAAAAAAAACTAACAAACTTCACAATTAAATAAAATAACAAGTGAACAAAAGGAAACAAAACACAAATTTTGTATTGTTGAATATTTTAAAATTTGATACTGTTGATTAACATAAGCTCAGGTAAATTTTCCTTACAAATTTTCGTTAAGGGAGAGAGAGAGAGCGAACGAGTTACGGTTTTCACGTAATTGCATTGGTTAGTTTTAAGCAGAAATTTTGAACATCCTACCAGCCGATGTGGGAAAAATAATTCTTCTCGTAATCCAAATTTTAAGGCACAAAAACTTTGCACAACACCCACAAAAATTTAAGCCAAGAAATGGGGGATTTTAAACGTGTTTAACACAAAATCACTGAACGCCTCTCGAGGAAAGCTTTTGCTTCCTGTTCTTTTTTCTTTAAGCGTATTTTGACTACAATTTCTAAAAAGGAAGTTTTAATTTCAAGTTTTGGAAACGCCCGATACGAAATTAGAGACGCGTGCTTTTACTTTAGCTGTAACGAAGTCCACGAAATTAATTAATTCAAAATAGCTATGTTAAGGGTTTTTATAAACTATGATTGTGACGTCATTTTGCACCGATAACTAGTTTCGCTTCTCTTTACAGGAGGGCGCAAGTATGACCGAAGGCGTTATTTTTCTGACTTTCAGACGTCCTACTTGAGAGGACCGTGCGAATTGCTGAACGGCAAATGTAACGTACAATAAACAAGGAAGCAGATAACATACAAAGTAATACCATATTATTTTAATTACGCGAGTCTTTAAACGAAAATAGATTATGTTTCCTGTGAGGCAGACGCTACTCAGCAAATGCCACGGTACCTATCAACTACGTATTAATAAAATGAATTTAAATACTCGCATTATACAGGATGGAATTTCGAATTCTTACACATTTATTGCCTAACATATGACGAATTTTCAAGTTTCGCGCAAATAAAACGTTTTTCTTTCCTAAAAAACACTTTGTATATTATGTTTCAGTAAATTCATTTTTTTATGTGTATTTGTCATTTACAATTTATTTGTGTTAGGTGTTATATTACTTTTATATATTTTTTTTTGTTTATATTGACATGTTCAACGCACTATATACTGTAACACTGAATAAAAAATTAATGGATCGTTAAAAGTAGTTCCATTCCATTTAAAATAAAAAAGTTGATATCAACACCCTGTATACCAAAAGTGCTATAAAGTTGAAAATATTCCTTAAATAGATTACAGTGGGCCATTAGTACACTGTAGTAAGTTTCAAAATTAAATAGGAATTAATTCCGAAACCATACTCACAATTTTTTTTGAGCTTCTAGTTCCTACTAGAATTGTTGTTGGGAGTTGTCCTTTCAACAATCACGGCTTCTGTTCGATATTTATCTGGTAAGTACGCCAGATTAATTATTTATAATCGTATTTAGTTTGATATTTCTGCTAAATATGTTCTATTACTGGAATGAAATAGGAAAAGCGCCATCTGTGGGACAATTTCTGTAATATATAGAAGTGTTTAACGTATTTGTTGTATTATAAAGGCAGAAAACATGTTAGCTTTCAAGTAAGGTCACGTGGATAATGAAACTTCCCGTAGAGGGCGTTATTGTATAATACATAGATTCGCAATGGAAATTTCTAGAGCGAATTTACTAGGAAAATCAAGAAAAATGTAGATTTATCCAGAACCAAACGCGTCAAATATAAACATATGTGCGACCGAAGGAAATAAATAAATCGGTGAAAATAAATAGTAGTATTTACTTGAATAAGCTTAATACGTGTTTTTTTTTGTAGTTTTTAGTTATTTAATAATTAATGTTTTGAGTAATATTATTTTATTTTTGTTAGAGCCGGTTTACGTGTACGAGAATTTTTACATAAATCATAACAAAAATTATCTCGAAAATTTCGGTGAGAATTTTCGTAAGAGATTTTGTCGCGACAGTTTCAGGTCGTTTTACACAGGAATAAGATTACTTCCATTTGCAATTCTAAGTTGTAACCGGAATTTAAACAATTATGAACCAAATGTTTAACCGTAATCAAATACCAATTTAATTGAACAAATGCGCCTGCTTATAACAACAAATATCGTGAAAATTCCAGTTAAAATTTATTCCCCTGTAAAATGACCTGAAAGTGTCGTGACAAAATTTCGTATGATAATTGTCACCAAAATTTTCGGTATAAATTTTGTTATAATTTGCGTAAGAATTCTCATACGTGTAAAACGGCTCTTAGACTACAAGTGAAGAAATAAATACTTTTATTAAATTATATCGCCCGTCTAAATAATTGCAAATTTAAACAGAATGTTAAAATCTTTATTAGTACCACTATAAAATCATTCATCAGAATATTAATTTTACTACCGACAGGGTGTTAACCTTTTCGGTCTTTCACTGAAACCTTTTCTCCTCCAACTTGACGCACTCATTTTTAATCCTGACATAACCCTCTTGGCAGGGAACGGTACGAATTAAATGGTTGCATGCTACTGGCGTATTTCCTATGTTTGTCCCGGCACTTTCCCGAAATCGTTTTAAACATGCCTGGTCCACAGCGTTTGGCCTCCGTCACCATGAACATAACAAAACAGAGAAGGGTTATAATCGGTAAGACTCTCATTTCAGGTTATGAAGATTTTTTTCTGTAATTTTACAATGTGTTAGTAATTACCATTATTAGGTATATTAATAAAAAAATATATATCTCACCTTATTTAAGGTATTTATTGTGAATTATACAACTTCTGGTGATACCACAGAGAAGCTTTCATTTAATAAGTGGTTAATTGAACTGTATTGTCAAGATGAGACTGTGGAATGTAATGTAATAATGTAATGACAAGGATGTTATTGTTCAGGAAGTGGTTTTGGATATGTATAATCTATTCTTATCTTTGTTATTTAGAGACGATTGTAATATATAAACAATAGATAAACATTTACAATTGTTTAAAATGTTAAATAAAAAACGTGCAAAAAAAATGCAATTCTTTGAAGCAGCTGACTCACAAAGCTGTAACGTGTTTGCTGCTTGTGGTAAACGCCTTATGTAGCAACCTATCATATCCCACACAGAAGAGAATTTCCACTTTCTGTTCGTGTATGAAGTTCTGACATATTACCAGCGACTTTTTACACTTTTACATTAACAATGCAGTCAATTGTTTTGTTGAGATTTCAACTTCCTTGGAGATGTTGCAATTTTCCTGGGACATCATTATATAGGGTATTCCACGTAACTTGTTCATTAAAAGTTTATGATGTTCTATTATTTACTTATATTTGAGATTTTGGCACCAGTTCGATTGGAACTATAAATGCAAAATACCTTAATCAAAATATCACTTCCGGTTGACCGGAAATGGATGTCAACATTGTTATTTTAAATAGAATGATATAATTTTTTATTCATTTTTGGATTCTACAGCTATAAATACGTCAGTTTTCATTAGCTATTCCTATAGCTACATGTTGCCGTTTTTGAGCCAGTTTTTCTTCTTTTTTTTAGTCATAATCATTGCATCATTGAGAAATTAATATCTTGGTTAATACTGCAAGTAGAGACTCCAAATTTGCTATGTTATGAATGTAGATATTACTCTATGAAACGGTAAGCACACTTTACATTCTAATATACAGGGTGTTCAAAACTGAGGAACAAAGTGACATATTTTCAAATGCAGAAAACTCATTTTTTTTAAATAGAACACCCTGTATTTTAATTCGGAATTAGGAAGTAAATATCATCCCCTATCACTTTACATGAGCATTCCCTATACCTATCTTTAATAGATTTTGAGATATGAGCGACTTTTTGTTAAACAGACTAAGTAGCCCTATCTTTAAATGTTTGTAGCTGGCTCTGAAATGGATTCACGTCAAATCATGTATATTTTTGAATAACCATACAAGAATGTTTGTTCAAATAGTCGTTTCTATTAATATTGCGTTGTACGAAAGTGTAATTACAATGATATACATAAACACTTTTGGTTAGTCAATGAATTTTACATTAAACCCATTCAGAGCCAGCTACAAACACGCAAAGATAGGGCTACTTAGTCTGTTTAACAAAAGTAGTTCATATCTCCAAAATCTATTAAAGATAGGTATAGGGATGCTGATATAAAGTGATAGGGGATGATATTTACTTCTTAATTCCGAATTAAAATACAGGTGTTCTATTTTTTAAAAAAAGAATACTTAGTCTGTTTAACAAAAGTCGCTCATATCTCAAAATCTATTAAAGATAGGTATAGGGCATGCTCATATAAAGCGATAGGGGATGATATTTACTTCCTAATTCCGAATTAAAATACAGGGTATTCTATTTAAAAAAAATGAGTTTTCTGCATTTAAAGACATGTCACTTTGTTCCTCAGTTTTGAACACCCTGTATGTTAGAATGTAAAATGTGCTTACCGTTTCTTAGAGTTATATCTACATTCATAACATAGCAAATTTGGAGTCTCTACTTGCAGTATTAACCGAGATATTAATTCTCAATGATGCAATGATTATGACTAAAAAAGAAGAAAAACTTAAATAACTCAAAAACGCAACATGTAGCTACAGGAATAGCTAATAAAAACTGACGTATTATAGTTGTAGAATCCAAAATGAATAAAAAATTTATCATTCTATTTAAAATAAGAAAGTTGACATCCATTTCCGGTCAACCGGAAGTGATATTTTGGCTAAGGTATTTTACATTTATAGTTCCAATCGAACAGATACTGGTGCCAAAATATCAAATATAAGTAAATAATAGAACATCATAAACTTTTAATGAACCAGTTACGTGGAATAGCCTGTATAATACATAACTTGTTGATTGGTCCTGTCATTCTTCCTGTGAGGTTAAAAGCGCACAATTACCTTCAATTTCTTATTGACGAACTGTCAAGTGTTTTAGAGGATGTCCCACTGAATGTTTGACGAGACATGTGGTTTCACATGGATGGGGCATCACCACATTTCGGAATTGTTGTCCGAAATTGGGTTAATGTCAATTATCCAAGATGGATTGGTCGAGGTGGTCCTGTTGCATAGCCACCCAGATCACCTGATCTTAATCCCTTTGACTTTTATTTATTGGGGTACATTAAAAATTTAGTCTACGCGAAAGTTTCAAACAGACAAGAAGAGTTGTTGGATCGTATTCATCTGGCTGCCGAGCAAATCCGACAAAACAAGCATGAAATTCGGATAAGTACTTCTTCAGATGGCTTACGGGCACAAGCCTGCATTCAACAGGGAGATGGACATTTCGAAAATATTATTAATTGAACTTTTTTAAATAAAATCAGTTTGTATTGACTTTAGGATTACATTTTTTTTTTTTCATGATCTGACAATCGTATTCATAGGTCTGTAACTTTGAAACAAATAAAAATATATATACCATGTGATTCAAAATGATTGTCGCAAGAAAAAAACTGTTTTCCGGAAAAAATTATCTATACTTATTACCAATTTAATGAGCGAAGTTAGCTACATACAAATTTCATACATTTAATGAATTTTCTTGACATTTAACGATATTGGCGTGCGTGTTGTAGTATCTTTCGATTATTTATCTTATAATTTTTTTCAAATCGTTTATATTTACATCTAATATCACCAACAATAGTATTTCTGAATACTGTAAGAAAATAAGGGAATTTATCTGTGGTAATTAGCTCAACAAACAGGTAAAAAATCAATATTAACATTAAGTGAAATAGTTTATTACATTTTATAATTTTATAGGCTTATCATACACTTCAGCGCAATGAGCTGTCAAAAGAAAGTTACATTTTCATCCCTATAAAGTTTCTACGGTACAGGAATTATTACCATTAGACCACGATAGGCGATTGGAATATTGTCATTGGTTTAATAACAATTTAAGGGACGATGACTTGCTAAACAAATCATTTTTCTCGGATGAAGCCTGGTTTCATCTAACAGACTATATCAATTTACAAAACTATTGTATCTGGTCTGCAGAAAATCCACACGAATTTCGAGAAACGCAATTGCATCCCGTAAAAGTTGGAGTTTGGTTAGCTATGTCCAGGCAACGAATAATAGGGCCAATTTTCTTCGAGGAAACTGTAACAGCCCAACGTTACCAACAGATGTTGGAATTGTTTATTGTAGAGTTACAAGAAAATGAGCTTGAAGCAGGTTATTTTCAGCACGATAATGCTCCAGCATATACTGCTTGACAAACCTGCCAATATCTTCAACAGTTTTTTGCTGATAGGTTCGTTAGAGCACAAAGATGGCCACCAAGATCGCTTGATCTAACCCCATTAGTTTACTTCATGTTCGGCTATCTAAAAAATAGGATCTATAGAAACCGCATGCATACCATAGAAGAACTGAGAGATGCAGTTTTGTCACTTAATAATTATACTAATTGTATGTTATAATTTAAAGTAATAAATAAATTTAGTTAAACACCAGTTAGTACTGAATTGTAAAATCATAATTTAGTAAAGTTAAATTAATTACATTTCATTTTTACAAGCAGAAACACCAATCCATAGTCGATTATATATATCGTCCATATAATGCGAGTTCAAATATAGGTTACGTTTTCCTTATTCATGACAGATCCGTTTACGTTCTTATGTTCCAACACTGACTTAGTTCAAACCTTCATTACAAACACGCGGCATATACCTACACCCTGTTACTATCTATAAGAGCGGAATTGACAATCATTTTGAATCTCTATGTACAAGCTTTGCGTTTTTGTTACTTGAAGTGAAGTCATTTTACACTCCCAAAATTTGAACATAACGATATGGGACAGCTTGTATAGATATTTTCTAATATATTTCAGAATGCATTATTTATAATCTTTAGCGATGATATAAATAAAAGTGCATTTAAATAAGATCTTATAATGTTTATTATTAGTACTATAATATCATACATCAGAATGTTATTGATTTTACCACCTTTTTTGATTTTTCACCCAAACTTTTTCGTCTCCAACTTGACGCACTCCTTTTTAATCCTGACATAACCTTTTTGGCAGCGAGGACGAGCGATGTTATTGCTTTCTAATGTCCCGTACTTCTTATATTTGTATCGGCATTTTCCTGAAACCGTTTTAAACATGCCTGGCTTACAGCGTTTGGCTTCCACCCCCATGAACATAAGAAGACAGAGAAGGACTATAATCGGTAGGATTCTCATTTTTCAAGGCAGATTATAAAGATTCTTTTCTGTAATTTCAAAATGTGTTAGTAATAAAATTACTACTATTAGATAAATAAATAAAATTTTATCTTACCTTATTAAATTGAGGCCTTTATTGAGAGTTTATAAGATATGACGTTGCTACAGTTACATAAAAGCTTCCGCTCATACGGTGAATTGAATCGAAACTGAAGCATTATCATGATTAAACTGTGGAATAATACATAAAGAAGGAAGTCAGTGTTCAGGAAGTGGTTTTATGTCTGCGACAATCTTTTTCTTTGACATTTAGAGACAAGATAAGAATAATATTTTATTAAATTTGTTATAGCAGCGATAGACAGAAGAAATACCACTTTAATTTTCGAGTTATTTAAAGATATTTCGGAATGAAGCATACAAAATTTTGGAAGAAAATTAAAATTCTATAGTGAGTAATAAGTATTATTAGAGGACTTGCTTTAGTACAGCATTATAGGTTGTCTACGAGAGTTTATCTCTGTGTCTGTCATGGGATAACTAATTATAAGTTGTTCAAATCGGTGCGTGAACACAATGTCACGATCCTAAACCATAATACCTTGTTAGAAGGTCGAAATGGACGATTTTCTTGTCATATATCACGGGGGTTTCTTTAATAACAGCTTGCTGTGGGAACTGCATTTCTGATGCCGGATTTCTTCACCGAATAATACGTTAAAATTCTAATAATGTCGGTGCATGGTTATGCAGTGGTACACTGAAAAATCCATTTGGTTGATTCAATGAAATTTTAGTTGTATTGATTAAAATCTTTATTTAAGTATGAGCAAACATAATTTTGTTAGCTTTTATATATTTAATAGCTTTAATAGAATTAAACAAATAAAATATTTTGCTCAAATAAAAAGTTTTATCGGATCAAATGAATGTGATACTTAAAATAACTAATTATTTGCTTCGCCCAACAATATATTTGTTTGTTCATTAGATTCTATTCAACATAACTAAAGTTTGATTGGGTTAACTAAATGTGTTTTTCATTACAGCAATTTTGGAGATCTCTTCAGAAACAAATTTACGTACTCTATCTTTATGTAATTAGTATTGAGTACAGTGTCCTTTTAAGTCACACAACTAGGAAATTATTTGCTTCGCCCAAAAATATATTTGTTTGTTCATTAGATTCTATTCAACATAACTAAAGTTTGATTGGGTTAACTAAATGTGTTTTTCATTACAGCAATTTTGGAGATCTCTTCAGAAACAAATTTACGTACTCTATCTTTATGTAATTAGTATTGAGTACAGTGTCCTTTTAAGTCACACAACTAGGAAATTATTTGCTTCGCCCAACAATATATTTGTTTGTTCATTAGATTATAGTCAATAATATTAAAGTTTGATTGGGTCAACCAAATGGGTTTTTTCATTGCAGGAATTTTAGAGATCTCTTTAGAAGCATATTTACGTACTATATCTTTACGATATTAGTATTAAGTACAGTGTCCCTTTAAGTCACACAACTAGGAAATTATTTGCTTCGCCCAACAATATATTTGTTTGTTCATTAGATTATAGTCAATAATACTAAAGTTTGATTGGGTCAACCAGATGGGTTTTTTCATTGCAGGAATTTTAGAGATCTCTTTAGAAGCAAATTTACGTACTATATCTTTATGATATTAGTATTGAGTACAGTGTCCTTTTAAGTCACACAACTAGGAAATTATTTGCTTCGCCCAACAATATACACAGAGATTCAAAATGATTGTCAATTCCGCTCCTATAGATAGTAACAGGGTGTAGGTATATGCCGCGTGTTTGTAATGAAGGTTTGAACTAAGTCAGTGTTGGAACATAAGAAAGTAAACGGATCTGTCATAAATAGGAAACGAACCTATATTTGAACTCGTATTATATAAACGACTATGGATTGGTGTTTCTGCTTGTAAAAATGAAATGTAATTAATTTAAACTTTACTAAATTATGATTTTACAATTCAGTACTAACTGGTGTTTAACTAAATTATTTATTACTTAAATTATAAGATACAATTAGTATAATTATAAGTGACAAAACTGCATCTCTCAGTTCTTCTATGGTATGCATGCGGTTTCTATAGATCCTATTTTTTAGATAGCCGAACATGAAGTAATCTAATGGGGTTAGATTAGGCGATCTTGGTGGCCATCTTTGTGCTCTAACGAACCTGTCAGCGAAAAACTATTGAAGATATTGGCAAGGTTTGTCGAGCAGTATGTGCTGGAGCATTATCGTGCTGAAAATAACCTGCTTCAGCTCATTTTCTTGTAACTCTGCAATAAACAATTCCAACATCTATTGGTAACGTTGGGCTGTTACAGTTTCCTCGAAGAAAATTGGTCCTATTATTCGCTGCCTGGACATAGCTAACCAAACTCCAACTTTACGGGATGCAATTGCGTTTCTCGAAATCGTGTGGATTTTCTACAGACCAGATACAATAGTTGTAAATTGATAATGTCTGTTAGATAAACCAGGCTTCATCCGAGAAAAATGATTTGTTTAGCAAGTCATCGTCCCTTAAATTGTTATTAAACCAATGACAATATTCCAATCGCCTATCGTGATCTAATGGTAATAATTCCTGTACCGTAGAAACTTTATAGGGATGAAAATGTAACTTTCTTTTGACAGCTCATTGCGCTGAAGTATAAAATTATAAAATGTAATAAACTATTTCACTTAATGTTAATATGAATTTTTTACCTGTGTGTTGAGCTATTACCAGCGATAAATTCCTTTTTCTTACAGTATTCAGAAATACTATTGTTGGTGATATTAGATGTAAATATAACGATTTGAAAAAAATTATAAGATAAATAATCGAAAGATACTACAACACGCACGCCAATGTCGCTAAATGTCAAGGAAATTCATTTAATGTATGAAATTTGTATGTAGCTAACTTCGCTCATTAAATTGGTAATAAGTATAGATAAATTTTTCCGGAAAACAGTTTTTTTCTTACGACAATCATTTTGAATCACATGGTATTTGTTTGTTCATTTGATTCTAGTGAATAATACTAAAGTTTGATTGGGTCAACCAAATGGGTTTTTTCATTGCAGCAGTTTTAGAGATCTCTTCAGAAACAAATTTACGTATTCTATCTTTATGATATTAGTATTGAGTATAGTGTCCTTTTAAGTCACATAACTAGGAAATATTTTGACGTAAATATGACAAAGGACAATCGCAGAAATTTAGGTAGTTGCTTGTGCAATTCTCATTTATTTGATTTGTATTTAGTTATTCTAATTTTTAAAGTAATCTTTGGGTAGTATTTTTTTTGTTGTATTCATTCTTATTTTTACTAGATATGTTGCATGTTTAGCTGTACTCAGGCGCGTATACAGGGATAATTCTCCCTCCCCATGAGCCAGCGGAATATATGTAGTTGTAAATTAAAAAAGAAAGCAGTCATCCTTCTTTTTCCTTCCACTATAATTTTAATTAAAAGCTTCGTTAGAAAAAAGAATTTTGTGTCAATTTTTTGCGTGATTTCAAGAATTGTATGGATTTGCGAAAAATAGGCAACCGGCGATTATTTCATTCAACTTTTATAGAAGCAATTTTTGGCCTGTAAAAGAGGTTCGTACACACATAAAAAGAAATGTTCAATTTAAAGAAATTTTACTTAAGTTAAGAATATCATTGTTTCATATATACGCAAATAAATATATTCTTGGAACAAAAATAATGTTTATTTAATTTTTAAGAGAAAAATATCTTAATCCAAAAAAAAATCGTCATTGAATTAAATAAAACTTACTATTAGTTGAAACATTGGAGTCTCAGCCTAGGTATGTAGATATCTTAGTACGAGAATATTTTTCATTGAATGAAGCTTTATTTTCTTGCAAAGAAATTTGAATTTTACTCTAAAGAAGAAATACACTTTTAATTCAAGAGATTACCTTTGGTTAGGAAAAGAAGACTTTTACTTGAACTAAATATTTGTTATTTTGAAAGAAGATTGTAGTTTTATTTACAACAATACTGCTGTTTTCTAAAATGTATTTTTATACGTATATAAAACCTGCCACTAACATCAAACTGGATACTAGATATATATCTCTATCTAGTATTCTATTTGGTATTGATGGTAAATTTTTTATAAATAAAAAAACAATTTTAGAAAATATAGCAGTTTTGTAAATAAAACCACAATCTTCTTTCAAAATATATTTAGTTCAAGTGAAAGTCTTCTTTTCAGATTGTTTTTACATTTCTTTAGTTACCATAATAATAATAATGTTATTACTATTATAACATCATTTATATTAAAAAAAAGGTATTCTGAACATAAATTTATTTCTTATTTATAATTTTGGCGTTATAGGAAAAGACGTGTTGCAGCACTATAGCACACACCTCACAAAGAGACTATACATTTTCTAATTTTCCGCAATGTGCAGTCGAATTTTCTGGATCCTTTAATTAGGCTTTAATCTTCAGCTGTTCTTCCAAACATCGGCAGTCACTTGTTGCTCCTTTATTAACATTTCAAAATCTTCGGATATCTGAAGAGATACATTATTTTACAATGAATACATATACTTCACAATAAATAGCAGATAAGAAGATGTGGTATAATAGTTGGTATATTTTTACTTGTTAGTGCAACCAAGCACTCGAATGTAGGGCCATGCTGTTTTTATTTTTATTTTTCACCTCAATTAAACAACATAATTATAATTATTTATTTATTAATTTATACAGCTTATGGCTAGCAAACATTCTATACTCTTCTAATTATTGCCTTTTAAAGGTTTGTTGTAGACCGAGAAAGCTTAAGATTACTTAAATCCGAGAAATTAGACAGGATATGTTGATTTACAAAAGAAAAACATACCTTCGCATGGATAAAAATACTATTTACAGTTTCCAAAGCTGGTGTTTCCAATGGTTTTTTTCGACATTTTGTAGCCCCGTTGGAGGCAGTAAATGCAGAGGAATTAAGAATTGGTAGGCAAATTTTAAATCTGTAATTAAATATACGTTAAGTGAGTCTATAAATTGGCAAAAGATAATTACCTTTCAAAAACTTCCATTATCAAAAAGCTTAAGTACGGTTCTGCAGTTTAAAAATAAAGCAGTTAAACCTTGAATTACTTACCGACTTCCTGCTATTATATATACAATTTAACGTATTTAGCACCACCGCAATTCACATTTCTATCTTCGATGCATGCACTCAACTACTGCATTATTGGTAATCGTTCGAGTGTCACGTAGCCAAATTCACCCCACCGCAAAAATGACATCATATATGTTAAAACGAATTTTCTCCTTAACATAAGTATTTATAAGATTTATCTCAAATATTAAAATCCTTAATAAAAGAATTTATTTTCTTAATTCAAATATCTGATCCACTCTTTCGTTGCCTCTTTTATTTCTTAGATCGAAAAATTTATTTCTTGGAGAAAATATATTTTTCTTAAAACAAGCCTTATAACCAAGAATATTATCGCTTACAACCAAGTAAAATACTTGTTTCTATACAAGAATAATTTCTTATTTCCAATACAGATATATTTGAAAGAAGTAAAACTTTTTAAAGAAATATATTTACTTAACTGAAGAAATCCTTTTTATGTGTGTATGATCAGAGATTCTTATTCGATGCATGACACACCTGTTTAAGTATAATTTCTCGCACGTTGTGTGTCCCAGACACCCATTTTCAATCACGCTAGATTACCCAATCCGACTTGGAACAACGGCCGTCTAGCCGAAACGTCCGACTCTATAACTAATATTGTTCTATACGCCCGTCTGCCTATTAAAAAGACTGAATACGCGAACAAAAATTCACTAACGCCGACAGCAACGGGAGTATAATAAATCGCCCGTATGATATAAGCGAACTTAAGTCTAGCACGTTTAAATATACAACACCCGAAAAACATCATCAATCGTCCTCCGGCCGGTCAGAAAACGTATGGATACTAGAGAATAGACGATACGGTCGCTGTCTATTTTTATGTGGCGGATCGTACGCGATAGTGCGCTACCGCAAACGGGCCGTGAGAATAAGAAAGGGTTCTGTCACTGGCCGTCGGTAAGTGACGATCTAGAAAAATAAATAAGCGCTATTCGTAAGTTCAGCGTCGATTTCTTTATTGTAAATCGTACGCGTCGTTCCGGCTTATAGGAAGCGACTAATGATACGCTTATTGCCGGCGATTCTGTGAGTTCACGGTGAGTCCGTGGCGGAACGTAAATCAGATGAAGCGTCTTCGGTAGTATTTTAGTCGGAGACAGCGGCTTTGATGTTTACTAAGGTGTCTGTTGACACATTTAGAATCACCCCCATATAGCAAAAAGTAGATTCTAAATAAAAGCTATCTTAAACAGAGAGAAAATAATCGAGGAAAGAGAAATTCTTATGTTTGAGTTTTCCCTATTTTGAATAAATTTCTCTAAACACTTCTGCAATACACATAAATGCAACATGATCAATTAAATTTACCCTTTAGCAGGCCACGATTTTATTTATTCAAAATATCGTGTTGGTTGTGATAAATAAAATACATCTGTCATGTGTACTGTGTACTGTATTCGTTTATTGACACTCAAAAATGTTTACAATAAATTATAAACGTTTTATTATCGAATCATCCCCAGTGACCAACTATATTTATTTCATAGTTTATAAATATTTAAAAAATATTAAATCCTTCTTGAATATTAGTTATATTAATATGATATGCATAATAAATTTAATAGAAATTATTAGGAAAACATTTAAAATATATATATGTTATTAGCATTAATAAATTTTATTGCAAATGTTTTCTCAATTATATTTTTCATAACTCTGCAAGAATATTTGCTTTGTATTTGTAAATATTTTATTTCATATAAAAAAAAAGATTGAATTTTTGCTTTTGTACATTTGGTGCGGTAGGACGAAATAATATAAATGGGTAAATATGCATACATATTAAGCAGGTATGTATCTATTTAAAATTATAGTTTAAAGATTAAATTAGATAATATATATCTATATGATTTAATTAGTATCTAAAGTTGAGTGCTGTAACTTTCTATTAATATACCTGCTTTTTGTTATATTATTTGTAATATTTGTAGGTTGTGAACTCACACAACACCTCTATTCATGTAGGTCAGTGCGGTGTTTATGATTTAGTATGTTTATGTGTCTATGGATTAGGTACATAGAATGATACGCGCACGTGCGTATTATCACGTTTCAATTGTTGTCCGTTTCATGTTTAGTTTATAGTATACGATTAGGGCAGATATTAGTTAACTGGGTAATTAAGTGTTGTGGTTTTTGTGGTGACTACGAGGTAGCAAAACTTTGATTGTCATGCTAGTTGATTTGCTTCGTAAGTATTAGAATGTAGCTACACTCTAATTATCGTAATGCTCTTCAAATGTATTAGTAGGTGTTTGATAATGGTTGTACGATGTTTTATTCATGGTATGATCTAGTAAATTGGCATTGTTTTAGAGGCCACAACGAAACGCCATGAGAGCGCCACTTACCGAGATATTGAAAAAAGCCATAGGGTTGTACCTGGCCACCAGCCAGGCTAGGACTTAAAAATGAAGTATTTTTCATTTTTATTGCTTATTCAAATTAAAATGATAATAAATACGTTTGGTTTTTATTAGAACACTTCATTAAAAATAGTGATTAATTTGATAAACCTTCACTATGCCTTAAAAGATGCCAGAATTATTGATCTATAACTTGTATGGGTGAGTGTGAAAAAACAAGTTGCTTGCCTTTTAGACAACTCTAGATGTTTCCAACTTTTCGTTATCGACGATTATACATTCTAATAACCAAGAACAATTTTAGTTCATTTTGTCAATTAATAGATTGCATAAAAAATTCTCCAATTTTCGTATAAATATTTACAAATATTGTTAAAAAATATAGCGCTTACCTTATTTTAAAATATGGAATAAATATTTTATATTGAATTTTTATCTATATTTTAGCAAAAATATGAAAAGATATTTCAAAAACCTCTCCGAAAAATATTTATAAAATATATTTTTAAAAATATCTATGTAATATTTCTGGCTGTTAGGGATACTTTATAAATGGTGTAAAATTAGAAAATGAAAAATGGTTGTGCTCTTTGCCGCCATGTATGGAAAAAAATTAATAACAATCCCTATTTTTTTTTGCAGTTTTTCATAGACCTTCTTACCACTTCAACGATGGTGTAAAAAAATAATACCTTAGATAACAATTTGTTGGAGAAAATAACACATTACCTTTAAATAATGAACAGTTAATGCTAATGGGAAAAAAAATATAATTAAACTAAAAAACAATTAAAAGTTATCGCAACGGTTTGAAGTGTCCACCACCAACCATTTGGTAACATCTGTTGATTAAAAAATGTGGATATTAATTAACTCGTGCATAAATTACAATTCACCCAAACTAATTGTTGTCGTGAAATCATTGCACAATAAGCAATTGCTCCACGGTTTACCATATTAACTGTAAATGACATTTATTACATGCACAGTATATTTCAGTAAGGACATGTTCGCAAAAATCCATTGTTCTTGAGTGTTCCGTTTTGAATGACCTTCAAGCCCAGCTGCCATTTGTAAAGCTGTTGGCTGGGAATTTTCAAACGTGTAGAATAATTTATGTTTTAAAGGAGCAGAAAAATAGATTAAAAAAATACACAAATTTATGCGTTTTTATTCTGATTTTGTTGGCAGTTTATTCCACGTAACATAATGTTTGATTAAGTGATACATAATATTGCAAGTGTTTTAACGATAATTATGTTCATATTCTTTCCTTTTTGTGAAATAAATCTTTGTTATATATTTTTATAGTGGTACAAGATTCCTTCCAGGAATAAATATGTTGTGGTTCGTTTTCTCAAATAAATTAATAAAATGCAACAGCATCGGTGGAAGGGACTTTCAAATTTCTGACACGAATACACAGTAACTTTTAATTGGTTTTCAAGAGTTATGACTATATTGTTCTGTGGATACTAAGATTGTCTCTTTCTTTCGACCTACTTCATTTCTAACATCCGACCCTGCACTGGTTTGTCACAATAATGTCCGGGGGTGCACAAGTGGATAGAGTTCAGAACGTATACTAATATAATATCGAATTGTCTATAATGTGAATAAATGTGATTAAAATTTATTACCAGTAGAATGCAGTTCAAACCAAAATCACATTATTTTAAAAGTGAACATAAAATGAATTAAGTTTTGTTATTGGATAAATAGGCAAATCTAGCTTAAATGTGGTATCTAACAAATAAATTGATTTAATGTGACCTAGGAATCTCTGCACAACGATAATAGTTCTTCTTTATTCATGTACTTTTATAATATTGTCGTGTCATATATATTAGATTTATTCGGAAATCCTAAGAAACTGCGACCATCGTTAGCGTCAAAATTTATCTTGCGAGAGTTACTGACACTACACATGATTACCCATTTGGTGTCTTCTTTCACGATTATTTGAGTTATTCACCGTAAACACTAACAATATTAATATATAAGAAAGTCATGTAATTGTTATGGCACATGGCCACGATCTTTACCTTCTACACGAATATCATAGTTCATAAAATGTTTTCAAAACTGCAGGGGTAATTCAAAACTAATATATATACGTAATAAATAAATAAAACAAGTACATTCTATAGATTAAACGGATGAGTAAACTTAATTTGTGTAGATACGAACGTAAACAATAACAAACTGCCATTGTTGGGAGCTTGTTGTTTGGGTGTGAAGTTAGGTTTAGAATTTGGCCGCATAAATCCTCTCCTAGTGTCCTTATTCGGTGTAGCTCTGGCTAGCATGTCACTTAAATGACAAAATTGAATTAGACAAATCGTGGCGCTTCTTCCTCCAGTGGGAAAGTAGTTTAGGTATGAATCCTCAGAGGCGCTGGAGTCAACATGCAAGTACATAAAGTTGCTTACATATAAGGAAAGGTATGTTCAAAAAATATGTTAATAAAATTGCATATAATTTAGGCGCAAGTATGCCACCATAATTATCATTTTATTTTTGGAAGCTTCTAAAATCGCTTCCCACTACATTGTGCGCATGCCAATTATTTAATTAAACACACCCATTGCAAAATCTAAAGTGGACAAATTGGCGGAAAACTTACCTTATGGTCATGTGGATATGTTATTTAAAATTTTACTGGAGATAGGCGAAAATCACCATATATTAAAACAGTACTCGCCATCTATTGGCAAGTGGTCTTAAAATCATTTGTGTAGCTTCGAGTTTGTAAAATAACCACGACTGAGGTATAATAAAATATTGAAATGTATTCATTTTCATATTACGTATTATGTATTGATTGACATTGTTTTAGGTAGTGTTGTTTATCAGAAACATTGACGATTTGGTGCTCTATTTAGGGTTAATTAACAAAGTGCATATTTATATTGTATTAATTCACAAAAACGAATGTATTATTGAAAAAATATCAGCATGACTTTTCGATAATTTAGATTGTAAAAAATATTATTTTTGTGGCAGTCTCCTGGTCATGAAAAATGGTTGTAAATTTACTTTTTTTTTCAATGTACCTATATTAATTTTTTGCTTTATTTTATCATATTATAAATGGTATGTGTAATTATGGGTAAAATTGTGGGCATGCCACTACTTTTTTATTATTTCCACTACCATTTACCAAAAAAAAAAAAACAACCATGTAATCTTTTCAGCGGCTGTCTCAAAGTAAAAAAAAATTTCCCCCATTTCCGAGACAATTAAATTACCCAAGAATTTGTATAATTTCCCAGAAACAGAACGATTAAATTTTCCAGGTGTATTATTCGATAAACGTTCCTTTATTATTGTACAGCGAGGTCTGTCGGCACACTGTCTAATTAAGATATCTGCCGTTTGTTCGGTAATTACTTCCTGATAGAGATCGTATTGAGCAGTGAGTCGTAAATTGATTCAGCACGTGGCGTTAACTTTAAATGACAGCCAGCAATTGAAAGTTATTATATAATAATTATTTATAATAAAAATTTGTGGTAAATTTAAGTTGTTTGAGATGGTTTTATGCATATACTGGCGAGCAAAAAAATGAAATTTTGTAATTTTCTGTCTTAACTTACATTTGCAAATTGCACTAACTGTAGTAGGCGCTTAATAATTTTGTTTTCCGAGAAATGTCATTTATCATACATGTTATCTTTCACTCTACTTTCGACTTTTGTGAAGTAGCATGTATCGCTGCAAGTAAAAATCCACATTTAGTGATTTTTTTTTGGTTTAGCATTGATTTATGTCTGTAAAACCTGTGGGTCACATGGTGTAGTGTATTTTATATATTATAATACTTTTAGATCCTATTGTTGTGGCAAGAATTATAATGTTGATAGAAGATTGCCGATGAAAACGTCAAACTGCAAGAAATGTAAATAAAGTAAGGGGTTTTGTGCTGTGCAAAAGGTGTACCGATGTTACGAAGAGATTCGCCTGTTAACCAGAAGACCAGGATCTGGCCGAGAAGAAGTCATCACCCAAAGAGATGATCGTTTTTTGATGTCCACAAGTTTGCGTTATAGAATAGCTTTTGCAGTTTTGCTACGAAATCAACTCTAAGAAATTGGATATGTAATTGCTAGTGAATGCACCGTTAGAAGAATGCTTTGTGCTGCTTGATTATCTTGTAGAAGGAAGGCTACAGATCCAGCATTGCAACGCCTGCATCGCGTTATACACTGAGAAAAAAAATAATAATCATAAACAAAAATACAATTATCGTAAGTAAAAAGTTCAGCTGGATAGGGGACAAAAGCACAGATTACTTAGCACTAGTAAAAAAGAGATCCTAAACACTGATACTAACAAGAAGCAATCTAAGTTACTTAACGGCTGTTTCATACCGGTAACTTATGAAGTTACTTATGATAATTAAATTGAAGTTTAAGCCAAGAATATATAGTAGCTTGGAAGTAGCAAAGATTTGTATTGTCAAGTAGTAGATGTATTGCTGTGAGTGAACTATTCTCTATAACAGCTATCACACCTTCATAATTAATACAAGCTATTTAGATTACTTGATTAAGGAAAGAGTTCATTAATGCACGTTCACAACTAACCTGATATATAGAAGGTATGGTTTGCTATAAATATACAATATACTTTTAAATGTTGTTGTTCAACTATAGGTAGTGCAGGAAACGAGGAAGTTTTAGTGAATATTTAATATAAATTTTAAATAAAAAGCGTATTATTAGTAATAGTTTATTTTGTATGACAACACAGTGACTACCTTATATGAATGAATGATATTGGTTTCACTTTACAACAGTTTTTTTTTAAACAATTTTTACAACACGATATGACTCATAATATATATTCCTTAATAATGAAAAAAATGAACAAAGCAATATAAAATATAAGGTAATGGGGCCCCTTGGAACGTTATTTAGTTATTGAAATTATGGAATCTAAACAAAGGACAAAGGGAAATATGGCTTTTAGTTACAACTAATAACAAACAAAGAAATATATATACCTAGGCGTAAACTGCGTTTCAGTTGTTTCTTGTACTGGCGTTGTCTCGGCGAGTTGATCCTCTGCCGGTGTACGTGGCGGTTATGTCCAGTGATCGCCTCGAAAACGGCTACTTCGTCGGGGATCCCTAACTGCAGGTTGCCACTTTGATTTGGGATCACCTCAGCTAGCGACAGCATCCACACTTTAACTTCACCAGCGGGCGCAGATATTCATCACAATTGATGGGGAATTCAAATATCCCACCACGTGGTTTAAAACTACAATCTTGAAACATCCGATGCTTATAGGCTCGGTACTTCTTCTTTCGCTGGGATTCCTATATACGGATGGGGCTTGAGTTAACCCACCGTATTTTTAAATATATTTGCGTTCCAACTGCCCTCAATGGCCGTCTCTTGGCCACACTTTTTCGACGACCTTTTCCCACGTCCGTAACTCTTACTTGACGCATAGCCGCGCTTGCGCGCGTATCCGTCTCGGAGACTATTTCATTACTCCGCCGCATTAGCCAATCCGGAATAGTAAAACAATCACGGGGTGGCAGCCAAACTCAAATAATCATAGTTGTGGCAAGTTGTTACCTATTTAAGAAAATACATGAGTTTAATAGCGATCAGTATTGTTGTTACTTCTACTAACCATGTGCTGTAGTTAGATACAGTACTAGTAGTCATAAGTAATACGTTACTTACCACAAATGTGAGGTACGCTGTGTAATAGCCGTTAAAAAAGCATTATTTACAGTAACAATTTGCATTCACAAAATTGGGTTTAGTTGCAGGTATTAATTAACGAGAATAGTTCCAAGTAAAACTTTATCTATTGTAAATAATTTTTTTATCAAGTAAACACTTTACTTAGCACATTTTTCTCAGTGCAAGCATGAATCCCATTGAACATTTATAGGATGTTAAAAGATATGTATCGCTCCGCACTACAAAGGTTTAATTAATTTGGGACAATTGTTTCAGATACACGTGGATTCCAATCAACCGAAGATCGAATGATTTCGTAAAAATAAGAAGGACGTATTACCTAAACATGTACCGCTATCTCCCTGTAAAAGTGCTTACCCTACGCTTACGTGACCCTCCGTACTTTACTTCGTTCCCTTCGTACTTTTAAAATAAAAAAAAAACACAGATGATGACGTCATAGCGCAAAAATAGGTGATGTCATGATTAAAAGTTTTACTTAATCATAAGCTGACTTTTAACAAGCTAAAATCGACGTATCCCAAGCGTTTTTCACGAAAATAAATAACACAACCATAATTTTTTTTTCGCACTTTAGCATCACGTTGTATACCTAACCGAAACATCTATGCTTTTCTTGTATCTATTCCCTTTCTTTGTATGTTCATAACGGAATGGTTTTCCGTCTAGCAATTACTTCCTAATCTACGTAGCTTCTTGAACGGCCTGTATATAATTCCACATATAATTCGTCTGGCTCCTCTCCCACGAATCCCCGAATCGACTTCTCTCGTTATCACAAAAATGACTCCTTTCCATTTCACTAATATCCCCGCTCATTTCTCTCGACATATTTATGAAGTGTCGGCTAGTAGTATCTCTTTAATTCACGCCTAGATGGCGTGAAAGGTGCCGGTTCTTATCGGCCACTAAATTAGGCGTAGGGAGACCCCTTCCTTACCGAACATGGGCTTTCTATTAATACACGTACGGGAACAAGACTCCGAGTTAGATAAGGGCACTTAAACTACGGTACGTAACTGTCCGACATTACCATACAAATGGGGCGAGATGTCTTCCTATCCGAAAGTATTTTTAAAAAACGATATATTTATACGTTCTATGTATAATAAAAATAACAATCGACGAATATCGCGTCTGCGAACAGAAGGCTAGTCGCTTGTTTTTCTATAAAACCATTTGTCAAGTTGTCGCACCATGAAATTGACAGGTTGTAGGTGTTCCTAAATAATTTATTATCGTGTCCTACATTACCGACGACGGTATTTCAGGTGACAGGTACTTTATGTATTATTGGCTCAAGCCGATGTATTTTTAATCTTTTGAGACTGGATATTTTAAAATTAATTGACGAATTTTATAATTAGGTAAAATGTTGTAATTTTGTAGGGAGTTCATTCAAATTTTTATCTAGCTTGTTTTTGGCTACTTTTCTTTGTTCATAAGTCACAAAATAATAATAAAGTAAACAACTAAAAAAAAATTGTATTTTTTTTTAATTCAATCATAAATAAAATATACAGTGTCACACATAAAGTCGACATCATATGGATTTTTTTTTGTTATTCATTAAAGATAAATTAATATAAATGGAATTATGAAGAAATATTGTATAGGGGAAGGTGGGGCAACATGGGAACATTAAGCTTTAGATCACTGCATCAGGATTGCAAATTGATATACAAGGTTCTAAGTACGCTTGTTGTAATCTTTAAACATTTATCTGCTGATGGATGAATTTACAATTTTTCATTGGGTAGGTACTCTTAATGTTGTGAGAAAATTTTGAAAAGAAATGTGTAAATACACCATGGGGGCAAGATGGGGTTCCAGTTAAGAATGGGTCGTACCATAAATCTAGGTAATAGTTAAAAAAAAAATTCTTCAAATATTCTTAAAAACATGTAGGAACAAAGCTTAAACTCTTTAGATCGAAACTACTTAAAACAAGAAAAATACAATAACGATAAGAATATTAAACTTAATCTTCACAATTGAGACAATAGAAGACGAACTCATCCACGTTATTCGCACAGCCTCCATGTACCAACCTCCGCCTGCATGGCTTTTGTATCAATACTTCCCCTTACAATACTAACATTGAGCGTCATCTTCCTCAACAGAAGAACTTGATTATTTCCTTGGCGTTTTCTAAAAATCTATCTTTTTGCTTTCCTTACAAAATTCGGCTTCTTGATCTCTTCTGTTTTCTTCTTTGTCATTTTTTTTTCCTTTAACTCTCCTTCAGCACTTCTAGTTGCCTTAGGGATTCTCCAGACTTCTATTTTCTTGTAGCAGATTTTTATACGTAGTGCTTGTTGTCTTTCCCTTCTTACGCTTTGATTGAACCTGTACTTTATTCCTAACATGAGAAATAGGCATTATGTCTTCGAGAAAGCATAATGGCATATCCAGACATAACGGACCAGACTGAAAATTGAGATAGTGATGTCCCCATGTTGCTCCATACCAATAGCCCCATCTTGCCTCTTTGGGACATTTTCTGGTTATGTTATAATAACATATTAAATATTTGAAATAAACAAATAACACACTATAGAAAATACATGCAATACATATCAATTAATAAGCACAAAAAAGTGTAGTTGTAAATAATTTACTTATGCTTCCGATACTGGCCGTTGAACTCACCATCAAAATAATAACGAAATTCTGGAAATTGCAAATTTCACGCACAAACAGCAATAACTCTGTTATTACGATTAGTAAAGTTTCCTACATTACAACAAACATAAAACAGCACTTGTCAATATTAGGACTGCTATTATTTGACAGATGCTTACTGCCGTTTTGTAGATAAGACAATGTCCTCATCATGCCACGTGGCGCCATCTTGCCCCACCCTCCCCTATTATGTTTTGTTTTTTTTGTGTCTCGTTCTCCAAACAAATTTCGTCTCGGGAGACAAAATCACATTTCCTTAAACTTGTGTTCTAACATACTATTTCAAATCAAAGCTTATTTCTTTTTAACAAGGAAGAAATATGCTTGTTAAGCCACTATTAATTTCAAATATTTTTTACATCTAATACATATTTCTTTGTCACCATTTAAAACGACAATTTATCTGGATTAATGCATCTTTATTAACGACAATTCTTTTCTCGATGTAGCGACTATAATACTCGTCTCTTGAGCAAGAGAATGGAAGTTAGGCCGATTTTGATGTAATTATCGGTACTACTTCGAGGGCAACGAGGTCGAAGCTATGGGAGCATCGCAGCCCTGAGGTGAATAAAAACAGGTTCCTTTCGGTAGCCACTACGTAATCCCGAAGCGTTATTACGATACCTACATAGAAAATGCGTATATGAGAGAGCATGCATACAAATCTGTTGTAATACTGTAAGGAAAAAACATTTTGCCGAAATGCCAAAATTATTTTTACAGAACAAATTAATTATTATATGTATGTACATGCGTATATTATAAAAACCTAATATTAAAGCGTTTCTTCAGTCACGTTTAACTTTTATTTGTACGCCATGAGAACACGGCAAACAGGTGTTTCTTTACCTACCGTGGTAATAATAATGGTATCAGCACTTTAAGTCTTCCCGTGACGTTTATCTGGGAACGAATAAAATAAATCAGATATCAGCCAGTTCGATTTCCACGAAATAAATATGTTAATTTGTGGAATATCCTTTTATCTGAATGGTCCACCGTTCATCGGGGAAGATTAGTGGCGTATAGGAAATGGACAGGCACTATAAATTGAGAGGAGGCAGTAGAAATGTAATATAACATCACTGCCAGCCACTGAAGATAACCTAATCGTTTTGTGGTTAAGGATACAGGGTGTTACGAATTGATTGTTACAGTTTCGTTACATTGAGAAAAATGGGCTAAGTAAAATGTTTACTTAATAAAAAATTATTTACAATAGATAAAGTTTTACTTAGAACTATTCTCGCTAATTAATACCTGCAACTAAACCCAGTTTCCTAAATGCAAGTTGTTACTGTAAATAGTGCTTTTATTAACGCTATACACAGCGTACCTGACAAATTTGTGGTAAGTAACGTATTACTTATGAGTACTGGTACTGTATCTAACTACAGCACATGCTTAGTAGCAGTAACAACAATGCTGATCGCTATTAAACTCATGTATTTTCTTAAATAGGTAACAACTTGCCAGAACTATGATTATTTGAGTTTTGCTGCCACACCGTGATTATTTTACTATTCCTGATTGGCTAATGCGGCGGAGTAATGAAATAGTCCCCGAGACGGCTACGTGCGCAAGCGCGGGCTACCGTCAAGTAAGAGTTACGGACGTGAGAAAAGGTCGTCGAAAAAGAGTGGCCAAGGAGTACGCCATTATAGGCCCGAACGCAAATATATTAGAAATACTGGGTGGGTTAACTCAAGGCCCCATCCGTATAAAGAATCCCAGCGAAAGAAGAAGTACCGAGCCTATAAGCAATCGGATGTTTCAAGATTGCAGTTTTAAACCACGTGATGGGATATTTGAATTCCCCATCATTGTGATGATATCTGCGCCCGCTGGTGAAGTTAAAGTGTGGATGCCGTCGCTAGGTGAGTGACAGTCCAAGTGCCACCTGCAGATAGGGATACCCCGACGAAGTAGCCGTTTTCGAGGCGATCACCGGACATAACCACACCACGTACGCCGACAGAGGATCAACTCGCCGAGACAACGCCCAGTGCAAAGAACCAACAGAAACCGCAAGTTTACCGCTTAGGTATATTATTTCTTTGTTTGTTATTAGTTGTAGCTTCAAAGCCATATTTCTCTCTGTCCTTTGCTTAGATTTAATAATTTCAATAACTAAATAACGTTTTCAAGGGGGCCCCATTTACCTATCTTTATTATTGCTTTGTTCATTTTTTCATTACTAAGGAATATATTTTATGAGTCATTACGTTATAAATTGTTTAAAAAAAACTGTTGTTAAAGTGAAACCAATATCTTTCATTCATATCAGGTAGTCACTGTGTTTGTCCTATACAAAATAAAACTATTACTAATAATACTGCTTTTTTTTTCTTAAATAATAAGTATTATGTACCATCTTTAGCAAAATAAATGCGAATTTAATCGTCAATTATTAATGCAATCGAAACTACAGCACACCGAATAGTAATTAAAAATTATTTGCAAACAATTTTGAATTACGCATTGCTCAGTACGTAGTACTTACAGTTGCGGTTGCATAAATAATCGAAGATTTGCGGAACTTTTTTTTGTACTTTATCAGTTATTCACACAGAGTACACAATAAGCTACTTAATAAATATTCACTAAACTTCCTCGTTTCCTACACTACCTACAGTTGAACAACAAATTTAAGGTAAGTATATTGTATATTTATAGCACACCATTACCTTCTACATATCAGGTATTTAGTGAACGTGCATGAATGATACTCTTTCCTTATCACAAGTAATTTAAATAGCTTGTATTAATTATGAAGGTGTGATAGCGGTTATAGAATAGTTCACTCACAGCAATACACCTACTATTTGACACGGGCAAATCTTTGCTTACTGCAACTACATGTATTCTTTGGCTTAACTACTTCAGTTTAATTATCATAAGTTACCGGTATCAAGCAGACCGTAAGTAACTTAGATTGCTTCTTGTTAGTATCCGTGCTTAGGATCTCTTTTTTGCTAGTGCTAAGTAATCTGTGCTTTTGTCCCCTATTTATTTAATTACACCCAGCATTTCTGATAGCACACTCAGCAGAAAAATGACTATTGGCTTCCTCCTTTGACGTTTTGATATAGGACTACATATATAATTTGTTACCCTAGAAATTTTACTGACTGAAACAATATTTATTCCTAAGGATTTAGATGCTTCCTGTAAAGAATATATCATAATTAATTATATTGCTCATTTTTGTGACATAAAATAAATATTACTTCCCGGACAGCATTTAAAGTCAATAAAGATCCATCATTGTCTCGCTCTTCCTCAATTTGCAACACATGATGCAATTAACGATTTGCATCGACGCAAAACGCTTTGGATTATTTATGCAAATAACTCTTTTGTAGAAATCGCGAGTGAAAGATAGCAGAAACAAATAAAACTCGGAGGAAAATAGAATGGGACGCTATATGCAATACCTCAATGCAACACAATGTAAACCACGCGTCGGGCACGTTCCCTTAGTGACAAACTAGTTACTTTAAGGCAGACAATCTTAATAGGAATATTACTATGATGTTAATGCTGCGCGTTAACGGGTAATTTCACTGGTTATATTTGCTATTCTGTAAGTTCTGTCAATGACGTGCAACGATTCTTACGATGAAAATAGTTTAGAGAGATTTTGCATAAAAACTGTAGGCACAAATCAATTACTATTATCAATGCGTTGCTTGAACTGCAAGCAGAAGATGTGGAGTGCCCTAGGCTCGCTTTTAGACCCAATTCTGTTTATCATCATATCCTACATAAAAAACCTTCCGAGCAGTTTCGCATAGAGTAAATCGTTTATACACATAACTATGTGTTAGGTATCTATACAGGGTATTCCACGTAACTGGTTCATTAAAAGTTTATGATGTTCTATTATTTACTTATATTTGAGATTTTGGCACCAGTATCTGTTCGATTGGAACTATAAATGCAAAATACCTTAACCAAAATTCACTTCCGTTTGACCGGAAATGGATGTCAACTTTGTTATTTTAAATAGAATGATATAACTTTTTATTCATTTTTGGATTCTACAATTATAAATACGTCAGTTTTCATTAGCTATTCCTATAGCTACATGTTGTCGTTTTTGAGTTATTTAAGTTTTTCTTTTTTTTTAGTCATAATCATTGCATCATTGAGAAATTAATATTTCGGTTAATACTGCAAGTAGAGACTCCAAATTTGCTATGTTATGAATGTAGATATAACTCTAAGAAACGGTAAGCACACTTTACATTCTAACATACAGGGTGTTCAAAACTGGGAGAAAGTGACATATTTTCAAAAGCAGAAAACTCAATTTTTTTAAATAGAACACCTGTGTTTTTAATATCGGAATTAGGAAGTAAATTCATCCCCTATGCTTTATATGAGCAATTCCTATACCTATCTTTAATAGATTTTGAGATATGAACGATTTTTGTTAACAGACTAAGTAGCCTATCTTTGTGTGTTTGTAGCTGGCTCTGGAATGGGATTAATGTCAAATTCATTGACTAACCAAAATGTTTATGTATATCATTGAATTACACTTTTCGTACAACGCAATATTATAGAAATGACTATTCGAACAGACATTCTTGTATGGTTATTCAAAAATAGTACATGATTTTGACGTGAATCCATTTCAGAGCCAGGTACAAACATTTAAAGAAAGGCTACTTAGTCTGTTTAACAAAGTGCTCATATTCAAAATATATTAAGATAGGTATAGGGAATGCTGATATAAAGTGATAGGGGATGATATTTACTTCCTAATTCCGAATTAAAATACTGGGTGTTCTATTTAAAAAAAAATGAGTTTTCTGCATTTGAAAATATGTCACTTTGTTCCTCAGTTTTGAACACCCTGTATGTCAAAATGTAAAGTGTGCTCACCGTTTCTTAGAGTTATATCTACATTCATAACATAGCAAATTTGGAGTCTCTACTTGCAGTATTAACCGAGATATTAATTTCTCAATGATGCAATGATTATGACTAAAAAAAAGAGTAACTTAAATAACTCAAAAACGGCAACATGAGCCTATAGGAAAAGCTAATGAAAACTGACGTATTTATAGTTGTAGAATCCAAAAATGAATAAAAAATTATATCATTCTATTTAAAATAACAAAGTTGACATCCATTTCCGGTCAACCGGAAGTGATATTTTGGTTAAGGTATTTTGCATTTATAGTTCCAATCGAACAGATACTGGTGCCAAAATCTCAAATATAAGTAAATAATAGAACATCATAAACTTTTAATGAACCAGTTACGTGGAATATCCTGTATATCTGCTACGTAGGTAAACTTTCAATGATAAAATAATGATAATATTAAATAAAAGCAAAATAAACTTCTTCAATAGGCATATCAAAAAAAAAAAAAATAGAGTAAATAATCTTCGTTCACCTACGCGCTACGCCGTTCACGGCAGAGATATTACCATTCGCGATCGTACGACCTTATTTTATGCAATAAAACTCTCCACCTATGTAATTACGGCCGAGATATCAGAACGAGAACAACCACCTGCTCTGACGTATTACCAACACGTATTCAAGAAGCCGCTCCCGAGTCTCCCCTGATGTTGCTGCCGTTGTAATCGCCAGACAAAGAGGGAAAGAGAGATAGGAGAAAGACAGAACGGTGTAGTAACCTCTCGGATGAGTGGGCGTTCTTATGAAGATTTTAATCTAAATTCTTTCAAAATTACTTTCAACTTCGGCGACGGAGCGCGCCGTGCAGGTCCGGGCCGCGGTTAGTAGAGTGGGGGGGGAGGATGGGGAGGGGGAGGGCAACTAAAGCCATTAAAACTTGTAAATCAACCTGTAGTACGTAATACTCTCGATGCTTTTGTGTATGTGTTGTGTGTATTACGTTGTGTGCGACGACTTCTTCGGACTTGAGATTCTTCGTTGTCTTTGCTTGCTTAAGCGCCCTCTGGCGGTCGTTCCAGTCGATGCTATCGAACGCGGGTGGTGTGGTACATACAAAACACAACAAACAAAAAAAAAACACTGTAAATGTAGTTCTGGCTCTTGAGTAATTAGCCAGTAAATTTCGTAGAAGGCATTTTAAATCTGACTTTTTTCTCATTCCTAACGTAACGTATTTATTTTTTTGATTGAAAACGGGACTCTGGTAAAAATCAGCACCTGTTTAAGGTACTTTTTTCGCATTTATATAGAAGGTAAGGGCACATTTAATGAAAAGCACAATCTAATAATATACAGGGTGATTCTCAATATATGCGACAAACTTTAAACGCTGATTGCTGGGGTTATTTTGATCATAAAAATTCATAAGAAAATATGTCCCAAATCGCTTAGTTTTAAAGTTGTACAATGTTTAATAGTAAGTTAACATAATTCATGTTTTTATTATAAATTAACAAAATAATTAGTAAAACAAAATTAACTTATACTAACTGTTGAAAATGACCGCCTCCAACTGCAATACAAGCTTCTATCCTTCGTCTTATTGACTGGCGAGTCCATTCTAAAATACCAGGGGTATTTCGAATTGTTTGAAAAGCTGCGATAATACGATTTCTCAGTTCATCGACATTTTCAATGGGAGTCGTATAAACTAATGATTTAAGGTGATCCCAGAGAAAAAAGTCCAAAGAATTTAAGTCTGGAGACCGAGGAGGCCACGGTTGTGGATCTCCCCGTCCTATCCACCGATCTGGATACGTATTGTCGAAAAACTCGCGAGCAACTAAACTAAAATGCGCTGGAGCACCGTCATGCATAAAATACATTTGTAATCTTAATTGCAACGGAACTTCTTCCAGCAGTAGTGGTAGCTCCTCTTCAAGAAAATTGCGGTATACCTCGCCATTTAACCGCATCGGTAAAAAAATGTGGACCTATCAAGTGATCTCCAACAACTCCGGCCCACACATTTACAGAGAATTGATGTTGATGACGGGCATTCACTAGTACGTGCGTATTTTCTTCGGCCCATAGGTGATTATTATGAAAATTAATAATCGCGTTTCTAGAGAAAGTAGCCTCGTCGGTGAAGAATATTTAAGCCAAATAGTCAGGATTTTTGTGCGATTTTGTGTTGCATCCATTAACAAAAAGCCACTCTTTGCGGAAAATCTGCCGGCAAAAGTGCCTGCACCCGTTGAATGTGATATGGATACAACAGTTGATCTTTCAATATTCTCCAAACTGTGGTCTGACTAATGTTTAAAGCAAACACAATTTTTCTGGTGCTTGTAGTAGGATGTTTCTCAATTTCATTTAGTACCATTTCTTCAACTTGTGGAGTTCTCACTGTAGATGGGTGCCCGTTATCAATCGTCCGTTTTTTTAAATTTCCCGTTTCACTAAGACGTTGGTGAAGACGGGTAAATATTGAATGATGCGGGATGATACGGTTCGGGTATCGTTCTTCATAAAGACGTCTAGCAGCAGGCGAATTTCCAATGGCAAGACCGTAAACGAAATGCATATCACACATCTCAGCATTCGTGTAATTCATTTTAGACAGGACAGAAACTGGCAATAAACTGAATGAATACTCTGACAACTATTGACAAATATTGTAATGACAAATAAACAATTCCCTCTCAACACAATAGTTTTTAAAGAACCAATTGTGATCTTATATCGTGTTAGTCATAGTTCATAATTTATTATTAAACACTCAATAACTTTAAAACCAAACCGTTTTGGACATATACTCATATTAACTTTTATGATCAAAATAACCTCAGGAATCAGCTCTTAAAGTTTACCGCATATATTGAGAATCACCCTGTATAATTTATTAATAAGGTTATATACTGTGATAGAATCACATTCTGCTTACATATTTCTTACAAACATTAAACAAATCAACTCAATTCATGAGAAAACGGCAAATGTACTACTCAGAAAATCGATATAAATAGCAATATATCAAACTTAAATTCACAATCTATAAAATAAACGTCAAAGCCAATCGAAAATATGTTCAAAATCAATAAAAATTATTAAAAAATATAAATGTTAAAAAGCGCCATCTATGAGAAGTCAATTAAATTTCATACAGTGATAGGTCAAAAGAAATGTACAATTTTCAAAAATTTGAGAACAAAATTAATTTAATGCAAATTTCTAAACAAAATGTAAAAAGGTTAGTAGTGAGTCGACAGTTAAAATTTTCTTCTTTATGTCATTTTGGTAACGTCACTTGAATTTTAGAACGGCACCGTACATTCAGGGACGTGGTGAACTTCTATTTGTCGGAAGTCGCGACTTGGACCCCGATAGCTGGTTGAAGGGCCCAAAAACTTGCAAAGAGGCATTGAAACATAGACGATAGAGAAGTAAACGTTCTTTTACGTCAAAAAATTGAGGAGATATCAACAAACCATTATCGAAGGCAGACCTATGTTTGGTAGGTATTATCTGCTGGGTATTCGAGCTGACAGACTTATGTCGGTATACACAAAAAATTAGCATCAGTTGCACCAAAATTTGTAGTGGTATTGTATTTCCATAAGAGAATACTTGTGGTGCCGTCTATATTTCGCCAATAGAACATTTCTCTGGCCATATCAAATACAATATAAATATATACACTTTGTCTATTTAATGTTTTAACCTACGTCATTCATATATCATACATATTAAAGACAATCTACTGATTTGACTATTTTTCGTAGTTAGTATCATGGGGAAGTAACTTAAATATGGTCAAAAGTCCCAGCGGTGTCAGACAAGGAAAGCAAATGGTAGTCCCCGCAAACCTCAATAGATGGAAGCCAAACACTATATGTTTAGTAATATTTGTGTAATAACTATATGTGTATTGGCATCACAGAATAAATTATTTTGTGATTGGTATTCCTTATTACTGAGGGAGATAGTTCGTAGTTATTATTTTATTTTACATTCGTTTATTAGTAAATAGTATTAGTTTTGAGTGTTTTACTTTTATTTCTTTATTTACTTTTACCTGCAGAAGTGTTTTTTTGTTCTTGTTACATCAAACATATGTCAACATACTTCTTATCACAGCAACTTTTAAATATATAACAGGTATTAATAACAGAAACTTAATGGAAGTTTTATTTTTTGCACGTTTATTTAATATTTACTCATTCTCACTGATCAAACCAACACGGGTACAATATAATACATTTGTGGGTTATTAGACAGGTCGTTAGCAAACAAAGTAAATAAAATACACAAAAATATAAATAGAATCATACAACTTAAGTAATAATATTTACTTGGAAATAAGCTATAATCTTATAGAACATTATGTATCTACGTGAATATTACTACTTAAGTTGTATGCATATACCTTAGTTTTCTTGATATACAAAATAAAACTAATTTAAATATTGCCGCTTGTGTGAATAGTACCCGCAAAGCTTATTAGATGGCGCAAATGTACGCGAATGTTTCTTCTGTATATACGAGATTCTGCTCTATACTAACGTCTCTATGGTTAGTATTGCTTTTGAAACAAAAAGCAAAATTTCCGCTTGTCTCTTGGAAAAAGATACAAGGATTGATGTCATGCATATTTCAAGAATGTAACAGATAAGAGATAGCTCTATTACTGTTTCGTTTAAGTACAATACTTAAATAGTACAGTTATTGTTAGTTATCAAATCTAACCTATAGCATCGTTAGTTTGTGTATTTGGTTTATTATTAGTTCATTCTCGTCCGTGTTTCCCTTCTTTCTCTATTTTGCAAGATACGAAGATACTATCATGCTAAAATGCTGAATCCTAAGGCACGAGAGCTTATGCTTAATGCTCTGGCATATTTTAAGGAGAAAAAAGAAAATTGGGACCCTTCATTACCTTTAAGTGATGTTGAACGCAAAATCTGAACTAAAACTCAAAATCGAATTTGGACTAATACTGTCACGTGGGGCGTGCGACGGGGTGTAGCTCAGAGGTAGTATATATAATAATTGTACCTACCTTGGGTTAAAGGGACAGGAATCATCCAAAAGACTAGTACACTTCCGCTGTTTATTAAGAGAGACTCCACGAGAAATACCTCGTGGAGTCTCCTATCGGAGAACCTCCTCGCGGAGTGTCTCCTTTACAGCGAGTGCCATTAATTATATCTACAACAATTATATAGCTTAGCGCTATCCCCACTCTTGAAGGCCGATTCGTGGCAATACTAAAAAACCGCGCATAAGGTATACTTTTCATACGGTTTTTAATTTGACTCAGTAAGTATCGATTTGATTTATATGGACAAAAATCAATGACGTTGGTTGAAATATAAAATAAACAGAGTGTATACGTGTAAAAAATAACTGCTAGGCGAAAAATTTTTCGTTGTACGAACGCGCAAAAAAAAATGAGATAATCCAAGAGTCGGTGACAGACGGATGAAAGTCGTTTAACTGCGCACGCAGCGAATCGTTAGAGTATTAATCAATGCAAACGTATTTTCCTTAAAATTGAAATATCTCCGAAAATACTGGAAATAAGTGTTATGTTGTTGGTACCATTTCGGAGGTAATTTTACAGGGAATTTGCTGACAATATCGAAAAATCGGGGGGAGGGAGGGGAGAGGGATGGAGCGTTTTACTATATTATTATTAACTATATTTTAAAAGAGCACACGCAACTGATCTATTAGAGCCTTAGAGATGTTTTGCGTACGTCCAATGTAGTTTGTGGCGCCTTGTAAATTTTAATACTCCCTCATGGATTATAGGTGTATCCTACACAGGCCACAGATTTCCAAGTAATAAATTAAATTATTTAAAATATATTTATTTACAATTTACTTAACAACTTATTTATTGAAAATGGTGTACACTCTAATGTATGTTTCAAAGTAAAAAACGGCTATGTTATGAGCAAATTTGTTAGTCATCGAAGCATTACATAAACATTTTAGCAACGTTTCGATGCGACATGCGTTTTTACCAAGCTTAATATTTAATTAATGTGACTATAGTCGATATTGTAAAACACTAATGGCATACCCGGTATAATAATAATATAATAAAATTTCAATTGAAGTTATGTGTAAATAGACTAGGCATCTATATGTTCAACTAAACGTACTGCTGTGTACTGATGGTACAAGCATAAATGCAAAATGAAAAAATTAAATTTATTAGCTCAGTGGAAAAAAAGGGCGCAAAAGACTAACTACTTTCAGGGTGACTTTCGCAATTAAACTAACCTTGAAAAGTAAAATGTGGGCGTAAGTAAATTGACTATCTTTAATTATTAAAATTGAAAAGGTAGAATCAAAAATAAAAGAATAGAAATTTTGAATGACGTTTACATTCATTAAATTTATTGTTATAAATAAAAAAAAAAAACATTTAGTTACAATTTCGCAGGAAAAATCTAACCTTGGACAGATGGTCCTGGACGAAAACAAAACCTGCATAAATCTACAATTTAAAAAGGACAATGCAAGTCCCCCGACAAACAAAAGACAGATTTGTTCTAGAAGAAAATCCTATATCACAAAAAAGAAAATCCACGTGGTTTCAAATTTTAAACCAAACAAAATTAAATTTAAACGTGGACAAAACAAGCAAATATACACAATTGAAATTTAATTACAAGCACAAGGCTTCTATTCACCTTACACGAGGTGATTAAATAAAACTCAACCTTGCATGAAATCGTCTAAGAAGATTCTAGCATATAAACTATAAAATACACAAATACTGATGAACGCAACATGTACAAATAAATGAATTTCATTTAAACAACTGAACAATTAAATACATAAATTCATCAAACAAATCTATTAACAAAATCTTGTCAAAATAAAATATTAGAACTATGGAAACTCATGCATAGCATTGATAAAGATAACTTGGGATAGAAATTAACATCAGTGCCGCTTAAAAAAAAAATCTCGCGAACTCAAAGTGTTCGTCCACAGCAGTACATACGTGTTATAGACTCTCATTTGTTCTTCGCTATTATAATTGCGACTGTGTTTTGTTGTTGTCTTCTCGCCAACACTCACCGTCAATTACAAAACACACAACGTCGTAGAGACAATTCGTAGCGAAGAAGGAACAACTACCGACCATCGCACCATCGGTCAGCCGAAGAAGAAACGAGCGGAAAGCAATTATTAGCCGACCGGCCAGAGCACGATATGTTAATTATTACTTCTGTAAAATTGCGCCGAGCACGCAGCAACGTCGCTCCTTTAAACAAATAAAAGAAGCCATAATCAAAACAAAAAGCCATCAGACACCCACTAGAGCACCTGCCGCTCGCTGGAATGCGGTAAGCGTATTCACGAGTCCCAGATAGGAGATCTTTCTTTGAGCGTATCAACAGCTGATGCTGTTCGGTCTTAAGGGCGCATCGTAAAGTTATATACATATAACTCGTCTCAATGTATGAGTACGGGGATTTGATTGTTTAATGTATTGTTATTTATTTAAACAGCGTATGGGAGTTTTTGATTTAAAAAGTATGCATCTATTTCGGCCGACGCGGCGTGTGTTATTTCTGATACACAGGGTGATTCTCAATATATGCGACAAACTTTAAGAGCTGATTCCTGAGGTTATTTTGATCATAAAAGTTCATATGAGTATATGTCCAAAACGGTTTGGTTTTAAAGTTATTGAATGTTTAATAATAAATTATGAACTATGACTAACACGATATAATATCACAGTTGGTTCTTCAAAAACTATTGTGCTGAGAGGGAATTGTTTATTTGTCAATAGTTGTCAGAGTATTCATTCAGTTTATTGCCAGTTTCTGTTTTCCAAAATAAATTACAGGAATGCTGAGATGTGTGATATGCATTTCGTTTACGGTCTTGCCAATGGAAATTCGCGTGCTGCTAGACGTCTTTATGAAGAATGATACCCGAACCGTATCATCCCGCATCATTCAATATTTGCCCGTCTTCACCAACGTCTTAGTGACACGGGAAGTTTTAAAAAAACGGACGGCTGATAACGGGCACCCATCTACAGTGAGAACTCCACAAGTTGAAGAAATGGTACTAAATGAAATTGAGGAACATCCTACTACAAGCACCAGAAAAATTGCGTTCGCTTTAAACATTAGTCAGGCCACAGTTTGGAGAATATTGAAAGATCAACTGTTGTATCCATATCACATTAAACGGGTGCAGGCACTTTTGCCGGCAGATATTCCACAAAGAATGGCTTTTTGCCAATGGATGCAACACAAAATCGCACAAAATCCTGACTATTTGGCTCAAATATTCTTCACCGACGAGGCTACTTTCTCTAGAAACGCGATTATTAATTTTCATAATAATCACATATGGGTCGAAGAAAATCCGCACGAACTAGTGAATGCCCGTCATCAAAATCAATTATCTGTCAATGTGTAGGCCGGAATTGTTGGAGATCACTTGATAGGTCCACATTTTCTACCGATGCGGTTAAATGGCGAGGTATACCGCAATTTTCTTGAAGAGGAGCTACCACTACTACTGGAAGAAGTTCCGTTGCAATTAAGATTACAAATGTATTTTATGCATGACGGTGCTCCAGCGCATTTTAGTTTAGTCGCTCGCGAGTTTTTAGACAATACGTATCCAGATCGGTGGATAGGACGGGAAGGTCCACAACCGTGGCCTCCTCGGTCTCCAGACTTAAATACTTTGGACTTTTTTCTCTGGGGTCACCTTAAATCATTAGTTTATACGACTCCCATTGAAAATGTCGATAAACTGAGAAATCGTATTATCGCAGCTTTTTAAACAATTCGAAATACCCCTGGTATTTTAGAACGGACTCGCCAGTCAATACGACGGAGGATAGAAGCTTGTATTGCAGTTAGGGGCGGTCATTTTCAACAGTTAGTATAAGTTAATTTTTGTTTCACTAATTATTTTGTTAATTCATAATAAAAACATTAATTATGTTAACTTACTATTAAACATTGTACAACTTTAGAAGTAAGCGATTTTGGACATATGTTCTTATGATCTTTTATGATCAAAATAACCCCAGGAATCAGCGCTTAAAGTTTGTCGCATATATTGAGGATCACCCGTAAATTTACGTTTGAGGGAACCTACCTTACGAGAATTAGATTAGAACCGAGTGATTTAACAAAGCGAATTGATTTAGAATTTTAACGAATGTTTCGCAATAGCTAATTTTGAAAAAAAAAACAATTATCTCAAAACAAAGGAAATCTTGTTTAATCTAGCTTCCTAGACATTGTATATTATATATGGTATGAATAAATGAATAAATAGAATACAAATTAAATAGAAAGTTAGGGCCCTCTTGAAAATATCGTGCTGGTTTCGGCCCTGCATCCTGATCAATCAATTATATTTACGACAAAAAAAAAATTATATGTATCTACAATATGTATATTCTGTATTACCTACACACATTCATTCTATGGAATTCCTTTGTCACTTTTTTAAACTTAAAAATCAGCTCCTTTAATGCAAACTCGATTTCCTTGGTAATATCCAGGCTGACATGGTACACTCACTAAATTCAACGTTTTTGGAGCCGTCTCATCGATATTTTTCTTTCCAGAGGATACTAGAGTCTTTCCAGTTTTTAGACAAATCGTCATTTGCATTAACGATAAGCAATACAACAGAAATAGTGCCATGTTTACAATAGATAATTTCATTTTCTTGGATGCTTATTCTGATATCTTAAAGGAAAATATAGGTATATCGAACAGATGTTATTGTGGCGAGAATACTAACCTTATTTTGTGTGCTAGAATAATTCGAACAAAATATAAATATTGATGGGACTGTATGTCCTCTTATAAATCATACTTTAAAATGATTATTTCATGCTATTTGCTTTCTATTTAACGTTTAGATACTTACAATAAGAACGGGTTATCTAAGTTCACTTAGGTTCCAGATATTTTTTGTCGGTTAGTTTGATTTTTTTGTTGAGATTAAAGATAAACAAATACTAAAAATAGGCGCGCCTTACAATACTGTGTATTTAATTTAATTGTAATATAAGCTAAGGGAAGAATGCCATCTGTTATTTTTAATGCAAGGCGATTTGGTATTTTTGTATTGGTATTATTGTAACCAGTATAAAGTTTAGGTTTATCATATATGTACTATTTTTTCTTCTTAGAGGCACTAAGAAGACAATATTTATAAGGGACTTATTTCTTGTATGAGGAAACTAGACGATTAAACGCACTGCGATATTGGAAGCCCGTTAATTTGGTAACGAATTTCTTGATTATTGCTTTGCATTTCTATGTAATTTTCTGTATTTTTGTTGTATGTGTATTTGCTCGCTGCTAGCTGAAAATAAAGAGCTTTATTCTGCTAATTTTACCCCGCCATGTATAAACTTACCTCTTGTATATACACAGAGATCCAAATGATTGTCAATTCCGCTCCTATAGATAGTAACAGGGTGTAGGTATATGCCGCGTGTTTGTAATGAAGGTTTGAACTGAGTCAGTGTTGGAACATAAGAAAGTAAACGGATCTGTCATAAATAAGGAAAACGTAACCTATATTTGAACTCGCATTATATAAACGACTATGGATTGGTGTTTCTGCTTGTAAAAATGAAATATAATTAATTTAACTTTACTAAATTATGATTTTACAATTCAGTACTAACTGGTGTTTAACTAAATTTATTTATTACTTTAAATTATAACATACAATTAGTATAATTATTAAGTGACAAAATTGCATCTCTCAGTTCTTCTATGGTATGCATGCGGTTTCTATAGATCCTATTTTTTAGATAGCGAACATGAAGTAATCTAATGGGGTTAGATCAGGCGATCTGGTGGCCATCTTGTGCTCTAACGAACCTGTCAGCAAAAAACTGTTGAAGGCAGGTTTGTCGAGCGGTATGTGCTGGAGTATTGTCGTGCTGAAAATAACCTGCTTCAAGCTCATTTTCTTGTAACTCTGCAATAAACAATTCCAACATCTGTTGGTAACGTTGGGCTGTTACAGTTTCCTCGAAGAAAATTGGCCCTATTATTCGTTGCCTGGACATAGCTAACCAAACTTCAACTTTTACTGGGTGCAATTGCGTTTCTCGAAATTCGTGTGGATTTTCTGCAGACCAGATACAATAGTTTTGTAAATTGATATAGTCTGTTAGATAAAACCAGGCTTCATCCGAGAAAAATGATTTGTTTAGCAAGTCATGGTCCCTTAAATTGTTATTAAACCAATGACAATATTCCAATTGCTTATCGTGATCTAATGGTAATAATTCCTGTACCGTAGGAACTTTATAGGGATGAAAATGTAACTTTCTTTTGACAGCTCATTGCGCTGAAGTGAATGATAAGGCTATAAAATTATAAAATGTAATAAATTATTTCACTTAACGTTAATATTGATTTTTTACCTGTTTGTTGAGCTAATTACCACAGATAAATTCCCTTATTTTCTTACAGTATTCAGAAATACTATTGTTGGTGATATTAGAAGTAAATATAAACGATTTGAAAAAAAATTATAAGATAAATAATCGAAAGATACTACAACACGCACGCCAATATCGTTAAATGTCAAGAAAATTTATTTAATGTATGAAATTTGTATGCAGCTAACTTCGCTCATTAAATTGGTAATAAGTATAGATAAATTTTTCCGGGAAACAGTTTTTTTCTTACGACAATCATTTTGAATCACATGGTATATCTTTCCGTGTGTAAATAAAACTGTTTAATCAAAATATCCGACTTTTGACTGAATCCGGTTGTAACCCTGGCTTACTCACGTGCTTAGCTACTGTAGAGCAATTTATTTAATCTATTTTGCATTCTATCAAATTATAGATAGCCATAACCTTTTTGTTACCGCCTGTCAAACATATAATAAATTTATTCTGCTAATTCCATCTATGGCAGCACCACCTGTGTTTCAAGGGATTAGTTCGCTAAGATAGTAAACTGCACAACCGGCTATATAATTTATTGTTATAAGGAATAATTAAACAAAATTTATTTAATTTTCATTCTACAATATCTATTACTGTAAATTAACCCCGACAAAATAGAACAACGTTACAAACTTATAAATGGAATAATGTATTGAGTGTTCTATTTAAAATAGCGGAGTAATTATGCGTTTTCCTACTTTTGGAATACCCTATACAGTCAAAAATATTTTTAAGTTATGGAGCATTGAATTTTATAAGACTTTCGTACAAAAGACTTTTCTCTAAAATCAAAAATAGAGCTATAAGCTGTAATAAAAGACCCAGTCTTCGATGGGACACCTGTACGTATATCGGCACTGGTAGATCAGTTCGTATCGTTCACTCTTAATGTTGATTATTTTATACCACAACAATATTCCTTTTTCTATTTTGCGTTCATAAAAACGCAATTGTAACACGCTTTTGCGTATCGAAAAGTGTTTCATTGTGATACGCCTTTTTTCATTTCTATAGGTTGGCTGTAATGCATACATTATGACAGAAAGCAAAATTGACGTTTAATGCATGTAAATTGTAAATACTTTAATCAAAAATTCTATACAAATTTAGTTTACGTTGTTATTGTTATGAAACGTGGAATTACTGTATACATTTACACTGACGGAACAAGTATCTTGAGCATGTATTGTTATGCCAGGCAAATTCTTCGTAACAAAGTTTTGCTGAGTTATGTTATTGGCTTTAATGGTAGACTCTTGTGATTGAGAATCATTCGATGATATAACTCTAGAATGACCAGATGTACTTGGCCCTGATAAGTTGTGCGCTACAGCACTTTACTTTTCATAGATGTTTCGATGTAACCCTCAGCTACCGCAGATGACTTCCATCCACCATGACGTTTTATAGTCAGCAAATCACTGCCTGCGTCTGCTAATGTGTAGCACTAGAACGTCTGAAGCAGTGTCCAGTATAAAGCTCTGAATTGGGCAATTTTAGAAAAATCAGCTATTAATTTAGGCATTTTGCCAATCGTATTAATTCCAATCGGGCACGATATACAATAACCATTGCGATATGTAAGGAAGAATCTTGAATGATTAATATTTTTTGGTCGCAGGGCGACATATTTTTTAATTAAAGTAATCCATCTTTCATCCGTAATTGCAAAAACTCTTACGATATTATTTTTTGTTTTAGGTACTGTCACCAAATAATATCACTCTTAAATTCTAAATCATGTATGGACATATTTGTTAATTCATCTCGTCTACAGGCACCTGTGTAACCCATTACTAAAACGATCTAAAATTAAATCCATTACATAAAAAATTACATTTTGCAAATAATATCGTACCTTTATTGCTAAATACAATGCGTCAGAACCTCTTCTATAATTTATTAATATCTTCAATGCATAAAATTTTAGATTTCTTAGCCTCGTATCCCTCAGAGAATCGTTTTAAATAGGCTTGTAATTTAATATATTTTGATATGTCTGTATTTTTATAAATGGAAAAGCAAGAACGAAGCATGGAATACATAGACCATAAGGTAGAAGATTTCTTATTTTTACCTTGTAATTCAAAATATGCCAATAAAATGTTTTCAGATATTGTGTTGACATTATTCTGTACAGCCCACAGTTCAAATTGATGGTAGCATTTTTCATATACTGCTTTTGATTTTTTCGGTAATAAATTTATGACGGCGTTATCCGCAATTTCACGCAGTTGTGGTGGCGTACAAGATAAATTTGTCACAGTATCACTCATTTTTTACAGTTTACAGAGACTATATTATGAAATATATTGTTTAAACAATTTAAATAGCCGAATTTGAATTTTGAATTCGTCAAATGTCAATCGTATGTCAATGTGACCAACTTCATATAAAAAATAAACTCAACATTTTTAATGAGATTTTTATTAAGTATTTATTATCAATTTATAATGCAAAATAGAAAAAATAGTATAAAGGACTCGTTTCATAAGGCTTTTTGTCGCACTCGTTCATTAGAAAACTCGCCTGCGGTTCGTTTTCTAAACTTGAACTCGTGCGACAAAATCATGCCTTATGAAACTCGTACTTTAATATACTATTATATCGTATATAGTGTTAGCTGGATTATTTCCTAGAACATTCTGCCACAACTGTGAAAGAAACATACAGTATCAATGACAGACGACCAAAGGTATACACACCTGATTTTCCGATTTTCCAATATCCCTTCAATAAATAACATCTATAAACATCAGCAGATCATCTGCTGACACGGACGAATATCGCAACCGCTATTTACGCTATTATATAATGGGTAATAAGCCTTAGAGAATCGTTGTATCGGACGCAGTGAAGCGAAAACGACGCCTGGGCATTGGCGCACACAAATACGTCGTCGATTTATTAAAGTTCGCATTCGTAGTATTACAAGTGCAGCCCAGGAAGTAATATCCTCCTGTACCGGCCATAAATAAGGCGCAAACGACTCTTCGCCAATTGCCTTGGCAATTATCGGTAAAAACTCGATCGTTTCGCAAATGTAGTGCTCTTATTAGTAGCGGCATACTAATTCCGCGTACGGAAACTTATTGTCCACCGTATGGATGTTCCAACTCGTATATAAATATGTTTCGAGACACTTTGTTTTCGAACACCGAATATCTGTTGGAACTTTATGATATTATTTATATATTTACTATTATGAATTTTTGTAAGCACCATCAAGAAGGGGTGCATTAGAAATTTTTTAAATGGCAAGAGATAATTAAAAACATTGAGGAAGAAAGTAAAAAAGCTTAGATTGCTTACTATCTATGTTACAACTTAATGACGTCACGTCTAGTGTTACTTATTCACATTCATAAATATGCTAGGAAGTACACCGATTTGACGCATAGCACAAATAATTATATCCATCGATATCTCAAACATCCCTCAAGATTTACGTATTCTTCTTCTTGAAATCTATAAACAAACCTTCAAACTTATAAAAACCGCATATATTTTTTTCTCCCACAACTATCAAGATCTTTTAAAAATGTTTAACATTATTAGTACAACAATATACGCTAATGTTAGGAATTGCATCTGTTTGATAACGTAGCAGTGATAATTACATCTGTCGACATTCTTGACATCTGTCAAGGTTTACATATTGTTGTTACTGAGATTTATAAACAAACGTTCTAACCTATAAAGATCATATTTATTTTTTGTCTCACAACTCCCAATCACTTTAAAAAATGGTGACTAATACTGATATAAACAATTGCGCTAATGCTAGGATGTGCATCGATTTGCCGCATAGCAGTAATAATTATATCCACCCACATCTTAAACATCCCTCAGGATTTACGTATTGTTCTTCTTGAAATCTATAAACAAACCTCCAAATTTATAACAGCATATACCATGTGATCCAAAATGATTGTCGTAAGAAAAAAACTGTTTTCCGGAAAACTGTATCTATACTTATTACCAATTTAATGAGCGAAGTTAGCTACATACAAATTTCATACATTAAATGAGTTTTCTTGATATTTAGCGACATTGGCGTGCGTGTTGTAGTATCTTTCGATTATTTATCTTATAATTTTTTTTCAAATCGTTTATATTTACATCTAATATCACCAACAATAGTATTTCTGAATACTATAAGAAAATAAGGGAATTTATCTGTGGTAATAGTTCAACAAACAGGTAAAAAATGGATATTAACATTAAGTGAAATAGTTTATTACATTTTAAAATTTTATAGGCTTATCATACACTTCAGTACAATGAGCTGTCAAAAGAAAGTTACATTTTCATCCCTATAAAGTTTCTACGGTACAGGAATTATTACCATTAGATCACGATAGGCGATTGGAATATTGTCATTGCTTTAATAACAATTTAAGGGACGATGACTTGCTAAACAAATCATTTTTCTCGGATGAAGCCTGGTTTTATCTAACAGACTATATCAATTTACAAAACTATTGTATCTGGTCTGCAGAAAATCCACACGAATTTCGAGAAACGCAATTGCATCCCGTAAAAGTTGGAGTTTGGTTAGCTATGTCCAAGCAACGAATAATAGGGCCAATTTTCTTCGAGAAAACTGTAACAGCCCAACGTTACCAACAGATGTTGGAATTGTTTATTGCAGAGTTACAAGAAAATGAGCTTGAAACAGGTTATTTTCAGTACGATAATGCTCCAGCACATACTGCTCGACAAACCTACCAATATCTTCAACAGTTTTTTGCTGACAGGTTCGTTAGAGCACAAAGATGGCCACCAAGGTCGCCTGATCTAACCCTATTAGATTATTTCATGTTCGGCTATCTAAAAAATAGGATCTATAGAAACCGCATGCATACCATAGAAGAACTGAGAGATGCAGTTTTGTCACTTAATAATTATACTAATTGTATGTTATAATTTAAAGTAATAAATAAATTTAGTTAAACACCAGTTAGTAATGAATTGTAAAATCATAATTTAGTAAAGTTAAATGAATTACATTTCATTTTTACAAGCAGAAACACCAATCCATAGTCGTTTATATATATGCGAGTTCAAAATATAGGTTACGTTTTTCCTTATTTATGACAGATCCGTTTACTTTCTTATGTTCCAACACTGACTTAGTTCAAACCTTCATAACAAACACGCGGCATATACCTACACCCTGTTACTATCTATAGGAGCGGATTTGACAATCATTTTGAATCTCTGTGTATTAAAATAATAATAATAAACGTATCAACTTATTCATATCTATGTATTTATTATTTTATTTACTATCGCTTTCAAAACTGAATTTAAGATTTTCATTAAACAAAATTATATTCACAGTCATCAGGTTTTAGAAAGAAAAACTTATTCCGTAACCACCCCAAAATAATTTCACCATTATAAAAAATCCGCCCGCTTCATAAAGGTAAAATAATTTTTAAAATCGGTGCAGCTTTTTAACTGTTTAATTTACTACGTATAAACAAACTGACAGACAAAGAGGCACCTTCTCCCTCTTAAGTCTATCCGTGAGTTTTAAAATTCACGTCAGCGCATATAACGTGCAACAAACACAACAGAAAAATTACATAGCGGCGCGCATGATAGACAAGATCGTAGCCCATTTTATCCCCACTCTATCGCCAGCTCTTCGTCTGTCCCATTGCCGCTGAGATAGAAGCGCGGAGTCCTGTTCACCGAAACGATTTTCACCCCAAGTTGATCCGCATTCCATTGACCAATGCACGGTGCATCGATCAACTAAATCATCTATAACTTTTTTATTAATTGATCTAGATTCATGAAATTTGGTGTGTATGTCAAGGAATGTACGCTGCGTAAGATTGCGTGATCAAATTTCGAAAATTTGATTTAGGTTTATATTTATTGGGTGATAAACGTGTAACTGTATGTGTTTTGTAAATATTAATCACACGAAAGTCTAAAGGTAGATTGCCCTATCGCATTTCCGTTTGGTTTAAGGAATTTTGTAAAAGATAACATTAAAGTATTTTCGCGCTTATACAGGGTGGTACACACGTTGCATCCAAATATTTGCTCCAACAGTTGTTCAATTTCTTTGATAGTTTTTGTGTTGCAGCAACATTGAAATATGTTGATTTTATAATCATTTTTTTCTTGAAATTACTAAATATGAATACTAATTTTGTTAAATGGTTCAATCAAAAGAAAATAACAAAAAAGCTTTTAACAAATTAATGTACTTCTGCTTTTGACTGTAATAATGTTATTATTATTATTACAGTTAAAAGCAGAAATATATTAATTTGTTATTTTCTCACTGTAAAAAACTTGCAATCTTTGCAAAAAAGGTTTTGTTAAACCAATGTATGCATTTCTCTGAGTGTTCCACAATATGTTGTTGTGTGTTACAAACATATTTTTCTCTGTATATGTTCATCACTTAGTAGTCTGTTTTAAATGTTAACTTCTTTATAGGAGATAATATGATTTAATTCGATATAATTTTTTTTTAATTTTTCCAATTATTAAAGAGATTTTCTTTGACGTAAATAATCTGAGAATTGTCCATAATCAAGTGTAGTCAAGATTATACCGCGTAATAGCAACAGGTATGTATAAGCAAGTTTACGTTGTACTTGGTACATACGAACATTTTTTTATGGCTATCAGTCGCTTTGTTACGTGTCAGTTTTATGTCGCAGTTACAGTTTTTAACGATGCGAATTTATGAACAATTGCCCTCGCTGTCCGTTTATATGACCGCTAGGACATAACGGCCGCATGCTGCACCATTTGTATCGCACTACAGAACTTTTATACCTACGCGTGCTGCTCAGATATTGTCACACAACTGTAATCGCCGGTTGCGCTAATATAATGATGAACTGGAATTAACAAGTGCCTTGTTATATCGTGCAATAAAAAATCCTGATGTAGAAACAATTTAACTTAATAGTATCGGATATTAAAAATATAATAAATGCGATAGTAATAAGCTGTTGCCACAATTAATATACCTAGTTGTGAATAGTTATTCACTGTATAATGTCTTTTTTGCAACATAATGCGTAGTTTTGTTGCACAATTTGTTGAGATAACCTATACAGGGTGATTCTCAATATATGCGACAAACTTTAAGCGCTGATTCCTGGGGTTATTTTGATCATAAAAGTTCACAAGAACATATGTCCAAAATCGCTTAGTTCTAAAGTTGTACAAAATGTTTAATAGTAAGTTAACATAATTCATGTTTTTATTATAAATTAACAAAATAATTAGTAAAAAAAAATTAACTTATACTAACTGTTGAAAATGACCGCCCCCAACTGCAATACAAGCTTTTATCCTCCGCCGTATTGACTGGCGAGTCCGTCCTAAAATATCAGGGGTATTTCGAATTGTTTGAAGAGTTGCCATAATACGATTTCTCAGTTCATCGACATTTTCAATAGGAGTCGTATAAACTAATGATTTAAGGTGACCCCACTGGAGGCCACGGTTGTGGACCTCCCCGTTCTATCCACCGATCTGGATACGTATTGTCCAAAAACTCGCGAGCAATTAAACTAAAGTGCGCTGGAGCATCGTCATGCATAAAATACATTTGTAATCTTAATTGCAACGGAACTTCTTCCAGCAGTAGGGGTAGACCTTCAAGAAAATTGCGGTTTACCTCGCCATTTAACCGCATCGGTAAAAAATGTGGACCTATCAAGTGATCTCCAACAATTCCGGCCCACACATTGACAGAGAATTGATGTTGATGACAGGCATTCACTAGTTCGTGCGGATTTCTAGAGAAAGTAGCCTCGTCGGTGAAGAATATTTGAGCCAAATAGTCAGGATTTTGTGCGATTTTGTGTGGCATCCATTGACAAAAAGCCACTCTTTGCGGAAAATCTGCCGGCAAAAGTGCCTGCACCCGTTGAATGTGATATGGATACAACAGTTTATCTTTCAATATTCTCCAAACTGTAGCCTGACTAATGTTTAAAGCAAACGCAATTTTTCTGGTGCTTGTAGTAGGATGTTCCTCAATTTCATTTAGTACCATTTCTTCAACTTGCTGTAGATGGGTGCCCGTTATCAGTCGTCCGTTTTTTTAAAATTTCCCGTTTCACTAAGACGTTGGTGAAGACGGGCAAATATTGAATGATGCGGGATGATATGGTTCGGGTACCGTTCTTCATAAAGACGTCTAGCAGTACGCGAATTTCCATTAGCAAGACCGTAAACGAAATGCATATCACACATCTCAGCATTCGTGTAATTCATTTTAGAAAACAGAAACTGGCAATAAACTGAATGAATACTCTGACAACTATTGACAAATATTGAAATGACAAATAAACAATTCCCTCTCAACACAATAGTTTTTGAAGAACCAACTGTGATATTATATCGTGTTAGTCATAGTTCATAATTTATTATTAAACATTCAATAACTTTAAAACCAAACCGTTTTGGACATATACTCATATGAACATTTATGATCAAAATAACCTCAGGAATCAGCTCTTAAATTTTGTCGCATATATTGAGAATCACCCTGTATATAAAAGGAGCAAAAATTGCATGTTGCTTGCCACAAATGCAATAGTGAATTTTCAGTAGAATTTTGCGTACAGTAAAGCTGGATGTTGGATCAAGGAATAAAGGGTCCTTAATTTGAGAAGTTTTGATCTCATTAATTTATTTTGTTCAGTAGGTGACGTATGCCAATCCTCCTTCGCCGGTATACAATGGTTTTTTTTTCCGGCAAATGCACCAAATTATCTTTTTTATAACCGTCTTTGAGTGAAATAGGAGAAGCGCCATCTTTACAACAATAGCTGTATCACATATACCTATTAAACGTAACTATATGGGTAGAAAACTTCACCATAATAATAATGCTTAGATCAGAGAAGATGTTTACAAAAGTGTGGGCTAGGTTTGATAAAAAAAAAAAAATTTGAACATAAAATTACATTAAATTAACTACAATTGTGGTTAGGGTAATCTTTATTTCTTAATAATATTCACTTTGTTAATTGAAGAGTACTTATCGTTTAAGTGAAATTAATGGGTTTGTTACTCTAAAATAAACGAGATTTTATTAGTTTGTTGGGTTTGTTTGTTGATTTCATTAACGACAATACGTAAATCTTGAGGGATGTCGAAGATGTTGGCAGTTGACGGATATAATTATTACTGCCATATCATTAGCTTTTTTGCTTCAGAAAAGGCAATTGGTAAATTTTGTGGTATGGACAAAATCTTAACAGATCGATGTGCTTTTTAACATTAGCGGAGATCAGAATATTGCAATTATAGTCAATTAATTATTAATTCGATCCGTGAATTAGTGTTAAAGTGCTATAAAGTTTCCCAGTATAAAAATTCTCGTTTATAACTTTTTCCCACTTGATCATATATTTACACTTCACAATATTTTCTAGAACAGGGGTCGGCAAACTTTTTTAGGACAGGGCCAAATCGTAACGAAAATTAAGTTCAGCGGGCCAGGTTGTAAACTCTAACGTGTATATTTTTTATTAAGTGTTCCTCTGTATTTTATTGAACCGAAAAGAATTTACCAAAAAGTTTCCGTCGTATCATACAGGGTGTTTGAAAATTACTGACTCGTCAAAGAATCTTAAAGTTACAAAATTTTTTTTTTCAAAAACGCCCTGTATATTCTTATATTTTTCTGCAACATTCCCTATAGGCTTCAGTGGTTTTATTTTAAATTATTCCTTATTATTTATTACTTTTCCAAATGGTCAAAATAATTTTACCTGGTGGATTATAAATAACATTACAATAAATTATTATTGCTAGTAAATATTATAATAATCATTGTTTTCTATTATGTTAGTACCTAGAAAAGTACGCAATATATAAACCAAACAGTAAATATTAAATATTAAAAGTTTATCTTCATCTGGTTCGCATTTTGCAAAATGAGGCAAAATGCGTTAAAAGTTAATAAAGTGTTTGTGTGATATAAGAATTTGCAGAGGATTGAAATAGCTACATAATGGAATCTTTGCAGACGATGTGGTAATAATAACAGACAGTGAAAAACAAAGAAAATTTGAACATATGGAAAGGAAACATGGAAGAAAGAGGGCATGACAATAAACATAGAAAAAGCTAAAATCCTCGGAAACCAGAATGTTGAAACTAAAATTGAAATAAATGATACTAAAATAGAGCAATGAGAATTTAATATTTAAGAGTAACATTGGAAGAAACAGGAAAACAAGATGCCGAATAAACGATTGATAAAACAATCAAAGTCTACGCAATAAACCAAAATTTATTAATAAAAAAGACAAAAAAAGACAAACCTATACTAGTGTTATGAAGAAAGCCAAGAAAAATAAGATTCCACTATTTTAGGGCATTTGGAAACACATCTCAGTAGTTCAATACCTGTTACTTCTGAAGATTTGGGCACCTTGAAACATCTGACCAGAAAATTTTGAAGTAAAATAGGATCCATTTTTAGGAATTCTAATCCAATCTAGATCACAAGAAATGAAATGCGACATAATTTTTTGTAATACTTCAACGAATGTTAGTATCTTTTTATTTAAAATAATTTGAAGGGACGAAAGTTCAGTTGATAAAGCATAAGAAACTGAAGCAATAATTACTATTAATGGACGGAACGATTGTAGAAATTCTTTCTCATTTAAAAAAATATTAATAATTTCTCTGGGTTCCAAAAATCTCAATAAAACTTTTCCACTATTGCACCATCGAACTGGCGATGGTTAATTCGCCGAGAGCCAATAAAGTTAACCACTGCTACAACTGGTTCAATAATGCAAAATAGATAGAGGTGTTTGATGAATTATGTAATGACTTATTGAAAGCTTTGCACAAAACAAAGATACTTGGGCAGTATCAACAATGACTGTTGGCTCATCAAGAACTAACAAAAACCTTGCTTTCTTCATTAAGAAGCGTATTGTGATATTCTCAATCTATCTGACAGTCGCTTGAACTGAGAGGTCAACAGAAAAAAAAACCCTCTTCTTTGGGCACACTTCTTCAGCTTTATCGCAAATCTATTGATGAATATTTCAAATTTAATTCTAAATAAGATTAGAAATATTATTGCGAAATACGCCGAAAGCGTTCATACTAAATGAATTAACCGGACTTATTTACCGCGACATCAGTTGACTATCAGTCGGTGAATAGTAGATGTAGATACCTCCCGGTACAATAATTTTCGTAAACTCTTATTGTAGGTGAGAAAAACTATCGGCAATAGCTGAATTAACCGCTTGATACTTACAACTTCCGCGGGCCGGATTGAAATACCCAGCGGGCCGGATTTGGCCCGCGGGCCGTAGTTTGGCGACCCCTGTTCTAGAAGATTGTGCTACAATATTTTCTAACAATTTTATTGCTTTTTTTTGTTTTCTCACAATAGTAAAAATTCTTAGTACAATTTTTCACATTTCTGTATTTGTCAGCTCTCATAAACAAATTTCTTCACAAAAAAACTAAGACATGAATCTTCTTTTCGCAAAAAATTTCAAAGATAAAAGGTTCACATTCTTATCATAGCTTGCTTTAAATATAATCAAAAATCAATTTGAAGAAATGATTCCTTCTAAGCGTACTGAGTACCTAATACATTACAAAAAATATAATTACAAGAAATAGATAGCTTTAGCGTACCTTTTAACATTTTCCTGTATGTTAATTCATTCGTAGGCGATGCACTTCTATAATTTACGATCAACTTAGTCTTTATCCAGTTGTCTTAAAATTCTTTCGATTAAATTTGTGATATCTAGGGATACATAACGTATTCTAATTAATGTTAGTATCGACTTAATTAATTCTTGGATGCGATTTGTTCTATAGCCGTCTAGACTTGAAACAGGTGGTGAAACAGTTGAACAATTCTGTAACTATGTGTGTCTACGTGTTCAGGCTTGTTTGTAGTGCTTCACGTACTATAATGTTAGGTTTTATGTATAGGCGAGTTAATAGAATGCAGACGGAAGATTCGGACGAAAAAGTGTTTCGATCTTTTAGTATAGGTGGTTTAAATGAAATTCTGAATTTTGCAACAATATTCTGTTGCATGACAAAAAAAGGTAGATTTAAACGAGCAGATTATTACATATTTGCAATATTAAGACCCACATAGTCAAATTTAAATTGCCCGCAATTATTCTTAGTAACTTCAACGTTGAAACATAAAAATTACCTATTTTTTTTTGTACTTCGTTGATAGTTATTTTAATGCCTTTACGTTGAAGTTACTGAAAATAGTGGCGGGAAATTTAAATTTGGCTATTAGGGGATTTGGCAAAGAAAAGATTGACGTTTTTTATAAAAGTTTTGTAAAAGTTATTTGTCAAAGATTCTTTGTAAAAGATCGATAAATACATCATAGACGAACAGGTTCATAAAACGATAGCATGAAGATATTAAACAATCATGGATCCACATCAATTTAATATATATATTAGTGATGTAATGAATGCGTGATTTTACACATTCGCGAATGCGAATGCGAATGCGAATATGTGCCCTAGATATTCGCGAATGCGAATGCGAATGCGAATATTACTTTTTACTTTACTAGCGCCATCTGTTAGCTCTCAATTTACAACTATATGAACTTTAAGCGCTTATGCGCACACGCAGAGAATTAAATTTCTCCGCCACCGCAGCGAAAATAGCCAAGTATAACAATCGTTTCGTCTGTTTACGTGTTATTCTTGACAATTCAAGTTTAGTTTTGAGGTTATTGATGGTTATTCGAATGTAAACTGCAAATTTGTGCCCAAAAGGTTGTTTTAGAATCTCAATGAATTTAAATATTACTTTTTTTTCTAAATTATCCATTTTAGCAGGTAATTTTATTATTTGCATATTTATTGCGAATGCAAATATTCAAAAACAGGCGAATGCGAATATTCGCTACATCGTCACGCATGATCACACATCATCAACGTATCAATGCTACCGTTTTCCAACATGATTACATGACACTACAGTACTTAGAAAAACTTATTTACAAAAAAAATTAAACAGGATCACTAACAAATATTAATAATAGATGATGTACGACTAAAACAACTCGCAAAAATGATTTTCCAAACTTTTTAAAGCTAATTTTGATGTAAAATGTTCCTGTGCGTTTTTGAACTTGAGGGACGGTGTATCAACTTAAATTGTTACTGGTGACGGAACTTAGCTTCGTCATTGTGAACCTGGGTTCAAGCAAAATTACATGCAGTGGCAGAGCGATGTACCGAATACGTGATTTTAAACATTCCCGAATGCGAATGCGCACATGTGCACTAGATATTCACGTATGCGAATGCGAATACAAATATTAATTTTTTTAACTTTACTAACGCCATCTATTAGCTCTTAATTTACAACTATACGAACACTTGCATTAAGCGTTTATGCGCACACGCAGGGAATTAAATGTCTCAATCACCGCAGCGAAACTAGCCAAGTACAACCGAATGTTTCGACTTTTACGTCTTATTCTTGTGAATTCAAGTTTAGTTTTTGAGGTTATTGATGGTTATTCTAATGTAAACTGCAAATTTGTGCCCAAAAGGTTGTTTTAGAATCTCAATGAATTTAAATATTACTTTTTTTTTCTAAATTATCCACTTTAAAAGGTAACTTTTTTATTCGCAATATTCGCATTATTTATTGCGAATGCGAATGCGAATGCGAATATTCGCTACATCACTAATATATATAGATTTCTACTGTCAAACTGACTGATTATTTCAATGCAGCAACGACAGATGGCGCGCACAATCTGTACCCTGATTAGCTCTTTTCTGACACATTTCTTAAAATAAATCGTCTTCTAACCGGGCAACAGAAACTTAGAAATAAAGAGCTGTTATTAGTTATTGTTATTGTACGGCATCATTGTTTTGTTTACCTTTTTCAATGATGTTCCTAAGAAGCCTCGTTTGTATTCCGTTTTCTCACGCGCTGGGTTACACCACACAAGTCATCGATTGGTACACAAACTAAGGTATCGTAATTAAAATATATGCTCGGATGCCCGGTTAACAAGATCTGCGGACACTCGAAGTCATAACTAATATTAACGAGTGACGTGCAATGAATAAGGACGAATTCTGAAGCCGTGCACGGAGGATTGGTTGCTACATAGAATAATTAGCGCTTGTATATGTGTACCGATGGTAGTTTTGCATGGTATATATTTTATATAGAAACATGGGTAAATTATTTTTGTCTCGTTCATTTCTTTGGTATCTAACTCTCATTATCATGGGTTAGCATTCGCTGATTAAATTAGTAATTATTTTGATAATGTGTGTGTCTGGATTCATTTGATCCTGTACATATTTGAGCGTTGTTTTTGGATATATGATATGATTAATATTTGATATGATGGATAAAAAGCTTTTGAAGTGGGATTTTCATATTAAGGAAATACTAATATTCGTGGTAGCTGATTTACTTTAAAGTTACTGAAGGTTTAAAGTATGTCGTATTGCCGTAATGCGATTTGAAAGTCGACACCTTTTGAATGTCACACTCAAAGTTTTTGCTAGATTATTCAAACATGCACTGATTACCTCAAAGTTTCGAAACTATTTAGTAATATTTATAGTGATTTTCGTTTTCTTGTTACTAGCAAATATTGCTTGGAGCTAATTCATTCAATTTAATTTAAAAATCTAAAAATCTAAAAATCTAAAAAGCTAAAAATCTAAAAATCTAAAAAGCTAAAAATCTAAAAATCTAAAAATCTAAAAATCTAAAAATCTAAAAATCTAAAGATCTAAAAATCTAAAGATCTAAAGATCTAAAGACCTAAAAATCTAAAAATCTAAAAATCCAAAAATCTAAAAATCTAAAAATGAAAAAATTTAAAAATCTAAAAATCTAAAAATCTAAAAATCTAAAAATCTAAAAATCTAAAACTAAAAATTTAAAAATTTAAAAATTTAAAAATTTAAAAATCTAAATGTCTAACAATCTAACAATCTAACAATCTAAATGTCTAAAAATCTGAAAGACTAAAAACCTCAAAATCTAAAAATCCAAAAATCTGAAAATTAAAAAAAATCGTTCCTCTTCCCCTCCCATTCTTTCTAATGTTAGTAAAATATGATTAAAACATATTTAAAGCGTTCTCTCCCTCCTGTTGTGGAAAGAATAATTTCATCATTCAAAAAATCATCTCATTCCCCCTCTTACCCCCCCGGTATAAAAAAAATTATAATTTTGTTGATACCCTTGCGTCATTACCTAAATAACTTTTGTATACATTGTTGGGTAACAGAAACAGTAGTTATAACCGATTTTTGAAGTTCGATCAAATAAGCTCAATATATGTCGTTTCGTTTGCATTGTAACACTGCGTATGTAATGGTACAAATCTGCAATTGAACCTTTTTTCAATTTTTCACCGTTGAAAGGTTATTTGAGATTTTGAAATTTTTGTCGAATTTCAAGGACGTTTTGAAGCCCCCTATAAAAGTTGAAGTTTCTCTGCGACAGAAAGTGTCCTTCATGGCGTCTACAAACTGAAAAAGTTTCATTAGAATCTGCGAGTAATACCTCGCGAGGTTCCCTCGTTAGCTGTATAGGTCTACTCATTAAAAGTAAATAAATAAATTTCAACCAAGCAGGACTTTAAAAACTAATTTAAACATTTTTTGTCCACTACACCTATTGTCGTAATTAAAATTTCGTCCATGACTGTAACTCCCACGACTTTGTAATCACAGATCCATGGCGAACGATTCACGATCCGCGCTGTTAGACTACGTCTGCAGCGATATACGCGCAGAAAAATACGCCGATTCTGACGTGGCGGTTGGTAGTCGCATTTGTATTTCACCGGAGAAGAAATATGAAGAATGCGACCGCATATTTACGAACGAAACCAACCAGTCCGAAGAATATGCGTCCGCCGTCGCGGTGTTCACGGCTACGATGCCGACAACAACGACGCGAAGGGGAGGGCAGGGAAAGGAGAAAAGAACCAAGAGAAGAATTATATTCGTGTGTTTCAGACATATTCAACTCGGGTATAAGACGGCGTATCACCCGGCGAGTTTAAAACGAGAATAATCTGTTGACAACATTAATAAGGATGATTTATCCGGTTTGTTTAGCACCTCTTATTGTCCGAGCTTTTATTCGCGCGTCTGCAGCGCGGTACCTTAGCTACTTATCGCATCGCTACAGATGCGTGCAGTAAACCAATGTCATTAGGTGAATGCATGGGCGCCGTATGAGTACGCTAAAACCGCGCATACTCGCGCGAGAATTATTTGTATTCACAATGCTATCACAAAAGGTCTTTTCAGGGAGCATATCGTGCTCTTAAATTTCTCGTGGACGTTTTGCATATTGTTATTACCGGTGGGAATTTTGAAATGAATCCCTAGTAAAGTCTGCTTGGACGCATCAGGAATATTTTTGCTATTCTTGCGCACAGATTAGCGGCGTTCTTCTGGTGTTTTGTATTTTTTATGTACATTGTAACAAACAAAATGTAATTTTATCCTAGGGATTGTTGATAATTTCGCACCTACGATTACTTTAAAATGTATGAATATGCGCCTGTATTACTCCGTATCTTTGTAATGAATTAGTTATAACATTTGTAGATATCACCAACGAAAAAAAAAATATACGTAGATTGGACCCCTGCGGCACACCTGGCGTAGGATTTATTACGCCTTCGACCTAACGAAATTCCACAGATTTCATATTTCATTAAAATATTGAATGATTCATAGATATTGCCCGATGCCTACGCTTTACAAAATGAAATTCAATGATAAAATTATATAGAAACGCATTAATTTCTTTTTTATTATATTATCTCGTATATAAAGATATCAGTTATATCAGTCGGACATTTATGTCTTTATAAAATTTTAAAGTCGAAAGTTCGGGATCAATTTCTCCATCCATTCGATTCGACGTACACAATTCCGCCCCTTTATATTTAATATACACGCATCCCGACTTTATCGTTGGCATCTTTAGGGTGTACATATTTCTTCGGTTATATTCATTACAGATTAGAGGTACTGACGACGCGAGCACCTGTATATTAATTGGCTTTATCTACCACTGAATATCTAAACAGGTAGATTTTGAATTTGAGGCTTCGGTGTTCCTTAATTGATTATCCAATTTTACCCTCTCAAGCAATATTATTATTCATCTATACTTTATATAGTGAGTGTCTAATGAGGTTCGAATCACAAGGATAACTTTTTTACTGTAAGTTGTAAGGGCCGTTTTACACCTAGCTATTTATTGGGCAATTTATTGGCCAATTTGAAATTTTACGTGTATAACACGTATTTAATCCGTATTATACACGTAAAATTTTAAATTGACCAATAAATTGCACAATAAATAGCTAGGTGTAAAACGGCCCTAGAAAACAAGCTTCTTATTCTTCATAATAAAAAAAATTGCATGATCCAAAACTGAATATGCAAGTATTATCTGTTCTTTTTCTTGTTCTTAGTTACTACGATAAACAGGATCAAATACATCAGCGTATAAAATTTACTGGATTGTACAAATTTTATCTTATGGAGTAAATTTAGCACGAAAACTATCAAAGATAGGAAAGTGAAATTTTCTATACGTATGTAGTATATCATTGGTATCATATAAAACTGTTTACAAATATACAGGGTGTTGCAAATTGCCGCAGCCACCTTCAGCTTTTTTATTTTAAATAGATTTCTATATTTTTTAGTAGATAGTTTGACAACCACCTAAAATATCTTTGCAATGATATATGGGTATATGCACTTCCGACAATTAGTTTTGGATATATCGCAAATCTTGTCAAAATTTTTTTGATTACAGCTTCTGAGATTTTAAGCTTTATCCAAAAACTGATGTATTGTTGCGCGTTATTTTTTTGTTATCAACTGGGGAGCTAACACTTTATATCTTTCGAGGTGATGCAACGTAAAAATATATACAGGTGTTACAAATATGTAGTGTCACATTTATGAAAATTAAAACGCCTTTTCTTCAATTTTTTTAATGGAACCCATATTTTGCGATATTTTCAGCAAATTTCCTGTAAAATTACTTTCAAAAAGGTACCAACAACATAACATTTATTTCCAGTATATTTCGAAGATATTTCAATTTTAAGGAATTTTTATCTCAAAGCTGCATTTGACTGACAGTGAGTTTCCATTTCTAAGACATTCTTATTTGATACAATAGCACTAGTATCATCAGCATACAACATTATTTTGTAATTAACCAGAAAGGCAACGATAGAAAAGTACAGGACCCAAAACACTGCCTTGAGGCACTCCTCTTTCAACAGGTGAAACAAAAGTTTTAAAATTATGTATGCAGCCATCTGTTTTATGCCGAATATTTACCAGTTGGAGTCTACCACGGAAATACGATTCAAACCATTGTGCTACTATGTATTGCTAATTCCATACCATTCGAGTTTGGTTAACAACAAATCATGATCACCACAATCGAAAGGACGACTTAGGTCACAAAAAATTCCTATAAAAAACTTTTCAGATTCCAAGTCTTTTTTATTACATGTTCATATAAGACATTAATCCCAGTAAGTGTTGAGTGATTATATCGACAACCATGTTGTTGGTTCGCTAAAATGTTGTGTTTATTTAAATGTGTTTCGTTGCACATGTATTTTTTTAAGGCAAGGAATTGCTTTTACAAGATATATAAATCTCTAATATTTTCACAAGAACATCTTACCTCCAACGTAACCCAATTTCGATTATTTTAAATCTTTTTCTTTGTCACTCGGAAACAAGTATTGAAGCATTCCATAAAAATATTATGAACATAATCGAAAAAAGAGTTTATATTGTCTCAACTATATAAATAACACTAACATACCTTATTTAACATTTGTTCAAAGCGTAGGATATTATTTTCGCTAAATTTTCTTTCATAATCTAGGGAAGGCTTAAAGCTACATGATATAAGAATGAGTAAAACTACAAACAACCTTCTATGATCAGATATATCACAGTCCATTAACACAAATATTGCTCACATTCCCAATTTTTGAAAATGACGTTTCCAATAATTGTCACTGATGTACCCTGAACACGTGTGAAGACATTTACATAATCATATAAATAAAAGTTGATAAAACATCTCTTAGAGAACATGCTCATTGAAAATTATTTGAAAAATTGATATTAAAATTTCCGGGGAAAATGATGGATCAAAATCTCCAGTAGTGGGACGGTAGTAGTTAGGAGGTAATCTACACTCTAAAAAGTGATGGTAAATTGGTATGTGAAAAGACATATGAAATATAAGGTAAAATTACACCAAAAAGAGGGTAAACTTCAGATTATCACAAATTAGGGGTAATTTTGCCTGGTAAACCGACTTTGATGGAAAAATACTTCAATAGATGAAGTAATTTCCCCCCACTTTGGAAATTTGCTTAGGAGCAAGGAAAGATAACATATTTCGTGGAATATTACCCCTTATGTTGGTAAAAATACAATATGGACAATATAAGCGACATGAAATTCTGATTATATATATTATATATATGATCTGTTATTTGATTGGAACACAAAATGTTTTTTTTTAACATTGCATTACATTTAGCGTCTTTTGGCGGCGGACTATTTGGTCAATGATGACAACATTTGGTAACGATACGTTCACGTCAAAAAAAATGTTGACGTTTGATATAAACATGGTCACTAACATAACGCCAAAACGGAGTTTTATGTTGGTGGCTGTGTCAGTATTCTAATCATCCCATCCTAACCTCAGATATCACAAAAAATGAATCTGAGTCTGGAGCAAATAGTTCTGCTGCTTACATTACAGCACAAAAATGATGATGACGATTTTCTTGTACTTTTTTTTCTGTTGCATCAAATAACTGTAAAATTTTGCGCGGCTGTTTCGCCATTACAAATTGTCTAATAATATAGTATATATATAATTAAATCTTAACGTCAAATATCAACCTAACAATAAAACAAGGTAAACCATTAACATGACAAATATGACAAACACGGCTTCTACTTGTATTAATTGCCGCTGCAATCGCTTTCTTCGCTTGTGAACGAAGTTTAGAGTATGTTCACGAATTCTCATGACCAAACCGGATATATTTTAGCATTGAATTACTTTGATTAGGGCAGTACTAGAAATGACCACAACGCAAAAACAGCAAATTCGATGACCAGTTCATATATTTAGTGACATAGTTATGCGCCAAAAGACGCTAATTGTGTCGCTTGATCGAAAATTAAACCCGTTACGAGAATGCATTACATAGCCGTCGACTATACAACGCGCAAGCGTTTGAGGTACGCAGTTTGAATACAAGTGCGGCATCTACACTGATGGCTTCAACGCATAAATGTAAGTGGTGTGTTTTTCATTTTGTCTTGCAAATAAAGATTGAGGTAAGTTCATTTTACATTAATCATGTATTGAAATGATTACCATGTACCTACTTAGCTATGACAGCACACATAAATAATAGACATACACCTGCGTATGGATATCTAATATGATATACTGGGAACTTAACCTCAATAGCATTTGGTTTCAACGTGCAAGTGACACGCAGGAAACTACCGTATCAAACTTTTCAATTTAAACAACAGAAAGTCTTCGTTTTGAAGGAGTCAATTCTTTTTTTTCTCTTTCATTAAACATTTGGAAATTATAAAACGACTAGTGTCTTGCCGTTATGGAGGCTATGTTTTCGTTGTTAAGTGATGATACAAGTAAAGTAAGGAAGAGACTATTTTGGTTTTACTCTAGGATTTAATGACAAAAGTAAAGTAGGTATTAAGCACTTATATATGCAAATGTGCAAGACCGCAGGACGGCAAATTTGAGTTCAGTAGTTAATCACAACATCATTTATGTATATACTATATAGTATTGCGGGAATCGCCAGATATCAAAAACCGGTGAATTGATTTTTAGTAAAAATCGGTTTTTAAAATTCAGTTTTTAATATCGATTTTCAAAACCAGTTTCAAACTAAAAACATTACGTATTACTTTTTTAAAAGTGCTATGTATTTTAAACTCGAAAAACTTATTTAAGGCGCAATAATCTGCTTTTAAAAACTGGTTTTGATTTTGAAAACCGGTTTTACCGGTTACAATTTTTAAAGACGATTAATCACTGCATCCAAACCTCGGTTTCACATAAAGAGGCTTCGATTCGCAGCGCTATTATCTACATACAATATATTTTTAAATGCTAAATTTATTAAAACTTTTCAGGATAAATCTAAACTTGAAGAAATTGAGGTGAATACATCGTTGATAATATGCTTGGAAGAAGGTATTAATAAAAATATATTTATTTCATATGTTTTTTACATTTATTTTTCTTTTCTAGGAAATGTGAAGTCGCTTTCTTTAATGGTAGAAAGACAGTTATTAGACCCAACAGATTCATTTCGTTCTGCATTACAACAGATGATGGCGGCATATTTTAATTTTCATTTGCAGTACACAAAAGAGGCTTCTAACACATTAGAAGTTCTGCAGAGGTATTTTTTTAAAAATATACCCTGAACAGGGCAACAAAAATAAAAAAGCTCCAAATCCAAACTAAAACTGATAAGATTTTTTAATGTATTTGTTAGTCAAAATTTATTTTATGGTTACATTCAACTAGATCTTTGTATTATGAATACAACCAATTCTTAGTAACTATTCTTAGTAATTATTGCCTTTCTCCCAAAATGTTTACTCTTTAAAACATTGCTTATTGAATTTAAAAATTTATTGAAATTATTGTAAACTCTCTGTAATCCAACTAATTAATATATCTTTCAGAAATTATTAAAATTAAATCTAATATTATAAATGGTATATTTTGAATATTTAAGTGGAGAATCTGCATTAAGTTCTAAATGACATAAACATGTTATTAGATAACTGAAACTTAATATTTCTGGATGATAAAACAACCTAATAATCAATTATTTCTAATTTCTTTGTTGTTACTCTAATCTATACATTAAGAAAAAATGTGGTAAAATTACCCCAAAAATAGATGGCAACTGGGCTACCGCCTATCTTTGGGGTAAATTTACACCTATAGGGGATTTTTCACATACTGGTGGAATATTCCTTGAAGGTGTGGTAAATCTACCTGAAATTATTCCATTTCATTAGGGAATATTACTTTAGAGGTGTAAATTTACCAGGGAAAATTACCACACTTTCAAGGGATATTCCATAAGCATGTGAAAATTCCCCTATAGGTGTAAATTTACTCCAAAAATAGGCGGTAGCCCAGTTGCCATCTATTTTTGGGGTAATTTTACCACATTTTTTTTTTAGGGTGTATGGCATGTAAACAAGTATGTTCTTCTTTCTTGTACCGCAAACTCCAAACCACATATTTCAATGCTTTTTTCAATATTAAATTGTGATAGATCAATCGATGAAACATGAAGTCCATTTTCTACCAAATTGCTACACCTCCTCTGAAAGAGCTCTGAAAAATAAGGTGCCTAACTTTAATAACTTGTGATTTTACACGTAATTTCACTAATAGATTTCTTTTACAGCGTAGCAAGGAGTTTAACCTGACAAAAAATTAGCAGGTTGGGAGTTGCAGACCATCGTCAATCATTTAAAATTACTCTCTGTGGAAATAGATTTGATATTTAAATTTTCTCTAGTGTCTACCGCGATCTTTAACAATAGAAATCTATAATTCAATCTTGTCCGTCCAATTAGGATTCTACGAACGATCCACTGGTATACTACAGTACAAAAAGAACTTTCAACGTCATCCATACATTATTAATGGCTCACTCTGTTTGCTTGGCTACTATATACGCTACTGTACGTATTAAACTATACCGTAGTATCTATTTTATACCTACTTACTTACGTATATAGGTATACCTTTCTAGTAAATATATTTCGTATTTATGCTGTATGCTCTAAAAGGAAGTAACTGCTGCAGTATAGTAAACTAAGTTGGTGTTTTTTCTTTCCGACGTAACTGATTCCAAACGTTGTCCTAGGTGAGTCTTACTTCACTGATTACGACAAATGCACTCCACGACTTGAATATTGTATGGCCTGTTGAGCTGCTAAGAGCCGTGTTTTAAGAAGAAACGTTTGCAGAAACGTTTAAAAAAGCAAATTTGTCTAAGATTTCCATTCGCTACTTTTTCTTCAGTTTTTTTTTCTTCTTTTATACACTGAGATCGAGAATGATTGTCCTAATCCTACACTACTTTCCACGATACGCGAATCAATATTTTCATCCAATCATTGTAATGAAATTAGTAATACAGCGTTTCCTCAAATTTTGCTGTCAAAATTAACATATGTTCTACATAGCCAGAGTACACCGAGTAAGGACAAGAGAGGAGTTATAGCGGTCCAAATTTCTAAACCTAACTTCACACAAGCAACAGCTTCCCAAAATGACAGTTTGTTATTGTTTACGTTCGTATCTACACAAATTAGTTTACTCATCCGTTTAATCTATATGATTTACTTGTTTTATTTATTTATTTTACGTATTTTATTAGTTTTGAATTACCCCTGCAGTTTCAAAAACATTTAATGAACTATGTTATTCTTGTGTAAAAGGTAAGATCGGTGGCCAGTGGCCATAACATTTACATACTTTCTTATATATTATATTGTTAGGTTTAAGTGAAATAACTCAAATAATCGTGAAAGAAGGCACCAATGGGTATCATGCTGTAGTGCCAGTCACTCTCGCAAGATAAATTTTGATGCTAACGATGGTCGCAGTTTCTTGGGATTTCCGAATGAATCTAATATATATGACACGACAAGAATTAAGAAATTACATGAATAAGAAGAACTATTATCGTTGTGCAGAGATTCCTAGGTCACATTAAATCAATTTATTTGTTAGATACCCACTTTAAGCTATATTGCTATTTATCGCAATAACTAACCTAATTCATTTTATGTTTACTTTTTAAAATAATGTGATTTTGGTTTGAACTGCATTCTACTGGTATAAATTTTAGTCGCATTTATTCACATTATAGACAATTCGATATTATATAGTCTACGTTTGAACTCTATCCATTTGTGCACCCCCGGACATTATTGTTGACAAACCAGTGCAGGGTCGGATGTCAGAAATGAAGTAGTCGAATAGAAAGGAACAATCTTTGTATTGCACAGAACGATATAGTCATAACTCTTGAACCCTAATTAAAAGTTATTGTGTATTCGTGTCAGAAATTTGAAAGTTCCTTCCACCGATGCTGTTGTATTTTTATTAATTTATTTGAGAAAGAAGCACAACATATTTATTCCTGGAAGAATCTTTTACACTATAAAAATATAAACAAAGATTTATTTCACAAAAAGGAAGAATATGAACATAATTATCGCAAAACACTCGCAAATATAGGTATCACTTAATCAAACATTATTTTACTGGAATCGTGTTTTTTATTACTATAAAATGTTCATAAATATTTGCAACAAAAACAGAATAAAAAACGCATAAATTTGTGTATTTTTTAATCTATTTTTCTACGTCCTTTAAAATATAAATTATTCCACACGTTTGAAAATTCCCGGCAACAGCTTTACAAAATGGCAGCTGGGCTTGAAGGTCGTTCAAAATGGACCACTCAAGAACAATTTGCGAACATGTCCTTATTGTAATATACTGCGGCCGTGCGTTTCGTGTTGGAATTTTGCTTATTTAATCATTCCGTATTATTATTTGTTAATTTTCACATATAGTCTTTCTCAAGACTATGCGCCTTCATTTCGCATTGAGAGCGTAACGTGTTTTTTTTTTTTGGCAAAATGCCATTTACACTGGACCAAGATAAATTTATTTTGCAGGCATATTTTCGAAATGGTGAGCGAGGAGATGATGGGCAGTGGAGATATTCAGCTGTACTTCGTGTTGAAGAATTTATAAATCAATTTGTCGAAGTGCAAATTGATAGTGAAACTCTCCTACGACACATCAATCGGATTGTCCATCGCTTCAGAGGAACTGGAAGTGTTTTGAAGGGAAAGTCACCAGGTAGCCCATCAGATCTAACCTAAAATGTGGTGGAAGACGGACGTGCTCGTTTTTATCACAGCCCTGGAAAGCCATTACGGCAACTTGCACAACAAACTGGTAGAAATATGCACATATACCAACTAAATGGTGTTGTAAAAAGTAATGTGAATACTTTTGTAGGTTTATCTTATGGATCAGCTCAGAGAGCTGTAAAACGGAAGCTTCATTATCATCCACATAAAGTTTCTATCGTGCAGCAATTACTGCCACTAGATTTCGAAAAATGTATGGAATATTGGCATTGGTTTAATGCAAATCCAAGGAATGACGATGTTTTAAATTTTACTTTTTTTATCTGACGAAGCCTGGTTTAATTTAACAGGTGATGTAAATTCTCAAAATATTAGGATTTGATCCGCACAAAATCCTCATGTTATTCGGGAAACGGAATTGCATCCTGTAAAAATAGGGATATGGGTTGCAATGTCCAGGAGACGTATAATAGGACCGATATTCTTTGAGGATACAATAACAGCAGCCAGATATAGACTTATATTACATGAATTTGTGGAACAATTATTTGATGATGAATTACAGCTAGGCTATTTTCAAAATGACAATGCTACTGCTCATACAGCAAGAGAAACAAGAGAGTATTTGCAGGAATTTTTTGATAATAGAGATAATATTGGCTTAAACGTTGGCCACCTAGATTACCCGATCTTACACCGCTTGACATATTTTTTATTTGGTCATCTAAAAAATAAAATTTATCAGAACCGCTTACATAATATGGATCAATTGAAAGAAGCAATAAGAAATGAAATAGAGAATATTACAAATGAGCAATTAATAAATGTTTCTGAAAACATGAAGAAGAGGGTAGATGCTTGCATAAATAATGGTGGTTCTCACTTTGAACACAGCATGTAAGCAGTGCAGGTATGTTAAAGAAACATGTTCCCAATTTTTTAATTTATATTATATTTTTGTTGTAGAGCGTGTGGCTATGAAAAGCATCCATCCATTATTGTACCTCGTACCTCGTATAAGTTATGAAGAATGTCTGATATAAGTTAAGATATGACATAAATGTGTATTTTTACAATATATATTGTTTAAACCTCCTATACCTTTAATTAAACCTGGTTGTATTTGTTATCAGAAATATATTATTTTGAAAAATGTTTATTACGTTATTTTTGCGCGGGAGTTAGTTGAATGACTCATACCTTAGATGCAATTTTGGTGCACTACACTTGTTGTCCGGGTTGACATTAGTGTATATTAAGTTGCATACGTACAATTGAACAAAAACCGCACAATGACCGCACGTTATTGTGCTTTATTAACTAACTTCATTCGGAACAGTGGATGTAAATATTGATATAATCTTCGTGGAAAGTGAAGCAGGATCAGTTGTTACCTAAATTTCTGGCATCGAAAGTGACGGTCGAGTACTGTGAAAAAAAAAATCGCGAGGCAAGAACTCAAAATAAAAATACAAAAGGTGATGCACTTCCGCTTTACAAACCTTCAAATAAGTGGGTTGAGATTCGGCAATCATACAGGATGCCAGCCGGCTCGTCGGCGAGGGAGTGAGTTGATAGAAACACAAACCCAAGATGGATAATAAAATTTGGGCGCCACCTGCTTAGGTTACTTACCCTGTCATGCCCCCTAGATAAGCAGGAATCCAAGGTGATAAATAAAATCGGTGGTAAAGCGGGTTGCAAATATTTACACACAAATAAATAAATAAAAGAATAAGTTTACTGACAAAGCAAATATAATTTTAATGCAAAATCTTGACATATAAAAAAAATAAAGGTTATTGCCAGAATGACAAATAAAAAGAAATAAAACTCAAAAAGAGCAATGTTGTTGTCGATTTCACATTAAATACGGCAAAACAATTAAAGATGACAGATTGTCCTAAGATAGGACACAAATGTCGAACGCTATGGCCAACGCGAACCCGCTCACATAGATTTGTACAAACAAAATTCCTTAAATTATAAATTGATTGAAATGTTACGGTTACAAAAACTCAAAAATAAAATTAAATATTTAAATGGTGAAAAGGTGCATAAACACCCTGTATATTCCAAGCCGATATTCAATCGGATGGTGTTTGACAAGTAAATAAAAAAAAGTAAATAAATATTCGAATTGAAGTTAAACTATTTGACAAAATTAACGTTAGGTAACACCCTCCGATTCTAGGCAAAATATATAAAATTTACTTTAATACGTTAAATACACAAAAAAGAACTAAATGATCGGGGGTGGTTTCCTATTATATTCGCGGAAAGGTTACAAATAAAAAAAGGAAAGAGCTTTTCCGCTTGATCAGCTGTTAGTGGGGCGTAGAGATCCTCTCCGATGGGGACTGACAGATCGTAGCCTCTGGGCCGACTCGGTAATAGCCGAAACCAGGTGGTCCGGGTATATTTCAAAGAATGTAAGGTTCTCCGAAGGACTTAAGAGTCGCAGAAGTCCTCAGCCGCAAGTGGGTGTTCAAATTTTCACAAAAAAAAACCAAGGTAAAATTCCAAAATTCGAAAATATGGGGTGTTATAAAGACCTCGTTAAATAACGAGGTTTTACAATGAAGAGAAGAAAGACACAGATATGGCGTTGCAGACGCGTGGGTTCTCAAATTATATCTCGAATTATCGAAGTCATCTGCCGTGATAATCACAAAAATTCCACACCAAACACAAGCGAAGATACGGCCAATGATTAATTCAAGCAATCATCCAAATAAAATCCAGGGATGTGTGAAAATATCCAAAATTTCCAAAGATAGGAAGATGCACTCGTAAGAGCGCGTTTAAAAACAATCACCAACAATGGCCAGCAAGCCGGAAGGGAGAGTACGTCACATAACCAATCAGAAGACAGATAAATAAAATAAGAATACAGACATCGAGGTGCCCTCTAACGTCGAAAAGAGGTAAACACAGAAAACACAGATCTAAATAGACGATCAATCCAACAATGAACACAATCGAACACATCTATCGCTGCGTGAAAATCGATAATACCGGCATATGTAAAACGAACAGACCTAGCCTTAAAAAGAAAACGTCATCTGTCAAAACATGGAAAATTGAAGGAATTTACTAAAATTGAAAGAAATTAAACGAAAATCTAAGACCGTATTAAGTATAAGGAACTATCTGTAAGTAAATGAGACTAAAAGATACAAATTCTAGCTAGACCGCACTAACATGGGGAAGAAAATACAATTTGAAAACCAAAAATTAAACGATAATGTTGATGTTGTGAAAATACAAGACGTATGAGCATCTCTGAAGGTAGAGTACGGAAATAGAAGAAAATAGGGTTACAAAAGCTTGTCGAAAAGACTAGCGGAGAACTAAATCGAGGTAAGCGAAGCAAAGAAACCGTAACACAGTACAGTCTTATTCGATCTCTCGACTTTCCATTCCAAATTTAGACTCTAATAAATAATTAATTGGATAAAATAAAATTGACAGGAAGTGCCCGTTGGCTTAGAGTTTTTCAATAATTTATCAAATTCGATAAGAATTTCAATTATTTAACAGGTCAGTATTACCGATTTTTGCAAAATCAAGGTACTCTTTACCCAGATCTCCGCCAATGAAGTAATTGATAATTAGTAAACCGCTTTTCTAACTGCTTATTATGTTTGGCAAATATCTTAATCCTGTGGCATTAATTAATAAAATGAAAAAAAAAATAAAAAAAGTTAACACCCTGTATTTCGAAAACGAAGCTACATTCGAAAAAATTTTATACCACATTTTCGTCTTAAAATTTAGCGCGGAGTATCCTCATTGATTTTGTCACAAAAGTTAGGAAACACCCTGTATATGAGTTATTCTGTATAGATCGTTTTTTTTTTTTGTGTATTCGTTTTCTCTCTGGTCATTATTTCGGGATAGTCGCGGTAAAGCGTTTGCAGAGCGTTACCTCGCTTTCTGTCGGCCGTAATTTATAGAATTGTCATCGCCGGTGAGATAATTGAAGCCGGCTGTTCGGAATGACGTGAATAGTCGGTGCCCGAAAGCATCGTCTGCGCTTAGAAAGATGCGGGGGACGTTTTATGCTCTTCGGGCCGTGGCGTTTGAGTGACATCGCCCGGTGTTTCCTCTCTGCGATTGTCATAATCCTTTAATAAGAACGTCGTTCGTAGATTGTCAACGGGTCGCGATAAGTCAGTGAAGGCGGACCAACCAAAAATACTGTGCATAATATTATCATAGCGATAATAAGAATTTACATTGAGAAAAAGATTTCTTTGTCGTTAATAAATGTGCATTAATTCAAATAAATTATTCTTTTATTTGACGACAAAGCTTGTGCTAAGCAAAATTTATTTGAAGTGGTAGTACAACAAGCATGTATCTTTTTTATGACATTTCATATTTATTCACATTATAGACAACTCGATATTATTTAGTCTACGTCTGAAACTTTTATGCACTTGTGCATCCCCGGATATCATTGTTGACAAATCATGAAATGAATTAAATAAAAAGGGAATCTTTGTATTACACAGAACGATATAGTCATAACTAGAGACCGGATTATATGCAAAGAAAAACTGGAATACATGCGCATATATATGCATCGATTTTTGAGAAAATATGTATAAACTTTGGGCATATATGCAAAAAAAAAATTGCGGCAATATGTAAAATTTTTACATAAAATAAATAAGAACAGAAATTTAAACATTAACTTTATTGCACAAAATTTTTTCACAACATATTTCTAAAACAATTTATAATTAAATGTTTGTCAAAATTGTGTAAAAGAAAGTTTTGTCTTCTATCAGAATACATATGTTTCGAAATAGAAAAACTTCTTTCAACATCCACAAATGTAATTAATTAACTTTGCAATACATTCTAAACTAAAATTAAAGTCGAAATCGTTTACTGTTTCACCTTCCAAAATTTTCTTAACTTTCTTCAATTTCAAATACCCCGCATTTTTATTTATCACTTTTTTAAATTTATCGTATATAGAATTACCTATTGTACCCTTAACCTTACATAGCATATCAAATTCGTCTACTATTTCGACTGATTCCGAGAGCGACATCCCTTACGTTTCTAATTTACGAATGGAACTTGAAACAAAGTTATAATTTGACTTAATATACAAAAATTGTTGTAGCAATTCTGTTGATGTTACTATCTTTTTGCAGTCTTCTAGAGCAATGCAGTCAGCAGTGATTTAAAGAATTACATTTTTTTATTCCTTCAAAATTATCGGCGAAAAAAATTGCAGCCTCTAACCATGTACCCCATTTCGTAATAATCGGTTCAGGAGGCAACTTAACACCGGGAAGTCGCTCCTTATAAAATTGGATTCGTAAAGGTGCTTTTAAAAATATTTTTTGACATTGCTAATTAAATCATTAATCAAAGGGAATTGATTCCTAATGTCTTCGGATACACGATTGAACCCAGGAGCTAAACAAGTGGTATGAATAATGTTACTATAAAAAAAAAAAATTTGCGCGGCTTTTATCATGTATGGTGCAGCGTCGGACAACATTAGTAACATTTTTTCACAAGGTATACTTCCTGGTAAAAAGGAATTTGATAAACCTTCTTGAACGAATTGGGCAATTGTCACATTATTCGTTTTTTGAAGTTCTTTACAATAAATTAAATATGATTTACCTACAATATCTTCATGAAGAATTCCTATTAACAAATGGGCAATATAACGGCCACACTTATCCGTACTTTCATCTACCATGATATAAATAAAATTATTCCCTACCAATTGTTGAATTTCTGCTATTGTTTGCCGGTAACAAGCTGTGACATAATGTTTTCGTAAGGTACTTTCGTCAGGTATATTATGTTTGCAATATTTTTGCAGAAATGATTTCAAATTAACATTGTTTAATCTTGCTAATGGTATGTTAGACGAAATTAATGCGTTACACAGATCCATATTATATTCTTCTTGTTCTGAGTTTCGTGAAATTGATGCTACACATTGACGTATAGATTGCTGCACACATGCGGATCGCTTTAGTTTTTCACATTTTCCAATATCTGATGGAGTTTTAGCGTGTTGATCAATCAGGTATTTTCTCTCAGAAAACACCTACAACAACAATTTTCATTTTATATCAAAAGTTAAAGAATTTAAAAACAATTGTAAAGCTTTTAGTAAAATTAAACTTACCAGTTTACTGCAGGCTCGACAAAATATTTTGTCGCCATCCTTTCCCAGTTCGGGATATGGTTTAACCCATAAAGAAATTTTGTTCGCTATACTCATTGTATGTACGCACAGTATTTAAAAACGTAACACAATTACATGCTGTTTCGTTCAAAGATATTTAATGAATGTATAGTTTATTTGGGAATTAATAATAATAAAACGTATTTACCACATCCCTTCTGCTAGGCGAAATTAAACACGTGCAGTTCTTGGAAAAAAGTATTAGAGAAACTAATATAAAAGATTTATCGTTCTGAGAATTGTCGGTTGTCGATCTACATTAGGAATTACTGGGAATTTTTACTAATAGAAAGGATAAGAAAAAGCTTAAATATGCAATATATGCAACTTTTGTAAAAAATATGCATAGAAATGCCTAAATATGCAATATATGCAATCACTAGTTAGCGCTAATTAACTTCAATTAGTGTAATACGTCTAGATATAGACTATAATTAAAGGTATGCAAAAAATAAAATATATGCATTTTGCATATAATCCGGTGTCTAGTCTCTCTTGAACCCTAATTATAAGTTGGTGTGTGTTCGTGTCAGAAATTTGAAAGTCCCTTCCACGAAGTCCGATAGCAAAAAGTTCTTCTGGTGATAGCTGCTACACCTTTCAAACACTAAAAATGTTAGTTGGGTAGCACCAGGCACAATACCAACTGGCAACTAATACGTTGAAACTAAAAAATGCTGAGTTTCACAACTATCATGGGCGCGTTAAAAAAAAAAATGGATTTCAACGAAGAAATACGGGTAAACGAAACATCCGTGTAATCTGTGGCTCAGGTATAAATTTACGCAGAACGTTCTACCATGTTTAAAGTGTTAAAACTTCAACGGCAAGACATTATAGTAAGCGAAACGATCGTCTATTTTATTTATTAATTCCCGTAATTCATCGACTCATGTTCTCGCCGATTTTCGCATTATACGCGCCGGTATAATGTCACGCGCTGGATCTATCGAACGCATAAAAACAAACGATCTAGCGCCGACAGCTGGCGAATAAAACGCGACTGCTGGTACATACATACATACGCTCTGCGATACGCACGCCATTCGGTTAGACCGAGTTGAGCAATTACCGCGTCTATTAAAATCCGATGTGCAGCGAGTTGCGAGGTAAAGTGCTCGCATACTGCTGACGATAACTAAAAGTCCGCCAGTTCTGGTGTTGAGGTTGTAATATCTTGAAATCCAAGAAGAAGACAGATGACATCTTGGTGATTCTTATGATTGTTCCATATCAAAGGCAAATGTTTAAGATCCAACCACATTTACGTTTCTTATACTATCTGTCTATTTTAAGTTTTAACCAACGTCATCGATTTTTGTCCGTATGAATCAAATCGATACTTCGGAGTCAAATTAAATACCGTATAAACAGGATATCTTATGCGCGGTTTTTCAGTATTGGTTTAAATTCGATTTTGAGTTTACTTTCGAATTTTACGTTCAAACCATATTATACTACTGTCACAGCATTAGTGTAACTTTGAACCGAACAAAAAATTGTTTCATTTTGAGCGGACTTATGTACGAAGCTTAAACTTTATATCTCCCTCAATTGAATATAACTATAATACATAACCTTAAAATAATTGTTTGTGACATCTGATGTCACTCTGATATTAACGAATTTACTGGAATTTTCTGATGAAGACGTTATTAATTGAACATTTTTGGCGTGTTAGAAGACCAAGAATTAATCGTGGCATCCTACTAATATCGAAATTTGGGATGAACACGATTGCTTTGTGAATACTGTTTATAGAAAGATACCGTAATGCGAATGCTTAACCGTATTACTAATAGGTATAGCAAATCCTACAAATTTGTAAGTATATTACACATACATATGAATTCGGAGATCCCATTAATTTATTTTATAGAACCACATGCTTAAGACCGGAGGAAATGTTATTGCTGATATCATATTTTCAACAATTGCAATATCTGCCATGAATTTCAACGAAACACCTTTAAAAACAATCTTAATCCAATTACGCATGTTGAAAATTGAAATAACAAGGGACATATTCAAACACGTAATTTGTGTCGAATACTCATATAGTGTTTGAAAACGAATATTCCCAGTTAAGGTAAATGGTGCTGGATTACAAATGCGAACTATTTAGTGTGTGGATGACCATTCTATGCAAGAATAGAAGTATTGTGGTAACAATAATATATCCTATTGCCACTGTTCAATTTTACCTTATACATACACAGCTAAAACAAGTGCTTTATTTTGTATTTGCTAAATATTTTCTTTTGTTGCTCTTTTATTTGTAATTTTTTGAATGGTTTTCATTTTGAAGAAACTCTATTTTTAATTTTGTTCTTCATTTAAGCACATCTAACTGGCAAATATGTCAAGTGATGTTAACACAGTTGGTAGAAATTTCTGTTCGTAATGTATATAATAAACATTTAACACAGTAATAAAGTTTAATAAAAATAATAGTTCCTTAAATAAAAGATAGAAATATAATAAAAGACCAATTTTTTTCGCAGAATTATATTATTTATGTTATAAGTGATTCAAAATTTTCAATCAGTCATAAAAACAAACATTCATCCAAGGACGTCCATTGCTGCTTGAAATTGAACCATACATCGTTCAAATGCATTCGGCCAATTCAGGCCTCGAAATCCGATTATCATGTCACGACAACAGTTCCTTTTTTTTTCAATTAATTATCCGTGTCTTCTCAGACTTGAGGATTCGTTCGGATTAACAATTATTATTGGCTCGATGTCCATCTCCACTACTTTTTTTTCCCGTTCATACCAGCTTTTTATTAAATTATTTGTGTGCCTCACACAGTTCTCCCAGGTGTTGGTGTGCAATGTTGTAGTGCTTCATTCCACATATTCAATACATTTTGATCGCGATAACCATCGCTACCAATATTTTGATTATAATATCGTTTTGCTGAGGCCCAGATCAATTCTATTGCATTAAAATCGCAGTGATAAGGAGGAAGTCTCAGCACTTCATGACCATGACATTTTATAAGTTCATCAATAGCATACTTTTCGCACTTCCATTTTAGTTGTCTCTCGTAGATCTCTTGTTTTCGGCTTAATACGCGGTCTCTTTTCAGGACGAAGTGAGGAAACAGGATTTTGCAGTTTTCTCTTTTTTAAATTCCAGACAGTCTGTCTGCTTACACCAAGTGCTTCGCTTACTTTCTGCAAAAATACATACTTTATAAACATAATTATGAGTGTATTAGAATATCTACCTCGTAAACAGCACTTAAAGGTAATAAAGGCCCCCATTTTCTCTTTCCCTCTCGAAATATGCCAGAGCATTAAGCACAAGCTCCTGTCCTTAGAATTCAACCGCTTTCCAGGCATTTTCTGTAATAATAATAACGTGAGTCATTGTTTGATACATTCTCTTTATTCAAAATAACTTACCTACTAAAAAACTTTACAGAAGGCTCTGTGCTCTAAAAGAACAATTTTTTCTTGCAAATATACAAAGAAGCGAAAAAACGGGCGAGAAACAACTAATAATAAACCAAATACACAAACTAACGACGCTATAGGTTAGATTTGATAACTGACAGGTGCCATGATAGAAACCGGAAACGATGCACTATTTTAAATATTTTACTTAAACAATGCAGTAATATGGCTATCTCTATCTGTCACATTCATGAAATTACTCCTTGTATCTTTTTCTTGCGAGACAAGCGGAAACTTTGCTTCTTTTTTCAATAGTAATACTTGAACAAAATACTCAAATCAGAAGATTGTCTTTACTTGTATGACATATCAATGACGTTGGTTAAAACACTAAATAGACAGACAGTAGTAGTATTTAAACAATAGGCCAACTATGATAACAATCATTACGTACCTTTTAACCAAACACTAGTTTTTGTTTTATTTGCTTAACGTTTCCTGTAAATTATGAACAAAATTTGGAAGTATCTCTCGTCTGACTACTCAGATGTTGAGTCTTTTGTTTAATTTTAATTTTCATGTGCTTTACAGTTTCTACCATTTCTTTAAGTAATGTGTTTTTAATTATATGTAATTTAAATGTAATATAAGCTTAAGTAAGGAATTACCAGCGTCAATTATTATCAGTAAGACATTTGCGTTAATACACAAATGACGACACTTGGTCAGCGCGTATCCTGAATTACTCTGGTCGCTGTTGTACGCACAGCTTATATTCACTGGCATGTAAGTGGTCGTCCGAACGGCTAAACATCTAAACATCGCGCGTGAACTTGCGGATCTGTAAATTATTCTATCTGGGAGAGCAGACGGGAAACGTAATGTGGTACTGATTCCTGGCACGGAACAAACGCGTTGCTCACTTTACGCATGATTTATAATGTAAATTGTCATTGCAAATACAACGTCTGTGCATTCGCAACATGTACATACATGCGGACAGCTAACTGTGTTAATGTAATAGAAACCTATAAGGGTCACAGAGAAATATTTTTATATTCAATCAATCTTGAGGCCCAAACTTTAGAGCTTACTTTAGTAGTGCATTTTAAAGTAGTGTTTTAAAGTAGTGTTCATAATTTTTAGCGATAGATATCAGACATGAAAATAATACGACAATTATTATATGCAATTTATTAAAAATAAGAAATGAAATGAAAAAAATAGGTACAACATTATAATTAAATCGTGAAATTTGGAATTATTTCAAACTACGAAATGTTAAATAGCGACAACGAAATCAATGAGACCCTTGAGCTTGAATTGGGAAACTAATCCATCGATGTTTGAATGAATTCCACTAATACACAGACGTAAAGAATTTTCCAAATTATCGTCAGTCAGCCTTGTACGATGTTTTGATTTATTAACTTTCATCGTTGAAAAGAAACTGTTCGCATTTATAAGTACTGCTATACCCAATCAATGCTTCTTGCGAATTTCTAAGCTCCGGAAATGGTCTTCTTCGAGGTATTTTTTGTAAGAATCGCACAACTCCACGTCTTCAATTTAGATTTTAGGAGTGAGTTTTTCTGAGCTCGATCAACTCCATTTGCAAGTGTATTGGAGCATTTGTACATTACTTTTTGTTGAGTAGCTATAAATTGAAACTGTGCGTCATGTTTTTAAATCGCAAATCTGTTCGAAAATTGCTCAAGGAGTAACTTGAGTTTTCAGCATATTGAGCATAAGCCAGTATTTTCATGCGCAGAGAGTCGTGGTTGAAATGGTAACTGTACCAGGCATGCAACTGTGCCGGCACAAGCGGATTTTGTTTTGAAACGCTTCAAACGACTGTACAAATCATTTACTAACTGTCTTGTTTTTGTAGTTTCAAATTTAATTTATTCAAATGGCCTGTAAGGTCGACCAGAATGTTACAGTCACTATCCATTTTGGGTACTCAATTCGATAGTGGTTATCTTTTTTTGCATAAAAACTGCTAGCTCATTTCTAACTCGTAAACCGTTTAGCATTTTTCCTTTGCTTAACCATCTGACTTCACATAATATGTTACGTCATCATATTTGGGCTGATATTCATCCAAAAGACGCCTGGAACTGACGATCGTTAAGCCTCGGGATCGAATAAATTGATTGGTTTTACTACCACATTATTACATTTTGGAGTTGAATGGACTAGAAACAAGTTCTGTTTGGTTGGATAATGCAATGAAGGACTATCAATCATTTTTTTGCAATTTAATTCAGTTGCTTTTTCATACAAATTCCGATGAACCTTTAGTGTGCGACCATAGAAGGTGCATACACAACTAATTTTGACCACGGCAAACCAACACTGTGAATACCTTTTCAACTTCTTAAAAATGTCTTCTCCTGTAGTGGTTTTTTTAGCGGCTGTTAAAGCAAGCATTTCCTCTGTACAGGTAACTCTTTATCAACCCTCGGATAAATATAGCCGTTGAGCTGTGTCAGCAATCGGTGCTTTCGTCTATTGCTTTGGAAAATGATTCAAAACAGCCTTACGGTCAGTCAAAGTTGCTTTTATATTCATTAGCAATCATTTTATATTATACGTCGGGAACAGTTCGTCTTGACAAATATTTTTTCAATTCATTTTTCCTTGTCAGGACACAAAACAGTGCAAACTTCTAACGATACACTCTTGATAAATTCTCCTTCGCAAATGGTTTTAATGACTTTGCCAATTTTGAACTAACTATAAAACTACCTTTCCACAACATTATGAAGTTGTGTTCTTTGTTTATGAAACATTTGCTGCTGTTTTTCCAAATTTGCCGGTAAGCTTTCTGATTTTGTCTTTTCTTATTTGTTCGTTTCAGTGAGTGCAGCATGGCGTGCTTAGTTGAGTAATGCCTCTTTATATTGCATTCTTACATCACTGAATGGATTCATACAGAGCAAACAATAGGCTTCCATTGTGCAGATAAAAAGAATTCTTCAGTCCATATTTTTGAACTGGCGACCTCTGCATCTTCTTTTCGTTTTCTTTCCACCCAGATCATTTTCGTTTACTTCCGTTCGATAAACTTAATAACAAAGTATAATTTAGTAAGCATCAAGATGCACACAAAATCACAAAGCAAATTGACGGGCACTAGCAGTTCGCTAGGATTCGCTTGCGACGTTACACCTCGGTTAGCTCAAATAGAACTGAACTAAGTTCGTACCATCTACCGCTTATATAGGCAAATGAAGGAATGATCTAGAATCGTCTAGTGTAGACAAATGTGAGAAGCTCTAGTCTTTTGTTGCGCCGCCAGTGAGGCGGCAAACATCAACGGCTTTGTGTTTGCCGGCTCACTCTTTGATGATCGCCGCCATCGCTTGCTCGCTCACTTATTCCGCCAGGGCAGCGCAAACACATATCACTCGATCTTCCTCATTTGGAGTGAGTATGAGTAAGTAGTGTAATATTTTTTTTTAATTGGGTTTTTCAAAATGTCTCGCGGGCCGGATCAAATCTTACAGCGGGCCGGTGGTTGCCCACATATGACTTAGAGCAACAAAGATTGAAGCGTGTCATGGTTATGATAGAACAAACGGATTTTAATATATAGGTGTTATGGAGATACAGTCTGTCATTATATTGACGTGTAAAAACGTATAATATAATTTAAATTTCGTTCGCTAATAAAAAACTGATCTAAAGTTAAAGTTGACAATTATCGAGGTTAGGTGAGGTGGGGGATCGAGTTCGGCCCCCTACATTATAACAAATCTTATTAAGATCTTTTTTGATTTGATGCAGTGTTTTAGAGATATTCCGTTGTCTCAAGATAAAAGAAACTCACCCAGTATATTTAGTTAAAGTCTCTTACAATATTTTCTCATAACACGATACGTTCTCCCTTTCAGAGTACGTATGCAGTGCTTGCTTCTTATTGCCTGACGACCGTGTAGTAGCCCCTCTACTTTCGCAACATACCCGCCAGATGATGAATGATAGGAAGGACGGTGTTTTGTTCGAAGATTAGCGTTGCAATTATAGAGATATAAGTCTCGTGCTCCGTTCAGCGCCCACTATTCTGGTAGCCCGCGGTGACTGACGCAGAACCCGAAACGGGTTTGAACAGGACGACGGCCCCTGGACTCTGTTATTTTATCTCCATTTACTGAAATATAGGGTTCCGTCGTTGAATGCCGTGTTCTCCATAGATACATACTCGTGTGTATATATGTATATTTGCTTTGTGGTAGCGAAAATTGTGCAAACATAAAAGCGAATTGGAAATTGTTAATACTAAAGTTTATTCATCTCTAAAACATTTCATTTTAATCGTCTATTAGTATAGAGTATCAATATTTTTTTGTTAGGTAGCGGTTACAAAATTAAAACTAAGGTTAAATGTATGATCTTCGAAGTGTCGTTATAATATATAATTCTACAATGAGAAAGAAATGTGTTTAATCAACGCAAAACTATTGATTGAGTATTTATCCTTTTTTTGGCTGTTTACAAAGTGTTTTACTGGGAGGGAATTCCTCTCGTAAACAGTATACAGGATGTCATTTATCAGATGAAAAATGATCGAAAAGCTTGTTACGGGGTTCGCTCGCTCTGCAACGTAAGGTCTTCGATCGAAATAATTTAGTTCCCACAAATTTTTGGAATGCAACTTATATAATTTGATAACACAAATTAAAAACATCAAGAACAAAAAAAATAAATACAATGTTACAATAAACAACTTTACTGGATTACGATGATACGATACTTTGCGTACTTAACCTAATTAACTATTATAGAGGTTAGTTTAATTATAGATATATATTGGCCGGGAGGTTGTATTGTGTGATAGGCTTTAGAAAAAAGAAAATGATAAAACAAAATATCGAAATAATTAAATTTTGGTGCAAGGAAAGAGAATAATAAACTTCAATAATTAAATCGACTTTAGCTGGTAGATGTCTGGAGGTGCTTGTATTGCGTTACGCTGATGTCAAGGCGTGTCCCTTTCGGATTCAACGATCGGATTGGCTCTAACTAGGTACTTCGTTCACCCCTGGTTTCACTCACCCCAAATAACATAGGTGAGTCGAGTAGATAGTAGGTAATATTGATAAAAATGTGTAAATGTAGGCCCTGAGATAGGATCGAATTATAAACTGATAAAATTACAACAAAAGTCCGCTTAAGGTGACGCATTACAAAATGAAAATGCCGACGACGCTGCTGTTTAAAACCCTTTTCAGGAATATGATGCAAGGACCACAACTCCTGGCCCCAGGTAAAACAAAAATGCACTCGATACTAGAAGTTTTCACGCGTCAAATCCACAACATGGAATTAATTTTATTGCACGGAGCACTTGAACAGCCGTCTAGATGGTTGCGAGCCTTGTGCGTCCCCTTACTAGCTAGCGAAAGGGGCGAAGTCGGAATACACGTGAATCAAAAGCACTGACAAAGTCAAAAATGCGGAATAATTTACACAAAAGAAACGGTTTCAATGAATGAAATTTGAACTAATATTGAAGAATGAAACAATTGACTGACATGATTATTAATAAATGGAAGAAATAACGAAAATGAAATATATTTTGTATCGCGTAAGATGGCGTTTGTGACAACCAAGGATTCGAAGCTCATGCTGATGGCGTCGCAGGGTCAATTCTTAAATTAATGAATAAAAAATCTTTAAATATCTTAAATGAAGTGATCGCATCCAATGCACAAGCTACTTAAATCAGTGGTCACAGCTCAAATTATTAACATATATAGGCTGTTTTGTTTTGTCAGTACGTTATGCAATTCTATTTCTTCAAATTGAATATATTATTAAATTTTTGAATCTTTTGGCTCAACATAAGTAATTTTCTAACATAGCCTATGACAAAACTTATTTAAAGTAATCGAACTTTTTCAAAAAAAAAAAAAAAATCGCACGTTATTCTTAAAAAAAAAAAAGATATACCTCCTTTATTAACTACTATTCTTTACTTTTGAGCACTTAATTTAACTTCGCCTTTATTTTCATTTTTTTTTTTAGTTAGCAATGTAATTTACTTTTTTTTGTTTAATATGAAGTTTTAAAATATGACACTGTGTTGGGTTGAAATTCTACATTGAAAAAGATTTGCATAATGAAAAGTTTTAAGCTTTTGGTGTTTATCATGGTTCAACGAGAAGAATACCTTTTCTCAGAAAAGTGTTTATTTTAATTGAAAGTAAGGTGCTGTTTTGCCGGAAGACTATTTTCTTCTTAAGTGCTTTTCGACGAAAAGTAACCGTAATTAAATGAAATGCACCTTAGTTTTGATTAATATCTTATAATGTCTGTATAACTTCTGTTTAAGTAAGACAATACACATTACATATTATATTGTTATTATTATGTACATATCTAACAACATATTTTAGTTTCTTTTAAGCATTATCGAATTATAAACAATATTTTAAATAAAAAAGTCGGATATTTTGGTTTATTTGCGTGGACACGCATGTATACATTGATTTAAAACTTTTACCTTTCAACAAAAAATGCAAGCACCTGTATTCAAGCTGAGTGCTTTTTTACGCGGAAGTATTTTAGTGTTATTCATGTTCCCAAGTGCATAAGTCTCAGATACACAAACAATAATGGACAAAAGTGAATATTTTTCGCGCGAGGTTAAAGAAATTTCAGAGATAATTGGAATTTATTTTCAGTTAATGCTGATTTGCTTCTAAGCCAAGGAACTTTACAGCAGTATATAGTGTTTGAAGGTTTTAAAACTGTTATATACGGGAAAGACGATCTTGTTGTTTTCAATCATTTTTCATGCATTTGGTTACAGTTACTAAATTATTACTTGATTTAGGAATATTAAAAATATTCCTGTATTCAACCAAACAAATAATTTGATTAGTAGATTTATTTGAAGCTAGCGCACTATTTATTAATTTAACTTAATATTTACATGCAAGTAAAAATAAATATCGCATTTTATTTTCATGTAGCAGTTTTCTCCCCATATAGTACAGCAGATGAGCAGATATACTTATGTGTAGTAGAGAAATTGTCGCATAGATGGCGCATCTCCTATTTCATTCTAGTAACAGATAATATTTCGCACAAAATAGGATGGAAACTACGATCGTAATATACTAATCTGGTATATTTACCAGAACAAGATGTGATAGGAGTCATCACCATTGAAAGGATGATTTCTTTAACGGCACACTAGAGTGGCTAGGGGATGGTCACTGCGACCAACTCCCCAATACTACTAGGATTTACAACGTTCTAACGGCAAATCCCTCCTCAGTGCATGGGTTTTTGGAGATAATTCATTTTCATTTCGATTAAAAATGATCACGCTATTTTGTTGTGTCTACGCTTACGTCTAAAATGAATAAATGTTATAAGAAGAGGAAAAACCTCTTGAATCAACATGATTACGGTTTTCTGCCAATCTGCATAGTTTTTAAATTCAAAATAAGGAGGACTTGAATCAACCATCAATATCTTTCACTTAAAAGAATAAACTGTTTCAAAGAAGAATATATTATTTCCGAAGAAATGCGTGAATTTAAGATTATATTCCTTTTCAAGGAAACACCAAATTATGTTGGCCATATAGAAAACGCAAAAAGTTTTGGTTTAATGCAATTGCTTTTAAATGAAAAGGATATTTCTCTCAGTGTACGTTAATCATAGTCTCGTAAAATAATAATAATAATAATATATTAATAATAATAATAATAATCCTAATAATAATAATAATAATAATAATAATCCTTTATTCACTTAGCCATGTGTACATGGATGTGAAAAGTCATAAAGTTTGTTATAAAACTAATACATATAAAACATAGACAAAAACACTTTATGATGAAACCTATCCCGAAATTAGATCGCTGTCAACAAAAAATTCATCATACGAATAATAGCACTTGGGTATCAAGAGATTCTTAACGGCTATTTTAAATTTTTTGACATCGGCCATATTTCTCACTGACGGAGGCAATCTAGCGTACAGCTTGGAAAAGGAATACAAAGGCGATCTCTCAAAACCAGCTGTTCTATATTATCTCCAAAAGTAGAACATATAGGTTGGTAGTATGCATATAAAAAATTGTCACAAATACGTCGCAAATTTGAAAAATCGAATAAAGAGTGAGGCATTCCATTTAAGAAAATCAAGTAATATGGCGCCCCCTGGCGGTGATGCATTTAATCTTAAAAATAACTACCACGTAATGTGGACCCCTATTGGAGGTTTGTTGTCAAATTTTCATTAGTTTCCAAGATATCGCGTTGTCCCATATCTCGCTGAACATCCTGTATATATAGAAGAATGCTCTTCGAGTGAAACACCTGTATATAAATGTAATTCATGAGAGGTGATGTATTTTTACATAAAATGAGATGTAAATTGACTTCTTCTACCTTGACATAAAGTTTCCGGAATCGTGTTTATATTAAGTGAAATTTCGAAGGAAAAATCGATGGATTTTTGTACCGAAATATCTTTTCGTCGTCTGAATATGGCGTGTAGTAGCCTGCAGTTTCCGAGAGGAGGTACCCGATGCCGCGTATCGTAGGCGGTCGGCTCTTCGGATAGTGAAAGAATGTAGACCATTAAAAATGTAATTGTACCTTCGGACCGCGCGTAAAAAGCCGGAATGCCTCGCTCCGAGAATGCCGACTGCATAGCTCCTTCGGCCGAGAGCCGTATACGGTTAATAAGGACGGGCATTAATCTGGAGATAATTATCGTGTAATTACTCATGCGCCGAAAAGCTGGCCAGTCCATGGGCGCACACAGAATGCGCAGCATGTTTATAAACGAGGCTTATTATATAAACTCAGGGAAAATTATATTCATGTAATACAGTGAGTGACATTAGAAGGAATAACTTTATTCAACTTGATTTTTTTTTGGCAATATCAAAAATGAAATGGTAACGTTTGCAAGAAATTTTATTAACATGTAATACGAAAAGAGGAAAAATATACATATGGTTTCTATTGACCTTGTTAACCAATTAAAATACAGTGTGTTAAAAAAAGGTTGTCGGATATTTTACCCAATTATAGTACTGGTGGAAATAAACAAAAAAGTCTTAGTCAACATGGATCCGCAATTCAACTGTTTTTGACATATAGTCGATTGCATATTTAAAAATAAAAAAAAAAACATTTTTCGGTTTTGAGGATAGTTCCCTTTGTCAAACAACTGATTGTGACTTAAAATTAGTTCTGTCAGACATCTGTCATCAGATTATTTATCATTTGCGTCAATTTTCTTTTTGTTCTCAAATTATGCATAAGTACACAAATGCAGAAATGGCCGATATGCATTTTATGTACGGTCGTGCGAATGGTAATGGCACTGAAGCACGGCGTATGTATGCCGAAGAATTTCCAAATCGGTTGTTACCGAGTGATAAGATTTTCTCAAGACTTCATATCCGGCTGTCCGAAACTGGTTCATTTAAAATTAATGGTGTTTCTGGTAGACCTAGATCAGTTTCTTCTCCCGCAGTAGAATTAGATATTTTGAGACGCGTAGAAGACAACCCAAATATTAGCACCCGAAGATTTGCCGCAGAACTGAACGTCAGTCATCCTCTCATTTGGAGAATTCTGCGGGAACAGCAGCTCTATTCCTACCGCATTCAACGCGTGCAAGTTCTTGCTCCTCTCGATTATGATGTACGTAGCGTTTTTTGTCATTGGGTTTTACGAAAGCTGGCAGAAACTCCTAATTTTGCGACTCGGATTTTATTTAGTGACGAGGCTGGGTTTACAAGAGACGGAATATTCAATTTTCATAACAATCACGTCTGGACAGATGAAAATCCCCATGCTGTTGTTGAACTGCATCACCAAAACCGTTTTTCGCTAAATGTTTGGCTTGCTATTTTTGGAGACTGTTTAATTGGTCCAGTATTTCTCCCTAATCGTTTAACGGGACAAGTATACTTGGATTTTTTAAGAAATGAATTACCCGTTTTGTTGGAAGACGTGCCACTTTTTAACAGATTAAATATGTGGTTTATGCACGATGGAGCTCCTGCGCATTTTTCTTCTTCTTAAATCAAGATTACAACGAGAGATGGATAGGACGGGGTGGACCAACTGCATGGCCTCCTAGGTCCCCTGACCTGACACCTCTAGACTTCTATGTTTGGGGGCATCTAAAACAATTAGTGTACGCACGATCTGTAAACAATTTGGAAAAACTCAGGCGACGAATCGTAAATTGTTGCGAGGAAATTCGGAGGACTCCAGGAATTTTCGAAAGATTGCGTCGATCTTTCATAAGAAGGTGTGAAGCGTGCTTAGAAATGAACGGTGGACATGTAGAACAATTTCTTTAGTTTTACTTTAAATAAACATTTATATAATTTACATTGCGATCAGAATTTCTTTGAAAATTTTTATCCTACTAAAACAATATGCATTCGACTATATGTCAAAAACAGTTGAAGTGCGGACCCATGTTGACTAAGACTTTTTTGTTTATTTCCACCAGTACTACAATTGGGCAAAATATCCGACAATCTTTTTTTTAACACACTGTATATTCGATAGTTCGATTTGTTGAAATGTATTTTACAAAACATCAAGCGATATTCTCTGATCCTCATCTGTTCGAATCATCTAAATAATACAGTTTTCGCAGTACGGCAAACAGAAGCCAAGAACGAATGTGATCTATTAAATCTAGAAAAGAGGACATTTTTGTGTCTCGCGTATTCCCAGAGCGCGCGCGCGCCATAAATAATTGCGATAATCAAATTCTCGGACAAATACCCTGAATTCTATTTAGAGCTGTCTCATACGAGAGGTAAATCAGGAGGCGTTTCTCTTGTAAATCGCCCCCCTCCTTCGTAAGAAGAATACATCGTGAGAGACGCGCGCGTAATTTGTCTGTGAACAGTTGTATAAAGTAAAGACAAATGTTGCCCGGAATAAACTTCAGTTTATGTTTAGAAATGATGAGCAAATAGTAACTCGTATAGTCCGGCTTTAAAATAAAAATTGAATAAAATTTTATGTTTCTCACTCTTCCGATCGTTAGTGCCAATATATAGTAACTTGCAAATGAAATTTGGGCGCCGCACCACTGATATAAACTCTATTCAGCGTTGTGTGACCTTGTGTGTATTCATCTATTTCGGCCGATGCGGCGCGGCGTGCATTATTTCGGGAATATTACTGGTAGATTTACGTTTAAGTGAACTTATATTTTGTGGGCATTAGATCAGAATCGAGCGATTTAGAAAGGCGAGTAGATATAGGGGGCAAATTGATTTCAAAGTATTAAAAAATACATATCAGTTACAATAAATTTATAGGCACTGTAGGAGAGGATTTAATTTTTTTTTTACGTACGGGTTGGAGCGTGCGGGATGTGCAAAGCCGATTTTCGCTGCTTCTAATAGAAGTATTGAAATATATAATTAAAAGTTTAAATTAGAGGATTATTGCGGTTAGTTTCAAGCAGAATTAACAGTGCAATACAGTTGGAGGGAGAGGGAGGGTAGGAGTGGGGGAAGAAGGGAATTTATATAGTTATAATTAAATGCGAATGGAGGGGGCGTTTTAGGTAGGTAATTAAGGGATAAAAAAGAAAAAAAAACGAAAAAAAATGTTTAAAAAATAAAGGCAGCGAAAATAAAAAAGGTACAAAATTCGGAAAATCAAATATAAAAAACGTAAAAAATTGAATATAAAAACAAATTTAAAAAACATTTTTTTAAAATAATTAACAAATGCAAAGGTAAAAAATTGAAAAAAAATGTTAAAAACCAAATATAACAAAGTTAAATAATAAAAAAAAGTTTGGAAAAAAGGTAAAAAAAGGAAAAATAAAAAAAAATGTAAAGAAGGTGTAAAAGAATGAAAAAATAAAAGAACAAACTTTTTAAAAATAAAAAAATTCAAAAAACGAGAAAATAAAAAAACAATTTAAAAATAAACAAATACAACAAGGGTAAAAAATGAACAGTATTAAAAACTGTTAAGGTTAAAAAAAATAAAAAAAAAAGATGTTAACAAAATTGAAGAAACGTAAAAAAATAAAAAATAAAACTATTCAAATTTTTAACCATTGTTGTTTAAAAAAATGTTAATAAAAATGAAAAACGTTAAAAAGATTGTTAAAAAATTCGAAGAAAATTTAAAAAAAAAAATCGAATGAAAAAACAAATCATTTCAAAAAATTATCATAAAAATGAAAAAATATAAAATTATTCAAAATTTCAATCATTTTATTTTAAAAATAGTGTTAAGAACATTGAAAATGTAAAAAAAGTTAAAAAATGAAACTTTTCAAAATGTTAAAAAATAAAAGGTGCTAAAAAGAGATACGTTTGAGGAAAATAAAGGTAAAAAAAATATAAAATCAAAAAATTATTAAAAAATAAAATAGACAAACGTAGAAGAAAAAACTTAAACTATTAAGAAAATTAAAAAAAAATAAAAAAATAAAATATCGGATATAGCTAACTTCCCACATTTTTCAAAATGTAAGACCTTTTTTTTTTTTTTGAAATAACTCTAAACCCTTGCAGGTAGATATAGGGTGTTCCACTTGATTTTTTTTCGGAACTAATATGTTAACAATATTCATGCACGCCCTATATAACGTTTTTATGCCCCATCTTAATGCATTTAGCTTCGGTCCACATATGCCAAGCGGATTGAAGAAAATCGGAAGCGCAAGTTAGGATTTTGGGTTCACTAACAACCTTTTTAAAAATTAACTTTATTTCTTTATTACAAAGATTAACAAAGTTACACAATGTTCTTGAGAGTTTGAAGGTAAGATGGGCAGCAGCTTGCTAGGTTTTGAGCGGTCGAAGAGTTGTATTCAACTACTACCGTTGCTGTGGTAGATTTCTCTTAAATATGTTTTTATCTTGCTGACTTTACATTTTCATATTATTATGAACTACGCGTATATAACTCGCATATGAGATACTAACGTTTTTTTAAAAGGTTGAAAATATCAGTTATCCGCAAAGAATGGAAATATCTCGAAAACAAAATATATAATCGAAGAAATAAAATACTTATAGTTTTTTTATTCAAGAGCACAATATTTTATAATCACTAATAGAAAAGGAAACAACAAAAAAAGTGAGGTAAACAATTTAAAGAACAAGACGTGTCGGCTATTGGTATCTGACTGTCCCTCGCTCGCTTGCTCTTCGTATCCGCGCGTAGTTGGCCCCTTCGTCTATCACATCTCCGCAACATTGTCGAACGTCGCCCTAACGCGGTAGTTATTGATTACAAATGAATTTTGGGTATAGGAATCCATTCATAAATTTTTACTATAATTTTAAGGACAGCTTGAAAATATAAAAATACCATGTGATTCAAAATGATTGTCGTAAGAAAAAAACTGTTTTCCGGAAAAATTTATCTGTACTTATTACCAATTTAATGAGCGAAGTTAGCTACATACAAATTTCATACATTAAATGAATTTTCTTGACATTTAGCGACATTGGCGTGCGTGTTGTAGTATCTTTCGATTATTTGTCTTATAATTTTTTTCAAATCGTTTATATTTACATCTAATATCACCAACAATAGTATTTCTGAATACTGTAAGAAAATAAGGGAATTTATCTGTGGTAATAGCTCAACAAACAGGTAAAAAATCAATATTAACATTAAGTGAAATAGTTTATTACATTTTATAATTTTATAGGCTTATCATACACTTCAGCGCAATGAGCTGTCAAAAGAAAGCTACATTTTCATCTCTATAAAGTTTCTACAGTATAGGAATTATTACCATTAGATCACGATAAGCGATTGAAATATTGTCATTGGTTTAATAACAATTTAAGGGACGATGACTTGCTAAACAAATCATTTTTCTCTGATGAAGCTTGGGTTTATCTAACAGACTATATCAATTTACAAAACTATTGTATCTGGTCTGCAGAAAATCCACACGAATTTCGAGAAACGCAATTCCATCCCGTAAAAGTTTGGAGTTTGGTTAGCTATGTCCAGGCAACGAATAATAGGGCCAATTTTCTTCGAGGAAACTGTAACAGCCCAATATTACCAACAGATATTGGAATTGTTTATTGCAGAGTTACAAGAAAATGAGCTTGAAGCAGGTTATTTTCAGCACGATAATGCTCCAGCACATACTGCTCGACAAACCTGCCAATATCTTCAACAGTTTTTTGCTGACAGGTTCGTTAGAGCACAAAGATGGCCACCAAGATCGCCTGATCTAACCCCATTAGATTACTTCGTGTTCGGCTATCTAAAAAATAGGATCTATAGAAACCGCATGCATACCATAGAAGAACTGAGAGATGTAGTTTGTCACTTAATATTATTATCTAATGTATGTTATAATTTAAGTAATAAATAAATTTAGTTAAACACCAGTTAGTACTGAATTGTAAAATCATAATTTAGTAAGTTAAATTAATTACATTTCATTTTACAAGCAGAAACACCAATCCATAGTCGTTTATATAATGCGAGTTCAAATATAGGTTACGTTTTCCTTATTTATGACAGATCCGTTTACTTTCTTGTGTTCCTACACTGACTTAGTTCAAACCTTCATTACAAACACGCGGCATATACCTACACCCTGTTACTATCTATAGGAGCGGAATTGACAATCAATTTGAATCTCTGTGTATAGATCGCTGACATTGGCCGTACGACACCCTGTATAGCATTTAATTTAGACGAAATAATTAGCTCTGCGTATAACTCCTCATAACAAAACAAGAACCGAACGCTAAAGCTTAATGCAGGTGCAGATGCGCCTTCACAGTTTCTCCCCGACCGACAGCAGATACTTTGCGCACTCACCGATTCGACACATCCGTGAGCAACTCGACAAAAACTGAACAACAGAGAAAACGGTGGTGAACGCTTCTCTCATATATATGTGTATAATAGAAGAGCGAAAATATCCTATACGCGAAACATCGCGGCTACTTCAGTTCTATACACACCTGATATCTTCGGCTCCGTTCTTGCGCACAACATAAACTGACCCGACCTGTCTCGTAGCTCTGCGGGGGACATTTAAATGTCAGTCGGCTCGCGCGTTGACAGACCCGCTATTCATGTCGCGGTCCGCGACAACGCCAACGGCCGACTCGGGCCGTGTGGGGAGCAGTGGGAAACGAGGTGTCTTTTTGCGTCGGCAACCGCCGCCGCCGCTTTCGTAGAATTTATGAATAATTGTTCGGACGAACGGCGAGTGGCCGCCACGACCTTTAGACGACGTTCGTATCGCATATAGGAGCCGCGCGAGGGATTCTTTTGTTTTATGTATACGAGTGTCTACACATTGTACGCGTTAGAGTGGCGTACAGATGCGAACGGTGGACGTCTGTGCGAATGTAACGTCGCTTCTGTATATAGTTATTTCTCTATTCCTCCTCACTTTTAAGCGTGTGGGCGATTGTTTCAAAATGCGAAAAGAATTTTTAGGTATAGATAGATAACTCTAGCGACTATCAGTCAATGCTCAAAAAAAAAGGTTGTCACGTTTACCAGGAAAAGAACGCTAGAATGTTTACAACTACTAGTTGCAATGGGATGCCCAGAATGTATTTTATTTTAAACTTGATTTAAACGCACGCCGCTTCTGTCGAAATAGATGAATACGCGTTCGCTGCCCTAACCGTTAATAATCTTTGCGCCTCAATATTTTTTTTTGTTTGGTCACGAGGACAGTACCAACTTCTCTGGTTCACGGAGAGCCGAGGGAAGCACGTGGGCGATCGTGCGTATCCAGCGAAGAAATAGAATCGGCAGATTACAAAGAGAGCGGACGTGCCGTTCGTCTGAGCAGCCGCCGTTTTAAGCGCCTGCCAAAACACAGTTACATATTGTTAAAAGTGAATTGCGTAGCGGGCTAATTTATTGCGGAAAGCACTAGTCATTTGTTGCCGCCGGAGTAAACAGCGTAGTGGTGTAAGAATTTGAAATTTCACCTGTATAATACACAGTATTTAAAATTCATTTTGTTAATACGTAGATGATAAGTAATGTGGCATTCCCCGAAGCAGTGTCTACTTACGTCTACGGAAACAATAGTCTATTTTTGTTTAAAGTCTCGCGTAGTTGAGATAATACGGTATTACTTTAAATATTATCTGCTTCTTTATTTATTGTATGTTATAAATGCTGACCGGCGAATCCCACGTTACTCTCTAGAAGGGCGTTTGAAGTTCAGAAAAATAACGCCTTCGATCATTCTTGCCCCCTCCTGTAAAGAGAAGCGAAACTAGAAACTGGTACGGAATGACGTCACAACCAAAGTTTATAAAAAAATCTTTACATTGTTGTTTTAATTCAATTAATTCGCGGACTCCGATTTAGCTACAGTAAAGCACGCGTTTCCCTTTCGTTCCGGGCGTTTCCATATCTTAAAATTAAAACTTCTCTTCTTAAATTCTGCAATCAAAATAAGCTTAAAAATTCGAGAAGAGGAAGCAAAAACTTTCTTCGTGAGGTGTTTGTTTTCCCTTAATAAATAAATTTGTAAGTAAAAATTACTAGTGCTTATGTTAAATAACTTTTCAAATTTAAAAATAATCATCCAAATAATTGTTTTTTTTTTGTTCACTTGTTATTTTAATTTAATTGTGTAGTTTGTTAGTTTAATTCCATTGTCTCAAATTATTCAATATATAATTGCAAAAAATAAAAGTCGCCATACTTAATTAAAAAAGAGAAGTTCAATTTGTACCCATAGTAAAGTTTTGGAGGGGAAGTTATTATCGGTAAGAGGAAGCCGAGGAGGTGGGTAAATCGACAATCTTTAAGCTAACTAACGGCCCTGAAAAAGATCGTTGGAAAGCATCTTTGGCTAAAACTTCTGAAACCAATCGCTACCAAACAAAAAGACTGTTTTCCAGCAGTGGCTCGTCAGTCAAAAGAACAGGAGGGGTTATCTGTGAAACTGGACGTGGTTTTGTCTTGAATAAATTTGGGCTAACCATCCCCAAAAGTTTCCAGGTAAGAAAACCCGTTCCGTTACAGTGGGTTAATCTGTCCCCACTATTGTGTAATGTCCTGGCCATTTCGTTTAGTGCCGAGAAATACAATCTCATGAGTGAGGAATCCAGCAATCTAATTACGCATTAGCCCGGGGGCTGAAGTGTTGTGCTGCTGTATGTTGGGAGTTTCCTGATCCAGAGAGCCAAATACAGCCTCTAGAGAGTGCGACTACCGAGTTAGTTCGAGCCTATCGACGAATAAAACCGCTGCCTGTGTCGAAACCAAGACGATCACACCTAGAGCCGAAGGACCGCCAAACCGCATAATTTTTATTTGTTTATTATTTATAAAATCAGAAACTATAATCTTGTTTGTTGGTTACTTTAAATTTAATATTCAATTCATTAGTAATATTCAAAAGGACGCCCATCCATTCGATCATTATCTTTCTATTAACAAATAATCGCTATTTACTACTTTGTAATCCTTTCAGTGTATTTATTTATGCTTTCGTTATTTTATAATAAAAAATATTGTAGACGCAAAATCAATATCTTTTGTTTTTCATTGTTATTTAATAGACAGAGCCGGATTATATTTAAAATACTCATAGAACTGCATGATGTGAGAGCGATTAAATTAATGGATAAAAAATGTTCATGATATTTTTTTATTTATTTCAATTAGTTGATAGATATTATTTACAAATCCGAATTCAAATCATTGGCGTCCAACCAAAAAATAATAACGTTTGGAAATCATTACGATCCTGTACCCTTTCAATCTGGCGTACAGCGCATGCCACGAATATCGTACCATTTTATAGTGATAGAAAGTCTATATGCCAAAGAGGTGCAATACCTAGGGTATAGTGTGATCAAAGACTTACTTGGAATCCACATATTCAGAATACAACCAACAAAGCCACTATGGCCCACGGCAAGTGCAGGAGGTTATCTGGAAGAAATTGGGGCCTTAGCCCCAAGATGACTCTTCCAAACACATCGAATAGACTTCATTCAGACTGTCAACTTCAGATCGACAGTAGTACCAGTGGATATACATCTAAAATGAGCAACCTCTACATTTTCCGAGAAAGCAATAGTGTCCCTATTAAAAAGTTGCCAGCCTGTATAGTCACCACTAGTAACTGCCACAAATTACTACAAACCTAAAAGAAATTTAGTTAAATAGTTTGATTTTCATTAATCCTGCAAATCTTTGCTTTCACTAAAACTAAAACTTTAATTTAATATATTTTGCATCTATTTTCTTTTCGAGTTATTCTATGTATGCTGTGCGCATCTCGCAGCTTCGCAACACCCATGCGAGCGATTATACCTACCTAAAAAACAGCAACCCCAAAGGAGGTCATTATTATGCAGATGATACGTATCCAATATCCCCAACACACACACACATTAACCCTACTCGCAAGTGAGTCCGGTGTTCCACGCACACGAGCGTGCAACTGTTTGCGGCCAGCTACATAATTTCCAGGATTTTACTTTTAAATTAAGAGACAAAATTGGGTTTCGTATATGGCTTGGGGATACCGCAGCGTTAAAAAAAAGAGGTTATACGTAGTACGTACGCAACTACAATGAGCTTAATAATAGAGTAGATACCAAATACCATTTACGAAACAACAAAGCGGTATGCAAATAACCAAGAACCCACGTGCTCGATTCGCCCAGGTTTGTCCTACCTCTTTCGATCGGGCTGAAAAACGCCACAGCGGATGTGTGTGAAAAAAGAATAAAGATAATTGTCGTTATTACTCGCATGCAAGTATATAGATATTGATACATGATCATGTTAATCGTATAGATATTGATACAAGATAATCTAGCTAGAAATTACTTATTGTAATGTATTGCTTTTATATTAACAGTTGCAAAATAAAAATACTGCGCAATTATTATTAGTCATCCTATTCTCCATTGTCTGATTAGTTGCATTTTAAAGGACTTTCTACCAATATACGTGGAAAAATATATTTGCTAAATATTATTGTACTGTATTACATTAGTATTAGTAGTTACAGCATCCAAAAGATATAGGCTTTGTTAAAATGCATATACAAAATCTAAAAGTATGAGTACACAGTACTACTTATTATGTAATACACTACATACAATGTTAGAAAAAGCTTAATAACCACGAAACTGGGCTGTGTTTACAACCCTTGCCATTTACCTATTGTTAGAGAGAAAACGTTTTAATTATATCTGGAAATTAGGAAAGTTTAATTTTGTTTACTTTCAGATAATTTATTATAAACTTCCTGCCTTAATTTATTTTTTAACTATTTCTAATAACTTCAATATGAAATTATCAAGTATACCCGTGTATTTCAACCTTATTTTTATATTTGTATCTATTTTTTTTTTATTGAAATCTGAAATATAGTATCTACTGATTTTTTTAACCAATGTTTCTAATTTTTTTCGTTTTTAAGTTTTTTTACGTTTACGTTTCTTGAACGTTTTTTTTCTTCAGGTTTTTTTTTAATTTTCCCCTTTTTACGTAAAAAAAACAAAAAGATAAGAAAAGTTTTAATGTTTTTTTTTGTTTTACCGTTCCTTTCCCGTTGTTCTGTTTTTTTACGTTTTTGTTCTTTTTTCACGTTTTTGACTTTTTTTTTCGGGTTTTCCATCTTTTTCGTTTTTTTATATTCCTTTAACTTTTTTGTTTTGTCTTTTTTCCCGCTTTTGGTTTTTAGACATCTGTAGACATCTTGATAATTTTTAAATTTTTAAATTTTTAAATTTTTAAATTTTTAAATTTTTAAATTTTTAAATTTTTAAATTTTTAAATTTTTGAATTTTTAAATTTTTAAATTTTTAATTTTTTAATTTTTAAATTTTTAAATTTTTAAATTTTTAAATTTTTAAATTTTTAAATTTTTAAATTTTTAAATTTTTAAATTTTTAAATTTTTAAATTTTTAAATTTTTAAATTTTTAAATTTTTAAATTTTTAAATTTTTAAATTTTTAAATTTTTAAATTTTTAAACTTTTACGTTTCTACGTTTTCATATTTTGTCCTCTTTGTTTTTAAGCATATTTGGATTCTACGTAATTTTTTCAGTGAGGAAACTACGCTTTAATAATTTCCGTTTCCATGATTACCAAAATTTTTAATTTTTTGAATTTTTTAAATCTGTCAAACCTGATACTGCGACTTCGCTAAAAGATGGTTAATAAAGCACGATCTGGCGTTTTACATAATTTTGAAGACAAATACTTGCCGTTCCAATGATACAAAATATAAATGCGCTCCCTTTAATTGCTGTGTAGATAAATATTGTTGGTAGGTATACAAGTTGTATATATCCAAGGATCCTTTTTAGGAAACCATTACTGATCTGAAACTGTTGTTTAAGGACTCTTTAAATCAAAGAAATATCTTTTGTCTCTATTTAAAGGTACAATTGCTTTGAGTTAATACGTATTTCTTTCGTTGGAATAATGCTAAGATGTGACCCATTTTTTGCTGGCTAATATATTTTTGTATTTTTATATTTTTATATGTTTATATTTTTATATTTTTATATTTTTATATTTTTATATTTTTATATTTTTATATTTTTATATTTTTATATTTTTATATTTTTATATTTTTATATTTTATTTTTATATTTTTATATTTTTTATATATTCATTAGTATCTTCAGCAAATTGAAAGAAATATAACATGATTGTCAGAAGGAATGATGTGGAGCATTGATAAACGATATATATAAAATGGGTCCAAGAATCGAATCTTGTGGAACACCCTGAGTAACATTAATAGCTGACAGATAGGTCCCACTCGCACTAGTATACAAAGAGAACAATACAATGATTAAAACTGAGCGGTTTTATATTTGCTCCCAATTTTATTATTTCTATCAAACAATACTGCCATTTTAATTTCTTCTTTTTCTTGATTTTTTAGGTCGTAAATATGGAAATGAATATTAATAACAACTTTTCGCTTTAATTTCTAATTTTTTTATAATTAATAATGAATATTTACTACCTAAAAAACCAAGAGAAAGAAGAAATTAAATATATAAACATGATCAAGAAAAGAAACTTTAAAATTAATATTGCAATTATTGTAACCCATAATTATTATAATTTTTTGTAGGTACAGAATGTCATTTCGGATTCGACTTTAAACTTCTTAAATTCTAGTAATAATGGTTCCCTTAACATACAATTCAAGAAATCCCAAAAAACATACAATTAAAACCTCAATATTGCCACGACTATAACAATTAAATATTTACACCGCATCAGGTAATTACAGGTATTCGAGGGGCATCTAATTGACGGATATTCGGTCCGGTTTTATGAAAGGGATACGGCGCGGGCGGCTGCATGGAGTTTATAATTTCGTTCGATTTTTATAGTTCCATATAGCTGCATTGTTGGGTATAGCCTACAGCAGAAGTGTCTAGACTTTTAGCCCTAATCCACACGCCAAATATTTTAGAGCAAAAGGGACGGAAAATCCTTCGTAATTTCGGGGTTTTGGAAGGAAGAACCGTTATTATCCAATTCAGTTGTGTGTGTGTATATCGTAGTTGTCTATGCCTTGATTGTTATATACCCGAGGGTAATGCCAAATTGGAATTACAGGAATTAGGATTAAGCTAATGAAAAGAAAAATAACAAGTTCCAGGAATTATTGTTGCAGTTAAAAAATAAGAGGTGAATGCTGGAACTAACACAGCACTCAAATAGAGCTTTGATTTTGCTTGATTTTTTTTTAAAGAAGTTCTGCTAAATTAAAATACATTAACATTAAATCTCATACCTTGGTTTTGGTGTTAAAAGATTATACAGCGACAAGTAAATGTGTAGAAATGAATCCATGTCCTTAATATGGCTACTTAATATGATTTTAATAAGACTTTTTACATTTAGTTAAATGCTAATCAGGGTTAAGGTGAGTAAAATATTTATATCCGAATCAGACTTCCGGTTTAGCCGGAAATGAGGTTAACTTTTTTGTTTTCAATGAAACACGAAGTATTTTACCAATTTCAATGGAACCTTGCTTTAGGAGTACAGTATGAAGGTTTAGCACCTATCTTCAATGACGACAAGAATACTTAATTAAAACTGATAATACAAATTTTATTCAGAACAAGAAAAATGGACACAAAGACAAAAAAAATGTATTAACAAAATCAATTTCAGTTAAGAAAGTTTTCGAAATGATCACTATCATTTCATGACAATATGCAAGTGTATGAACAAATTCTTGAATGTCATTTTTTCAAAGTCTCCTCACGAATTAATTGCATTTCCTCAATTATTTTCTGCTGTATGCAGGTCCTCTGATGTAAACTACAGATTTTAAGTGACCCCAAAGGAAGAAGTCTAGGATATTTAAATCTGGAGATCATGGAGGCCATTCAAGGAATCTTCTACGTCCAAACTATCTATTTAAGAATATAAACTTTAAATTCAGTATGCTTCACACATAGTTAGTATTGTACGTGACAAATAACATTGTTAGTAATTTTTAGAAAAATGTAAATTTTAAAGTAATTTTTAAAATGTTTGTGTTGTATTTAAATGTGTATAAAAAATTGAATTGTAGTAAATAATTTCTGAAGAAGAAATAATAAAAAAAACTTGTCGAAACGTCAAAAAAGAATGTTTTAATTGGTAAAAAAATTATAATTCATTTTAAAGCCGCTACCTCAAGAAAAAAGAAAAAAACATATTTAAGAATATTTCCTTTAAGAAACATTAAGGGCATACTGAGGGGGTGCTCCATCTTGTTGGAATCGAACATTTACAAATAATTTCCCAATTTCCTCAATATTAGGAACAACATTATCATGTGAATATATCTGTTTAGTTAGTGTACCATGAATGACAAAAGGGACAAAAAAAAAACGGTCCAAACATTTAATTGTTGCGGAAGTTGTATATGCGCTTCTAACATCCAATGAAGCTTATGAATAAATCTGATCCACTGATAGAACGAAATAATAATTACGTTATTTTTTAAAATTCGGATTCACAGTGTCAAAATCATCAACTAATTGAGGTTTTCCTAGTAACACTGTTAATAAAATAAATTTTATTATAAATAGTTTCTTGCCTCGAGTAGGATTTGAAAAAATATGTTATTCGTAAAGTGACATCTAAAGCGATAAAATTAGACATTATCAAGGAACTCCAACAGATTATTCCAGCGGTAACGTTGTAAAATATTACATGGATAGAGACAAAAAGCGGACAAATGGCGAACAACATAAAACAAAACCTCCTGATCTAACTTAATAATGAAACAACTAGCGCTCATAATCTAATAAATGCATGCATTTGGTGTAGTGTTTGGGTGTGTTTACTTATTGCTAGTCAAATGAACTAAACTGGGTTCATAAGAATATCCATTGCGACAAAGAATTCAACGAAAAGCAATAAGCGAAAGACAGACGCGTATTGTTGTCAAAACATAATACACTGTAAAAAATTACAGTAATTTTGCCATGGTAAATCAGGAATATTACATGTAATAACGTTGTGAATTTACCACAATAAATCATGTAAATTTTGTTTTACATGTTTTTTCTAGGATATTTAACATGGAAAAAGAAATTTCGGTAAAATTTATAGCTTTTTCATGTAAGTTTAAGAATTAACAAAAATTCAAAAGGAAAATACAGGAAAAAACATGTACAATTTGTATTACTCTCAAATTTACTTAAAAGTGTAAAATTGTCATTTTTTTTTGGGTATTTAGTGCACCTTAAAAGTAATTTTACTAGTGAACTATTAATTTTGCTGTAACAATATGAGGATCTTTTATATTTATTTGTTTTTACTTGAATTTTCGGGTAAAACTATAGATATCATGGAAAATACGAAATTCATACGCCGCAATGTGATTGGTTATTGGATTATTTATCTGTGCGCGTAGGTAATTCTATTCGTTTGTCGAACTTATTATTGGCTCAATAATATCATGTACGTCACAAATAATCGTAGGTTTCGCGTAAGTGTGTTCATTCTTGATTCCTGATTGAGCGATTCAGTATGACCTATTAGGTGCTATAGAAGAATTAGGTAAGTTTGCTCTCTTTATAAAAATACATATGAAAATTACTTCAGTGTTCGGTAAATATAGAGTTCATATAAATATTACATACGAATTTTACAGTACAATCTTTGAAAAACACATCAGCATGTGAAATTTACTAGATGGTAGAAATTTTACTTTATGAAGTAAATTACCTGTAAAATTCTAGGCAACTTTGTTACCAACGATTTTACATGTAATTTTACTGCAACCTTTTTTACAGTGTATGCGGATATGTGGTTACAGAAATGCACTGTAACGTTTTGTCTTGAAATTTTGTAATTCAAATCCATCCTCTCTTTTCCTATAGGTGTAATCATTCGCAGTTCATCTGCCGATCAAAGAAACCTACTTGCATATATAAAGCAGGTGTTCTTATTAGTCCCTCAAACATATACCTAGATTTCAGGATATCTGCCGGACACCACATAACTCACTAGCAGTAATCAATTACCGTTCGGTTGTAAATGAGGATTAATTGCCGCTCATTATTTCGACTTCTAGAAACAAAGGCAGCCCCTTGTTTACGTGTGTCCGCCGTCCTAATAGACCTAATTCTTACCTCGTCCGCAACTAGCGACCTGCCGAACGGTAGATGAAGATAACGCCGGCCGTAACGATGTAAAACGTTTTTTTACTAATGAGCATTGTTAGTGTCGGAGGGTGTATTCGTCTAGGCGGAAAGGAAATATCCTAATGGGCGCTATTATAAAACTAATGGTCGACGCGTTGCGTCAATTGAATGGAGCGTTTGTGATTGTTAATTGGGGCGAAAAAATGGATTTGAAAATCGGATGATATATCACGTTTATGGCTAGGCTGTATTCAGGAGTAGGTACATTCGACTTTTGTAAAATCGGTGGTAACAAAATTGCCTAGTTAATATGCATATTATCTAACTCTTCCTGCTAAAAGGAGCAGGAGAAGTTGCTGAGAAGGAATAGTTTCAAGCTACACTGACAATGAGTAAAGAGATTGCATTAAATGAAAAGTTTTATAACTTTTGGTTTTTATCATGTTCAACAAAAAGAATACCTTTTCTCGGAAAACTGTTTATTTTAATTGAAAGTAGCGTGCTGTTTTACGGGAAGACTATTTTCTTCTTAAGTACATGCTTCTCGACGAAAAGTAACCGTAATATTAAATGGAATGCACCATAGTTTTGATTAATGTTTTATAATGTCTTTATAACTTCTATTTAAGTAAAACAATACACATTACATATTATATTGTTATCATTATGTACATATTTAACAATATATTAGTTTCTTTTAAGTATTATCGAATTATAAACAGTATTTTAAATAAAAAAAGCCGGACATTTTGGTTCATTTGCGTGGACTCGCATGTATACATTGATTTAAAACGTCTGCCTTTTAACGGAAAATGCAAGCACCTATATTCAAGCTGAGTGCTCTTTTACGCCAAAGTATTTTAGTTCTATTCATGTTCCCACGTGCATAGGTCTCAGATACACAATCAATAATGAACAAAAGTGAATATTTTTCGCGCGTGGTTAAAGAAATTTCAGAGATAATTGAAATCTTTCCAGTTAATGCTGATTTACTTATAAGCCAAGGAACTTTACAATAGTATATAGTGTTTGAAGGTTTTAAAACTGTTATACACGGGAAAAACGATCTTGTTGTTTTCAACCATTTCTCATGCATTTGGTTACAGTTACTAAATTATTACTTGATTTAGGAATATTAAAAATATTTCTGTATTCAATCAAACAAATAATTTGGTTAGTAGATTTATTTGAAGGTAGCGCAGTATTTATTAATTTAACTAATTATTTACATGGAAGTGAAAATAAATATCGCATTTTATTTTCGTATAACAGTTTTCTCCCCATATAGTACAGCAGATGAGCAGATATACTTATGTGTAGTAGAGAAATTGTCGCATAGATGGCGCGTCTCCTATTTCATTCCAGTAACAGATAATATTTCGCATAAAATAGGCTGGAAACTACGATCGTAACATACTAATCTGGTATATTTACTAGAATAACATTTGATAGGAGTCATCGCCCTAGAGTGGTCACTGCGACCAACTCCCCCCAATACTACTAGGATTTGCAACATTCTAACGGCAAATCCCTCCTTAGTGCATGGGTTTTCGGAGATAATTCATTTTTATTTCGATTAAAAATGATCACGGCATTTTGTTGTGTTTATGTTCTAAATCTAAAATGAATAAATATTATAAGAAAAGGAAAAACCTCTTGAATCAAAATGCTTACGGTTTCGTGCCAATTTACATAGTTTTCAAGTTTTAAATAAAGAGGACTTGAATCAACTATCAATATCTTTCGCTTAAAAGAATAAACTGTTTCAACGAAAAATATATTATTTTCGAAGAAAAATGCGTGAATTTAAAATTATATTCCTTTTCAAGGAAATATTAAATCATGTTGGCCATATAGAAAACGCAAAATTTTGGTTTAATGCAATTCCTTTTAAATGAAAAGGATATTTCTCTCAGCGTATCCTCAGTAGAATAATATGTATGCTCTTTTCTTGTTCTAACAAACGGGAAACATCTAGCTTTTTTTGCTCTTTACTTTATTCCTCGTCAGTCCGAGGTATGATGGCGCTCCCGCTGTTCGGCATATGATGGCGTGCCAGGGATAAACGGGGCACGTCACTCCACCGATAAGTTTTCGTGTGAATCGCCCAGAAATGATGGTTCGGGTCGTGCGTTTTCCATCACGTATCAACCTTATTGACCTCCTACGCTTCGTTCCTTCAACGAAGGCCGTGGTAGATTTATAAGTAACGGCAGGGTATTATTAATGATTTGTGTTTAAAACGGTAAAGTGATGGACACAATATACCGAATCATATACGGGGGAGTTTCATAAAAAAATTATCCATTACGACAACCGTATTTTTCCTTATACATTGAGAAAAAAAATTAATAATTATAAATAAAAATACAATTATCGTAAGTAAAAAGTTCAGCTGGATAGGGGACGAAAGCACAAATTACTTAGCACTAAGAAAAAAGAGATACTAAACACTGATACTAACAAGAAGCCATCTAAGTTACTTATGGTCTGCTTCATACCGGTAACTTATGAAGTTACTTATGATAATTAAACTGAAGTAGTTAAGCCAAAGAATATATGTAGTTGCAGTGAGCAAAGATTTGCCCTTGTCAAGTAGTAGGTGTATTGCTGTGAGTGAACTATTCTATAACAGCTATTACACCTTCATAATTAATACAAGCTATTTAGATTACTTGTAATAAGGAAAGAGTATCATTAATGCACGTTCACTAAATATCTGATATATAGAAGGTAATGGTTCGCTATAAATATACAATATACTTACCTTAAATTTGTTGTTCAACTGTAGGTAGTGTAGGAAACGAGGAAGTTTAGTGAATATTTATTAAATAGCTTACTGTGTACTCTGTGTGAATAACTGATAAAGTACAAAAAAAAAGTTCCGAAAATCTTCGATTATTTATGCAACCACAACTATAAGTACTGCGTACCGAGCAATACGTAATTCAAAATTGTTTGTAAATAATTTTTAATTACTATCAGTGTGCTGTAGCTTCGTTTGCATTAATAATTGAAGATTACATTCGCATTTATTTTACTAAAGATGGTACATAGTACTTATTACTTAAGAAAAAAAAAACAGTATTATTAGTAATAGTTTTATTTTGCATAGGACAAACACAGTGACTATCCTGATATGAATGAAATATATTGGTTTCACTTTAACACCAGTTGTTTTTTAAACAATTTACAACGTAATGACATAAAATATATTCGTTAATAATGAAAAAATGAACAAAGCAATAATAAAAAATAAGGTAAATGAGGCCCCCTTGAAACGTTATTTAGTTATTGAAATTATTGAAATCTAAACAAAAGACAGAGAGAAATATGGCTTTGAAGTTACAACTAATAACAAACAAAGAAATAACATACCTAGGCGGTAAATTTGCACTCGGTATTTTTGATATATTTGCGTTCCAACTGGCCTACAATGGCCGTACTCCTTGGCCACTCTTTTTCGACGACCTTTTCCCACGTCCGTAACTCTTACTTGACGCTAGCATGCGCCTGCGCGCGTAGCTGTCTCGGTGACTATTTCATTACTCCCCGCATTAGCCAATCAGAAATAGTAAAACAATCACGGGGTGGCAGCAAAACTGAAATAATCATAGTTGTGGTAAGTTGTTACCTATTTAAGGCGGTACTTCAACCAAACCGAAATTCTATCGTTGACTGCGAAACGAAAGTTCTAACAGGGATGGTAAATGTGTTCCGCTTCAGCCGGCGTAGTAAACAAAATTTTAGCCGATCGCGATTAGAACTCCCAGTTTGGATAGATACCTTACTGTTTGTTTGCGTTGTACACTGTTATAAGTTATCAGGGCTATTATACGTCGGAGGTCTATTTAGGTACTGAATACGAAATACGCGTTATTGAAATGAAATCCCAGACATGAAAACTTCGGGTCTGTATCAAGATATCATGATTATAGTGAATCGATTGCAAGGAACACGGAAAGTTTAATCTTAAATATGAACAACAATACAGCAGAGTCTTATAACTCGGTGTTGGCAAAATTTATAGGGGGCAAACGTATTAATTACAGTTTACGACGCTCCTATCAGACAAGATGTGAAGCGGCTTCAATAAGTTACAATCTTGGACGAGGACAAATTTCTGCATGTCTCCATAAAAAGGTAACAGGACAAAGTCCTGGCCAATACACAAGAAGGTATATACGAAGCTTGCAAGCGCGAAAAGCATGGCTTAAGAGAAGAAAGATATTGTTTCCTAAAAGGAAAATTCATCCCGAAAGTGCACCTGCAGATGAAGAGTATGGCGCTGTGGAAGAATTTGATGAGTTATCGACGGAGGAGTTTGCAGAACAGAAAAGAGAATATATAGAATCCCTTAAAATCTCTCTTGAGGAGCAAAATAATATTCAAATTTTTCAATTTTTTTTCAATCATTTTTAACTGCATCTCCAAACGGTATTATTGATGATGGTTGTGGCATAGTTGAAATAAAATGTCGTGCTAGCGCAGCACAGTTATCATCTATCGAAGCCGTGAAACAAAAGAAAATTAAGTTTGCGACAATTGTAGACGAAAAATTACACGTGAAACGTGGTCATAATTACTTTTACCAAATTCAAGGGCAATTGAAAATTTCGGACAAAGAGTACTGTCTCTTTGTGATATAGACCCCTTATGGTATTTCGATTGAAAAAATTATCCGAGATCAAAATTTCTGGGAAAAAAAAATGGAACTCAACTAATTAAATTCTTTGACAAATGTTTTCTACCAGAAGTTATAAATCCACAATTTCCAAAGAAGAAAGTCATAAAAGACTTTTGATAGGTGATATTATTATATTTAGGTACATTCTTCAATATCTTGTATGTGTTTGTAAAATTACGTACTATACTTATTCAATTCAATTTTTTTCAATTTGGCAATAGAAGTTGTTTCTGTTTTTTTTTATAGTTACCTACTTGTTATTTTATTTTATTAATAAATATAGGAAATTATTAAATTTGGCGTGACATTTATAAGAGAGAATGAATTGGCGAACCCGAAACAATTTTCATGTTAAATCTGCATATATTATAAAAATACCTTACAATTACTCGACCATCTCTAAAGTATTTTCTACAAACAGGAAAACTACATTTTAAACTCAGTTTATGAAAGACGCAATTTGTTTTTCGATAGATTTTCTACTGATAATAACTAACCTTCAAATGATTCAAAGTGAAAAACAAATTAAACATTACGATCGAAATAGTATATGTACCTAGAGGTGGAAGCCCAACACCAAATTAATTCACTATCTATTAATTTTTGTGAGTTGGTTTCTTCCTACAGAATCTCGTCCAGTTGGTGAATCAGAATACAAGTATGTAAATATTACACAAGTATACATATATTATAACGCACACATGATTTGGTTTTTAACAGTGTACGTTTGAATTTACACATATGCGTAAATTCCAAGCTGACGGGCTATATAACTCTCCAGTCTGAGTGCCTGTAAGATATGCAATATGTATTGAATTTTTAGTAAAACATTGGTGCTTTAGATCAAACATTTCTCCTTTAATGGCGATTATATAATATATTATTTTACATCATTAGATTAAGCATAGTTCAATTTAGGTACCTACAGCGGGCATTTTCGATTATTCAGTATAAAATATTTGTTATATGCTTCTAAAAAACACATAACTTTAATCATTTTACTCGAAACAACCGAACTTATTTGATAAAATTGAAGTCTGTAGGTACCCTTATTCGTCTTTACATGGTTTTTTATTTCAAGTCATAATTCGATAAAATAATAGCGCAGGATTTGATTTCCTGAGGTCATGCAATTGCATAGCTACAGTACCCCCTTAAGAAAATACATGAGTTTAATAGCGATCAGCATTGGTATAGGAAAATTATATTTTCTTTAGCGATTTCTCGTATAAAAACTAGCAATAAAAACAGGCAACCAATTGTGCATTTCTGATATTTGCAACATATAAGTTTAGATTTATAAATATTAATATTTAATAATAATAATAATAATAATAATTTTAATAATTTATTAATCAATCTAATTATGATTAATTGAATACAAAGGAAGCTTGTATTTGTTTATGTAAAAAATAGCAATATCATTTTAATTAAACAAATGGTGTTGGATAAACATATAATCCTAAAATCACATTGATGTTTGCCTCCACCATCCTTCTATTGAATAATTCACCGATTTCACTCACTGCTTTCCAAAGTACAAAACAATCTCACAACCAAATACGACGCATTTAAAAAAAAAAAAAAAAAACTGATAATTAAATACCTGATGCACCTGATTTTTTACGCGTAAGGTTTCCATGCTCCCATCTAATACGGAAAACAGATATAGTAATACGAAATAAGGATAAAAAGCGGCCATCGATTTTCTCAGAATCCAACCGTTGGTTGGCGCGTTGCTTTGGTTGGTATCGCACCATCGGCATATTGGCTTTCCTTACTACTGATGCTGTGTCGAATCTACTACGGGCGCGCGTGACTAGACGATTGCCTTATCCGCGAAAATATCCTCTCCTCAAATGTCCACGACGCGACGCGATGATTTCCCCGGCGCGCGAAAAAAACACAACACACTCCGGCTGCTCGATCCGTGATTTCTCCGCTGTCCGAAGAAGCTGGGTGGTCCCAGAGGTCGTTGTTTCACGTCTTTCCTTTTTTTTTTGTTTGTTTGTTTCGCGTCCGATCTAATTATTTTCCGTGATTATGGCGAGTTTGCAAGTCATATAGGTACCGATTTATTATTATCTTTTTTTTTGATCGACTGTGTAGGATGACGCACTGTGAAAATTAACTACAGAATGTTGTAATTTCGTGTATATAGGTGAATTAATTGAATCGATATTGTAATCTCTTTTTTTTGTATATGAGGGATTTAAGAAGTAATCATTATTAAATAAATATTTATTGTAAGATTAAAATTAATATCTTAACATACCGGGCGGGTGAATCAATAGTCCGATTTTGGTGGATATTTACCAATATTTGTTTGTTTGTATTCGTGTTAATACGTTCATCATATGCATTTATTTGTTAAATATATTTTGTTAATTTATTGTAGATTGTTTTTAATTAACTCAATCACATAGAATCTGTAATTCATTCACGGAAATAAAATTGTTCTTAAAAACCAACAATTGTAGAACAGTTAACTATAATTTGTCGTGGGAATACGACTGGCTACAACTTATCTAAATTTCTATCACACGATTGTAGTTAACGGATTGTATTTCTATTAAATACAATATTGTTAATTAAATACATTAAAGTGTTACCTAAATTTCCGGCACCGAAAGTGACAGTCGAGTACCGTGAAAAATCGCGAGATAAAAACTCAAAATTAAAAGACAAAAGGTGACGCACTTCCGCTTTACAAACCTTCAAATAAGTGGGTTGAGATTCGGCAATCATGCAGGGTGCAGTAAATAAATATCCGAATTGAAGTTAAACTATTTTACAAAATTAACGTTAGGTAGCACCCTCCGATTCTAGGCACAACATATAAAATTTACTTTATTACATTAAATACAAAAAAAAACTAAATGATCGGGGGTGGTTTTCTATTATATTCGCGGAAAGGTTACAAATAAGAAAAAAAGAAAGAGAACGTGCGCTTAGCCTTGGCCCTCGATCAGCTGTTACGGGGCATGCAGATCCTCTCCGATGGGGACTGACAGATCGTAGCCTCTGGGCTAACTCGGTAATAGCCCAAAACCAAGTGGTCCGGGTATATTTCAAAGAATGTAAGGTTCTCCGAAGGACTTAAGAGTCGCAGAAGTCCTCAGCCGCACGTGGGTGTTCAAAATCTCACAAAAACGAAGGTAAAATTCCAGAATTCAAAATAAGGGGTGTTATAAAGACCTCGTTAAATAATGAGGTTTTACAACGAAGAGAAGAAAGAAGCAGATATGGCAAATTATATCTCGATTTATCGAAATCATCTGCCGTGATAATCACAAAGTTTCCACTTCAAACGCAAACGAAGATACGGCCAATGAATATTTCAAGCAATCTTCCAATAAAATCCACAGATTGGTGAATATATCCAAAATTTCCAAAGATAGGAAGATGTACTCGTAAGAACGCGTCTATTCAACCACCACCAAGATGAAGCAGGAACAGGAAGCCGAAAGGGGAGAATACGTCACACAACCAATCAGAAGACAGATAAATAAAATAAGAATACAGACATAGAGGTGCCCTCTAACGTCGAAAAGATGTAAACACGGAAAACACAGATCTAAATAGACGATCAATCCAACAAATCGAACATCTATCGCCTGCGTGGAAATCCTACCTAGAAATGAAATGTTTACTGTCAAAACATGGGAATTGAAGGAATTTACTAAAATTGAAAGAAATTAAACGAAAATCTAAGACCGTATTAAGTATAAGGAACTATCTGTAAGTAAATGAGAATAAAAAATACAAATTGTAGCTATACCACTCTAACATGGGAAAGAAAACACAATTTGAAAGCCAAAAATTAAACGATAAAGTTTACGTTGTAAAAATACAAGACGTAGGAGCATCTCTGAAGGTAGAGTACGGAAATAGAAGAAAATAAGGTTACAAAAGCTTGTGGAAAAGACTAGCGGAGAACTAATTCGAGCTAAGCTCTCATAAAAGACTCATAAAACTCTCATAAAAGATTTTTCAATTTTTTCAGACTATTGACTCACTAAAGCTAAATAATTATAAATCATCCCAACCCCGTGCTCCACCTAAAAAAGGTACTACACGAGGCTACCTATTCTAAGTACTATATGGGTTCCATAACAATTGAAATGTTCCTACTCTAACTAAATAATTTCCCTATGATTGTGAATAACAAAAACATAATATAGTAGTCTCGCAATTATGTGAATACTTTTTATGTTAAACGCTGAAGTATGTGAACAACCAAAAATGCGACTACTTCACAGAATCGCAAGTCTTTAGTTATTTCCCAGCATTCACCAAGGAATAGGGAAAAACCATGGCAAAAACCAAAAAGTTCCAGACCTTGTTACTAAGCAATAGTAATTAGATTAAAAATTTATACTTCAAATATTTATTTATATACCCCAACCATACTAAAAACTATAACTTAATACTAATTCAGATCACTGAGTATAAAGTATTCATTCATACTACTTACTAACTAGTTAATATCATGTTAATGTCATAAATACTTGTTAGTGCTGCTTTGATATTAGTTAGGTAGTTCAATTTATGCTCGCGAGTATTACTTTAGCAATAGGTAGTAAGGTAATATATAAATCAGCCTCCTTAGTTTGGGGATAATGTGATTTCCATATATTTATTGATTACACTATTATTGATGTATTAATTATTATTGTTGTTTAGTGTTCTTAGATATTGTGTTACTATAAGGTTTTCTTCTATGTATTAAAAAATTACCAACAATAGTTTTAATTAAGATTATTTATAAAATTCTTAAAGCAATTAAGCTTGCAAAGAAATTATTTATTTTATGAACCCTCCGTTTATTGTATATTCAAGAAATATATTTTAGCTATGGTCTGTGTAATTCATTGTCCTATTTTCTTGAAATATGGCCAACACTTGATCTGTTTGCAAACTGTCTTTATGTAATATAGCTCCAGGCAGTAGAAATGAGAAAGTATGAAATGTATCAATTTCAAAAACAAAGCACTAACTGAGATTGAAGAACAATATACTTAATAATATTGTAAATAGTTGTTAATGCATGTCCTTCTTTTAGCATTTTTTTATATTTAAAAAAAATAATAATAGATAATAATAATATTAATAATAATTTGAAGGGAAATACTCGACCGTACAACGTAGGAAAGAATATGGAAATAATCAAGTATGCGATCTGTATAATTATGGCAAATCAGCAACTCATTTGTTAAAACACTATATTTCGCAGATTGTTGGTGAAAATTCGAATCATACATACTATGAGATTCAAAAAGATTGTCAATTCCGCTCCTATAGATAGTAACAGGGTGTAGGTATATGCCGCGTGTTTGTAATGAAGGTTTGAACTAAGTCAGTGTTGGGACACAAGAAAGTAAACGCATCTGTCATAAATAAGGAAAACGTAACCTATATTTGAACTCGCATTATATAAACGACTATGGATTGGTGTTTCTGCTTGTAAAAATGAAATGTAATTAATTTAACTTTACTAAATTATGATTTTACTATTCAGTACTAACTGGTGTTTAACTAAATTTATTTATTACTTTAAATTATAACATACAATTAGTATAATTATTAAGTGACAAAACTGCATCTCTCAGTTCTTCTATGGTATGCATGCGGTTTCTATAGATCCTATTTTTTAGATAGCCGAACATGAAGTAATCTAATGGGGTTAGATCAGGCGATATTGGTGGCCATCTTTGTGCTCTAACGAACCTGTCAGCAAAAAACTGTTGAAGATATTGGCAGGTTTGTCGAGCAGTATGTGTTGGAGCATTATCGTGCTGAAAATAACCTGCTTCAAGCTCTTTTTCTTGTAACTCTACAATAAACAATTCCAACATCTGTTGGTAACGTTGGGCTGTTACAGTTTCCTCGAAGAAAATTGGCCCTGTTATTCGTTGCCTGGACATAGCTAACCAAATTCCAACTTTTACGGGATATATTGCGTTTCTCGAAATTCGTGTGGATTTTCTGCAGACCAGATACAATAATTTTGTAAATTGATATAGTCTGTTAGATAAAACCAGGCTTCATCCGAGAAAAATGATTTGTTTAGCAAGTCAATTGTTATTAAACCAATGACAATATTCCAATCGCCTATCGTGATCTAATGATAATAATTCCTGTACCGTAGAAACTTTATAGGGGTGAAAATGTAACTTTCTTTTGATAGCTCGTTGCGCTGAAGTGTATGATAAGCCTATAAAATTATAAAATGTAATAAAGTATTTCACTTAATGCTAATATTGATTTTTTACCTGTTTGTTGAGCTCATTACCATAGATAAATTCCCTTATTTTCTTACAGTATTCAGAAATACTATTGTTGGTGATATTAGATGTAAATATAAACGATTTGAAAAAAAATTATAAGATAAATAATCGAAAGATACTACAACACGCACACCAATGTCGCTAAATGTCAAGAAAATTCATTTAATGTATGAAATTTGTATGTAGCTAACTTCGCTCATTAAATTGGTAATAAGTATTGATAAATTTTGTCGGAAAACAGTTTTTTTCTTACGATAATCATTTTGAATCTCATAGTATTCTGTTAATATTAATAAATTTTTTGAACTTCTAAGTAGAGTTAATTAGGTAATATCCGTTGGTGCAAAACGGAGAAAGTATATCATATTACAGTTAATTGCATTAATTAAAATTTGAACAAACAACTCAATATTAAAATCTATTTTAAAATTAATAAATTGAAGGTGGATGTCACATGTTAAAACCAGAATAACCATTAATATAGAATAACTAACCTCAAAATGAAATTAAAAGGCACAGTCATAAAGTCAAAACCGGTAAAAACTGTAACGAATTAAAAAGGAATTTAAAACGGAATTTAATTAATACGGGAGGACAAAATATTAGAATAAATGATGCTTACCTCATCTGTATTTGATACTTTGAAATTTATACAATTGTTCTGTTTATTAATGTGTATCATTTCTAAGAATAGTCTATTTTATAATTATTTTCAATATTTAGGACTTAAGTGTTGTCAAAATCAAACTCCTGGTTTTTGCCTTTGGAGCGATTGGCTCAGGCACAAGATCTCTTCTAACCCGTGCCACAATAAGAGATCTTCTTTCAATTATTAATTATTGCAGTATTAAATATCATCAATATTTAAAAGTTCTCCTGCAATTAATAACAATTACGGTTTTGTTTGTCATTTTATTGTTTGCGATTCTTCATTGATGTTTGTTATTTACTATGGTCTTTGAAAAAAATATTTTCCATCATTCTGTAACTTTGCGCTAACTCTGTATATTACCAAAATGTTAAAGTATCCTACAGATAACAATCGAAGCATCCATTAAAAACCCGGTAATTACGTAAAAGTCTCCACTATGCGCTGCAGGTATTAATTATAAACTGGGTATTGGTTTTAGATGAGCCGTGGCACTTCGAAAGGCCGAATTCGAGTAGGAGAAATTGCCGGATTCGAACGTGGCGGCGACTTTTTAAATGCGCATTACCATAAAGGAGAGGGTAATTTTCCCTATGAAGTGAAACGATTAAAGCGCGTTCGTGCCTATCTCTGCCCGATATCGCGGGATCGCTTTCACGGTCGCTTATAGACAGCTCACCGATAATTTCGAATGGTAATTCGAGCAAGTGTAGTAACTTTTTTTTTTTTAATAAGAGTCTAATTTCTCATTGGAGTTTAATAACATTCATGGGTTGCCGACTTCCTTCGAAATTGATGTGAGTATAATTACGTAAGGTGGTACCAGTTAGTAGGTATTTTTTCAATGCCTTTTACCATTAAGATATCGACAGTTGTGGGCAAAGGTAATTGCACCTTTGTCATCTTACCGAACCTTGGGACAAAGTTATAGATGTCTTAAGCGATTTCATGTTAAAAATTTAAACTTCACCTCACAGTAGGATCAAAATATAAGAATTTACAAAATTAAGATACCGGATGAAAAATAATTTGTTTAAATAAATAATAAAAGTACTCTCCATCGATTTCAAAATTTGATGTTAAATGACTGTAAGCATGCAATATATAGATATACTCAGTGTCATTAGAAGTCTTATTACTAGAAGGAATAATGTGTTCAATTTGATTTTTTGCCAATGTGCTAATGTTTCTAAATATCTTATGTAAAGTGAGTATCGTGCGTCGGTTTGGATCGGAATCGCGCGCTCTTGAGCGTGCAAATTTTGTCGCGTGGGGGTATTTAGATCGTATTGATGACATTGGGAGGCACGTGGCGCAGAAGGGATTAATTTTTTTTTTAATAATTAAATTAATTATTTTTACAAAACCGGTGAGGAATGGAAGTAATAATAATTTAAATGAATAAATTGATTTTTATTTTTTTGATAATTTATTAATTTGTTGCATTTTGTAGTTGTAACTTCAGTGCTTATGTATTAAAAAAAAATATTATTTTCATGTGACTATTAAATTATGTATCCTAGACGTTTTTTGCCGTAAAAAAAGTAAATATATCTTGTATATATAGTCACTAAAAGTATTTGCTTCACAACGACCTTGATTGCGCGCAGTTGCTTGTGAGAGTGTCGTAACCTCTAGGTGGATATGATCCTTTATACATATATGAAGTAAAGAAACTTTAAAAATCTACATTGAACAGATTCAATGGAGTTAATATGAGTTAAATAGATAGAACACCATATTAATGTGGCATATTCCAAACGAGATCTAACTAAAGCGTAAAACAAAGTTTTTAAAGCAGTTAAAGTTGCGATAAATGATTCCATATAGTTTAAAACACTTACTTATTAACTCATTAATGTGATTAGTAAAAAAGAGGGCCGGATCACATAAGACTCCTAGATTCTTGATGGAAGTGGAGGAAGTTAAAATATTGTTGCATATCTTATAAGAGAATTGGAGAGGCATTAGCTTCCTGGTGAAGACCATGGTGGTACATTTAGATACATTAATTGATAGTCTAAAGTACTCGCACCAAGATGAGACAGATTCAATATTACTTTGAAGTAGTTTGCAATCCACAGGAGATTCAATGTGAGAAAATAGTTTTATATCGTCAGCGAACATAAGTTTATCACAAGTGAGTATGTTCAGCAGATCATTAATAAATAATACAAAGAGCAAAGGACCAGATTAGATCCCTGTGGCACCCCTGATGTCTACTTGAATTCCACAGAGGTATTATTGCGGTACGTCACGCAAAATCTTCTGCCTATCAAGTAAGAGCCAAGTAGAGAAAGTAAAAGATCCGAGAAGCCAAAGGAACGCAATTTGTCGAGAAGAATATAATGATTAATTTGATCAAAGGTTTTCTGGAAATCAAAATACACTGCATCGACCTGAGTACCGCCATCAATTACCTCAAATACAAACTGGATGAAGCATACCAAATTAGATATTGGATATTGACCGATGTCGTACAAATCCATGCTGGAAGGGAGACATGTGCCCCCTGATCATGGGATACAATTGTTTACCGTAATAGCTGTTCAAAGACCTTGGAGAAGTTGGATAGAAGTAAAATCGGTCGGTAATTCGATAATTCAGATTTATCACCCTTCTTCAGCACCGGGCAAATATGCACTAATTTCCAGAGCTTTGGAAACATCGAATGTTTTAGAATACTAAGATTAAAATATTTCCCAAAAGCATTCACTATATCAACGTGTGCAGAATATTCTAAGCCCTCGTGTTTTAACAAACCAGGAATTCTAGTAGTCCCTTTTCTACACTGAACAAAGTACCAAAAACGTTACGAATCACTACAAATACTATTCTCAACATTGACAATGTAATTATTGTATACTATGTAAGTAAGAGCTTTAGCTCTAGATCTACAATACTTAAACTTATTAAGATTTTATAAAATATACGGAATTCTTTGTTTGTTCAACCCCAGAGTTCGGCATAGATTATATGCCTACAAAGTTAACATGCGACGCATAGTAACAGGTCTACGTGATTAGCGATTTGACGCGTAGTAGCAAATCGGTCTCGTAAAGCTAGTTGCCTGAAGCGCCTATCTTGAGACTCTGCGGTACGCCTCGGTTTACCAGTTAGTCTTCTTGAAACATCTTGAAAGGCAACAATTCTACTCCTGTCAAAGTATTGATGCATTTGATGTCTTCGAACTCTAGGCATTTTGTTAGGCTTTACACTCGTAGTACTTCTGTACTATTCAGTTCCCATAAACCGGTTTTTTTTTTCCAGATAAAACTAAGAGATAATTTTTTTCTCCGAAAAAGACAAAAAGTTCACATCCTTACCATAGCTTGCTTTAAATATAGTCATTCTGATTAGTGTTATATTCGGATGATTTCAATAATCGGAATATCCCAATCGGAAAGCCATGATATTCGGAATAGTATTCCGATTCCATATTCCACCAGACGTACTCGTAAGTTGCACGTATTCGGATGATATCAATAATCGGAATAACCGAATCGGAATAATATTCCGATTCCATATTCGACCACACATATTCGTATAAGTTGCACGTATTCAGACGATTTCAAATGGATTTCAATAAGCGCGGTGGAATACGGAATCATATTTCGTGTTTACCTAACTAAATCTCTATTAAAGTTATCTACAACAAATGTCTACTATTTTTTTTTTTTAAAGAAAATTCTACACATTTATATTGACTGAATGTAGCTGTGTGATTTAAATATGCACAATGTCTGTGGATAACAAACACCGCCCGTCAGTCCAGATAATAAATTTCGAATGATCGAACCAAACCGGAAAGTTGAGAATTTGCAAAATCACACAGCTTATGCGAATGGGTATGTGGACGGTTCCCCAAAAGTTTCGGTAGATTCATTCGGTATAAAATCTTTGTACAAATTTTACAGATTTAGAATCATCTGGGTCGAAATCATCCGATTCTGAATCGGAATCACCCTATTCGAATCATCGGATTCTAAGAATCGGAATCATTCGAATATTTCAATAATCGGAATCAACGAATATTTTAATTCGGATACTCACAACACCAATTCTGATGCCAAAAAAATCTAGTTGAACAAATCATTCCTTCTGGGTGTAACACTTCAAATGTCACTGACTCTGAGTATATTCCCTTAACTGTACGATCTAATTGCACCCTAAGGCTCGTTGGTAATTTGGGACCTACAATCCTATAGGCTATATTTTATTTTAAAATGTAAAATTTATCTCTCGGACGTAGATACCAAATGATCAACGATTATTCTTAGGGCAAAATTACATCTTACTTGTTACAAATTAGTCAAAAGAATTTGAAAAATCTGCTTCACAAGCCCAACAAATAAACAACACTCATTAATATGCGGCTCGATTTATTTTTAACGCAAATCATCCGGAAATTGCATGTGACCAGTCCGCATTTTCGACGCTTTCAAAACAAGCGATTATAATTTTTGCCACCCGCCCATTTCGGATGATAAATCGTCAACATCAGTTGGTGTAGATCCATCGCGCGAACGACATTACATTTGACGAATGGACGCTTCTTTTTTTCGTCATTTGTTTTGTTCAACGCCAGCACCGCCGCTTAATTAAGTCGTGCGTTCGCGCCGTCCAAATCCTAGTAGCGTGGGTGAGACCTAAATATACAATCCACGGGAAAAAATATCAAAGGAGAACTACCGTCCTGCTTTTTATATGCTTCTTTTATTACTAGAGAGTGATGCGATGGCTCTACGTATGCATTTAGGCACGTCTAGGAATTGATGAGCTTCGCTTGTTTTCGCGTGGAGTTTTTTTTTTTTTGTTGCCGGCATTTTTTGTAGATTTCTTTTGAGGAATTCGTTTTTAAATGACTGGCCGATTCGTCGCTTTGTTAAACGCGTTTCACAGATGTTTTAGATTTTCATTCCGGTGAATTTGCTTTTTTTTTGAATAAAAATGATGTAGTGTTTGTTAAAAGTTGGCTAATATTCTTAGTTTTATATACGCTAAGCAAAATCGTTTTGTTTAATGTCTATATTTTATAATATAATAATTAAAATTAAGTACTAAAGTTAAGCTATCAGAATTAAATTTATAAATGTCAAAATATTAATAATGATTCAATTAACTGAAAAAGGACGCATTTGGTTTCGTAAGCTAAACGTAACAATCTAGAGGAATGACAAACTTACTGGTTACCAAAATAAGCAAGTTTTAGTAATTTAATTTTAATTGAGTTTTTTATCTTAAGACAAAGGAATATCTCTAAAACACTGCATCAAATCAAAAAAAAAAGATCTTAATAAGATTTGTTATAATGTAAGAGGCTCACTGAATGGTGCCGAACTCGATCCCCCCCCCGAAGTGAGAGGGGGGACAACTTTGAAATCTTAAATGGGAACTCCGATTTTGTATTGCAGATTCGAATTCTACGCCATCAAGTATGTAGTTTTTGTTTGAAACTTCTTTTTTCGATTCGTAACAGATTGTGCTGTAATCGCAAGAAACATGATTGTGAACGTCTAGAAAAAATACACAAGAAAGAGAAGCAAGCAAACATGATTTTGTCTTTTTTTTTATTTGAATATTAAATAACATTTCAAAAAGCCATGTGTTCGAAACTGTGCCCCTTCACTTCGATACATTTATTTATTCGCAATTGCAATGCTATCAAACGATACAAAACCGTACTTTATTCAGTACTTGACAAGCTGTGAATACTTACACATTGTCCGATCCCCATTTAGATTATTAATTATTAATCCAATACAAATTAGTTAGTGTTGAATATTCGAACAGTAATGGAGGCTATAACATTACAAGGGAGAATTGAAATGATTTACATCTATGGAGAAAGTGGTAGGAATATCGATGATGCTGTTAATCTTTATTCACAACGTTTTCCAGACAAGATGCGATCGCGCGCTTCTTTTTACCGAGTCGTTCAACAGTTCTCTAGCGAAGGAACTGTACAGCCAAGAAAACGTAATAGCCGAAAAACAATTGCTGGAGAAAATAATGAAATCGCGGTATTAGCTGCAGTAGCTAATAATCCGCACATTAGTACTCGAGAAATAGCTCGCGGATCAGGAATTTCTCAGTCCACTATCTACCAAATATTGAAGCGTAGGAAATATCCATTTAGATTTTCCATGCATCAAGAACTTCATGGCGATGATTTTCAAAATCGAGTGCGATTTTGTCAATGGGCGCTTCAACCAGTACAAGTTAATCCCATTTTTTTTGCTCGAGTATTATTTTCTGACGCGGCGACATTCACAAATCACAGTACGGTAAATCGGCACAACATGCATTACTGGAGTATCGAATCCCCATTGGTTGCGCCAAGTTGAATATCAACATCCTTGGAACGTAAATGTTTGGTGTGGAATAATTGGCAATAAGCTTATTGGTCCATATTTCATCGATGGAAACTTAAATGGTGAAAAATATCGAAACATCTTGCAGAATGAACTTCCAGTGTTACTTGAAGACTTTCCCTTGGACGTACGACAAACAATGTGGTTCCAACATGACTGTTGTCCAGCACATTACTCAAGAATAGCACGAGAAGTATTAGATCGAGTCTACAATCGTCGATGGATCAGAAGAGTTGGTCCAGTGTCTTGGCTTGCAAGATCGCCAGATCTTACTTCCCGTGACTTCTTCCGTCTGAAGTTTATTCAGAAGTACCAACCACGAGGGAAAACATGATTGAGCGAATCACTAACACTTGTTCAAGGATTACGCCGGAAACACTTCTCAGTTGTGTGCAATCATTCCAATTGAGAATAAATAAATGTATTGAAGTGGAAGGGCACATTTTCGAAGATATTTTCTGAAATGGGTATGATAGTAAGTAAAGTTCTTCGTTGTTGAATGGCTTTTTGAAATGTTATTTAATATTAAAATAAAAAAAAAACACAAAATCATGTTTGCTTGCTTCTCTTTTTTGTGTGTTTCTTCTAGACGTTCACAATCATGTTTTTTTTTTGCGATTACAGCGCAATCGGTTACGAATCGAAAAAAAAGTTTCAAACAAAAACTATACAGGGTTATTATTGTATAGCACTTTTTAAAAATAGGGGTAAAAAATATACATGAGCAATACCTATATACAAAAAATTACGGTTCTATGTGCATTTGTAATTTTCCAAATTTGAAGGCCCAAAATGTAGTTAAAGACGGCCCACATCTGTGTTTTCCATTTTTATACACATAAATCTGATAGGAAATGAATTTCAACCATCTGTAAGTAAACATCGAAAAAATTAAATACTAGGCATAGTGAATTCATTCAAAGCAGATGTAATTTACACAAGATTTAAACTGAGATAAGACGGAAGCACCAGAATGCAAACAAAGCAATCAGGTGTTTTTTTTTATGATGTGCTTTTGCCATGAACTCGTGTATCACGCAAAATAGTAGTATATTTTAAAGGTTAAATTTGTTTTAAAATAAACTTATTATGTTTGCATTAAAACTAATGTATGATTGTTAACTTTATGTAGCGTGTTTCAAATCTATACGCTGCCATTGCAAACGCATGCATCCATTGCGAATAGCAAGTGCACACTAAATGTAATCCCAACGTTCAAAGTGTAGCGACGACCGATGGTTCACCGGTATGCTAAATGAGTCAGGGCCGGACTCCAATAAAGAAAAATCATTTTCTCGGTACTCCGTGTACTTAGAACGTATTTTTTTGTATATAGGCATTGCTCATGTATATCTTTTACCCCTTTTTTTAAAAAGTGCTATACAATAATAACCCTGTATACTTGATGGCGTAGGATCCGAATCTGCAATACAAAATGGCGGTTCCCATTTAAGATTTCAAAGTTATCCCCCCTCCCATTTAAGGGGGTGAGGTGGGGGATCGAGTTCGGCACTATTCAATGAACCCCCTACATTATAACAAGTCTTATTAAGATCTTTTTTTTTGATTTGTTGCAGTGTTTTAGAGATATTCCGTTGTCTCAAGATAAAAAACTCACCCAGTATATGGCAATCATCTATAAAAGTATTATTTATGGAAAACTAGACTGAAGGACGGTTGAGGATCTTATGAGGGACAGAAAGAAAGAGGGAATAAAAATAAAAGACGATTAGGGACTGTAACTCAAAAAAACTTGGCCGCTTTTCACCTCTGCTATTACCTAAAAAGTAAGATATTATTTGGATATGTTTCAAAACGAGAGAAAGCCATCATATCCAAACTCGAACCCAAGTAGAATTTATTATCGAGACGATGTAAATGAAACCGTCTAATGAACCGAGCAAGGGCAAGAAAGAGTGATTTAATAACTTAGGAGTGCGGAGGACTTGGGCTTGTCTACACGATTGGAATAAATTATTAATTAACTCCGAGTACTAATAGATTATTGGGGAAATTATCATATCTATAGCTTCTTTTAGATATGCGCGTAAGTATTCGTAAATGGTCGTATATTAGCCGTTTCAATTAACCGTTGAGAGATATCTAAATAGTCAGTTGGAAGGCATCGCCATCACGCGGGAAGAATGTAGCGTCTACTTCCACGTGTAATAGGCTCGAATAATCTTGCTTTACTTTTAAATTTGTAAATTTATTTCTTTTAATCTTTATAGCTGTCTGTCACCGCATATTTAAAATGCTTCTCCTCGGCGTCTGTCTTGGCCGAGTCACTTGCATTCTACTTTCGCGTTGATTTATTAAAAAAAAAAAAGAAATTCCGCCTCCATTTTCTCCTCAAATATATTATCTAAATCGATCAGCACTAATTGCCAACTATGCGCGCGTAACAGCACGGCCACATTGTTTTTAATTGAGGATGCTTTTACGTAACAGTCGGCATAAATTACAACTCCATTAAAAAACAAATGAATACCGCGGGCTCTTTCTCCTCTAACGAATGCCTAATGTCCGCCTAACGATTTAATGAAACTATAAATAAATATTTTCACTTCTGATTTGCATATTCACGCGGTCGATTTTAACAATTAGCTGGCTGTAGGGAAGTGGGCAGAACCCATCCAGCGTTTGACGTTTCTATTGGCTCATTAATGATTGTAAAGAAGATGTGGGCTAGTTATTTGAGTACTTGTTCAGTAAAGAGAAATATTTGAAAACTATATAAGCAATCAATTCTAAGGGGTATATGCACACTAAGAAATAAATTTAATAATCATAAATAAAAATACAACTATCGTAAGTAAAAAGTTCAGCTGAATAGGGGACAAAAGCACAGATTACTTAGCACTAGTAAAAAAGAGATCCTAAACACTGATACCAACAAGAAGCAATCTAAGTTACTTACGGTCTGCTTCATACCGGTAACTTATGAAGTTACTTATGATAATTAAACTGAAGTGGTTAAGCCAAAGAATATATGCAGTTGCAGTAAGTAAAAGATTTGCCCTTGTCAAGTAGTAGGTGTATTGCTGTGAGTGAACTATTCTATAACAGCTATCACACCTTTATAATTAATACAAGCTATTTAGATTACTTGTGATAAGGAAAGAGTATCATTAATGCACGTTCACTAAATACCTGATATATAGAAGGTAATGGTTTGCTTAAATATGCAATATACTTACCTTAAATTTGTTGTTCAACTATAGTAGTGTAGGAACGAGAAGTTTAGTGATATTGATTAAGTAGCTTACTGTGTACTCTGTGTGAATAACTGATAAAGTACAAAAAAAAAGTTCCGCAAATCTTCGAGTATTTATGCAACCGCAACTATAAGTACTGCGTACCGAGCAATGCGTAGTTCTAAATTGTTTGCAAATAATTTTTAATTACTATTCAGTGTGCTGTAGCTTCGATTGCATTAATAATTGAAGATTAAATTCGCATTTATTTTGCTAAAAAGGGTACATAATACTTATTACTTAAGAAAAAAAAAGCAGTATTATTAGTAATAATTTTATTTTGTATAGGACAAACACAGAGACTACCTGATATGAATGAAAGATATTGGTTTCACTTTAACAACAACAACTATTCTATAATGGCTATCACACTTTCATTATTAACCTCAATTAATGCAAGCTATTTGGATTACTTGTGATAAGGAAACAGTATCATTAATGCACGTTCACTAAATACCTGATATATAGAAGGTAATGGTCTGCTATAAATATACAATATACTTACCTTAAATTTGTTGTTCAACTATAGGTAGTGTAGGAAACGAGGAAGTTTAGTGAATATTTAATATAAATTTAAATAAAAAGCAGTGTTATTAGTAATAATTTTATTTTGTATAGGACTAACACAGTGACTACTTGATATGAATGGAAGATATTGGTTTCAGTTTAACAACAATTTATAACGTAATGACTCATAACATATATTCCTTAATAATGAAAAAATTAAAAAAGCAATAATAAAAGGTAAGGTAAATGGGAGCCGCTTGAAACGTTATTTAGTTATCGAAATTATTGAAATCTAAACAAAGGACACAGAGAAATATGGCTTTGAAGTTACAACTAATAACAAACAAAGAAATAATATACCTAGGCGGTAAACTTGCAGTTTCTCTTGGTTCTTTGCACTGGGCGTTGTCTCGGCGAGTTGATCCTCTGTCGGCATACGTGGCGGTTATGTCCGGTGATCGCCTCGAAAACGGCTACTTCGTCGGGGTATGCCTAACTGCAGGTGGCACTTGGACTGTCACTCACCTAGCGACGGCATCCACACTTTAACTTCACCAGCGGGGCGCAGATATCATCACAATGATGGGGAATTCAAATATTCCACCACGTGGTTTAAAACTGCAATCTTGAAGCATCCGATTGCTCATAGGCTCGGTACTTCTTCTTTCGCTGGGATTCTTTATACGGATGAGGCCTTGTGTTAGCTCACCCGGTATTTTTAATATATTTGCGTTCCAACTGGCCTACAATGGCCGTACTTCTTGGCCACCCTTTTTCGACGACCTTTTCCTACGTCCGTAACTCTTTCTTGACGCTAGCACGCGCCTACGCGCGTAGCTGTGTCGGGGAGTATTTCATTACTCCGCCGCATTAGCCAATCAGGAATAGCAAAACAATCACGGGGTGGCAGCAAAACTCAAATAATCATAGTTGTTGCAAGTTGTTACCTATTTAAGAAAATACATGAGTTTAATAGCGATCAGCATTGTTGTTACTTCTACTAACCATGTGCTGTAGTTAGATACAGTACCAGTAGTCATAAGTAATACGTTACTTACTAGAAATTTGTGAGGTACGCTGTGTAATAGCCGTTAATAAAAGCACTATTTACGGTAACAACTTGCATTCAGGAAACTGGGTTTAGTTGCAGGTGTTAATTAACGAGAATAGTTCCAAGTAAAACTTTATCTATTGTAAGTAATTTTTTATCAGGTAAACACTTTACTTAGCCCATTTTTCTCAGTGCAGGGTTTCAAAAACTAGATACAAGCGATAAATTCAAATGAAATAAATAATTTTCTGCGAAAAGGGTTTTCTTTTCGTGCAACTTTTCATTAGGGATCACATTATAGATCGTTTTGTTTATCTTCACAAATATTTATTCGGAAAAACCAAATATTTAATATCTAACTACTCTAAATGTCTAAATTAAAGTATCTACATCAGGTTGACTAAAAGCTTGTTGCTCTGTTCATTGTAACACTTTTCTTGAATCTCTTGTTCTGCCAAATCGGCGACAATAACAATATTATTGTGAAATAGTTTGTTATAAACGATACATTCTATTTTTTCGTTGTTTGTGACCAACCCAATTTTTCCTTTTCGCCTTAATTTGCTCATGCACAACATTTTATTTGTACCGTTAATCTTTTTTACGTCAGTAATTGGTAAGCGATTCGCGCGCCTCTATCGGCGGTACGATTAAATATAATTTAAGAATAAATCAGGCTGGAGTCAGCCAGCGCGTGGAACTACGCGATACAATCTGTTATTTCTCCGTAATTGGTAATTTCGCGGCATAATTCCAATGCAAATTGCGATATTCTATATTCTAATGTGACGACGATTTGTCATGTTTATAGCCGGCAAGTGTAGGTTAAACGCTGTCGGTGCTATAAAAGCTTAACTTGAAGCGATGCAGCTTCAAAGTTCAGGGATTAATTATTCTGCATTTATGTGTAACGATATATGATACTTTTGATATATTATGCAGAGTGTTAGGTGAACATGCGGCAAAAATTCAAGGGGTTATTCCTCGGCCTATTCTAAGGATATTTTATCCTATGATGATTTTTGAAAAACCCCTTTGTTTCGAAGATTTGCGGCAGTAACAACATTTTACTATCAAAAAGTACATGTAAAGTTGCTCAATCTATAACAAATAGCTTTCTCCAGTCTGGATACAAGCATTCAATCTTCTCGTCATTGACTGTCGAACTCTTTCAAACACACCTGGGTCGTTTCTAATTGAGTTACGCCCAGCAATTATCCGATTGCGCAAATCGTCCAAATTCTCCACTGGAGTTGCGTAAACTATTTCCTTCAGAGATCCCCAGAAGAAATTATCTAGGGGGTTTAAGTCTGAGGATCGAGCAGGTCATGCGTGTGGTCCACATCGACCAATCCAGCGATCTCCGTATGTTGCTGTTAAAAAATTGCGAGCATCCAAATTGAAATGTGGTGATACACCATCGTGCATAAACTACATTGCAATTCTTGTCGCGTATGGTACAACCTCCAGAAACTTGCTTCCAAAAAGTTGCGGTACATTATGCCAGTAAGTCTTCCTGGTAGAAATATCGGTCCAATTAGATAGTCACCCACAATTCCAATCCAAACATTCAGCGAGAACTGATGTTGAAAACGTTTAGCTTCTAACGAGTTGCCATCAGCAAATCCATACATGAAATGCATGTCAGTCATCTCGGCATTCGTATACATCATGATAGGGGATTTCACTAACTATTAAAGACACGTCAAACAGCCAAACGTCACTCAATCTAAACAAATACGACCGATGAGACGTATTCAAATGAAATCCGCTACTAGATAAAACAACCGTTTCATGTGATCGAGATCGAAAAAATAACAACGCATTGTAAACAATTTTTTGTACTTGATAAACTCATTGGAGTACACCATACTTTTTATTTACATTAATAATTTCAACGAGTATCGAATATGGCTGTCGCAATTTTGTTCGCCCTGTATCTTCGAAACAAAGGGGTTTTTCAAAAATCATCATAGAACAAAATATTCTTAGAATAGGCCAAGGAATAACCCCTCGAATTTTTGCTGCATGTTTACCTAACACCCTGTATATGTTCTCGTGGTTTTGGCGGAAATTTTTTCACTAAATAGTATATTAAATAAAAATGCAATGAACAGCGAACGAAATACAAGCCCGCTGCACAGTGGTTCAGAACGCGAAAAACGCGATCGAAAATCATATTTTCAACTTCTTCGTACAAAGTTAAAATTGCAGTAATTTAATCTTGAATAGTTGCTCTATTCGATGATGTAAATAATATGCATCTTATTTACGTAAGTTTTTCTATATTTGCTTTCAAAGTTCAGAGAAATTGAGACGTTTCTGCGTATAGGAATTAGGGTGTGATTAAAAAGACTGTACCACAACACAAATGCGCTTACTTATTGATGTCATTTTAATATTGTTATACATTGCTAAGTGTACTATTAAGTCGCATTACTTATTATTGGATAATGTTTATCTGGTACAAGAAAATTAATTGTTTGTAACAAGTAATCGGATTATAAAAATTTGCCTTAAGTAGAGGATTAAGTTTAGTTCTACACAACCCTACACGGTAATTACCTCATTTATGCGTAAATTAGCTATTTGGCTTTATAAATTCAAGAAAATTAGCTGCCAATATTTGCCTATTCAGAACATTTAACAGAAAACTCCACTTGGTACCCGATCAGTTGAAACTCAACTTTGAGTCGAAACTTTATGTAAATTATTCTGTGCGCTATTTTCGCAATTTCTGGCGTTAGAGTGGTTGTAAAGAGATATGTTTGTTGTTTCAATAGTTTTTTTGAAAATTATAACATAATGGACGCGAAAGAAAATAAGTCGATTGGTATTACACGAAGTCGCTATGAGAATGATGATTAAATCGACTGAAAGTAAAAAACGAGCAATGTATCGGTTTTATACTTGATACATACGGGCTTTCCGAAGAAGAATAAATCAAGTAAAATATGTTGTATTGGCTTGAACACTATTTTTCCAAGATTTTTCAATATTGGAATCGTCTAATTAGAACATCAAGTGTTTTATGAAAAGCATAATGTTTGGCTACAAGAAGAATTATTTTTTCTGAATCTGCTTACTGCGATGACCATCAACTTCGGGTAATTCGAGGTCGTCCTTTAAGAGTTTTGTTGAAGTTCTTGTTGTTAATAAAGGCGTAAACCGAGGAGTCAGAAGAGTACTTCCGTGGAAGAACTTGTGCATGCTGCTGCAATGAAAGTACGAGAAAGTCGAGATAAAAGTACTGCCGATTTGATAATTGAAAGTACTTCAACTACACAAGATGTGAAAAAATTTCGTACACGTTTGAGAAAATCATCAAGGGAGCATACAAATGAGGACTTGTTTTGTCGATTACTATTAAGTTCTGATCCATATTAAGTTTACAACATTTAACTGATTCTAGAAAAAGGCAATTTGATTCGGATATTTTAGAGTTAGTAAATGTATTTGGGAAGATGATACTGCATTGGATATATCATCTGAATATTTTTCCGATTCTGATTAATTATTCACAAAATATAAAATTTAATTGTCTCTTTCCAATTTTTGTTTTGACTAAGGGTGTTGCTGTTCATGTATAAAAACATTTTACTGAAGCAAAAAGGCTTAATTTTGTATTTTGGACAAAAATTTCTACAATATAGTTTGAGGATGTTTTAAGGGTTGTTTTTTTTTTATTAACCAAGTGCAAACTACTAAACATGTCAATTTTCCAATGCATTAAGGGGTGCTTTTGACAAACAAATACTTCGAATTTGTAAAGTAAACTGTATAATTTGTATAAAAAATATTCTTCGTACTTGTATTAAGTGATATCAATTTTTCGCATTTAACAAATTTTATATTAAAAGTTGGGTAAGCTTATGTTTTTAGGTATTCTGAATCCGAAATTATGCATAAAAAACCCGTATTTGTAAAACCTACCCTATAATACAACCCTTATAGGGTAGGTTTTACAAATACGGGTTTTTTATGCATAATTTCGGATTCAGAATACCTAAAAACATAAGCTTACCCAACTTTTAATATAAAATTTGTTAAAACTAAAGAGTAAACAATTTCGATCGCGTTCTGAGCCACTGTGCGCTGTGATCATCAGAAGAATAATGCCTAATTTAAGCTTTGCTGACAGTTATCTGGTAAATAACACAGTAGATCGTAACCGATATTAAAATACCGTTATTCACCCGAAACGGAAGGGAATACACAACATATTACTAAAGTATAGCACTCCTTTTCAAGAGTCTATGCTCGTTGCCTAAAAATATACAGGGTATTCCACGTAACTGATTCATTAAAAGTTTATGTCTTATTATTATTTACTTATATGTGAGATTTTGGCACCAGTATCTGTTCGATTGGAACTATAAATGTAAAATACCTTGACCAAAATATCACTTCCGGTTAACCGGAAATGGATGTCAACTTTCTTATTTTAAATAGAATGATATAATTTTTTTATTCATTTTTGGATTCTACAACTATAAATACGTCAGTTTTCATTAGCTATTCCTATAGCTACATGTTGCCGTTTTTGAGTTATTTAAGTTTTTTTTTTTTTTTAGTCATAATCATTACATCATTGAGAAATTAATATCTCGGTTAATACTGCAAGTAGAGACTCCAAATTTGCTATGTTATGAATGTAGATATTATTCTAAGAAGCGGTAAGCACACTTTACATTCTAACATACAGGGTGCTCAAAACTGAGGAACAAAGTGACATATTTTCAAATGCAGAAAACTCTTTTTTTTAAATAGAACACGCTGTATCTAAATTCGGAATTAGAAAGTAAATATCATCCCTTATCGTTTTATGTGAGCATTCCCTATACCTATCTTTAATAGATTTTGAGATATGAGCGGCTTTTTGTTAAACAGACTAAGTATTCTTTTTTTTTTTAAATAGAACTCCCTGTATTTTAATTCGGAATTGAGAAGTAAATATCATCCCCTATCACTTTATATCAGCATTCCCTATACCTATCTTTAATAGATTTTGAGATATGAACGACTTTTTGTTAAACAGACTAAGTAGCCCTATTTTTACGTGTTTGTAGCTGGCTCTGAATGGGATTAATGTCAAATTCATTGACTAACCAAAAGTGTTTATGTATATCATTGTAATTACACTTTCGTATAACGCAATATTAATAGAAATGACTATTCGAACAGACATTCTTGTATGGTTATTCAAAAATAATACATGAATTTGACGTGAATCCATTTCAGACCCAGCTACAAACATTTGAAGATAGGGCTACTTAGTCTGTTTAACAAAAAGTCACTCATATCTCAAAATCTATTAAAGATAGGTATAGGGAATGCTGATATAAAGTGATAGGGGATGATATTTACTTCTCAATTCCGAATTAAGATACAGGGTGTTCTATTTAAAAAAATTGAGTTTTTCTGCATTTGAAAATATGTCACTTTGTTCCTCAGTTTTGAACACCCTGTATGTTAGAATGTAAAGTGTGCTTACCGTTTCTTAGAGTAATATCTACATTCATAACATAGCAAATTTGGAGTCTCTACTTGCAGTATTAACCGAGATATTAATTTCTCAATGATGCAATGATTATAACTAAAAAAAAAAAGAAAAACTTAAATAACTCAAAAACGGCAACATGTAGCTATAGGGATGGCTAATGAAAACTGATGTATTTATGGCCATAGAATCCAAAAATTCACAAAAAATTATACCATTCTATTTAAAATAACAAAGTTGACGTCCATTTCCGGTCAACCGGAAGTGATATTTTGGTTAAAGTATTTCACATTTATAGTTCCAATCGAACAGATAATGGTGCCAAAATATCAAATATAAGTATATAATAGAACATCATAAACTTTTACTGAACCGCTTGCGTGGAATATCCTGTATACAAAGGAGAATGTAAAACAAATAGGGAACAAATAACAAAATTTGCAAATAAAACTATTTCAATTTATTACAACCACAGTGAATAGCGAATCCTTAAACCCACAGGCAAACGCACCGTGGCGAATTGATTCTACCACGGGATGTTCGTTCGTTCGCTAAACGATCCCCCCGTCCTTTGATGATAAATACACTACTGAGTCCATTAGGGCAGAAGCGATTTGCATGAGGCGAACGAGACCCGAGTGTCCTGACCGCCCGCCGGGTGCCCTCCGGTTCGCTCCGGGGGTCCGGTCAACACGAACGGACGCGTTCGGCTCCGTAGCAGCCGTTTCCCACTTAAAATCGCGCCGCAATTACCCCGTGATTAATACGCGCCATTCGTCCACGGCAACGTTGACTAATAACGGTTAGAAAGCGGGGTGAATTATTGGTGATTTTATGCCGCGAAGTATTCGCGTATAGAATATACCGGGTCTTGCATCTTAGGCTGGACTAAGATGCAACGGTCCATAGCCGATTTATTATTGTTTTTTTGGAAAAATGTTTCAAATAAATGTTGCCTCGAATCATATTCTACACATTTTAAAATTAGTTTCAATAATGGCGGACTTCCGGTTGTACCGGAAGTAGATACTAACTTTATTATTTTAAATGGAACACCCCGTATATTATTGTATTTTTGGATTCCTTGTTAAATTTAAATAACAATACGTAAGGCATACATTGGGGCTAAGTTGTACCGTTTCCGAATTACATGACGTTTTTCGAAAAAAAATGGCATTTGCAATGTCTGCGGTGTTTGGAAATATCTCCGGAAATACGAAAGTTAGAAAGATGCGGTTTTCAGTTTTCGCTTAATCATGAAACAGCACACGTCTTTTATTTTAACATTGTTGCGTTTTCATTACAAAATTATTAAATAGGGCTCTGTAATTTTCAAACTCTAAAATCATGGATAACTTGATTTTTTTTAATTGAATGGTATATTAATTTTTATATAAATGGATGCAAAATTTAGTTTTCTTTCGATTTTATACGAGTGTCATTGTATCTATCTCCAAAGGTTTTGGAGATATTCGCGATTTTTCAGTTTTTTACGATAGATACTGCTGTGGACTGGCACTCCGGGTTTTGTAAACTCAGTGTTTATTTTTCGAAGATCAAGTTTTGGCCATGCCGCGCGCAAATTCTCTCAGAAGTTATTGTTTTATTTTTAAGTAAGATTTTGTTAGTTGATTTATTTGTTTATTTATTTGTTCAGTCATTTAATTTATTCTCACTCTTTGATATGTTTAGGATTTGTTTATGTTGTTTTATGTCCTTCTCAAAAGGTATCTTCGATGATCTTTTGCGTTTGTTGCAGCGCGCGCAATTGTTATTCTGTTACATGTATGCGATGTAGGGCCTCTTTTAAGGTAGTTCCATAGATTGATGCCGTGTGTAAGTATATGTATTTTATTTGCTTGGTTACCGTTTTTGGTGATTTCATTTTATTAAAACTTTGTTCGCTTAATTTGATTTTAGAACATCAATCGTGGAACTCCATTTTAATAAATTGATGTTATATTATTGTGCACATTTTAGTATAAGATCCGTTATTATTATTTGCTTTAGAAGAATTTTGGGTTTTTTTTTGTTTAAAGAGTTAAATTTTTCCGTTTCTAGTTTTCATATTAGTTTTCTTTGTTAATCACCTTGTGTAAGGTGAGAAGAAGCATTGTGCTTGTAATTTAAATTCATTTGTGTAAATTTAATTTTGTTGGTTTAAAATTTTTAAACCACGTGGATTTTTTGTGCGATTTGAACTCTCTTCTAGAACAAATCTACCATTTTGTTTGATAAAGGATTGGCATCGTCCTTGTTAATTGTAGATTCATGCAGGTTTTGTTTTCGGCCAGAATCTTATATTCATGGTTTTCATTTACCCTGCGAAATTGTAATTAAGTGTTTTTTTTTTTTTTTTAATAATAAATTTTGATTACTTTCACCCACTTTGTACTTTTCTTGATTAGATTAGTAAACCTGAGATCATAGAATCTTTTGCGCCCTTTTAAATTTTTATCCTCTGAGCTAGTTGATTTTTTTTTTTAATTTCATTTTTCATATATGCTGGTACCATCAGTTCACAGTATTGCGAAGCGCCGACCACCTTCCCCTCGCATTTCACCAGGGTTGGGACTGGCTGCAGAAATAATAATAATGAAAACTTGAAATTAAAAAAATGTAGAATTTACTGAAGCGCGTTGGAAATGAACATAGCAAAGATAAAAGAAAACACAACATTACTGCTAGGTACATCCATAAATCAGAACATTTTTCGAACTACATTGCTCTGTCTAATGAATGGCGTACATACACATCGAGCGTCTTGCTCGCAACAGGTTACACTTTAAATGTTAGTGCCGTTGTTATACAGAGAATTTGTAGAAATATTCAAAATGCGATTCGTTTTAGGCGCTACATTGAAATCGCTTTTGCAAACACTTTTGAACATTTCTGAGCATTTCTGGTGTGACTTGAAACGCTTTTAAAATACGATGGCGCATGTCATCAGATGTTGTTAGTGGCGTCTCATAAACTTGATTTTTAATTAAACCCCATAAAAACGAATCGCAGCTTTTAAAATCTGGGGATCTCGGAGGCCATCTGTCATCTGTCCTCCACGCCCAATCCAGCGGTCTGAAAAAGACACATCCAAAAACTGACGAAATTCGACAGTATTGGGAGATGGAGTACCATCGTGATGGAACCACTTCAGCTACCGAGCTAACGGAATATTTTCTCACACAACACCCAAATTATTCTGAAGAAATTCCATATAAACCCTACCCATCAGGCGTTGGTTAAAAAAGAACAACCCTATGATATGTTGTCCAATGATACCTGCCCACACGTTCACTGACCTTCTGTACTGACTATGTGCTGCAATAAATCGATGGGGATTTTGTGTGTCATAAGAACGACAATTGTGACGATTCGCAAATCCATTTTTGTGGAAGGTAGCTTCGTTTGAAAACATCACTATCTCGAAAAAGTTCGTAATGTTGTTTTCTTTTATTTTAATTTCAAGTTTGTTGGTTTCCAGTGGTCTTATTGTATTCTTTTGGCCACTTTCTAAGCATGCCAGTATTATTGCAGCCAGTCCCAAGCCTGGTGAAATGCGAGGGGAAGGTGGTCAGCGCTTCGTAATACGTATCTATCATGAAAAACTGAAAAATCGTGAATATTTCCAAAACCTTTGGAGACAGACACAATGACACTCGTATAAAATCGAAAGAAAATTAAATTTTACATCCATTTATGTAAAAATTGCTATACCATTCAATTTAAAAAAAAAGTCAAGTTATCCATGATTTTAGAGTTCGAAAATTACAGAGCCCTATTTAATAATTCTGTAATTTAAACGAAAAAATTTTAAAATAAAAGACGTGTGCTGTTTCATGATGAAGCGAAAATTGAAAACCGCATCTTTCTAACTTTCGTATTTCCGAAGATATTTCCAAACACCGCAGACATTGCAAATATCATTTTTTTCGAAAAAGATCATGTAATTCGGAAGCGGTACAACTTGGCCCCAATGTGCCTAACGTATTGTTATTTAAATTTAACAAGGAATCCAAAAATACAATAATATACAGGGTGTTCCATTTAAAATAATAAAGTTAGTATCTACTTCCGGTACAACCGGAAGTCCGCCATAACTGAAACTAATTTTAAAATGTGTAGTATATGATTCCAGGCAACATTTATTTGAAACATTTTTCCAAAAAAAGCAATAATAAATCGGCTATGGACCGTTGCATCTTAGGTTGGACACCCGGTATGTAAAAACAACTTTGACTGACCGTATGGCTGGTTTTGAATCATTTTCCATAGCATTAGACGAGAGCACCGATTTGTCTGACACAGCTCAACTGGCTATATTTATTCGAGGTGTTGGTAAAGAGTTCACTGTTACTGAGGAATTGCTTGCTTTACAGGCGCTAAAAGGAACCACTACAGGAGAGGACATTTTTAATGAAGTTGAAAAGGTATTCACAAGTTTTGGTTTGCCATGGTCAAAATTAGTTGGTGTATGCACAGATGGTGCACCTTCTATAGTCGGCTTACGTAAAGGTTTCATCGGAATTTTGTATGAAAAAGCAACTGAATCAAATGTGCAAAAAGATGATTTGATAGTCCTTCATTGCATTATCCACCAACGGAACTTGTGTTCTAAGTCCTTTCTTCTCCAGAATGTTATGAATGTGGTAGTCAAAACCATCAATTTTATTCGATCCCGAGGGCTTAATCATCGTCAGTTCAATGCGTTTTTGGATGAAATATCGGCCGAATATGACGACGTAACATATTATTGTGAAGTCAGATGGTTAAGCAAAGGAAAAATGCTGAAACGGTTTTACGAGCTTAGAAATGAGAGAGCAGATTTTATGCAAATAAAAGATAAACCACTATCTGAATTGAGTGACCCAAAATGTTTATGTGACTTAGCATTTCTGGTCGACCTTACAGGCCATTTGAATGATTTAAATTTGAAACTTTAAAAACAAGGACAGTTAGTAAATGATTTGTACAGCCGTTTGAAAGCGTTTCAAAACAAAATCCGCTTGTGGGAGGCACAGTTTGCTGTCTGGTAACAGTTACCATTTCACCACGCTCTCTGCGTATGAAAATACTGCTTATGCTCAATATGCTGAAGAACTCAAGTTACTGTCGGAGCAATTTTCGAACAGATTTAGCGATTTTAAAAACACGGAAGACAGTTTCAATTTATTAGCTACCCCAACAGGAAGTAATGTACAAAATGCTCCAATACACTTGCAAATGGAGTTGATCGAGCTTCAAGAAAACTCACTCCTAAAATCTAAATTTGAAGACGTGGAGTTGTGCGATTTCTACAAAAAATACCTCGAAGAAAACCATTTTCCGGAGCTTAGAAAATTCGCAAGAAGATTGATTTGTGCGTTTGGCAGTACTTATAAATGCGAACAGTTCTTTTCAATAATGAAAGTTAATAAATCAAAACATCGTACAAGGCTGACTGACGATAATTTGGAAAATTCTTTACGGTTTGTATCAGTGGAATTCATCCAAACATCGATGGATTAGTTTCCCAAATTCAAGCTCAAGGGTCTCATTGATTTCGTTGTCGCTATTTAACTTTCGTAGTTTGTAATAATTCTGAATTTCACGATTTAATTATAAATGTTGTACCTATTTTTTCATTCATTTTCTTATTTTTAATAAATTGCATATATAATAAACATGTCGTATTATTTCATGTCTGATATCTATCGCTAAAAATTATGAACACTACTTTAAAATGCACTACTTTTAAACGCGGCCCGCGAACGTATTTGCGCACTAAAGTTTGGGCCACAACATGTCAAAGATTGCCCATACTTGCTGTATATTATCAACCAACAACAATAACACTATGTAACACGTTTTTTGTCCTTGAGTAGTAAGCATTATTTCCAACTTATTTATGCTTCAAAACAATAGAAAAATACTTTTATTCAACTCTAATTTGGCTTTTGTGACTAGGACAACGAAAATTTGAAATATATATATATCACATATGTATATTGTATATCCACTTAAGTATGAGACAAATGGGAAAAATTTTTATTGTTGAATTTATAAAAAAAAAATTATGTAAAATAAAAGTTGGTGCTTTTTTAAAAACATATTTTATATTCAAACTTAGTTAAAATGCATGGTTTTGCTATAAATTAAGAAAAAAATTAATTGTCTTGAGAATAAAACACGCTTATTTTTAAAGATACCAAAAAGCTCCATTAGCGAAAAGTACTTCATCTCCCTAAATGTGCCAAAATACAAATTTTCAAAGTAGAAATCAAAGAAATGGAATTCTACAAAATTACACAATATGAGCCAAACATTGAAAAAAATACTTTTTTTTTTGTAAAAATGTGTTTTTTCGATTTTTACTTGAATGTTGGGTATTTTGGCATATTTAGGAATTTGAAGTACTTTTTTTCTTCTAATGGAACTTCTTCATATCTTTAAAAATAAGGGTGATTTATTCTCAAGACAACTTTTTTTTTCTTAATTATAGCAAAATTACGAATGTTAATTTTAAACCTCAAATATATTTCTAAAGAAGCACTGCCTTTCATTTTATATAATTTTTTTTATAGATTCAATAATATTTGTTTTGTCCCTATTAGTCTCATATTTAAGTGGACACAGTGTATATCTCCAATATTTTCTCCTTACGGGTGAGCTTTTTAGGAAAGTCATCGCAGTGGAGAATCTTCTTAATTTGAGGTCCTACGAAGACACAGGCTTTGACCTTCGCCTCAGATAGCTTAGGAAATAATTTTTCAAGGTGTTTCATGGCTGCTGACTCCGTACCTAGAGCTTTCGCAAATTGTTTTATAAGCCCCAACTTTATGTGCAGTGGTGGCATCAGCACCTTTAGAGGGTACTGGTAGACCCTCTAAAGAGGCTCTCATTTGATATTGTTTTTCTCTATAGAAAACTCTGTCCTCTGTGGCCAGTCGCGTTTGTTGTAGTGTGCATTGGTGTCCCTGCTGTCCCAAAGACAAAGATAACAAGGGAATTTGGTGAGACCACCTTACAGATCCATGAGGAATGACAAAATTTTGACGTCGTCGATGACCTCCCAGCCATACTTGTCATACTTCGAAGCTTTCAGCAAGGTCTTGATGTTAAAGTAATCCTCTTTGAGGTGCATTGAATGACCCAGGAGAAGAGATGGAAAGTTATTACCATTATGCAGCAGTACTGCTCTGAGGCTTCTTAAATAGCTGTCAATGAAGAGACGCCACTCATTTGGATTACAGGCGATATAGCCCAGTCACATCGTGGCAAAAGCAGAGCCCATCTAGATAGGTGAGAAAGCTAGAAAAAGTTTGGTAACGCTTTCTCTGATCTACGACTCGCACAGTTTCATCCAGCAAGTTCTACTGCTTCAACCTAGAGGTCAAAATCTCAGCATTGGACTTGGAGAGTCCAAGATCTCTAACTAAGTCGTTCTACATTGATCATGTCATGTGATTCTACAATATTTCCTTCACACTCCGACTCGCTGTTGCTGATTGAAGACGCCTGATCTATCTTAGAATGAGTAGGTAATGGAAGCTGAGGGCTGTCTAATACTGGGGCCATGGATGAAGGAAGATCCGGATACATTACAGCAGGTGCATTTTTGCCAGTACGGCGTTTGGAAGAGTCCACAATGCAAAAGTAGCAGTTGCTTGAGTGATTAGTGGGTTCCCGCCAAATGCTTGGAATTGCAAATCTCATGGATCTCTTTTCTCCCCTATACCATCCTCTTGTCTTAATAAACTGTCCACAAACATAGCAAAACGCGTCTGCTTCATGTTTGCAACCTCTTGAAGCCATCATCTAATTAGAAAATAGGTATAGTGAAATGAGAAGTATATATACACACCGTTTTGAGCACTGAAATCGTGGGACGAGCCTATTATATCAGCTTTAGGAGTGTACACGTTTTGAATGGAAAGACGGTGGAACATTGGATCTGTCAAAATTTAAAATAGCGCCTGAACAATATAGCAATAAATTATCAAAGCAGGTTGAGTGGTTGAGACATCTTCGTTGTGATATTTTTGTTTTGTTTTCCAAAAAAAAAAGAAAAAAATCCAAAGCCGAAGATGCAGATATTTGTCACTTTGACAGACATATTTACTGTCATTCCTATCGTAAATGAATTCACTTCCGTCATTGATGTCTTTAGTTCCCGTATTCTACATCGAACGATATAATATGTACTTCTCATTTTGGGTTTGCTTGTAAATTTTAAAATATCATTGTCTTGGTCACAAAAGCAAAGTTTGTGGGAAATAATCGACTGTTTTTATACTTTTCTGAAGAAAATAGGAAATGACAGTTATAACCCAAAGACAAAAAATATTATAGAAATTGTTACATAGTGTAATCTAACTTTAAATACTTTCTCGAAATAAAGCGCGTTCAGGATTTCGCTGGCGATGCGTCGATCAAGGGCCTCCGTATTTGGTGGCCATTGTATAATAATAAACACCGGCAATCAATCGTCGTAATGGGCCTTACACGAGGTACGCGGCGGACATAAAGATCTCCGCTTACCAAATGCAGCCTTTACCCACACCATTGTTCCCCTGCGACCGGCGGAAAGGCTCTCCGACTCTCTAGACTTACAGCTTACAGCTTACAGGCGGTGCGCTCGCTCGCGACACAACGATCGACGTCCGATTTTGCATACATCGACGGAACAATGCCCCTTGATGCGTTGCGGTGGCGTAGGCCTAGAAAACGAGCGGCACGGACTCTCGATTAGGATCGTCGGATGCGGGGCCATTAAGCGAACGCGGCCGTATCTTCTTCATGTTTGACAGGCCGGCCGGAGACGTGAATAAGACGACCGGGGATTTACGACGGTGAAGCGACTTTATGGGACTCCTTATAATTACCGATCAATACGGGTGAAGGGAGCACAGATTGCAACGTTGCACATACCTAACGAAACTTATTGGATAACTTTATCTTTCTTCCTAATATAATTGTTGCTATGAAAATCAATTCACGTGCGAGTTATCATCCAAGCTGATTGAAAAATGATTGATTAATTGAATGGTGTTATGCAACAGAGAACCAACTGTCAATGAATCTAGTAACGGTTGATTCCCTGTTGCTATCATTTAATTATATACTTGACTTTAATGACACCAGAGGAAATACGAGCTACGATTCAAAATTTGAAACCTCTGATCTCTGTGAAGTTGATCAAAGCCTGTGCCTCACATCTTGCACCACCTTTAATTAAAACGTTAACTGTTATCCTTATTTACACAAAAACGAAAGGCTTAAACCAAATATGGGCAACCTTTGACATGTTGTGGGCCAAACTTTAATGTGCAAATACGTTCGCGAGCCGCGTTTAAAAGTAGTGCATTTTAAAGTAGTGTTCATAATTTTTAGCGATAGATATCAGACATGAAATAATACGACAATATTATTATAATGCAATTTATTAAAATAGGAAAATGAAATGAAAAAAAATAGGTACAACATTATAATTAAATCGTGAAATTTGGAATTATTACAAACTACGAAAGTTAAACAGCGACAACGAAATCAATGAGACCCTTGAGCTTGAATTTCGGAAACTAATCCATCGATGTTTGGATGAATTCCACTGATACAAAGACGTAAAGAATTTTCCAAATTATCGTCAGTAAGCCTCGTACGATGTTTTGATTTATTAACTTTCATCATTGAAAAGAACTGTTCGCATTTATAAGTACTGCCAAACGCACAAATCAACCTTCTTGCGAATTTTCTAAGCTCCGGAAAATGGTCTTCTTCGAGGTATTTTTTGTAGAAATCGCACAACTCCACGTCCTCAAATTTAAATTATAGCAGTGAGTTTTCTTGAAGCTCGATCAACTCCATTTGCAAGTGTATTGAAGCATTTTGTACATTACTTTTTGTTGGAGTAGCTAATAAATTGAAACTGTCTTCCGTGTTTTTAAAATCGCTAAATCTGTTCGCAAATTGCTCCGACAGTAACTTGAGTTCTTCAGCATATTGAGCATAAGCAGTATTTTCATACGCAGGGAGCGTGGTGAAATGGTATCTGTTACCAGACAGCAACTGTGCCTCTCACAAGCGGATTTTGTTTTGAAACGCTTTTAAACGGCTGTACAAATCATTTACTAACTGTCCTTGTTTTTGAAGTTTCAAATTTAAATCATTCAAACGGCCTATAAGGTCGACCAGAAATGGTAAGTCACATATCCATTTTGGGTCACTCAATTCAGATAGTGGTTTATCTCTTATTTGCATAAAATCTGCTATCTCATTCCTAAGTTCGTAAAACCGTTTCAGCATTTTTCCTTTGCTTAATCATCTGACTTCACAATAATATGTTACGTCGTCATATTCGGCTGATATTTCATCCAAAAACGCCTTGAACTGACGATGGTTAAGCCCTCGGGATCGAACAAAATTGATGGTTTTTACTACCACATTCATAACATTCTGGAGTCGAATGGACTTAGAACACAAGTTCTGTTGGTGGATAATGCAATGAAGGACTATCAAATCATCTTTTTGCACATGTAATTCAGTTGCTTTTTCATACAAAATTCCGATGAAACCTTTACATAAGCCGACCATAGATAGAAGGTGCACTATCTGTGCATACACCAACTAATTTTGACCATGGCAAACCAAAACTTGTGAATACCTTTTCAACTTCATTAAAAATGTCCTCTCCTGTGGTGGTCCCTTTTAGCGGCTGTAAAGCAAGCAATTCCTGAGTAACAGTGAACTCTTTATCAATACCTCGAATAAATATAGCCAGTTGAGCTGTGTCAGACAAATCGGTGCTCTCGTCTAATGCTATGGAAAATGATTCAAAACCAGCCATACGGTCAGTCAAAATTGTTTTTATATCATTAGCCATCATTTCTATACGTCGGGCAACGGTTCGTCTTGACAAACTAATTTTTTCAATTTCATTTTTCTTTTCAGGACACAAAACGCTGCAAACTTCTAACATACACTCCTTGATAAATTCTCCTTCGGCAAATGGTTTTAATGACTTTGCCAATTTTGAACTAACTATAAACATAGCTTTACAACATTATGAAGTTGTGTTCTTTGTTTATGAAACATTTGCTGCTGTTTTTCCAAATTTGCGGTAAGCTTCTGGATTTTGTCTTTTCTTATTTGTCCTGTCAGTGAGTGCAGCATAGGATGCTTAGTTGAGCAACGCCTCTTTATATTGAATTCATTACACAGCAAACAAATAGGCTTACCATTGTGCAAGATAAAAAAGAATTCTTAGTAGTAGTGTAATATTTTTTTTAAATGGGTTTTTCAAAATGTCTCGCGGGCCGGTTTAAATCTTATAGCGGGCCGGTTGTTGCCCACATATGGTTTAAACTCTCAGTAGTAGAGATAGCATATATTGAACTATATTATCACTTTTGATCGTGTCTATATATAAATAAAACGAACTGAAATGAATGACTAAACGACTAAACGTAAAGTAGAAGGCTTCTGAGAAACAGAAACACTGCAATGGCGGAGTGGAAACCTTTTAATGAACACAATAACCCAATATTCCATCAGACGTAAAAATAATCAAACAAAATCGCGTAAAATCGATAGCTGCATCGCGTATATCATTAAAAATACCAAGCGGACGAGTAGAACGGTTCTTGTAGCAGCAGCGATGGCAATTAGGAAGGAATATTAACGAAGTGTACGCATGACTTCTCAGGTTTGACGGTTCGAACAGTATGCAGTAGTTACAGAGGTGGTACTAAAAGGTCTTCTATCTGGAAAGGTATCCTATGCTATATGCAATAATATATTACAAAACATGTAGTATTTAATTCACAGACATGAATTTTATTTTATTATTGTGTATATAATAATAACAATAATACATATTTATTTTTCACAAAACACAATCCAGTAGGTATAGTAACATACAAATATTTAATTTTTTTTTATATAAATGTGCGTGTAAGTGAAATTTTGAGGCGTAATTTGATTTGAGCAAAACACTCTTACCAGTCTTACATTAAACTCTAACAGAAGCAAAGCGCAATATAAAAACAAGAGGTATTTTGGCTATTTTAGATACGACTAAAGAATAATAACTCCTGCACGGAAAAATCAATTTAATTGCCGCAAACCAATTTATTTTCTTATCCTATATTTTTGTTGATTCAAATGTAAAAATTCTTACTTCAGTCAAATACCAAATAAAACGTTGTTCAAGACAAACAAATAATTTTGTTGAAATTAATTCGTTAAATTATTTGGTAAAGAATGAGTTTGGTTGTCGGATTAAATCTATTTCTTTAAGGGTGGGCTTATGGATGTAAGAATAAAAGTGCGAGGTAAGCAACTGACAGATATAGAAAACTGACAGGTAAAGTTTTTTACCTGTTTATCATTATATTTTTAACTTTAAGTTTAGTGTCTACAAGATTATATCAATAGTTGGTAACACTCTCGGGTAAATAATGCGCTATGATTGGTTAGCAGAAAGTAGATTGACGTCTAGTGGCCTCGTTTGAATATTTTACACATACGACATAGAAATAGGCTTGTTTATAAACAGTTTGTTTACGAATTGTCTGCGATATCGCGCTCATTTTATCATGGAATATATAATCTGGATTATTTATTAAGTGGTGATGAAGACTCAGACATTGCACACTTATTAAGACACGAACGACGCCTTTTTGTTATAAATGAAAAAAAAGAGCTCCGTTTTTATAAAAAATTTATTTGCAAGTGTAAAATTGATGACATTGAGAATGTACTCCACAGATTGAATATTATTGATGAAAATCCCGAAACTAGTGTTAGAAGAATTTCGACTCAAGTAAGCAGCAATCTTGTTTGGAGAACTCTTCATGAGCAACTCCTATACCCCTACCATATCCAACGGGTACAAGCCCTTACTGCTCCGGATTATCAAGCGAGAAGGGCTTTGTGTGAGTGGTTTTTGCGAACAGCTGCTGATCGGCCAGATCTCGCTGATAAGATCCTTTTCACTGATGAAGCTGGTTTTACTAAAAATGAAATATTTAATTTCCACAACAATCACGTTTGGTGTGACGAGAATCCTCATGCTACCGTTGAAGCCAGGCACCAGCAACGTTTCTCTCTAAACATCTGGTTAGGCATGATAGGGGAACGGTTGTTAGGACCGATTGTTTTGCCACAACGCTTAACAGGTCCTGCATACCTCGAGTTCTTGGAAAATACTTTACCTGAACTTTTGGAAGATTTACTTATAAATCTAAGACTGAACCTCTGGTTTATGCAAGATGGAGCTCCACCGCACTTTACGCGTGCTGTTAGGGAACATCTTAACAATGAACTTCCTGGGAGATGGATAGGGCGAGCAGGTCCCATTGCTTGGCCTCCAAGGTCTCCCGATCTAAACCCGTTGGACTTTAGTATCTGGGGTTATTTGAAAAGTTTAGTGTACGCAACACCGGTAAACGATCTTCCAGAGTTGCGCCAACGAATAGAACACTGTTGCCAGATAATACGAGAAAAACCCTTGTTTTTTTGAAAGAGTGCGCGCTTCCTTTGAAGGCAGATGTAGATTCTGTGTCGAAATGGAAGGACGTCGTTTTGAACATCTTCTTTCGTTATAATCTATTTTATGTTAAAATGTAATAACATCTTAATAAAAACCGCTAAAGCAAACTTATTCTGCAATTGCGATAAAATCGCTGTTATCTCGTAAATATTTAATTAGTGGACATGTTTATTATGACTTTTAACCTTATTTTCGATCATACTACATGCCCTTAAAATCTTTAAACGATGTTTCAAAACACCTTGTATATCTACATCATAAATGTCAAAGCACAGTGACATTTTGGCGCCATCTGCAAAAATGGCGGCGAATTCAAATTATGACATTATTCTTGCGCCACCTTGTATAATTCGCCGGATTGCTATTCATACACACATCGCATACGATTGTTCCGCTTTCATTTCCGTGGGAGTGTACCGAACATCTGTAGGGAGGTGGGCCCATTCCTCTACACGACATCAAATGGGGTGGATCCATCGCCCAAACCTCGCATTCTTATCCGGCAGACGCATGTAGGTGTATTGTATAGACGACGTGTCACCGATGAAACATTCGAAATTTAAAAGGTATAAACTTTTGGAACGAAAAAGAAATAAACTCTGCGATTCCTATTATTTTCACACAAATTTACGGATATTCCAAGGCATATCTGCATCGCTGCAATTGCATAGATAGGAGGTAATGTAACTATCGTAATAAAATAGTGCTGTGTAAATCTTCGTCGCGTTACGAAACATCAAACAGCTGAGCCTTGTAGGTTTTATGTGTATATGTGGACATGTGGACGCTATTGTCTTTCGCTGGCGTAAATCATAAATGAAGATCTTTACGATGCTAGATGTAATTTGACGACCGCATTGGTTAAGCTAGGCGGTCTTTGGATGCTTCGACGTTTATAAATAGATTTATGTATGGATAGATACAGGAAGAGGTAACGTTAGGGAAGTGAATATTATTTTATTAAGACAATTTTCTTTCAAACACAACGTAAAACAAAAATTCTCGAAAGTTTAAACACATACAGAGTATTCCACGTACACTGGATCAAATAAGTCTCCATACAATCGATAAGATTTGCAGTTTGCACTTTTAACTTAGTTTATGCCATATATATCGAGAAAAAAATGTTGCAGAAGGTATTTAGGAAGTTCATAGGCACATGTTTCACACAAAAGCAACATTTTAATCTACCAATTACGTATAAAAGAAATATATATAATAAAGTGATATAAATTCAAACACAAAAAAGTTTCCATACATGTCTAAATAAACACATGGTTTCTCTTTATATTTTTGAAAAATTTTAGTCCATTTCCAACTTTATAATGTCTAGAAAATAATAATTCACCAATACAGGTTTTGAAGGCCTTGGGGGGTGCTGGAACATACCGAGCCGCTGAGAAATGTTGTCCGAATGGTCACCCACCAACAACCGCTACCGCATATTGCTGCTTGAGTCGCAAGATTAGCAATAATGCACCCTTCCTTCTCAGCGGCACTGTCGGCCTGGAAAATTTTTATTTAATTTAAATATTGACATTGGCCGCGTTCAGAATAAGTAACTGTTTGCAAGCGGTTTAGGAACTGTTAACAATTCGTCTCAAAAACACAACGCTACATCAATAAGCGGTCGCCATTTTGTGTAGCGGATACAGTTACTGATATGTACTCTGAACGCAGTCATTGCACCGTGCGGTGCGATTTTTATTGTATTAAGATGGAGGTACCACAATCAATTCGAAAATTAATTGTTAGTTTAAGACATCAGGAAAAATAGCAAAAACCATAAATAAATCTCATGCCACACTACAATACATACTAAATAGATACAAAGAGTTACAAACATGTGAAAATAGACCACGTTCGGGTAGGCCCGCAAAACTAATGGAGAAAATCCAAAAATCAGTGCGCCTCTTCTGGCACAAATGTTAGAAGATGGATATGGGCTACAAGTAGTACCTGAAACGGTAAGAAATATGCGAAACGGGGGCTTTTTACGGGCGAGTTTCTAGGAAAAAACCGTTTATCAGTAAAAAGAACAAGACGCTTCGAATTTACATGTAATCTGCACATGTGAGGAACTGAAGGTACTCAGGCAGAAATATTTCGGGAGAGATCTATTAGAGCCCTCGAAGGTTCTCAAGTTCCCACTGGGCAAGATACAGGGCTTTATAGAGAACACCACACTGCTAGAGTGAAAGTAAGAGATTTAATAGGGGTGGCAGAATGAGCACCTAGCTCAAGTGCCCGGACTTTAGGTGCTCACCCTAACTTAATGAATGAATGAATGAATGAATGAAGATGCTTCGTTTTGAATTTACAAAATGCATGTCAACAAACCTCTGTCATTTTGGGAATCGGTAATATTCAGTGTCGAATCGAAATTTAACGTTTTTGGATCAGATGGAAGAGTAACGGTTTACTATAAACTGACTGTATGGAAACTTTTTTGTGTTTGAATTTATATCATTTTATTATATATATTTCTTTTATACGTAATTGGTAGATTAAAATGTTGCTTTTGTGTGAAACATGTGCCTATGAACTTCCTAAATACCTTCTGCAATATTTCTTTCTCGATAGACATGACATTAACTAATTTAAAAGCGTAAATTGAAAGTCTTATCGAGTGTATGAAGACTTATTTGATCCAGTGTAAATGGTTCATTAAAAGTTTATGATGTTCTATTATTTGTCCTTATATTTGAGATTTTGTCACCATTATCTGTTCGATTGGAGCTATAAATGTGAAATACTTTAACCAAAATATCACTTCCGGTGGACGCAACAAACTTCAAAATAAAACAAGGGCATTCATCGATCACCAATGGAAACGACCTATTAAAATAATACAAAAATGTTTTCTAAAACACGTCAAATGTGTCTTCGTCCGGTGTAGTCACATTCAACCAGCTCTCGCTGGCTATCAAAGACTGGAAGCGCACGATAATCTCATTAGTGAATTTACGCCTGTATTCAAATTAGGCTTGGCGAGGACAAGCTTCCTAGTAATGAGTATGGAGGACTCCACAGCTAACAGCTACACAAAGAAGCCATCTTAAAAGGGAGATTTGGACCTGGTTAGATAAAGAAAGTACAAAGAAATGGAGGTCGACTGAAGGTCAACTCCATACCAAAACGCTGATATGGGATGGGGATGCTAGATTCTCTGATAACCTTTCAGGCGCAGTAAGAAAGAAGTTAAGACCATTACTGGTTGGTAACTGACACTGTCCCCTGAAAAAGCATCTATACAACACAGGCCGAGTAAGCGAACCGTGGTGTAGAAGATGCGAACTACAGGAGGAAACGAGTTTACATTTAATCTGTACATGTGAGGAACTTAAGGTACTTAGGCAGAAGTACTTCGGGAGAGATCTATTGGAGCCCTCGAAGGTCCTCAAGTTTCCACTGGGCAAGATACTGGGCTTTATAGAGAACACCAAGCTGCTCGAGTGGAAATAAGAGAATCAATAGGGATGGTACAATGAGCACCTTGCTCAAGTGCCCGGACATCAAGTGCCCACCCTAACTTTAATGAATGACGCATCTTCAACTGTGATAGGCCTAATCAAGAATGGCAAAATTAGAGAACGCCATTTAGGAAAAAAAAGGATCACTATAGAATAGATCCGAATAGGTTGTGATGAAACAGGCCAGTGGGCCACCCCAATCCTAGTTTAATCCAATGTAGTATCGTATAAGAAAGGATTTACTAAATAAATATGGTACAAATAAACATTTTGCAGTGTATTAATTTTTCAAATATTTCTGGGACGTACTGCCAAAGAGGAATGCCAATTTTTCTTGAAAGCACATTCCAATTACTAAGGATTATATGTGCCACCAATGTTTTTCAATAAAAATCACATTGCCTACAACAAATCACAGATTTATTATTGTTATAATTTGTAGCAAACCTAAGTACATATAATGTTACAAACGATTGCATGGTTTATTGCAAAAATTATGATAAACTTTATTTATTTATTGCTGTAAATTGTTACTACCAAATTTTAAGCTTCTTTTCTACCTTTGAATTGTTGCGGGGTTCGCTTGCTCTCAAGCTTAAGGTCTTCTTGGATCGAAATAATTTAGCTAGACACACAAATGATGAAGATAATAAAAATACAATGAATTACAATAAAAGTTAAATCTTAACATAGGTTACAATGATAATACGTTGATGTTCGGTCTTAACCTCAACTTAAGTAATAAATTAAACTATTAATTATGATATAATTCCGAAATATAGATGTGATTCTTAATGTCTAGGTTAATAATGTTGGCCGGAAGGTTTGTGTCATGTGATAGGATTTTAAAAATAATAAAATAAAATAATGAAGTATTAATTCGGTGCAAGAAAAGAAAACAATAAAACTAAAATATACGACTTGGCTGGTAAATTTTTAGGAGTGTCGGTGTATTGCGTCCGGGAGGGTGGTTTGAGCGCGTTACGCTGATGTCAAGGCGTGGTCCCCTTTCGAATTCAACGATCTGGATTTGGTCTCCCAATTAAGTACTTCGTTCACCCTCTTGATTTAACTCAAGCCAAAATAACGTAGTAGTTGTAGTAGATAGTAGGTCCTAAGATAGGATCGGATTATTAAACAGATAAAATTGACAATGGAAAAAGTCCGCTTACCAGTGACCTAAGATGACGCCATTAACAAAAGGAATGCCGGCTTGACGCTGCTGTTATAAAATCCTTTTCAGGAATATTGATGCAAAAATAATAATGCACTCGATATTAGAAGTTTCTCGCGCGACAAAATCCCACAATGTGGTAACTAAATTGAAATTTGCACGGAGCAACTTGAACAACGCGTCTAAGATGGTGTGCGAGCCTGTGCGTCTCCCTTACTTAGCGAGAGGGCGGAAATCGGAAAATATAACGTGAATCAAATAAGTCACTGACAAACTTAACAATGCGGAATAATTTACACAAAAGAAAAGGTTTTAATGAATGAAATTTGAACTAATAATTGAAGAATGAAAAGCAAATTTAACTGACAATGAATTACTAATTAATTTGGAAAGAAATAAGGAAAATGAGACATTAAATTTTGCTAGCACGGTAAGATGCGTTGTGACGAGCAAGGAGTTCGAAACTTCACTGCTAGATGGCGTTGCAAAGTCTAATTCTTAAATTATTGAAATAAAAATCTTTAAATAAAATCTAAAAATGAAGCAATCGCAATCCAACAGCAACATTATATTTGTGATAAGAATTTATTTATAATCTGAATACAGCTGATTCAGGCACCAAAACCGACCGTTGTTACAGCACCACAACCTTCCTCTGATTTACTATGTACTGTAGAATTTCAATTAAAATTTTAACATTTCTTTTCAAATACACATCCCAAAACGTTTTCCCCAAACGTCATCATTCCCTAAGTCCATCTCTATTAGAATGTCCAGTCAATCTATTAGCATACAATATACCAAAATAAAACCAACTACTTTTTCTATAACTGCGGTTACACATCGACGATTCCTCTACCTACCCGTCGCATTTTTTCCCTTAGCGCTGACGATCGGTGGTTGTAGTCGTCGTGCGTGCATTGCCCGTGTGCCGTCGTTCTACTAGTTGCCATCCACCCAGCGCGCGCGGTTATATCTGAAACATTCTCTCAGCCAGGCCGAGGTGATTATGTAGATACGCCGGCGAGATATTTCAGAGTTATGAGTACCGAGAGCGTCTATCGCAGATGGATCACGAGATAGCGGACGCGATGGATGTGGCTGTCGACAGCTGGGGCCATGAGACGAACCAACAGAAACTAGGAATTCCGAGATCACCTCCGCAGCTTTCGTGCGTCCTTTGCCTTTTGAAGAGTGTCGCGTGCCTATTAACCTCCATCGTTTGTTAACGGTTTTGTTTTCTTGTTATGACAATCGCATATATTTTTTATCTTAACGTTGAACAAATGTTCGGAGATGACCTCCTAGCTAAAGCAGCTTTTTACACTAAAACTCCTCCTGAAGTGCGCTTGGCATCCTCATAAAGGATGTTTTTATTGCGGGTCTGGATTCTGTGAGAAAAGATATGTGGCTTATTTGCGAAAAAAATTACTTGGGCAAGCGCAGTTCATTAATTGATTACAATGAGTTTGTTCTAATACCTTCGTTGATTGTTAAGATTGACGGAATAAATAACTTTGTGGATTAAAACTATATGCAATTCGTATTGAGGCTCAAAAGCAGAATTTCGTCAGCATCGAAATTTAAAATTTTTGTGAAAAAGTTATTAAATGATGTTTCTTTTTTCACTTGTCCACCCCCGTGATTAGGAAAACGGAATATGATTACTTGAACAACAGAATTCAGAAGAAGGCTACAAGTCCCAACAACAGAGAGATAGCGTCGTTTTGCGATAAATTATTTTTTAAAAAAAGCCGAAAGGGAAAGCTGCTAAACACAATTAAAATACAAATGTAACAAGTTATGCAGAAACCGCATCTTACAATTAATTATTTTTCTAAATGGAATTTCGAAAAAAAAAAACTCATATACAGGGTGTATCAAATAAAAAAGTAAATTTTGCTTGGGTGTTAACTACACGACATATATAGCACAAACCCACCGAAACCGGATTTCATCATTAAAGAATAAAAAAAAGTAAAATTTAGAGCCAAAAATTCTTTAGTCCGGGCCTGATGCAAGGAAACGTCATGTTAAGCACCCGCTAAACGTGGTATTATGTATAAATACATTGCATTCATTTAGTATTATTCTTAATGGTATGCCGTAAGTTTATTTAACGTCATTCTGAATAAATAAAGGCCCTTGCAAAAATAGCAAAACTGAGGCATTTTAAATTTCTTCTTTTTATAAAATAAACATTCCTTTTTTGTTAAGAGCATTCTACGTAAGTCTACAAAGTATTATTTTTAATATCCTGATAAGACGTTCGAGTTTCACCGGATATGCGACTTCAGTAGTTACAAAAAACGTAAATATTTTTCTTTTGCTTTGTCGAATCGAAAGTTAGTTGTTAATAAACGGTACCACATGAATCTGAGTTAGTTCTTTTGGATTTATTTAATCAAATAACGCAAAATGAATTGAATCGAATTACCCAGAAATAAATGTAGATACAGAAAATTTGCAAACACGCCTTTTTACTATGATCTATACATTCCCGCGCTTTTGCCGATGCATCAAGCTTCGATTTTCTTTATATGAAATCATGATGGTCCTGAAAAGGATCGTTTTTTCGAGACGGGAAGAATTTAAATAAAATGTTCGAAGTGGCTTGCGTTCCAAGCGGCGATCCACAAAAAACTAACAGCGGCAATGGCTGAATGATAGTGGTATGTGGGGGATAGCATTTAGGTTGGGCACAGGTGCGGCTCTAGCCCACGGCATTTACAAAATATTTTTTTCTCGTTAATGCTTACAGATAGACCCCCTGTGCATTAAGACTTTTTGGTTGTATATGATTACAGCTGGTACATATTATTATATTTACCTCTATATCTGATACACCCTATATATTGTCGTGGAATGTGTACTTGATATTATTTAAATGTAAAGTTACTATTTTACTTAGTTATATTTAAAACTAATTAGATATAATAAGAAAAGGAGATTCCCTTCAGGAAGTAAGATGATCAGCAGTTATATACCTACACATCGAAAATGTATATTAGAATTTGAATAGTATATTTTTACAATAGATATATATTGACAGATCAAAGTTCAATTAAATGAACATTTTTTTACAGCGTATTTATTTCATTTAAATTTAGTCTAATAATGTTTTATATGCATTGGCATTCCAGTTGCATTGATATGGCAACAGAATGACATGGGAAATTGCTGGAAATTGGGTTCTATCACAATTCTATGTATATAAATAGTTGCCTACTTTTTGTGTACAGTGATGAATTTTAAGATTGTTAATTTTACATAGCAATAAGTGTTTAAAAATTTTAAATGTATTTTTCTCATGATCCAGAGACACCTACCTTTATTATATTTTAATTGTAAGGTGATTCCAGAATTTTGCAATAATTATTTATTTTATTTCGTTTAAACATTCGACAGTCCATTCGGTCACATGGGCATTCTCATGTATTAAACAATGTATATTCCCTCAGTGGTGAAATTAACGGGCATTCTGCGACAGTTTGTACTCTTGTGTCGAAGACAATCGCTTTCAAGTCGGTTAAAAGTTTTCAATTCGAAACGATTCAACAGCCAACTCTCAAGGCATTGTTTTTTAAAATTAAGGCTATTTGATAAAATCCAATTTTATTCTAAATTACAACCTAAAAATAATAGTTTATTGTTAAACAAAGTTTATCACATAAATATTATCTGAATTACCTACAACCTTTTGGGTAATTTTTCTCCAACGACGATTTTCCCGAGTAATGTTCCTCTCCTGATCGAGCCATCCTCCGTGATCTGAAGTACATACGATGTACCAGGGCCCCTATCAGATACTCGACCATTCCTGACCACTCCGATGTCCGTTGAATTCGTCCTTGTAGAAGGTATTCCTCGTCAAATCTACCTAAAAATAAACGTATTATTTCAATTCTAATCTAAATTTAATGATACTTATAAGAAATTCCATTTTGATACGTTCAGCAAATTTTGGGGTTAGGAATTTGTTTGTATCATTGCTGAACGGTTTGCAGTTACTTGGGGAAAATTTGTATAAGTTGGTACTATTATAGGTTAATATTTGATATGTATTTACGATACGAACCAATATCCAGCAGTTTTACCATCAAGGTTGATCATTCTGATTCACACGTCGTTTAAGCATATCATAATTCCCGTTTGAACGTTCAGAAAACGCGGGAATTTTGAAATTTAATTTAGACGTATTCATGTTCTCGACAATGAATTTATATATTGCAAAAAGTGGAATTACTAATAAAACGTTATTGTTGTTAATTAAGCGGATTCACGTAACTTACCTGAGATAAGAATATCTTTAGATTTATGTTTGATTTTACACAGGCTCACATTTCAAACTTTGTCACTAAACAAAATATTCTAATGCCTGGGCCAGACATCTAGGGGACCTTCTTCCATAACCAGATTCGAAAATTCATGAAAATTTAAACCATCAAGACCAAGACGCTCCTAGTTCCATAATCGAAGAAGGAGAAACTCAAAACTCATATGATCCTTCTGTAAAAGTTTAGGCTTTTATATTTTTTTTTAAAGAAAAAATAATTTTTAAATTACTTGCCTAAAAGAGATCTCTTATACATTTAAAATCCATATATTTAGAACCGCAGTTATAAATAGCTTCTTAATATCACGCGTTTGTCACAAATAGTTCAAATATTATTCACAAATGATGAAGATGAATTGAAAAGATCATACACATAAATCATAAAATCTGCTAATTAATTAGACTAGGGAATAAACTGATACATAAATTAAAAATTTTGACCTGCACAAACAAGACGGAAAATTAAACAGGGTAATTTTAATAAATAAAAGCTAGATAAACAAAAAAGTTCCCTTGCACTTGTATCTAGTTAATCTAGTTAATTAAATTAATAGTTTAAAAAGAATCAATTTCGATTAACGATACTATGTTAAAAAAGGAATAAAATGGTATAAAAAGGTATGTTTTATAATCTAGAATTAGCAGCGATTTGCTTGTGTATGTAAACCGTATTAACCAAATGATGATAACATCCGCATCTTCACCAAACATCATTACCTGATGAAAATCCGTTTATCCTAAGCAACATCGCTTGCTCTTCACCAACCCACAACTTCTACATCTACATACGAAATAAACATACATAGTTATTATAACAATATACTATTGGAATTAAACTTAAAGATCGAAGTGGTTAAGTACGTTAAAGCATTTCCTAACTATTCTATATCCTTAACTGGTGTATTTTCATGAATAAAACATATTCTCGTTCGTGGTGAACGCGGCCTTAAGTTCTTCAGATTGTCCCGCGAACGTAACACCTACAAATTGTCGATTAAATGGCTACACGCGAGTTGCAAATTAACTTCAGTGGTGTCTGCACAATCGCAGAGCTTGCTTAAATGCGAATGGACAAATAAACACTGTTATTTATGCATTACTTGAAACAGAATGGTATGTTAAATATAATCGGGAAAATATACCTAAATATGTTGTGAAGGGAATCATATATTTATAATTATATAGTAATTCTGGTTCGTCATTAATTTTATGGCGTCAAAATTTTTTTCTCACGAATTTATAACGCACGCTTGTAAAACGCTTTATTGTCTCTTATAAAACTACCATGGAAATCTAATCACACGGCAATTTATATCGTTTTAGTACGGTCACACAGCGGTGCATAACGTTAGGGAGGTCACACAGCATAAGCGCGAGAAGATTTATTACCAGATGTCATATTTTAATATTGGATTTTTATGTAGGATCGATATGATGGTGTAGGTTCTATTATATAAATGTATATGTATACACTATCATCCAAAAGATTTTGTATTTGATTCCGTCAAAATCAATAAATGCTGCTTTATAACACTCCAGTACCGAAATTTTCTCCAATCATCAACAGCTATTGAAGTTATCTGGGAGAAAAGTTCACATAATAATAAAATACCATTCTACACCGTGTTTTATTTTAAAATACTTACTAAAAATTAAATATTCTACTAACACTGCGTAAGCTTTCACGGCCGGTGTAACTATAACTAACAGCTTCTTTCGGGTTTCGCGTGTGTAAAACTTTCGCTCGACGTTTCGCTGTTCATACTGACAGCTTCTTCAGGATAACTGAACTGATTCTCCATTGTCCGACATTCTTCTTATATAAGCCCCTGGTGCATCCAGCCGTGTAGTTTCCGATCCATTGACCGTGACGGTTCGTAGTAGGCTCTTTCACGTGTTGCTAAGGTGGTACCCTTTTTCTATGTTAACGGTTTTATTCTTTTCTATTTCTATGGCTTCCCTGATGAGTCTTTTCCCGTAGTTCTTGGTGGTAGTTATTACTTTTACATTCTTGAAATCCATTTTGTGTCCGGTGTCGTGCATGTGTTCCGCCACGGCTGATTGCTCGGTCCTTCTTATTCTTGCGTCCCTCTCGTGTTCTTTTATTCTTATGTCGATGGGTCTTCCTGTTTATCCGACGTAGCACTGTCCGCATTGGCATGTTATCTTTGTAGATACCTTCTGTGCGCCCTTGGGTATCTTATCCTTTGCGTCGGTAGATACTGCTGGATCGACGTTGCAGTCCCGAAGCGTACTTGTATGTTACGTTTCTTCAAAATTCGGTCTACTTTTTCGGTGACTCTTGCTATGTAAGGTAAACACGCCATCCCTCTTCGTGGTTCTGTAGTTGTCTCCAGTGTCGTCTTCTTAGTGGCTCTCCTTATGTCGATGTCAGTATAACCATTCTTCTTTAGTGCTTTCTCCAAATGTATCTTTTCACTGGTAAGATGTTGTTTGTCACTGACGGTTTCGGCTCTGGATAGCAATGTTTGTATTAATGTCTTCTTCTGCATCGGATGATGGTGAGATCTTGCATGCAAAATATCTATCGGTGTGCGTCTTCTTTTCTAAATACTGCGTGCTGTAGCATTCCTCTTTTGTTTTCTTAACCATAACATCCAGAAAAGGGAGATTTCCATTTTGTGCTTTCTCCATGGTAAACTTGATGGCTGGGTGTTGTGAGTTTATGTGTTCCAAGAACTGTTGCAGTTTTTCTTCTCCGTGTTGCCATATTACAAAAGTATCGTCGACATATCGCAGCCAACACTTGGGTTTCATATCGCTAAAACTTAGGGCTTCTTCTTCAAATGCTTCCATAAACAAGTTGGCTATTACTGGTGATAAAGGGCTTCCCATTGCTGTTCCGTTCTTCTGCTCGTAGTATTTTCCTTCATACAAAAAGTATGTCGTGGATAAGCACAGCTTAACTAATTCAATGATGTCTTCTTGTAGTCCAAGTTCTGGAAGTAAGGCCAGTGCGTCCTCCGTGGGTATGTTAGTGAATAGCGATATAATGTCGAAACTTACTAAAATGTCTGTAGGTTCAGTCTTTAGCGTAGACAGAATATCCACGAAATGTTTCGAATTCTTCACATACGTTGCAGTTTGTCCGGTATATGGCTTTAGTAAGTTAGCTAAATATTTCCGAGCAATCAGCGGTGAACACACAGAGGCAGAACACATGCACGACACTGGACACAAAATGGATTTCAAGAATGTAAAAGTAATAACTACCACCAAGAACTACGGGAAAAGACTCATCAGGGAAGCCATAGAAATAGAGAAGAATAAAACCGTTAACAGGGAAGAAGGGTACCATCTTAGCAACACGTGGAAGAGCCTGCTACAAACCGTCACGGTCAATGGAGCGGAAACTAAACGATTGGATGCACCAGGGGCGTATATAAGAAGAATGTCGGACAATGGAGAATCAGTTCAGTTATCCTGAAGAAGCTGTCAGTATGAACAGCGAAACGTCGAGCGAAAGTTTTGACACACTGCGAAACCCGAAAGAAGCTGTTAGTTATAAATATTCTACTATCAAATAAATCTCTTTCTCAACTGGTAATTGTGAAACTACAATGTAATTGAAACATAAAAAATTGTGGACGAACTTACTTAATGCTTAGAAAGCTATAGAGCGTTTTTGGAAATATGCTGGGACGACCATCAACACAACTGTCCCACGCAATAATCGAGGAGAAGATGAACAATTCAAAAATCATTATTAATTATTATAAGGGATTTTGAGCCTAACAACCGCATTCGATTATTTTTTCAACAGGATTAAATTTATTGACGTCGAATGTGACAGTTATATTATGTAGTATTGTTATTGTAACAAACTCTAGCATGTTCGCGGTTATTCCGTGAAGAACACCTCCTCGTCTTTCGCTACTCTAGTCTTTCTCTCCGGGACTTTATTGAGGGTACAAAATGAACTAAAAACTGTCATTTCCTATGGAGAAGACAGCAGATGCCACATTACTTATCAACAGCTTAATAATAAAATAAATTTAAATACTTACATTAATAATGTCACCGAATTATGGCTTAGTTTAAAAAAGTTTGAAGCAGTGTTCCATAAGTTGTGACGTGTGTGATTTTTCAAGAATGGAAAACCGTGTAAGAGTTTGTAAAAAATATCCGTACAGTTCTTATTATGTGTGTGGATTATATGTTATAAAATCGCAAAAGAAGCCTTTAAGTGAATCAATTCAAAAATGTTACGGACAATATTTTGGCTATTTAAAATCAGAAATCAGGACAAAACATGAGTACACAGTAAAATATTTTTGGTACAATTCCTGTACGATTTTGGGTGGTGAAAGGATTTGATTTTTAATTATAATTAAAGAACTTATAAAAACTTATATCCATTTTTATAACAGTTATTAAAAAAAAAATTGTCGGCTGGTGTTTTACTTAAATAATGATCAAAATAGATGCAGAAGTTGTGACGGGAGTTACTGAAGTACTACGAATTTTCTTGAGATAAATTGTACTTATGTTGAACATATAATTACGAAACCCACTGTATATTTACATCTACCACGTATCCATTTACAACAGCCGCGTAGATGAACACGTTCCTTTATCGACGCTTACACGTACGGATAGAAAAAGAAGTCGAAAAGAAAAGGAACAACCCATCCTAAGAATCATTCATCTGTTTCCGGATTATAAATTGACGTTAACATGCGTTTAACTTACGTATTGGCGCAACGTATATACGAGAGAGCCGTAAGAGCACAATGGGTCCGGATAATCTTTCAAAACTTTATTATCTTCCAGGAGAGGCATTACCCGTAGGTATACGAAGGTCCATCGGCTATGCATGGTTATAAGCGGGCGTAAATGTCAAAGTGACGGACACTACTTTTTAGAGTGTGAGTCGTCTTTATAGTTCTGTTGTCATGCGCAGATATTGGAATGGTAAGTGATGCGTGTTAAAGTAACCATATACAGATAAAAAGATTCCTTTAAATCAAAGAAATTCGTGTTGACTAAAAGAAATATGTATTAACTAAAAGGTTAATACATGTTTCTTGGTTCATTATACAGGGTAATTCTCTATATATGCGACAAACTTTAAGCGCTGATTTCTGGGGTTATTTTGGTCATAAAAGTTCATAAGAACATATGTCCAAAATCGCTTAGTTCTAAAGTTGTACGATGTTTAATAGTAAGTTAACATAATTAATGTTTTTATTATAAATTAATAAAATAATTAGTAAAACAAAATTAACTTATACTAACTGTTGAAAATTACCGCCTCCAACTGCAATACAAGCTTCTATCCTCCGTCGTATTGACTGGCGAGTCCATTCTAAAATACAAAGGGTATTTCGAATTGTTTGAAAAGCTGCGATAATACGATTTCTCAGTTCATCGACATTTTCAATGAAGGTCGTATAAACTAATGATTTAAAGTGACCCAGAGAGAAAAAGTCCAAAGAATTTAAGTCTGGAGACCGAGGAGGCCGCGGTTGAGGACCTCCCCGTCCTATCCACCGATCTGGATACGTATTGTCCAAAAACTCGCAAGCAACTAAACTAAAATGCGTTGGAGCACCGTCATGCATAAAATACATTTGTAATCTTAATTGCAACGGAACTTCTTCCAGCAGTAGTGGTAGCTCCTCTTCAAGAAAATTGCAGTATACTTCGCCATTTAACCGCATCGGTAAAAATATCAAGTGATCTCCAACAATTCCGACCCACACATTGACAGAGAATTGATGTAGATGACGGGCATTCACTAGTTCACTAAAATCCTCCAAACTGTGGCCTGACTAATGTTTAAAGCAAACGCAATTTTTCTGATGCTTGTAGTAGGACGTTCCTCAATTTCATTTAGTACCATTTCTTCAACTTGTGGAGTTCTCCCTGTAGATGGGTGCCCGTTATCAGTCGTCCATTTTTTTAAATTTCCCGTTTCACTAAGACGTTGATGAAGGCGGACAAATATTGAATGATGCTGGATGATACGGTTCGAGTATCGTTCTTCATAAAGACGGTCTAGCAGCACGCGAATTTCCATTGGCAAGACGTAAACGAAATGCATATCACACATCTCAGCATTCGTGTAATTTATTTTAGAAAACAGAAACCGGCAATAAACTGAATGAATACTCTGACAACTATTGACAAATAAACAATTCCCTCTCAACACAATAGTTTTTGAAGAACCAACTGTGATCTTATATCGTGTTAGTCATAGTTCATAATTTATTATTAAACATTCAATAACTTTAGAACCAAACCGTTTTGGACATATACTCATATGAAGTTTTATGATCAAAATAACCTCAGGAATCAGCTCTTAAAGTTTGTCGCATATATTGAGAATCACCTGTATTGTAAAATTTCTTTGACAAACATTTTTTATCGAATCTTTGATAGGCTAATAGCGGCCTAAGAAGTATTTTATCTTAAACAAAATACTAGGAATGTATTAAAATTTCCCAATTAATAGATCCTTGGGTAACACCATTGATAGTAACATTCAATGGGATTCACAAACTGACAAAGCTTCATTAGAATCTGCGATTTACAATTCGCGACCTTCTCTTGCGCAAGCATGTGTATGTAGGGGTTTAACTACTTACTGGACATATTCACATATAAAACACGGATTACATATCACCGCAGCACATTTATACAGTGCATTTAATTGTAGGACTGCACGCGGCGATTACACAAAACCCGAGCGAGCCAGTACAGGTCGCATTCGCTCCGTTGCCATCGATAGAAATGAAAATTTAATTGGCCCCCTGCGGTGCATTTAAATTATTTTGTTTCCACCGTCATTACATGTAATTACATTATAATATCTAAGGCCAATATCGGGGTATTACCACACTGTTACTACTGTTCTGCCTGAGCGAGAGCAGTCGATGTTGTTTAATTACTGCCGCACTCCGCACACCTAACCTAAAAATTCCACACGATACGAATCTGAAAATCTACAAGCACCTACCTATTAACAGACGTACTACCGCATTTGAGGTTGCATATTAGTAAATGGTAGCCGAGATTAATAATAATAAATCCACACATACAAGCGGCTGCTATATACATTATCCGTTATTATGTTTATTAATTAGTGCAGAAAATTTAGAAACCCCACAGTTGCTTTCTATTAGCGTATAGTCATATCGACGGTTGTGGTACCGCCCAATTCGCGTCCGTTGAGATTCTATTTATTAAAACTAACGATTAACCGTTAATTATAGATTTCAAGTGGCCACCTTGGGTGGTGTAATGTCCCGCTATAAATTTCACCAATTCGTTTCGTCTGTGTCGGCGTATTAGGCAACGTTTACCGAAAGGTCAATTGCCACCTGTGCGTCTTGAAATCTTACACCGATTTTTTTTTCTTTCGAAAACAGCGAATACAATCTTGATGATGCTGGATCCAGTTACTTAATTTGATCTTTTTCTATGTACCTACTATAGTATTGACTTATTTATAACCCACCGATATCGTTTTATGTGACGTTCATATTCGTTCAATTTCATAAATTGGTTATAATCTCTCTATTTGTCATCGAACCGTGTATACATGACTAATTTATTTAGATAACTGTTCATAATATACTATATAATACATGAGATACTCCTATCCTCACATATTCGCATCAATCTTTGCGAGGTATGGAGAACGAATCATAACTCATGATGCATAATTCACTTCAAGTGGAGCCGGTATTCGATTCATTTCGTTCATTTCTTAATAAAGCGTCGCTGGGTATTAGAGTACGGTCCTCGAGTTTTATAACGGTTAGTAAGTTATGATCGTCGTCAGTAGAGGAAAAACTATTTTAATAATAATAATATATTTGTAGGAAAACTGCTGACTTTTTCTTTTAGCCGAGTTGTCCTGCAATTGGATTTTATATTCTGTTGGACAAATATATTATTAATTGAAAAAATTGTGTTTGAATGGTGTAGAATTAAAAAGTAATTGTCTTTCCCATTCGTGTTTTATTTAAATAAAACTTGAATAAGAAATTCTTGTGAATTCTTGCGAATATACTACATGTATGTTTCACAACATTCGCGCTTGCCTACTATATCAGGAAACTGCTACAAAAATAGCAGCTTTTTTTTGAAATTATATAGTTGCTACAAACTGCTAACGGCTGTTAGTTGCCACAAAATAGCAGTTGGCTTAGTAGCAAACCAACACTAGTTAATAGATAGATAAATAGATCATATTGCAGTTGTACCAGTGGTGTTGCATCATAAGTAACAATAATTATCAACAATAACAATTAAAATGGCACATAATCATAAGTAATTAATAATAATAATACTAAGAATAATGATGATGATAATAATAATGATAATAATAATAATAATGCTAATGATAATAGTGATAACAAATAATTAATGAAGTGATAAATAATTAATGAAATGATAATTACGATAAACATACACATAATTTAAGTAATTTTTAGTTTTTAAGTATAATCTTACTTTTGACGCAAACTGTGGGCGTGTACAAAGTTTCAGTGCCTCAGGCAGATCATTGTAAATTTGAATACCGTGTCGAATATAAAAACCGTTTTACACCTAGCTATTTATTGCGCAATTTATTGGCCAATTTGAAATTTTACGTGTATTAACACGTATTTAATCCGTGTTATACACGGAAAATTTTAAATTGGTTAATAAATTGCATAATAAATAGCTAGGTGTAAAACGGCCCTAAGATGTGTAAAACTTACTTGATCTAGAAACATCACAGCGAACAAAATCTGCGCGTCGGGTGCTTGAAAAATGCGCTGTCAAATTCAATTGAAATTTGTTTATGTTATTTCGAACGTAGCAGGCAGCTCCAACAGAAGTATTGATTTTGTCTTGAAATTGCTTCCCCAAAATAGAAGACCATAACTCAAATGCGAATTGAAATATGCAAAATACATTGTTTTTAATGTATTAATATCACAGTTATTTGCTTTCATTTTTCTTAAAACATATACAGACTTATTTAACTTAGAAGTAACTGAACCAATGTGAATGTCCCATTTTAAGTCCTTGTCTATGGTTAAACCCAACAACTTCCACTCCAAGACCGAGGTGAATACATTATTTTGAACATTTAATTCCAACTGCGAGCTGTTTTTCCCAAAATGTATTAATTTTGGTTTGTTAATGTTAAGAATTAATTTATTTACTCGACACCACTCCATCATTTCACCCAACTCGCGACGAACGTTATTCAGTAACCCCTCTTGGGTTTCTGAAGATATTAAGATTGCAGTATCATCGGCGTACATCACCACACTGCCGGACTAGAATCGCGGCAAATCATTGATAAAAAGAACAAATAGTAGCGGACCCAAGTTTGACCCTGTGGGTCCTAATAGAATTATCGCCTGTTTCAGATTTGCAACGTTCTAATAGAACTAGGATTTCTATTTTTTGCTAATGTTTAACTCAGGACCTTATAGGGGTTTGATGATACAGCTTTGATAGAAGCGACTGAAATGTTTCTTTAACAAAAATTTTATCCAAATAAGTTGATGCACACATTAACGTAGTGTAAATCTATCAACACCGGTATAAGTCCTTCTGGTTTAACTATTTGATTCTTTTTTTGATATATACGAAACTTATTATATATTCCAATAAATAAATTGCGAATATTCATGATAAATCTTTATTGTTACGAAATGCTATACCTACTTACAACAGTACCTCATGTAATATACGGCGAAGACACGAGACTTGGCAACAGAAGACTCACACGATAAAATAAATGTTTCATAATAACATTACTTGCCCGTCCCGACCCAATACGGCGACGAATGGAGCCTGTACAAGAGAGAAAGAGAGATCAGCGTTTTAATGGACACCCCAGGCGAGGGTGGTCGATCGCGTAGGCGCTGTAACTACCGCTGGAGCCGGCCCTGCCTCCGGCGTCAAACCACTGCTCCCGATGTATACTTACCGCTTCTCTTATACGCGGTAAGCGCTGCCGGCAGTTCTTTTATAATTCTTTTTTTTCTCTCTCCGTTTCCTTACCTGTGTTCATTGGGTTGTGGTACTCGATTTCTCATGTTTTTATTCTAAATCGGTGTATACGTATATGTACACAGTAAAAAAAAATATTAAATTAGCTAGCTCAACGGATAAAATTTAAATTTGAACAAAAGAACAATTAATCTCAGAGTTACCCTCGCGAATTAAAACTTGAATCTAACCACGAAAAAGTAAAATGTGTGACTTTCTTAAATACCCCAAAAATTTGAAATTTATTTTATAAAATGGGTAAAATTACAAAATGGCAGAAAAAAAAACCGTGAACTGAAGGTTCTGGCCAAAAATTAAAAAAAAACTGCACTTGATTCTAAATTACAATAGGACAATGCTATTTCCTATACAAAGCAAAAGTTTTGTTTGTTCAGAAAGATAATCCTAATTCTACCAATACAATCCACGTGGTTTCAACAAAATAAAACAAATTCGTGGACAAACACACGGAATAATACAAAAATGAAAACTAAATGCAAGAACAAAGCTTTCACTCACCTAACCGAGGTGATAAATAAAAACGAATCAGCAAAATAGAAAAATGGAAAATTAATTCTTTAAAACTATATTGAGAGAATTAAAACTAAAATATATTTTCCTGCACGAAAATAATAAATGATCTTATATCTATAATGTGCACATATCAATATAATAACAATTATTATAAAGCGAATTCCTTGATGGACAAAAAATATTCACAGGAATCAAATCTTAAAATCTCAAGAATTACAAAATGGCAGCAAAGATTTAAAAATTACGTCTACTCACGTTAAAGTCAACCAAGGAACTGCCTGACAAAATTCTACAACGCAGTCGTAAACAACGACATACAACGCAAACGCACAAATCACCGACAAAAGCTAATAGAATAGGCGTTGAATCAATCTAGCGAACGCTAGACAACTAATTGAATAGAATTAATTTAAAAACACTTAACTCTAAATTAAATAAATTAAACAATAAACCCTTTACCTAACTTTATACGAAAATAAACATAATTGTGAAAATTTCTCGGTAAATTGATCATTGGCTGAAACGGAGTACAGCAAGACCAAAAATTCTATGAAACTTAAAATACACTCGTAAAAAACGGGATGCCTATAATGTGATATCTATAATGTGCACACATCAATAGTAATAGTAATTTATTGATTTATAAAATCAAAAATGATTATAAAATCAGTCAGATTGAGAAAAAAAAAAGAAATAAAAAATAACAACTGAATAAATAAGAAACTAAACTAAAAAAGTTAAACCAATAGTACAAGATTAATAGAATTTACGAACTAGGCCACCACCAAATACATCCAAAAAAAATAAAACTAAATTTAAGGGGTGAAAAGAAAAGCGAAAAGGAAACAAAATCAACATAAAAATTCCTGTACGCTATAAAAGGCCTTTTGGATCAAAAATCTCTTGAGATTGTGTTTAAAGCTCGAGGTGGAGGTTTTTATTTCCTTAGGCAACTTATTGTACAACCTTCTGCCTAACAATTCCACTCCCCGCTCGGTGACTTGCAATTCGCATCTCGGTAGGTGAAAGTCATACAGATGTCGCGTATTGTGACTATGTACGTCTCTGTTGGTAACATATTTATCAGAATGTCGATGAGTGTAGGAGATTGCCTCATACATAAAAAGTGACGGTAAGGTTAAAATACCTAGTGTACCAAATGTGTTTCTGCAAGATTCTGTTTGTTTTAACCCGCCCAGGATTCTTATTATTTTGCTTCTGCGCTAAAACCCGATTAGCAGAGGCAGATGAGCCCCAGAGAAGTATTCCGTATGCAATCTAGACTGAATCTCAGCGAAAGTAAACAGTTTTGAGAGTATGCATTGATAAACTATTCCTCGAGCTCTCAAAAACATACGCTTTAGTTGGATTAACTTTGTTTGTTTCACTGCAATGGTTTTCCCACAATAAATTATCTTGCAAGTGCACACCAGGGAATTTGTATTATTCTGTGAAGTATGGGATTGCCGTTAATGTGTATGCAACATTGCGTGGTTTTTTAGCTGTTGTCGAGTGTGAAATAGCATACATATTGTTTTATCTTGTTAAGACGAGTTTGTTGCCACAAAAACAATCGTATAATACGTTGATCGCAGCCGTTACTGGCAGCTTCTGCATTTTGTAAATGTCTCGTGCAATGAGTATGGTGGTGTCATCTGCATACATATATATAAGTATATCAGAGGATAAAATGGAATATGTCATTCGTGTACATACTAAAAAGTAATGGCCCTAGTACGGACTTGTGGTACTCCGTGAAATAAGAGTAAGCAACTCGATTTATAGGTTTTAATATTCAAGTTAGTTTTGTGTTTTTATTGTCCAAATTGTAGACGTCCGGATAAGTAAGACATAAACCAATTAGCCACGCTACCTCTAATACCATACTGAACACAGTTTCTGTAGCAGTATTGTATGCTCAACCACACTCAAAAGCCTTGCTAAAGTCGCAGAATATTGAAATAGGAAATAATTTTGTTGTTCAACTTCGTTCAGAATATTGTTGTAGAAAGATATTAACGCTGTGATGGTTGATTTGTTTTTTCTAAATCCATGTTGATTTCTGATTTAGAATATTATACTTCTGCAGAAAATACTCCAGACGAACTAACATACAATACTCAAATATTTCGCAATACTGGAGCTCAAACATATAGGTCTGTAGTTTTGTGACACTATTACTAATTCCCTTTTAATGTACAGGAACAACTGTAGAAAGTTTAAAGCGGTCTGGAAATATTCCCAACGTGAAGGATAGGTTAACAAGGTAAGTTAATGGCTTTAATAATAAAATGAAACCTCTTTTAAAAATACTTGCAGAGATATCATCTGGTCCACTGGTGTGCCTTGTTTTTGATTTTACACATAACTGGAGGCTAATTCCATTTTCAGTAAATGGGAAAAGGTACATTGTGTGATCATTTGTAGTAAATCTTGCTATCAATTGTAACATCAGGGACTGAATTTAATTATACGATTGGAGCTGTATGGAAATAAGTATTAAAAGCATCAGCTATTACATTAGGATCTTGCTATTTTTACTCCATCATCCACTAAGGATATGTTCGTATGTGAGGATCCGCTAGAGGTAAAGGATCTAACAATTCCCCACATTTGTCTGATTTTATTATCTGATGAGCAGATTAAACTAATCATAGTATTGCTTTTTGGTGTCACTTACCAGTGTTTTTATGTTGCAGCTTGCGTACTTTGTAAACAGGTGTTAATTGAGGATTATCGTTTTGAAGAATAAACAAATCTTTGAGTGCAGTTACTAGAATTAGAAATTTCCTGAGTCATCCAACCACGACCATTTATGGGCAGTGTCACTATTCACTTTGGTGGATTTTATGGGAATGCCATATTGTAATGATTATTGCAAAGTGTTCATAAAAGAATTAATTTTATCATCGAAAGATAATAGATAGATAAGTATCGCGCCACGTCTCGTTTAAACAAGTAATAAATAGAATTTGTTTTATTGTTTACGCTGAAAAAACGCCTATCAACATTTATGGAAACACTAGTTACGAAAAAGAGATTTTTTTTTGCTAAAAACCGTGATGTATTTGTGATCTGATAAATACGTATCATCGACAGAAGTAAGCAGTTCCTGAACTGTTAATTAGTGAATACGTTATCAATTAAGATTTAGAGGTACATGTTACTCGGGTATATTCTAATATAATTGAATGTAATTCGTACTTAATAAAAGATTTTTTAGGGCACAAGTTATAAGTTGTCCTTTCATAAAATCAATGTTAAAGTCACCACAGAGAAATACAACAGTTTTAGAAGTATGCAAATTATTATAGCCAAAATTTTCCCAATTGCATCAAAAAGCGATTTACGTCTGAAGCAGGAGGACGGTATACATTAACAACAGCAAAAGAAACCGAATTGCATGACCAGCGAGCCGCACATTATTTCAAATTTTGTTCTATGGCAAAGCGACTTACATCCAAAATATTAATAGTTAACTTATTTTAACTTAATTATTATAAAGCGAATTCCTTGATGGACAAAAAATATTCACAGAAATCAAATCTCAAAATCTCAAGAATTACAAAATGGCAGCAAAGATATAAAAATTACGTCTACTCACGTTAAAGTCAACCAAGGAACTGCCTGACAAAATTCTACAACGCAGTCGTAAACAACGACATACAACGCAAACGCACAATAGGCGTTGAATCAATCTAGCGAACGCTAGACAACTAATTGAATAGAATTAATTTAAAAAACTTCACACTTAAATTAAATAAATTAAACAATAAACCCTTTACCTAACTTTATACGAAAATAAACATAATTGTGAAAATTTCTCGGTAAATTGATCATTGGCTGAAACGGAGTAAACAAGACAAAATCTATGAAACTTAAAATACACTCGCAAAAAATGGGATGCCTATAATGTGATATCTATAATGTGCACACATCAATATAATAACAATTATTATAAAATGAATTCCTTGATTGGCTATATCTAAAAAGACAATTTATACGAATTAAATTACGAAATCAAAATGAAATACAAAATGGCTGCAAAGAATTAAAAAAATACGTGTACTCACGCTAGCGTCTACCAAGGAACTGCCTGACAAAACTCTACAACTGCGTACAACGCAAACGCACAATTTACCGACAAAATCTAGTAGAACAAACATTAAATAGAATTAGCAAATGCTAGACATCTTAAAGAAAGGAATTAAATTAAAAAAAAAAACTAACCACATAAAATAAATTAAATAATTAACTAAATTTATACAAACTAAAATTAAATTGGGAAAAATTCTCGGTACAAAGATTCAGCAGTTTTTAGCAAATCAACAAGGCAATCATTTTAGCTACGCTACTGCATATACCTGATCGAGGCTTGGCTGACTAACTCTCGCTAGCGAACTGTATCCAACGTCTTCACTCTAGCGATAATCCTCATTGACTGTACATTTTTAACTTTTCTAAAATTGCTATGAAAAAATATTTATATCAAAAATACGACAACGCTGTCTAACGTTTTCCATAAGATTCATACTATTTACTGAGGTGCGAACGGACTATTATAGCATTGTACACCTGTATAACTAACGGCCTAACAAACTGTTCAAGTCGAACACGGCTCACTGCGATGTTACGCAAGGGCCGTAGATTGTAAACAAGCGCGTACTACCCGTGTCCGTAGGTCCATACTGTGCCCGTCTTCCTTTGTGAACGTCGTGCCGGCTTTGTGACCGCTCGTGTGGGTGCCATTCACGGACGTTCCTATTAATAATGCTCTTTATCTGGGCGCGTCGGAGCCGCTACCTCTCGCTGTGCTCGGAGGAAAAGGGATGGACGATTTGGTATATTGCATGCCGTACGGGTATTCCGTCGCGCTGCTGTGCTTTTCGAGCACTTTGGAATTCGAAAGAGAATCGACGGTAACTCAACAAATTGGTGCTACACTTTCTAGATTGGGAGATATTGCTGTGTTGGAGATGGTGATTGTTATCTAATGTCTACTATCGGAATAAATAGACAATAGAGGAGATTGACTCTTATTAATAAATTGTAAAATTATTAGGTAAATTAGTTTTTATAAGGACACTTATACACATAATACACAATAACTTTTTTTGTAATTTGATTAAATTTAGAAAATTCTCTTTAAAAATGAAAACCACATACAATAACATTGATCTGCTGGATCAGAGAGGGAAACTTATCCTCCACAAAATATTGCTTCTCAAGCGTCGAAAACATGTTCCATCTTGCGTAATACACTGCGAATGGTGGAGGAATGGTGCCTTTCACAAGGACTCTCAGTTAATCCACAAAAAAAAAGAAACAAGTTCGTTCGTTCGAGGAAACTCAATGACCTAGGCGGCACTAGGCTGTTTGGGTAGGAGCTACAATTAACCAGAGAAGTAAAGTATCTGGGTGTTATACTCGACGCAAAACTGAGCGGGGAAAATCACTTAGTCGAAAACAACCATCCGGGCTATGGAACTATTCTGGCGCTGCAGGAGAGTTGCTGGTAAAATCTGGGGACTAAAGCCAAGGGTGAACCATTAGCTATATACTGCCGTCATAAGACCAGCGATAACATACGGGGCAGCAGTCTGGTGGAGGAGGCCAGAAGTGTCTTCCGCAGTGAAGCTGTTAACCGCTGTCCAGAGACAGGCATTGCTGGGAATCACTGGTGCAATTAACAGCACAGGGACCGCTTCTATGGAGACCATTGTGGGCCTCCGCCCGCTGGAACTTTATGTGAAAGGGGAGACTATGAATTCAGTCCTTAGACTGAAAACCAACGACTTGTGGCATCCCAACACTAGGGATGGAAGGCACACTGATACTACGGGTACGATACTAGACGGGCCATTGCTGCAAATGCCCACGGACAGTATGGCATCCGAGATTATCTTCACTGAAAAGATGAAAATCTCCATACCGAACAGAGACCAGGTACGTACTGATATCACTGCTTTTGATGGTTCACGGACGGATCCAAATCTATCCAGGGTACACTTTATTTATCCCAACCCCGTGTTCCACCCAAAAGGTACTACACGAGGCTACCTATTCTAGTATTATATGGATTCCATAACAATTGAAATGTTCCTACTCTAACTCAATAATTTCCTTATGATTCTTAATAACAAAAATATAATACAGTAGCCTCGCAAGTATATTAATACTACTTTATGTGAAATGTGATTCATCCACATAAATCAGTTGTTATTAAATACGCCCATGGAACGATTATCGTTATCTCCCACCATTCGCCAAGAACACTTGATTATATATAATATACTTATATAAAATCAATGGCCAAGAAGTAAGAGAAAATCATGGCAAAAACTTTACTCTGGGAGGATCAGGGAAGAAATTCTCCAGGGCACAGGAGCCGGTATTTGTGGACCGAGCCCTAACCAAAGGATAGCATGGGGAAGCATGCGACGGTCTTCCAGGCAGAGGTATTCGTCCTTGCAGCTTGTGCAGAAATGATTGCAAAAGGGGGCTACATGAGGAGGAAAATAAGTATAATGACTGACAGCCAGGCTGCTATCAAGGCAGTCTCGAACCCTGTAATTAAGTCAAAACTAGTTAGAGACTGCAAACAATCCCTCAATGCACTGGCACGAGACTACACGGTGTCTCTGATTTGCTGATTTGGGTGCCAGAAAATAAGGATATAAAGGGCATTAAATAGTCGACAAACTAGCCAAAGAGGAGACACTTCATAGGTCTAGAGCCCGAGAGGGAGGACTCTGCTTTGGGAGGGAGATTTGGACTAGGTTAGATAAAGAAAATTTAAGGAATTGGAGGTCGACTGAAGGTCAACTCCATACTAAAGCACTAATAGGGGATGACGATGCTATACTCTCTGATAACCTACTCAGACGCAGCAAGAAAGAAGTTAAAACCATTACCGGGCTGGTAACTGGACACTTTCCCCTGAAAAGGCATCTACACTGTAAAAAAATACAGTAATTTTGCCTTGGTAAATCAGGAATATTACATGTAATAACGTTGTGAATTTACCACAATAAATCATGTAAATTTTGTTTTCACGTTTTTTCTAGGATATTTATCTTGGAAAAAGAAATTTCGGTAAAATTCATAGCTTTTTCATGTAAGTTTAAGATGTAACAAAAATTCAAAAGGAAAATACAGGAAAAACATGTACAATTTCGTATTTACTCTCAAAATTTACTTAAAAGTGTAAAATTGACATTTTTTTGGGGTATTTAGCGCACTTTAAAGGAATTTTACTAGCGAACTATTAATTTTGCTGTAAAAATATGAGGATATTTATTTGTTTTTACTGGAATTTTCGAGTAAAACTATAGATATCATGGAAAATACGAAATTCATACGCCGCAATGTGATTGGTTATTGGATTATTTATCTGTGAGCGTAGGTAATTCTATTCGTTTGTCGAACTGCACGACACCGGACACAAAATGGATTTCAAGAATGTAAAAGTAATAACTACCGCCAAGAACTACGGGAAAAGACTCATCAGGGAAGCCATAGAAATAAAGAAGAATAAAACCGTTAACAGAGAAGAAGGGTACCACCTTAGCAACACGTGGAAGAGCCTACTACGAACCGTCACGGTCAATGGAGCGGAAACTACACGGTTGGATGCACCAGGGGCGAATATAAGAAGAATGTCAGATCATGGAGAATCAGTTCAGTTATCCTGAAGAAGCTGTCAGTATGAACAGCGAAACGTCGAGCGAAAGTTTTGACACACGGCGAAATCCGCAAGAAGTTGTTATTTATAGAATATGAATACACGCAAAATGACAAAAGTTATAACTATAACATTCAAGGATCCGCATTTATAATCTTTGAGACATGAAGATAAATGTCCTATCATGGTTAATTATTCCGGCTTGTACTTCTGTATCTCTCCGACTGTAGTGTCATGGGGAAATATTTCAAAAATCCGCTTAATTAGGTCGTAAATTTGTTACGGCGGCGCGTCAGAATAGGATCCCACGATTGAAAAGGCAGATAACGCGACTCTAAGGACTAGCATCTCCCACTAATAGGTGAAAATCAATCACGGCCGCATGTGAGTGCGGTAAGGTGTTCTTATTAAAATCAATTTTACTTCATACGCGGTATATACAGACTGGCGCACTAGTGTGTGGAAGCTATACAGGGTGTTCAATGTAAGTGGTTCATTAATACTGTTATTTACTTACATTTGAGATTTTGGCACCAGTATCTGTTCGATTGGAACTACAAATGTGAAACACTTTAACCAAAATATTACTTCCGGGTGACCGGAAATGAACGTCAACATCCTCATGCAAGCACACGTACAATAAGTAATGATCTGGGTATCAGCCAAACTTCAGTATCGAGAACTTTGCGAAAACATAAATTTCATCCATTTCATATTCAATTCGTTCAAGAACTTGATGCCGGTGATTTTCAAAAACATTTAGAATTTGCGGAATGGGACTTTTTTCAATTATCTGTTATTTACTGACGAGGCAACCTTTCACAAAAATGGCTATGTAAACCGACATAATTTTCATTGTTATGACACAGCAAATCGCCATTTCATAAGACCATTAGATCACTAACATCGATGGTCTATAAATGTTTGGGAAGAAATAGTGGGATCTCATTAGATTGGACCATATTTTTTTGAAGGGCATGTTGACCTATTTTATTAGAAGATGTTCCATTCAATATTTATTTAATTTGTCAATCAATACATCCATATTTCCAGTTATTTTTAAGAGCTCAACCGTGGTATCTGTTCAAAACGAAAGACTGCATTGTCTGTTGAACTATATAGACCCATATCTGTGTTAAATGAATTTTCAAAAATATTGGAAAGAATTGTTTTTGACAGAATGACTATATATTTAGATAACCATGCTGCATTGAGTGCGACCCAGCATGGTTTCGTGGTGGATTTTCAACTGCTACTGCCACATGCAGTTTTGTTGACGCAATCTATAAGGCTATTGACAATGGGATGTATACTACTGGATTATTCTTTGACCTTACGTCGGCGTTTTGACACTATAAGATGTTTCTTCTAGAAAAGCTTCATTTCTTGGGATTAGAGGGAAATTGCTTCAATGTTTCAATCTCTATTCAACGGAGAGAAAAATGATTATTAAACTAAATAATGTGACATCCAGTGAGTATCCAATCCAGCATGGAGTGCCGCAGGGTTCGGTGCTCGGGCCATTATTGTTTATAATCTTTACAAATGACTTACCTGAATATGTTAACCCTGATGGACTGGTGGTCTTTGCTGATGACACTTCGATGCTTGTGGTCTCTCATGATAAAGATACTCTTTTATTCAAATCGGGACAAGTTTTGACCGCATTTAGTGAATGGTGCTATGCGAACAGCTTGTTGTTCAATACTAGTAAGTCGGCATGTGTTAAATTGTATAAACGCAAGGCTGCGAATATTAGCACACTCGCTTTTCCGAATGTTGATGTGTTGAATATTGTGGACAATATAAAACTGTTAGGCACCCACTTAGACGAACATTTGACTTGGAATACTCAAATTGATTATGTTTGCGCAAAACTAAATAGTGTTTACTACGCAATTTTAAAGTTGAAGTCTCTAACCTCCATGTAGACTCCATTATGTCAGTATATTAGGCTTTAGTGTACTCCATCCTCTCTTATAATACTGTTCTGTGGGGTAATTCTTCAAATGTTGGACGTGTTTTTTTAGTTTACCAAGAGCCATCAACAACAAAAGTAAACATGATAGATCAGCTTCGTGACGCATTTCGCACAATAAATGGCAAATGAATGTTAATGAATCATTTTTAACGCGATTGCAAGGTTGTCTTGAACAAGAAGGGGCTATATCGAACATTGAATGTAATTTTGTTTCTGTTATATGTTATTTGATTTTATTAAATTACTATATTGCTTTTAACAGAAAAAGTCTAGAAAAGTTGTTAGCTATTTTGGGACACATTTTTATCTACACTAATATTATTTTAGTTATTATAATCGTTCCACAATCTAATTTTTATGAATAAATATCTCATTCGTGTAATTATTTCTAAAAATGTTGAATTAACTCAGGAAGTATAAGTTTTAGATATACCCTACTCCTAACAAAAATGAAAGATCATAAAAAAGTGCATTAGATGAAATGAAAAAAATATAAGCTGTTCAACTTAAAATAACAAAGTAAAAGCCGTTTAAATATTACAGAAATTCATTGCTTCTGGAGACCAGCCTGTATAATTTTATGAAATAAAATTCAATTCATAAAAAAATGATCTAAGCTTTCCTAAGTTACACAGTAAATTTTATAGAGTTCAATTGTTGATGATAATACCGGAAAAAAAAAGTTAAATGAACACGCGCATTTTGAAAATTTTACGTAAAAAGTTAAATAACTTGACAACCTTACATTTGAAATTTGAAACGAACATATTTATTTGTAACATTCATTACAACAAATAAACATGCCTAAAAAAATAAGTATGGTTTCATTCGAAAATATTAAGTTGAGTACGGTCCTGGAAAACTGATACACCACGTGAACGTGAAAATATATTTAAAACGTGCACTTTTTTCCATGTCATGTAGGATGCCCACATTGAAAAATCTTTTATGAGAGATGTTAAAGTCAATATCGACCGATATCGGACTCACCCTGTATTGAACGAAAATACTATTTATCTGTTAACAATATCTTTTCAATTACATTTGTAGAACTAAATGCTCTATTTAATTACATATAAGCCTATAAAAAGTGTAATAATAAGTACGTGACATAGAGGTCGACACTAGCAAGTTAGTCAAGTAGATGTTACTGTAATGTATGTTGTTATCATGTGCACTTGTAGAAAATAAATAAATACTATAATAAGTAAATAATTGTGTCATATCTTCATATACATATATAGTTGCCACAAAGGCCTATATACAGACATTATTACAAAAAGTATTTATTGTGTAACGACTTGGCAAATATTTCTAATTAACATGCAATATTTCCACTAAAATATGAATTTCTTTCCGATCAATAGATAAGTAGAGTTATTTTTGTGTATGTGCTTCCAAATATATATTTACCTTGTGTTCATTGCAGAATTTGGATTTAAGTTTAGATTTAGACAACTTGATCCATTTCTTTAGTTGCACTTATTCCAGGTTCAATGGAAGAACAATTTAACTATTTTAGTTGTAATTGAATTGAATCTTGTGATCCTCTTGTCTTGATGTTAGGTGCATACATATGTTTCATTTATACGCTGCTTTATATTGTTAGGAGAGTGAAAATATATATATATATGTATAAATTTGGGACTTGTGGGGGCATTGTGTGTGTGTTTCTGAATTTAGGTTTATATAATATGATTGCATTTCTTTTGAAATAGAGAACCAATAATTTTAAAATCAGGAAAAAAACATTTTTATTTTTATTACAAGGTAACTATTTTATAATATACATGTTATAGAAGTCACAATGCTTAACAATTCATTGTTTTCTGGTGATATTGCAGACATTATATTTTTTGCAAGGATATATGATTATTATAAGACTACTAGTAATGTCAGTACGTTGTTTTTGTATTATTTTTGTACTCAAGAGGGTACATAAATATAAATATAAATAAATAAATCGACTCTTCGTTATTTATAACAGGATGTTTGAGCAAGCTTCGAATGACAACAAAACAAATTTTGGATATATTTTTAATATTACTTAAGAGAATTGTCAAAACTTGATTGATTGACATTGAGAAAACGATATACCTACAAGCCTCTCTGTATAAGCCGAACAATTTTTCACTAAACTAATCCAATCGATACGTACTTCTATTCATCCACGAAAAACTAATGGCAACAATAAGTGAATTTATAAAAAACGCATGTGAATAATAAATAATGCCGTTCTTTTTTTAAACGATTAAACTCAAACATCGGCCATGTTTCCTTGTTTGCCGTTAGAACGCCTGTCTGACGGACATATCCGCGATTCGCACACACCAAAGTCTCAGTTAACAGTGTCTCTCTATCCTAATGATGGGAACACGATGAGCCAGTCAACCGATCGCGTTTTGCGCTTGCGAAGCCGTTTTGAGTTGCGCTCCTGCGAGTAAGCGCGTCAGAAGACGCGTTGGTCAACTCGCTAACAGGATCGCATGATTTTCAGTTGGTTCCTGGGATCGGGCGCTTCGTCTACATTCTATACACTGTCGTCTGACTTCTGACAGCCGACGAAATCGGTAAAAGGCGGTAACATGCCACAAGTTTACCGCGCAATTTGGCATTGCAAGTATTGTTTGTGTTGTTGCAGCCAGCGTTTGATTCTAAAAAGATATTACTGTTGGTTTTGCTACAGGCAACAATGAAAATATGATATCAATATTTTTTTATTTAAGATGGAATGCCGACAGGACTTCGTGTTAGGCGTTAAAATTTATTGGATGCGTTTTCGGTTTGTATAATAAAATCGAATTTTTCAAGATTTCAATATTTCCTCATTTAAATCATGACTTCATCAGGAAGCATCCCAGCACAACATTTTAATAGAATATTAGACAATGTACGTATATAATAAAATGTAGTAAATATATAATTATGTAGTACTTACAGTTTAAGGAAAATAATAAAAAATTAATTATCTTTTAGCAAATATTTGTCTATATGGGAGCTAACTACATATTTTGTATGTAAAATATTATAAAGTTTATTGATTTTTTTTCAATTATTATTAATGGACTGACAAAAAACTGTCATAAATCAACGCAAAATTGCATTAACAAAATAACGTGTTATTGAACAAAATAACCCCCAGTGACCAAATATATTTATTTCATATTTTATAAATATTTAAAAAATATTAAATCTTTCTTGAATATTAGTTATATTAATATAATATGCATAAAATATATTATAGAAACTATATTAGGAAAACACTTAAAAAATATGTATGTTATGTAGCATTAATAATATTTTATTGCAAATGTTTTCTCAATATATTTTTCATAACTCTGCAAGAATATTTTGCTTTGTATTTCTGTAAATATTTATTTCATATAAAAAAAAAGATTGAATTTTTGCTTTTGTACATTTGGTGCGTAGGATGAATAATATAAGATGGGTAAAATATGCATACATATTAAATAGATATGTACCTATTTAAAATGATAGTTTAAAGATTAAATTAGATAATATATATCTAATATGATTTAATTAGTATCTAAGTTGAGCGCTGAACTTTTTCTATTAATATATCTGCGTTTTGTATTATATTATTTGTAATATTGTAAGTTGCGAACGTCAACACAACACCTCTATTCATTACGGTGTCGGTGTTTATATGATTTAGTATTGTTTATGCGTCTATGGATTAGGTACATAGAATGCATAGGCGCACGTGCGTATCATCAACGTTTCTCATTCGTTGTCCGTTACATGTTATAGTTTATAATAGTATACGATTAGGCAGATTAGGGTTAACTGTGTAATTAATTGTTGCGGTTGTTTTAGTTTTTGTGGTGACTACGAGGTAAGCAAAACTTTGAACATGTCATGGCATTTATAAGATAATTGGAATGCTCAATATCGCTATGTACAGAAATCGTTTAATAATATAATTGTAGGAATTTTATGCATCATATATGTACTGCATCCACTAGATAAATTGCTAGTTGATTTGCTTAAGAGATTCATCTCGGTAGATAAGCGTACACACCTCAAAAGAGGTTAGAATACGTGTGTTGTTTTTGTTTGTACGTAGAATGTTTTCAAATATTATGAAATAAATTAAAAATAAGTATCGTAAGTATTAGAATGTAGCTACCACTCCAATTATTGTAAATGCTCCAAATATATTAGTAGTGTGTGATAATGTTGTACGTATGTTTTATTCATGTATGATCTAATTGGCATTGTTTTAGAGGCCACAAGAAAACGCCATGAGAGCGTCACTACCGAAGATATGAAAAAAGCCATAGGGTTGTACCTGGCACCAGCTAAGGCTAGATTAGTATTTTTCATTTTTATTGGCTTATTCAAATAAAATGATAATAAATACGTTTGTTTTTTATTTAGAACATTCAATTAAAAAATAGTGATTAATTTGATAAACCTTCAGTATGCCTTAAAAGATGCCAGAATTATTGATTATTAACTTGTACGGTGAGTGTGAAAAAACAAGTTCTTGCCTTTTAGACAACTCTATGTATGTTTCAACTTTTCGTTATCGACGTTATACATTCTAAATAACCAAGAACAATTTTAGTTCATTTTGACAAATTAAATAGATTGCATAAAAAATCTCAATTTTCATATAAATAATATTTTACACATATTTTAGAAAAAATATTGCGCTTACATTAATTTGAAAATATGGAATAAATATTTTAATTGAATATTTTATCTATATTTAGAAAAAAATATGAAAAATATATTCAAAAACCTCTCACGAAAAATATTTATAAAATATATTTTTAAAAATATCTATGTAATATTTCTGGCTGTTAGGGTATAGATTTAAAAATTTCTCGGAAATGCGTCATGCAATTGTTTTTGCGTATATTGCATATTAATCAGCGTTAAAAACCCTAATACTTTACTAATTTAATCTACTTTCTAAAATCAATAATAACAGAGATAGCAATGGTGCGCACTTTTTTGGATCAGTCTGTATACTGCTACGAATATGCATTTATGTTTCACAACATTCGCACTTGCCTACTGTATCAGGAAACTGCTACAAAATAGCAGTTAGTTTCGTAGCAACCCTTTACTAATTTGTATATCTTTTCAGAAATGTTTTTAATTTAGGGTTTAGCAGTTTGTATAAAGGAATGTCGATGCAACAAATGCTTGCAAGAAGTTTTCATAAAACTTGTCGAGCGAAATATTTTGCTGTTTTTTTGTTGCGTAACGTGTCACTTTTGTTCACATTTTAGAGTTTTTGAACAAATATTGCACATTATTTGCGTATCAATAACAATAACATCATTTCCACATACATAGTCCCGTAGATATGTTGAGTGTTATGGGTTAGGATAAAAACAAGAACCTTGGATTTCAAAACAGTATATGTAGTCGTATTGTACATAATTCACTGATGATTCGTAATGTGGTAAGTGCTTGTGCACGTTTTATACGTATATTTTTATTATAATTTAAATTAAATGAAAAATTGCATGTGTACACCGCTGGCATGTGTATCAAATTTGCCACGACGAATCATAACACAATCGATATAAGAATAAGCACTTTTTCCTCCTTGTATTTAAAATCAATGATTCAAATTGTAACACCACCTCAAAGACAAACACATAAAAAGAAAGTCACCTGCTTCGTCGATTTCCTCTGCGCACAATCTATCAATAATAAATCACGGTCTACGGCGTCTTAAACGTTAAATACCTTGAAAACCTTGAGTAATTTATTAACATGATCGATGGGCGAGTTCCATCGGTAAGTCACGATCTACTTGCTCCACGTCTTCCGCCCACAAACGTTGCTAGTTGCTTCGATTATAAATGGCGGTGGCACCGTCATGATATTGGCTCATTATCTGTGAGACACATGTTATAATATCTAACGCTATTAAAAGTATCCCCACGATATAGTAGTAGTGTCCATGTATAGAAGGTTGAACCACTTTCCGAAAGACTGAAAGGTCGGTAGAGCTTTTAAGGTATCCATTCAGCTATGAGCAAGTCACGGATTAGGAGTACTTATACGATGTAATCTAGCTCCGGTAAGTATAGACGCAGATTTCGTTGGTGACAGACTAGCTGTGTGTGTGCATGATATGGAATGTCAGATAATAATGTGTCTGGGAGGTGTGTTCGTCAATCACGTTGAAATTTAGACGTCACATTTTAATTGCTTGTAACAATGAAGTATTTTGAAGTAAAAGAGATTGGTACTGTGAGCAATACAACGTTCCGTTTTGGCCGATGCTCACCACTGGATTAACTTCTGCAGTAACGCGTAGTTAATTCGTGGTTTCTCCAAAATAGCGCTTAGGTAGCGTGCAGAGAGGCGTGCACGATATTCAGGAGCGGTTCCGACCACTTTCGCTTTGCCAAATCGGTTTAATCGCTGTGGTAGTGCGGTATAGATGTAATTTTGAGTACTCTTACGTTCAACCGTAAGTATATCATGCCGATCGGGTTTTGTACTGTCTTGAGGATTGAAAAGGAATAAGCAGAAGGTTCTTTTTTTGGTGAAATTCACACATGCATTTTCTCCCGTATTTCGATCGCACAGAGTGATAATATGCGGCTAAAAACCCCAACGGGGTATCGCCGCTCTTAGAGCTTTCTAGATCTAAAATACGGGTAGATCAATCCCCATCCTCTCCTATATCCTCTCACACACATTCCTCCACCTGTCCCTGTCCTGTGCCTTCTCCTGCCATCGATGATACCGGCTTGTTTAAGGTCTTCTTTAACTTCTTGTAGCCATGTAGATCTAGGCCTGCCTCTTCCTCTTCTGCCTCCTGGTTGCCATTCCAAGATACTGCGGATTACTGCACCATTCCCGGCCCTCCACACGTGTCCCAGCCATTTTATTCTCTATCTCTTAATTTTTTTAACTACGTCACCTTCCATTAGCTCGTTTGTTAATTCATAATTGGTTCTTCTTCTATATTCACCGTTGTTCCATTTTTATTGGCCTAATATTGTTCTTAGTATTTTTCTTTCTTGTATCCTAAGCTCCTCTTCTTGTTTCTTGGTCATCGTTATTATCTCTGCAGCGTATAGTACTATCGGTTGTATTATAGTCTTATAAATTCTCATTTTTTGTTCTCTTTCCCAATATTTACTTTTTAAGAGTTTTCTATTTGCTTGATAGGCCTTGTTCATATTGGTTATTCTTTCTCTTATTTCTGCGTCCCCTTCCCGTCATTTGTTATTGTCACTCCTAAATACTTAAATCTGTTCACCTTTTCAAATGTGTAGTTTCCTATTTTAACTGAATTGTGTTTACTTTCTCGTTTCGTGTCTAGTCTCATTAATTTCGTTTCTCTTGTTTATCTTCAGTCCCATTTTGTTCCCTTCTCTCACCATTTCATCCAGTATTGTTTTGGTCAACTGTCGATTTTTTTTATACAATTACGATATCATCAGCATACGCTATTATTTGTGCTCCCTTTGTTCTTATGCTACCCTTATCTATTTTTCTTAATACATATTCCAAAGCTAAGTTAAATAATGTTGTCGATAATGAATCCCCTTGTTTTACCCCTTTATTTATTTCAAAATCCTTTGTCTGTCCTTTCTGCGTGTTTACACTTACTCTTGTATTTGACATCGTCATTTGTATTAATCTCATTAATTTATGTTTGATTCCCATTTTCTCTAAAGCTTCCATAAGTTTGTTTCTTTTGAGGGAGTCAAAAGCTTTTTGAAAGTCGACAAATAACATTTCTACTCCTATTTTGTATTCGTGTGTTTTTCTACTATTGTGTTGAGCGTATGTATTGCGTCTGTTGTTGATCGTCCTTTTGTAAAACCACATTGATATTGTCCTATTAGTTCCTTTGTTTTGATTGCTAGTCGTCTCTATATTAGTATTGACAATATTTTATAAGCTGCACTTAGTAATGTCAGTCCTATATATGGGTATTTTGTTGGTCACCCTTCTTATGTATTGTAATAATTTGTCCAATGTTCCAATCCCGCGGCATCTTCTCTTCCAGCCATATTTTTATAATCAATTGATATATTCTATCTTGTAATGCTTCTCCTTCGTACTTGATAAATTCTATATTAATGTTGTCTTTATAGTGTTGTCCAGGGGCTTTACCATTTCGGATTTTATTGATAATTTTATATATTTCTTCTCTTGTCGGTGTCTCGTCCTTACTACATTCCATTGCGCAGTTTATTTTATCATCTTTTTCAATTTCTAGATTATCGTCGTGGTCGTATAATAATTCTCTAAAGTGTTGTTTCCATACCTCTTTAAACTGTTCATCATTTTCTACTATTTTACCGTGTCTGTCCTTAATGCCTATTGGTTTCCCTTTATACGTCTTGTTTTGTTCGCTGATCTTTTTGTAGAATGATTTTGTATTTTGATTCCATCTTTCTTCTTCTATCTTCTTTATTTCTTTGTCCAACAATTCTCTCTTGACTTTTCTTATGTACTTTTTAGCTTCTTTTTTATTTTTTCGTATGTTTCTTTATCTTCTCTTTTACTACTATTTATCCATTTTAGTCTAGCTTCGTTTTTCTTTTTTATTATTTCTCGACACTCATCATTGAACCAGCATTTATTTTTCTTTTTTACTGGTCCTATTATTTCCCTTGCTACTAGTTGAGATGATTAAACTTTTTGATTAAATATTTAGGGTTGTTGCAACATTGGACTTAATCTTAGATTACACTATACACACGTTTTTTGTCCTTGAGTAGTAAGCGTTATTTCCAGCTTATTTATGCTTCAAAACAATAGAAAAATACTTTTATTCCCCTCTAATTTTGCTTTTGTGGCTAGGACAACGAAAATTTGAAATATACCCACATATGTATATTGTATGTCCACTTAAGTATGAGACAAATGGGAAAAATTTTTATTGTTGAATTTATAAGTTGGTGCTTCTTTAAAAACATATTTTATATTCAAACTTAGATAAAATGCGTGGTTTTATTATAAATTAAGAAAAAAAATTAATTGTCTTGAGAATAAAACACGCTTATCTTTAAAGATACCAAAAAGCTCCATTAGCGAAAAGTACCCCCTAAATGTGCTAAAATACACATTTTCAAAGTAGAAATGAAAGAAATGGAATTCTACAAAATTACACAATATGAGCCAAACATTGAAAAAATAAAAATGTGTTTCTTCGATTTTTACTTGAAAGTTGGTATTTTGGCATATTTAGGAATTTGAAGTACTTTTTTTCTAATGGAACTTCTTCATACCTTTAAAAATAAGGGTGATTTATTCTCAAGACAATTTCCTTTTTTTTCTTGATTATAGCAAATTTACGAATGTTAACCCCAAGTATGTTTCTAAAGAAGCACTGCCTTTTATTTTATATAAAATTTTTTTATAGATTCAATAATTTCTTTTTTGCCCCCATTAGTTTCACATTTAAGTGGACACAGTGTATATCTCCAATATTTTCTCCTTACGGGTAAGCTTTTTAGGGAAGTCAACGCAGTCGAGAATCTTATTAATTTGAGGTCCTATGAAGACACCGGCATGGACCTTCGCCTCAGATAGCTTAGGAAATAATTTTTCAAGGTGTTTTATGGCTGCTAACTGCGTACCTAGAGCTTTCGCAAATTGTTTTATAAGCACCAACTTTATGTGCAGTGGTGGCATCAGCACCTTTAGAGGGTCTACCAGTGGCTTCCATTTGATATTGTTTTCCCCTATAGAAAACTCTGTCCTCTGTGGCCAGTTGCGCTTGTTGTAGTATACATTGGTGTCCCTGGTGTCCTAAACACAACGATAACATGGGAATTTGGTGAAACCACCTTCCAGATCCATGAGGAATGACACCATTTTGAAGTCGCCGATGACCTCCCACCCATACTTGTCATACTTCGAAACTTTCAGCAACGTCTTGATGTTAAAGTAATCCTCTTTGAGGTGCGCTGAATGACCCAGGAGAAGAGATGGAAAGTTATTACCATTATGCAGCAGTACTGCTCTGAGGCTTCTTAAAGAACTGTCAATGCAGAGACGCCACTTATTTGGATTATAGGCGATTCTAATTGCTTCAAATAGCCCAGTCACATTGTGGCAAACGCAGAGCCCATCTAGATAGGTGAGAAAGCTAGAAAAAGTTTGGTGACGCTCTCTCTGATCTACGACTCGCACAGTTTCATCCAGCAAGTTCCACTGCTTCAGCCTAGAGGTCAAAATCTCAGCATTGGACTTGGAGAGTCCAAGATCTCTAAGTCAGTCGTTGATGTTTTTTTGGTTGGGATAGTATGGGCCTCTCTCATCATCTCCATATATGAAATCGTCATCTGATTCTACAATATTTTCTTCACACTCCGACTCGCTGTTGCTGATTGAAGACGCCTGATCTATCTTAGAGCAGTAGGTAAAGGAAGCTGAGGGCTCTGTAAACTGGGCCATGATGAAGGAAGCTCCGGATACATGACAGCAGGTGCAATTTTGCCAGTACGGCGTTTGGAAGAGTCCACAATGCAAAAGTAGCAGTTGCTTGATTGGTCAGTGGGTTCCCACCAAATGCTTGGAACTGCAAATCTCATGGATCTGTTTTCTCCCCTATATCATCCTCTTGTCTTAATAAACTGACCACAAACATAGCAAAACGCGTCTGCTTCATGTTTGCAACCTCTTGAAGCCATCATCTAATTAGAAAATAGGTATAGTGAAATGAGAAGTACATATACACACCGTTTTGAGCGCTGAAATCGTTGGACGAGTCTATTATATCAGCTTGAGAGTGTACACGTTTTAAATGGAGGGAACATTGGACTTGGATCTGTCAAAATTTAAATATGTGCTGAACAATATACAATAAATTATCAAAGCAGGTTGAGTGGTGAGATATCATCGTTGTTGATATTTTCGTTTTGTTTTCAAAAAAAAAACAAATCTAAAACCGAAAATGCAGATACTTGTCACTTTGAGGGACATATTTACTGTCATTCCTAACGTAAATGAATTCACTTCCGTCACTGATGTTTTTAGTTTCCGTATTCTACGTCGAATGACATAATATGTAGTTCTCATTTTGGTGTTTGCTTTGTAAATTTTAAAATTATCATTGTCTTGTCACAAAAGCAAAGTTTGTGGGTAATAATCGACCTGTTTTTATACTTTCTGACATAGATAAAATAGAAATGACTGTTACACCCAAGTCCAAAAAAAATTAATTAGAACTTGTTTGGCAAGTAAAGTTTGTTTCGTCGCATGAATATTTTGCACTTATTACGCACTTTTGCACAACAAAAGTTCTTTAAAGTGTGGCGAATCGCGGACGCTGACCGAAAACATAAACCAAAATTAACGCGCGGTGATATGAGATTCCTAAGAAAAGTAGAAAATAAAACGAGAAGAGATAGAACCAGGAATGAGAAACTAAGGGAAGACTGGGAATGACACCAATACGAACGAAAATAGAATGAGGGACAGCTAAATGGTATGGACATATTGTCGAATGTCAGAAGAGAAGAATAACTAAGAAAAGTTTATGAAACTAAATATTTGGGAAAAATACAAGAGGAAGACCAAGAAGAACATGGAACGATGGATTAAAAAAAAAAAGAAAGTTCTTAAAGTGCATAATAGTGCAAATAGTTCATGCGACGCGAACAGAAACTTTGTGTTATTGGAATACAAATATGTTGTGTGAATTAACTAAAATGTTCTTGAGAAAATATATTTTGCTCCCGCAATTAAATCGGTTTTTCTGTATATTTGCCATCAAAACTGTCTGAGTGTTTTTTTTTTCTTGTTAAACGATTACAGTAACATATAAGCATCCCTCTTATATGTGTGTTAAAGTTACGATTTAATTTATCTACCACATCAACCTCGCGATTCCGAGACATTTACTAGGAGAGACAAAACACGACGTTAACCAAACAACACGCAAACGTACAAAATACATACATTTTCGTGTCGCGCAAGATCCGTATATAAAATCGTCAAACTCCCACACGCGGAGCGCGCAAACAGACGCTCGCTCTCGTCTCTCTTCTAGAACGACTCGCCGCGGAGTGTGTGTTTGTCGTTTTGATAGTAAACTAACCCTGAAACCGCTCCGTGTGACATATGTTTCGCCGGCGGTCGTACCTACGCGCACAAGTTTATCTGCCCGTTGACCTCACGCCGGCCGGCCGCCTAGCAAAGTGGCGGTTGTAAAATTTGATTTATCGCCAGCGGTATTTGTCCCGGCCCTAGCGGCGAAAGATCTTCGCGTAAGCCTCTAACGACCTGTCGGAGTTATTGTCACTCATGTCCAACGGGCACCATAATAATCACTGTTACCGGTAGAAGAATACATAGCTGTTGGTGTACTTACATGGAATGTGATGATGTAAGGAGTAATAGTCATAATTGCTGCGCTTGTTTTTCTTTTTAAGAGAATGTTTTACTTGTAATTTTGATGGTAATGTGAAATTCTATTTACCATTCGCTGAAGTAGAAAAGTGGTGAAGTTATTTAATGAGCATATAAATTCAATTTTTCTTCCCCAATATTACTTTTTTTTCTCAAATTTTGATAATCGTGGTTATACACGATTATCAAAACATAACGGCAAGCATATCCTTAAAAATATTTTTTACCAATTATCGTGTTAATGGAGAAGATATTAGATCCCTTGAATCGTGGTGAACATCCAGCAGCGGTGTTTTGCGATCTTACCAGAGCTTTTGATTGCGTTAATCACTCACTATCAATTATTTAACTCGAGTATTATGGTATCCAGAGGGTTGATGTCGAATGGTTTGCATTTTTTGGTAAGAGTTCCGTAAGAGAACCACTGATTTGTCGATTTATATCTATTTTAATGGAAACAGCATGTGTTCCTAAGTGTAAAATAGCTATTCATTTTTTGAGCAAATGAAAAGAATGTACTAAAAACAGTGTTCGAAAAGTGCTATTTCGAGGTTATGTGCGAAGCGTTTTTGACGGATTTAACATGTGGTAGCAATGATGTGGAAGGAAAAGTTACTGAGTTCTGCAGAGTTCAATCCTTGGCCCTATACTTTTCTTATTATTTATAAATGAAATAACAAGTTTCATTAATTCTTTGATAATTTATACTGATAGTCAGCCGTCATTACTGATAGTCACCCGAATATTGGCAAGGTTCACTCCTTGTTGGACTTCCTAGCACGATTGTTTTCAAACACCTGAGTGTTACCAAGCCAATTTCATGATTTTTCGCACGGTTCTGTCTCGGGTGGATGTTAAGTTAAATATTGATGTTGATAGCGTCCAGGTGGCTCAAAAGCCATCTGCGTGATTTCTGGGCGTGCATAACGACCAGAAGTTAACTTGGGTAGAACAATGTAATTAGATTATATCTGAACTGAATCAAGTGTGCTTTCAAATCAGAAACTTAAAATTCATTGTAAGTATGAATTATGCTATATCTTTCTATTTCGCCCAAATTCATTCTAAACTTTTGTATTGCTTCATATTCTGGGGTTCCTCGATATTTTCTGCGACTCAGACTTTCATACGTACCGGACACACCGTAACCACGGAATAAAAAGTAAACAAAATTATACAGGGTGTCCCAGAATGTAGGGTTGATTTGGGATAATCTCTTTGTATTAAAAGTATTTTTTTTCAAATGGTACGCCTTGTATATTTTTACACCATGTGATGTAGAATTGAATCTTCTATCGAAAAGCTACAACGCTTCTTTTAGAATTAGCGCTTTTCAGAAAATGTGTAGTGTTTAATTAATATTTAATTAATACTAAGCGCTGAAAAACAATTTTAACTTTAAGAGCATATAAGAAAGACACAATCTAGTGTGAAAAATAAATTTTATTGAATACAAGATAATCAAAAACGAAATGCTGGATGTATTTAAAATTCCTAGTAGAATCTAAAAATGCACTAAAAAATATAGGTTTCTATTTAAAATATTGCTTCACCCAATTTGTTTCCGAAGTTATTGATAACAGGGGACAGGTCGACGTACACTGTTGAAAATATTACGGTGTTGGCGTTAATTTTGCGCTAGTCAAATATTTTAGTGTTGATTTTTACAAACTTTGCCAGACGAGTTGACTACGCGTATTTAATAGAACAGAAAATTACTAGAATTTCGTGTGAATTCTTTGTTCAGATATGAGGATTGACTATTTTCTAGACATTCAAAAGCGCTCAACCAATCAGAATTTTTCCTCGGATAGAAATATAGAAACCCCACCTATTCTAATACAGTATTGCATTATACGCACCACCTGCATTGCACGTATATCTGTTTTCGTGTTTGATTCTCCGTATTAACATATCCAAACAAACCACCAAATGTGACTGACTTGCAAAGTGTAACCTTGTGTTATTAAACGTTAATTCCAGTGGACATAAAAAATTCAACATCTTAAAGATGTATTGGGAACATCTATTTACGCAATTAGTTTAGATTTGAATCAAATAGCATAAACATTCACTTAATTTTATAATGGTTCTCAAAAAATCATTTTAAAATTGGTACGTTTAGTTGAAACTAAGACTTGTGAATGAGTGGTTTTGCATATATTGAGAAAACGTCTTAAGGAGAGAATATTATAGCACTAAGAAATAGGAGTTGCATATTAAGAAGACGTTGTGTTTAGAAAATGGTGTTAAAACACCCAATAGATCGCATTCATTTAGTTAAACAGCTAGTAAATTTGTCTAGTCTAGATCAAATAAAATGTAACTAGAAGTATTTTATAATTCCACGTGTCAGTTGGACAAATAACCCCCTTAGCAATAGACAATACTTGACTATCTTTGCTCGTCAAATTTAAACTTCTATAGTTCTCGACAAAATAACACGAAAAGAGTGTGGACCTCTCCTGACTATTAAATTAGTCAAAAAAGTGTTAAAATTTCTTATCAAAAATCATGTTCTTTTAGCTAAAATGCGTTCTTTCGGCTTTTCTAACTCCCTGTTAAATTTCTTTAAATCTTATTCGCTAAATAGAAAACAATGTGTTAAGTACCGTAATTTCATATCTAAGTTCATTATCCCTACATCAGGCGTCCCGCAAGGCTCTAATTTAGGACCACTTCTATTCTTAATTTTTATTAATGACCTTGTTAATGATATATCCTGTCAAAAGCTGATGTTTGCTGACGATTTAAAGTTGTTTGCCTCTATTGATTCCGTTGAGGACTGTAGAGTACTTCAATTTAATATCAACGCTGTTGTTTCCTGGTGTAGTAAATGCAGGCTTTCACTTAATGTTTCTAAGAGTAATTCTATGATTTTTACTAAAAAGATCAACCCCGTTACTTTTTCTTATACTATCTCCGGTACTACTTTAATCTCTGTAAGTTTAACGAAATCTGGGAGTGTTATTTGATCCCAAATTCCTTTCTCATACATAGCAGATGTTGTCGCACGTACCTTTAAAATTTATGGTTTATTTAACCGCAATTTTAGAGATTTTCGTGATACCAGGACGTTGAGTACGTTGTTCTTTTCTTTGATACTCTCTAATTTAGAATATGCAATTTTAATATGGTTTCCTATTAACTCAATTCATATAAATAATATTGAATCGGTTAAAAGAAAGTTTTTTCAAGTTTCTTTACTTCTTGCTGATGGATCTTATCCGCTAAGGGGTTTTGATTATGGGGTACTTTTAGCCAAATTCAACTTTGAATCATTGCAAGTTAGAAGAATGGTTAGTTTGATTAAATTTTTATTCAACCTGGCGCATAATAGAATCGACTGCCCGTGGCTTTTACATAAATTCAACTTTTTCATAACTAGGCTGAATTGCCGTCATCACCCTACATTTTATTGTGATCAACATAGATCCAATGTGCTGCTCCGATCTCCCGTCTCATTAATGTGTGATCACTTTAATAGACTTTCAGATGTATGCGACATCAACAATGATGGCTTGAAATTTATTGTAAAGTGTGCTTACGCCTCTTTAAATCAGTTATAGCCGATTTTCTTTTTTTTTTCATTGTCTTCCTGGCTATTTCATGATATTATTTTGCTCTTAGAATTATAATAATAATAATAATAATAATGTACTTTATTTGTCCAACAGTGTACAAAACCATTTATAGGACATAAATTATAACAATGTATAGAGCGCAGTGCTATGCAAAAATACAACAAACATAAACAACAGCAATAAACAAAAAGTAAACCTAATTCTATTTTAAAAATATACAAAGAACACCATTGAAGTAATTAACAATTGTACGAAGGAATGGATAACAATTTTAATTATGTAAGCAAATTGTCATAGTTTTCTTTTATGCTTAAATCTTAGTTTGTAATAATGAATGATACACTTTTCTACTTTGTTAATGCTCCTTGGCATGTACTTTTCTTTTTCTTCTATGTATTTTCCTGTAATTGGGTGTCTTTTAACCTGTTGGAAATATATTATTATTATTATTAAAAATATCAAAGTTGGCCATGATTTTCCATGTAATCGAAAGTGCGACATGAAATGAAATTATTTTTCCTAAAGAGATCATAGCCAACTACGCTTAATCCCAAAGTTTCGAATTCGAGATATCATTGCAAAGTCAAAAACTTTCAATGGACGAGTTCCATGAGTCACCCTGTATAAAAATGTGGACAGGCCAAATAGGTATAGTACTAGATGTAATAACCTATTTGTACCAACTCCTTTCAATACATTTTCCCTGACTTTCTAGTGACTATAAATTGATTGCCAACCGTCAACTCTTCAAAAAAGGCTGCACTTTAATGCTACTAAAATATCTTCTGATTTTATTTCTATTGTATTGTATCGTATCAATTTTACTGCCTTTTCATTTAATTTCATGTATATTGACAATGTCGATATCCTTGATATCTGGTGACAATATGCTATCTATCCGCACCTTTGAAATAAATTTATTCCTGAGTTAACCAACGGAAAGTCAAGAATAAAATTACAAATTAATTTTAAAGATCACTCAAATTTGCCTTATTGTATTATAATTTCAAAAAGTGTCTTAAAAATTTTGACACGCGTGAAATACTTTAAGTACATACGTCTAGTGCATCGTTGGCACCCCTCGTTGACGCTCTGTATATTATAACATATCTCCGAGGAGCACCTGCGAATTCCAAATTAAACATGTGTGTAGGAGATACGAGAAGTGTGTCAATGATATGTGACCGCAAACAGATCAAACGGTAAATGTAAATTCCAAGTTTGTGGCGAAAAATAGTTAGAAATGGTATATTTAAAAAAAAATCTTATCTAGAATACAACACTCGTAGAATTACTCAGCTACCATTTGGCGAAATTCTAATTAGCAACATTGTAGCGGTATACGCTTTCATTGGCAATGTTTCGCGCTTAAAGGACAGGTTAGTATGAAATGAAATTAGTTTAAAAAAAAACAGCAGTATACTTTAACGCGTAATATCGACACAACAGATCATCCGAAACACTTGTCCGAGTGGATACACCGCGAAGCGTCGCCTCTTTGATGTAGATAACCGGGCGACATTAGCATTCCCGAGGATCAGTTTTATTTCATAATACCGAGAACGCTCTCGTTAACATACGGGAAAATGTGTCGGCCACTTACACAGTTCTGGCGTTCTCGTAATTTGACACTGCGGTCACCTACGATCATGAAAACCGACTCTACAAGCTTCGTAGAGTTAAAATTAAGGATGTGTTGCGGCTTTATTTGCGTGGGAACCTAGAAAAACTAAAACGAGTGCAGTTATTAAGTAGAGAAAAAAAACTTTTTGGTCGGTATGTAATGTACGAACGCACAATCGCTTTGTTGTTTTATACTGTGAAGAACAAATTAAGAATTTTGATTCATTAAAAATACAATATTTTTTTGATATTCTAACAGTATGCAGTCTTTTTTTGCATTTCTTTGGTATAAATTCTTGCAAAGTCATTTGACATGGAGTTGCCCAAAACACGACAGCTTCTTGGTTTTTAGCATTTTGACAACACAAACCGTTTCTCTTTTCACCATACCTTTATTGACTTCGATTGTAGCATTGTTGCTGTCATCTTCTCCGACCATGATTCCTAATTTTATCTTTTAGCCTTAGAAGTAACTGGTCTACCAAGCTTTTCATTCATGTCTAAAGCCTTTTCACAAAGTAGTGGTCCAGATATAGGTCGCCTCTATTCCTTCGTTATACGAATTATAAAAACATAGTATCTTAATTTTTCGTCTTCGTCTGTTTTCTTGAACTATCCTCACTATCAAGTTCAGATGCGAATTTCAAAATGGCTTCTTTTCTACTTTTAATGTCAGAAATAGTGGCTTGCTACATAGTAAACCTCACACTGAGAGAAATATCCTTTTCATTTAAAAGGAATTGCATTAAACCAATAGTTTTTGCTTTCATATGGCCAACTTGATTTGGAAAAGAATTAATTTTAAATTCACGCATTTCTTCGGAAATAATTATTTTTCGTTTGAACATTTCTCTTTTAAGTGAATATATTGATAGTGATTCAATCTTCTTTATTTGAACTGAAAACTATGAGATTGCAGAAACAAGCATTTGATTCAAAGTTTTCCTTTCTTAACATTTATCATTTTAGACTTAAGCGTAAACACAACAAATGGCATGACATTTCATCGAAATGAAAATGAATTATCTCAAAAACCCATGCAGAAGTCGTCCTTTCAATGGCATGACTTTATTAGATGTTGATTCTGGTAAATACCAGATTAGTATGTTACGATCGTAGTTTCAGCCTGTTTTGTGCGAAATATTATTGTACTGGAATGAAATAGGGATGCGCATCTATGGCGACAGTTTCTCTATACACAAAGAATCTACTCATATGTTGTACTATATGGGGAGAAAACTGCTATCGCAAATAAAATCGAATTTATTTTACTTCCATGTAAATATTTAGTTAAATTAATAAATACTGCGCAGCTCAATAATGACTAACCAATTATTTTGTTGGTGAACACAGGAGTATTTAAATTCCAATCAAGAATAATTTAGTAACTGTAACCAAATGCATGAAAAATGTAAAACAACAAGATCGTTTTTCCGTTATAACGTTTTTAACCTTCAAAACTATTACTACTGTAAGTTCCTTGGCTTATAGTAAATCACATAACTGAAAAGATTGAAAATTCTTTAACCTCGCTGCAAAAATATCACTTTGTTATTGTTTGTGTATCTGGACTTTGCAGTGAAAATGAATAAAAGTAAAATTATTCCGCGAAAAAGCAGTCATCTTGAATACAGTACTTGCATTTCCGTTAAAAGTAAAAGTTTAAATCATGTATACAGGTGTTCACGCAATAAACCAAACGTCTGCTTTTTTATTTAAAATACTGTTTATTCAATATACTGAAAGAAACAAATATTTGTTAAATTGTAATAATATTAAAATAAATATATAATGGGTATTATCTTACTTAAATAGAAGTTAGAATAATAATAATAATAATAATAGTATAACTTTATTGCCCCAACAGGTTAGAACCTAATACAGGACAAAAAAAACAATGGTAATTTAAATGATAAATGAACAAGTAAGATAAGATTGAGGTAACATGTGAAGTTATATTGCATGCAAAGATGAAATAAAAAAAATAATAATATGAAATGAAGACTGAATACAATACAAAAAAAAGAAAATACAAAACAGAAGATAAGAAGAAATTAAGATTTATTTCCAATGGAGCATAAAATAGAAATTGGTGTTCTTCGCAAACAGTTGGTCCTAGCAGTCGTATTACGGTAACAGCAACTAATTTCTAGAGGGGATAACGAGGCACAAGGAAGGGTATGCGTTGTAGGAGGAAAGGGACAATCTGTGGTATTGTTTAACAGTTTATTTCAAAATTTTAGGCACAATGAATCACGTCTCAAAGTTAATGACGACATATTATGACGCGTAAAGAGGTCAGTAGAAGGGATACCTCTTGGGGGATAGACACCATCCAATTTGTAGGATAAAAATTTTAGGAATTTACGATGGATAGGATCGAGTTGTAGATATTCACTAGCTTAGATAGGATACCATATTAATGCTGCGTATTCAAGTTTGAAAAGAAACAAGGAGTTATATAAAAGTTTTGATCGTGTGTATATCTTGGAAATTCTTAGAGATACGCATTAATAAAACACCAAAAGATTTTGAAGATTCGGAACAAATCATAGCCGATATGATGTTTAAAAGAAAGAATTGGTGTCGACAAAAACACCCAAATCTGCAATAACTGATGATTTCTTGAAAACAAATGTTACCCGAAAATGCATACGAAAAAGTTAAATAGGCTGATGCTTTACACTGTTGAAAAATTTTTTAACACTTTTTTGACTAATTTAATAGTCAGGAAGAGGTCCACACTCTTTTTTTCGTGTTATTTTGTCGAGAACTAATATAAGTTTAAATTTGACGAGCAAAGATAGTCAAGTATTGTCTATTGCTAAGGGGTTTTATTTTGTCCAACTGACACGTGGAATTATTAAAATACTTCTAGTCACATTTTATTTGATCTAGACTAGGCAAATTTACTAGCTGTTTTAACTAAATGAATGCGATCTATTGGGTGTTTTAACACCATTTTCTTAAACACAACGTCTTTTAATATGCACTCCTATTTCTTAGTGCTTAATAATTTCTTCTTTAAGACGTTTTCTCAATTAAATAAATTGCAAAAACCACTCATTCACAAAGTTTGGTTTCAACTAAAACGTACCAATTTTAAAATGATTTTTTGAGAAACCATTATAAAATTAAGTGAATGTTTATGCTATTTGATTCAAGTCTAAACTAATTGCGTAAATAGATGTCCCAATACATTTTTAAGATGTTGAAATTTTTTATGCCCACTGGAATTAACGTTTAATAACACGAGGTTACACTTTGCAAGTCAGTCACATTTGGTGGTTTGGTTGGATATGTTAATACGGAGAATCAAACACGAAAACAGATACACGTGCAATGCAGGTGGTGCGTATAATGCAATACTGTATTAGAATAGGTGGGGTTGTATATTTCTATCCGAGGAAAAAAATTCTGAATTGGTTGACGCTTCTAAATGTCTAGAAAAATAGTCAATCCTCATATCTGAACAAAAATTCACACGAAATTCTAGTAATTTCTGTTTCTATTAAATACGCGTAGTCAACTCGTCTGGCAAAGTTTGGAAAAATCAACACTAGAATATTTGACTACCGCAAAATTAACGCCAACACCGTAATATTTTCAACAGTGTATACGAGTGAAGGACGGTATGTAACATTTGTTAATATTAACATGTAGCTTATATCGATGATACCAAGCTATAAAGACATTATAAAGTATTAATCAAAACTAAGGTGCATTCCATTTAATTACGGTTACCTTTCGTCGAAAAGCGTGTACTTAAGAAGAAAATAGTCTTCCGGTAAAACAGCACGCTACCTTCAATTAACATAAACACTTTTCAGAGAAAAGGTATTCTTTTCGTTGAACATCTCGTGTTCTCTTTGAATTATTTGTAAATAGCATAAGTAAATTCATCACCTCAGTGATAATTTACACTAATGATACGCCTACCATGTTGACAAACTGTCGATCTTCTGATGACAATATACATACAATATAATCTGGATACAACATTACATTATCAGCATAACTATAAAATTATCATTTAGCCATCATCTTCTTTGTCGATGAGATCGCCTTTCGGGAGATTCTGATAAAACCATTACTTCTTATTTATTATATCGACCGAATGTACACGAATAGACGTGTGTAAAAAAAAATAAACAAACACGTTACGTATACCGACAAGTTGAGTCTTAGAATGTCACCGTACGCGTTGCCGATGACATAACGTGGCAGGAAGATAAGAGAGTTCAAGAGAGTGTTCCAACGCACACACGTTTATATACATACTAGTAGGTACACAGAAATCCGTTTCGCGGAAATCTCTAACCGCACACCGGTCCTACGAGCGCGTGTAATAACAACTTGGCCGCGCTGCTAAAAGCCTTCATTATCTATACGGGAAACGTCAACCAACCCGGCCGCTGTGCTGGCACCGCAACACGACGGAAGTGCGTTGTGTTACCACTGAACACTGTTTTTGGCCTGGCCGTCCTGATTGTCACGCGGTGCCGGTGTATGTTCTGTGATGTAATTTCACTTAAATCTCGTTTATTCGTGTGGCAGAGAATGTGCGCAATCATGTATTTCATGTGTGATTGCTTGGGGGGAAAATAGAATCCGAAAAATTCCTAGAATCGATTTTATTCGAGCTTGCATCAAATGCATGTAGGAGCGAAGTAATTTTATATTCTTTATTCTAAAGACACAATACAGAAGTGGTACATAATATGAATCGAAAATTGTAGCTAATTGAAGTTTTTCCTGATTTCAATACAAGACAAAACGATGCACTCACTAAAACACAAAAAAGAAGTATACTGGCAGACCTTACAGCATTAGCCGAATGTGTCACAACAAAATTATTGTAATGAGTTTATGGACAGTCAAGTACCCTCCCAAACAAAGATATCCTCAATAGGTACTGAAAAAAGAAATTGTATGTTAAGGATTGTCACCCCCACTCCTCCCTCACAACAGGGTCAAGGATGCGAGACCAACAGTATGGCTATTTTAGATGAAGAACGACAAAAACAAGGCAATAATCCTTCATCAGATGCGAGCACAGCCCCCACATGCCCAACCGGCCAGACCCTTCAGACAGAAAATATACAATAAAATGAAAGAACAGTTAATGAAGTGTCCTTGGCATTTCCTAGTCTCATCAAAGTACTTATCGATGCTCGCTTCAATCTGTTGGTTTTTGCCAATGGAAGTCTGAAGTTGGTTTCTATCCTAGTGTTCACACGTGCTAGCATAAAATTGCAATTTTCTCTAAGAGATATGAACAATCAATTTTGCTATTTAGTATTTTAATGAAAGTTTGTTCACACAATGTGTTTCTTCTATCCGTTAGGGAAAGGTGTTCTAGTAGCTGACATTGTGAAATTCCTCTCTCTGGGTGGATTCCATCTTATTTAAAGCTAAGAAATTTTAGAAATTTGCGGTGAACACGATCAAGTTGTAATGCGTCACAAGTATATGTGGGGTACCAAACTAAAACAGCATACTCTAACTTGCTCATAACGTGTGCAAGGTCTTGATGAGGTTTATGTCGGTGAAATAGCGGGATACGCGCATTAGAAATCCCAGTGATCGTAATGCACTCGCACATTGCATCTCTATGTGATGTTTAAAAGTAAGTCGACTATCAAACGCCACTCCCAGATCCTTAACTTCTGATTTCCTCTGTAAAGAGGTGCCATTCATAGTATAGTTGGATATGACAGGAGATACTAGTCGTATATAGGATATAATAGAGTATTTGTGTACGTTCAAATGAAGTTTATGAATGTGACACCCGTTAACAAACACATTCAGATTTTCTTGTAGTGTTGATACATCGTTGTTAGAGGAAATTTCTGCATATAATTTTATGTCGTCTGCATATGCTAACACTGGAGAGTTAAGAGTGTGCAGCAATTCATCAATAAAGATGTTAAATAATAGAGGCCCCAGATTCGAGCCTTGTGGTACTCCGGATTTAAGTGTGAATTCGTCAGAATGGTGTCCATTATAATATACATAACATCGGCGATTACTAAGGTAGGATTTTGTTAGGTTGGTAGTTGCTGGAGTAAAACCGAAAGATGTAAATTTAGTGACGAGCAATTCATGTTCTATCGTATCGAATGTCTTTGATAGGTCAGTAATAACGTCAACTTGTCCGCGTTTGTCCATAACCTCGCTAATAAATTGTGTGATGCATGCTAAATTAGTGAGTGTTGATCGTCCAAAGGTGAATCCCTGGTGCTCTGATAAAAAGGGTCGAACACTAAAATAAAAACTGCACTAGACTCAAAATTAAAATAGGACAATGCTATTTCCTATGCAAAGCAAAAGTTTTGTTTGTTCAGGAAGATAATTCTAAATATACCAATATCAATCCACTTGGTTTCAAATTAAAATAAACTAAGCGTGGACAATTTCTAGAAATTTACACAAAAAAAACTAAATGCAAGCACAAAGCTTCTACTCACCCAATCGAGGTGATTGATAAATAAAAATAAAACAGCAACATTGAATAACGGAAAATTAACTCTTTAAATTATAATTAGAGAACAAAAACTAAAAAAAATATCTTCCCGAACAAAAATAATAAATGATCTTATATCTACTACGTGTACACGTCAATATATTAACAATTATCACAATCTGAATTCCTTGGTGGACTAAATTTTTACAGAATTAAATTACGATATCAAAAGAATTACAAAATGGCAACCAAAATTTAAAAACACGTCTACTCACGTCAATAGTCGAACAAGGAACTCCCTGACAAAACTCTACAATCGTTTTACTTACAAAAAAAAACGCTCCCTCAAAAACGAACAACGCAGTCGCAAACATACGACCAAAATCTGGATACGTATTGTCCAAAAACTCGCCAGCAACTAAATTAAAATGCGTGGAGCACCGTCATGCATAAAATACATTTGTAATCGTAATTGCAACGGAACTTCTTCCAGCGGTAGTGGTAGCTCCTCTTCAAGAAAATTGCGGTATAACTCGTCATTTAACCGCATCGGTAAAAAAAGTGGACCTATCAAGTGATCTCTAACAATTCCGGTCCACACATGGACAGAGAATTGATGTTGATGACGGGTATTCACTAGTTCTTGCGGATTTTCTTCGGCCCATATGTGATTATTATGAAAATTAATAATCGCGTTTCTAGAGAAAGTAGCCTCGTCGGTGAAGAATATTTTGAGCCAAATAGTCAGGATTTTGTGCGATTTTGTGCGATTTTGTGTTGCATCCATTGACAAAAAGCCACTCTTTGCGGAAAATCTGCCGGCAAAAGTGCCTGCACCCGTTGAATGTGATATGGATATAACAGTTGATCTTTCAATATTCTCCAAACTGTGGCCTGATTAATGTTTAAAGCAAACGCAATTTTTCTGGTGCTTGTAGTAGGATGTTCCTCAATTTCATTTAGTACCATTTCTTCAACTTGTGGAGTTCTCACTGTAGATGGGTGCCCGTTATCAGTCGTCCGTTTTTTAAAATTTCCCGTTTCACTAAGACGTTGGTGAAGACGGGCAAATATTGAATGATGCGGGATGATACGGTTCGGGTATCGTTCTTCATAAAGACGTCTAGCAGCACGCGAATTTCCATTGGCAAGACCGTAAACGAAATGCATATCACACATCTCAGCATTCGTGTAATTCATTTTAGAAAATAGAAACTGGCAATAAACTGAATGAATACTCTGACAATTATTGACAAATATTGAAATGACAAATAAACAATTCCCTCTCAAGACAATAGTTTTTGAAGAACCAACTGTGATATTATATCGTGTAAGTCATAGTTCATAATTTATTATTAAACATTCAATAACTTTTAAAACCAAATCGTTTTGGACATATAGTCATATGAACTTTTATGATCAAAATAACCTCAGGAATCAGCTCTTAAAGTTTGTCGCATATATTGAGAATCACCCTGTATAATGAACATCTTACATTGTCGGTAGGAAAGGTTTACTGTCTAGAGGTGGTGTCGCAATTGTCTTTCGCGTCGTGCCGGCCACCTATAAATACCGATATAATTACACCTCCCGGAGAATTTCCCCGGCCATTAACGCATTCCGATAGGAAATTACGCGCGCGGGATCCCTGTAATTTACGAGATATAGGTGGCGGTGCGGCGCGTCTTACGTAATCCCGCGCCGTGCCACGCGGAAAATAAATAATCCCATTGGCACGCCCTCCGACAACAATAAAACGGCCGCCGAAATAGCCCGGATTAAATCAAAAATCAAAGGTTATTAAGAATTATTGGTAGCATGTGCGTGACGCGCTCTCTAGTTAACCGGGCAGATATAATGCAGAGCGTTTGGCTTAACGCTTCAAAGAGGCTATAGATCATTTTGGTATATAGTTTACGCGCGTACCGTTGAATAAGGACTGTTTGCGTAATTGCGGATGCGCATGATGAATTTTTAGAGTTGACGTACTAATTATTAAAGCAGGTTAGGATTATACACTGATAAACGACACAGAAATAGCTATAAATGACTTCTAACGCTTTATTTTAATTGAAAAACATATTTTCAAACCAAATTTTGTATATAAAAAATACTGCTAATCCCTATGTAACCTATACACTGAGAAAAATGGGCTAAGTAAAGTGTTTACTTGATAAAAAATTATTTACAATAGATAAAGTTTTACTTGGAACTATTCTCCTCAATTAATACCTGCAACTAAACCCACTTTCCTGAATGCAAGTTGTTACTGTAAATAGTGCTTTTATTAACGGCTATTACACAGCGTACCTTACAAATTTGTGGTAAGTAACGTATTACTTATGACTACTGGTAATGTATCTAACTACAGCACATGGTTAGTAGAAGTAACCACAATGCTGATCGCTATTAAGCTCAAGTATTTTCTTAAATAGGTAACAACTGGCCACAACTATGATTATTTGAGTTTTGCTGCCACCCCGTGATTGTTTTGCAATTCCTGATTGGCTAATGCGGCGGAGTAATGAAATAGTCCCCGAGACGGCTACGCGCGCAGGCGCGGGCTACCGTCAAGTAAGAGTTATGGACGTGGGAAAAGGTCGTCGAAAAAGGGTGGCCAATGAGTACGGTCATTGTAGGCCAGTTGGAACGCAAATATATTAAAAATACCGGGTGGGTTAACCCAAGGTCCCATCCGTATAAAGAATCCCAGCGAAAGAAGCAGTACCGAGCCTATAAGCAATCGGATGTTTCAAGATTGCAATTTTAAACCACGTGGTGGGATATTTGAATTCCCCATCATTGTGATGATATCTGCGCCCGCTGGTGAAGTTAAAGTGTGGATGCCGTCGCTAGCTGAATGCTCCCACAGTCCAAGTGCCACCTGCAGTTAGGGATACCCCGACGAAGTAGCCGTTTTCGAGGCGATCACCGGATATACCGGCCACGTACGCCGATAGAGGATCAACTCGCCGAGACAACACCCAGTGCAAAGAACCAACAGAAACCGCAAATTTACCGCCTAGGTATATTATTTCTTTGTTTGTTATTAGTTGTAACTTCAAAGCCATATTTCTCTTTGTCCTTTGTTTAGATTTCAATAATTTCAATAACTAAATAACGTTTCAAGGGGGCCCCATTTACCCTATCTTTTATTATTGCTTTGTTCAGTTTTTTATTATCAAGGAATATATTTTATGAGTCATTACGTTGTAAATTGTTTAAGAAAAAACTGTTGTTAAAGTGAAACCAATATCTTTCATTCATATCAGGTAGTCACTGTGTTCTATGCAAAATAAAACTATTACTAATAATACTGCTTTTTTTTCTTAAGTAATAAGTATTATGTAGCATCTTTAGCAAAATAAATGCGAATTTAATCTTCAATTATTAATGCAATCGAAGCTACAGCACACTGAATAGTAATTAAAAATTATTTGCAAACAATTTTGAATTACGCATTGCTCGGTACGCAGTACTTATAGTTGCGGTTGATTAAATAATCGAAGATTTGCGGAACTTTTTTTTTTGTACTTTATCAGTTATTCACACAGAGTACACAGTAAGCTACTTAATAAATATTCACTAAACTTCCTTGTTTCCTACACTACCTATAGTTGAACAACAGATTTAAGGTAAGTATATTGTATATTTATAACAAAGCATTACCTTCTATATATCAGGTATTTAGTGAACGTGCATTAATGATACTCTTTCCTTATCACAAGTAATTTATATAGCTTGTATTAATTATGAAGGTGTGATAGCTGTTATAGAATAGTTCACTCACAGCAATACACCTACTACTTGACAAGGGCAAATCTTTGCTCACTCCAACTACATATATTCTTTGGCTTAACTACTTCAGTTTAATTATCATAAGTTACCAGTATGAAGCAGACCGTAAGTAACTTAGATTGCTTGTTGTTAGTATCAGTGTTAAGGATCTCTTCTTTACTAGTGCTAAGTAATCTGTGCTTTTGTCCCCTATCCAGCTGAACTTTTTACTTACGATAATTGTATTTTTATTTATGATTATTAAATTTTTTTCTCAGTGTATAATACAGTTATACTCCATTGAGTATAACTTTGGATGTCATGTCAATGTTTCAAATAAAGTATGCCTTAGCACCTTATAAATATTTCTTTGCCACTATTTGAAAAAAATCATCTGTTTGAATCAATGCTTATACTTATCAACGACCGAGAGATCTCTTTCTCACTCAATGTATATGTGGTTCAAGAGCGCACCTGTTTGTTAAAGCCGCCTCGTTCGGGTCAACGGAACGAAGTCAACCACTATCTCCATCGTAATTAATAATTATTATTGAATTAAATTCGGTTCACGGAGTTGCACCCAAGAAGCAAGCGAGCGCGTCACGTGTTTTACACCAGATATAAAAGTCGTGCTGCGCGCTCGCGAGCTCCCAAGCGTGACGTTTCCAGATTGACCGAAGAGAACGAACGCGATTTTCTATACTTATAGTACATGTGTAGTTAGTAAAGGCACCGAATAGCAGAGGAGAAACGTATGAAAAAGAAGCGGCCAGCCGACCGGAGGCATTCCGTCTAGGTCTCACCGAGGCGTAATTAGCGGATACAGCTGAGTTACAGAAGAGGAATTATATATAACAGTTCACATCGGGGGGAATAAAAAAAAAAATAAGGTGTGGTTGTGTTCTAACAGGCAATCAACTCGTACGAATTTATATAATAATAATCTCAAGCAGATATATACATACGAAGAAAACACATAAACCATTTAATTCCGTTTTAATTTGACAGTTTTCGAGCGAACTGGACAAGTTGGCTCAGACATACCGTGTATCCTACGATGAGTCATTCTGCTCGATGTCAACACTCTGAAATAACTGGGTAGTAATTATTACGTCCTACACTCAGTCATTTAATGTAGCAATAACAAGAATTTCAGCATGTATTTACCCATCTATAGTAGTAATAATAAATACTTTGCATTTCTTCTTTGTTGAGTAAGGAATATGAGGTAAAAGTTACCAAATTGCGACCAAGAAGTTTAGATCACTACCATTTATAGTAATGAGTGAAGGAAAGCAACTTGAATTCGCAGGAGCGCTTTTTGCAAATCATTCGGTTAAATAATGGAAAAGACATGATATCAGAAAATGTAAAACGCATATGCTTAACATAGGGGAAATTATTCAGACAATTGAAAAAATAGAAGATCACCAGGGCCGGATAAAATACCTGTTGAGGTTGTTAAAGCAGTCATGACAAATATCAAAAAGACCTTAGCCATGATGAACGACCTCTTGGCGGTAGGTAACTTTCCAAGGATATGGAAGACGGCAAGATTAATGTGGATTATAACGTGGAAAATAAACCAGGTTATCAGGGCGCATCACATAGACCCACTTGCTTTCTAAATGTGTTGGGAGAATTGTATGAGCAAATACACCCTAAAAAAAAAATGTGGTAAAATTACCCCAAAAATAGATGGCAACTGGGCTACCGCCTATTTTTGGGATAAATTTATACCTATAGGGGATTTTTCACATGCTTGTGGAATATTCCTTGAAAGTGTGGTAATTTTCCCTGGTAAATTTACATTAAAGTAATATTCCCTAATGGAATGGAATAATTTCAGGTAGATGAAACCGGGGTTTGGATGCAGTGATTAATCGTCTTTAAAAATTGTAACCGGTAAAACCGGTTTTCAAAAGCAGATGATTGCGCCTTAAATAGGTTTTTCGAATTTAAAATACATAGCACTTTTAAAAAAGTAATACGTATTGTTTTTAGTTTGAAACTGAGTTTGAAAATCGATTTTAAAAACTGAATTTTAAAAACCGATTTTTTACTAAGAATCGATTAACCGGTTTTTGATATCTGGCGATTCCCGCAATACTAGTATATACACAAATAATGTTGTGATTATTGTGCGGTCTTGCACATTTGCATGTATACGTGGTTAATACCTACTTTACTTTTGTCATTAAATCCTAGAGTAAAACCAAAATAGTTTCTTCCTTACTTTACTTGTATCATCATTTAACAACGAAAACATAGCCTCCAATAACGGCAAGACACTAGTCGTTTTATATTTCCAAATGTTTAATGAAAGAGAAAAAAAAAGAATTGACTCCTTCAAAACGAAGACTTTCTGTTGTTTAAATTGAAAAGTTTGATACGGTAGTTTCCTGCGTGTCACTTGCACGTTGAAAACTTTAAATAAATGTATCATATCTTGTAGCAACAATACCGCCAAATGCTATTGAGGTTAAGTTCCCAGTATATCATATTAGATATCCATACGCAGGTGTATGTCTATTATTTATGTGTGCTGTCATAGCTAAGTACATGGTAATCATCTCAATACATAATTAATGTAAAATGAACTTACCTCAATCTTTATTTGCAAGACAAAATGAAAAACACACCATTTACATTTATGCGTTGAAGCCATCTGTGTAGATGCCGCACTTGTATTCAAACTGCGTACCTCAAACGCTTGCGCGTTGTATTAGTCGACGGCTATGCAATGCATTCGCGTAACGGGTTTAATTTTTGATCAAGCGACACAATGTAATGCAATGTTAAAAAAAAAACATTTTGTGCCCCAATCAAATAACAGATATATATATAATCAGAATTTCATGTCCCTTGTATTGTCCATATTGTATTTTTACCAACATAAGGGGTAATATTCCACGAAATATGTTATTTTTCCTTGCTCCTAAGCAAAGTTCCCCAAGTGGGGGAAAATTACTTCATTTATTGTAGCATTTCTTCATCAAAGTCGGTTTACCAAGCAAAATTACACCTAATTTGTGGTAATCTGATGTTTACCCTCTTTTTGGTGTAATTTTACCTTATATTTCATATGTTTTTTCACATACCAGTGAGGTAAATTTACCATCATTTTTTAGAGTGTACTTCTAATGAGGCTCAAAAATGAAAAATATGGTTTTAGGCAGAGAAGATCCATTATAATGCCATTCATAAGATTAAAGCAATGACAGAGGAAGTGAAACAAGGACCTTATAGTTCAAGAAAATTTTCTGCGCTGATAACAGTGGATGTTGCAATTTTTTTAACTCGGCACCCTGGGAGGGTATTTTAAATGAATTATGGAAGCGAAATATTTTACCATATTTATACAATACGATGGTTAGCTATTTTGAAGATAGATGTCTAATAGTAGGTGAGAAAACTATTCTCCGGGTCACTTATGGAGTTCCACAGGGCTCAGTTATGGTTCAGCCTTATGAGATATATACTACGTTCAAATAGATAATTTATTCACGACATTTTCAGCAATTTTTCTAATTTCAGGTGGTGTACATGAAATATTTGCATTTGTTTTATGTTAAATTTAAGAAGTATCAAATAATGAATATAAAAATCGCGATAAATTCAAATTTGGCATTTACGTCAAATGTCATAACATATTTCCAATCACCACAAACATACTACATTTTGAAATTTCTATTACTTTTATAGAAAAATGATAAAAAGATGCAGATTAGAAAAAATAACATAAAAAACTAGCTTGGGTTTGTGCAATAAGACGTATCTTATGACACTCGCTCTTTAATATACTATGTAATGGGGACGCCTAGAAGGCACTTTATTTTAAATAAATGATTTACCACTTTCTTCTTTAATAAAAGATATTCGATTTCATTCTATTTGTGTAAACATATAAAAACATGTATAATTTTTAACGTATTTTTAGTTCTGTTTAATCGATGTGTGTATGTATGCCGTGACGTAAGCGGCATTAGGGGAAGGAAGTGACAAATAAAGAAGTTTGCCGCGGTTCCGCGGACAGCGCAATATCCCTGATTAGCGGACAGCTGAGAAAAGCACATAGGAGAGCGTAGGTACGCAAGCGAAGGAAGGAAGTCGTCAGTCAGCGTTCAAAGCGAGTGGACGTGCCGTTCGTCTGGAGAGCGGTTACAAAAGGATGCACCATGACGTTCTGGCCATAACACAATTACATTACAAGTGCATCGCATAGCGAGCTAACGTTAGCCCCATGATTGCTGAGTGACTTGGCCATCGTTTGCTGCCGGATTTTTATTGGTTTATTGTTCTACCTTCGTTGTTTTCAATAGATTACTGTGTAATTGAATAAATAAATAATATGATTACTTACCAAACACGTTTGTTTTTTGTGCTACTTCACTCCACGCCAGTGTTGCCAAATGTACGGTAATTACCGTATTTGTACGGTAAAATAGACAAATATACGGTATACGGTCCAAAACAGTTTACCATACGCGTTTGTACGGTAATTTTTAAAAAGTCTAGCATTTTATAATTTGAAGAAAAAAGTACTTTTTTTCAATAAAAATTCAATTTTCAAATAACAGTGTCCTCTTGGACACTTGGTTAGTTATTTCGTTTTCTTTCGAAGATTATGGATTATGGATTTCCCTCAATGACGTCAGTAATGTAGGTTTATAAATTCATCCGCTGCACGTTTTGTATCATAGTATATTTCTTCTTATGCAAGAAAACGTGATTAAAAATGCTACATAGTGATAGTCATAGTCCAAGCACCTCCAAAAAAATGAAAAATTTTTTTTTAAAGAAACCTGTCTCTTTATTTTGAAAATTTCAAAAATTCTTTACTTCAACTACCAGAATTCATGACTTGGATCAATGGTTGAAAATAAATTTCGAGTTATGTGCATTTTCTAATGCTAAATTTGTCAACAATAAGGAAGAACATCTAAAACCTATAAAATAGAAAAACAATAACATGATATCTGATTCTAATTTTAACGAAATTAACCAGTTCATGGAATTTTTAAAAAAATAATGTAAGTTTAAATGCTATGTATACGATTTTTTTAATTGTATAGTAAAATTGTTAAAAATCGGTGTTTTTTCATCAATCCATTAATTGGTTTCCCAGAGGTTGGCAACGCTGCTCCACACTTTATCCGTCGTGCGGCTACGTGGACAGTAGGCCGAACTTTCGTCTCCGCAAAGATTTTATAGTAAATCGTAGTTACCGTGTGCGGGGTAACTTTCATAGCGTCGCGTCTGTACGCATAGCGCAGTTGCCGCTGACGACGTCAGAAAAAACACGGAGACGATAATTTGAAATTTAATACCGCGCACAACGCCTACCAGGATGATAATTGAACAACGGTTGTTGGATCGACTGGGCTCTGTTGTAAAACACAACGAACAGCGGCTACCCGCTGACCACCGGCCGCTATAACGAATTCTAGCGTCTCTCTGCATATACATACACGCTTGTTACTTATTACACGAAACGGCAGCGGCGGCGGCCTTCTTGATTTTTACCGCGTTTTATTTTTCCTCTGCTGTTTCGCGATATATTGTAAAGCGTAAGCGCAAACGTTGATAGCCGATAATTTAAAATAAGGCAGGCAGGCGATTTCACGTGACGTTTTTAGTAAGCAGCATCGAGATTGTTCCTCGAATATGTGTTTCAGTTATTGATGTAAAAGTAAATCTCTCTGGCCTAAATAGGATTTTTTTTTAATTTAATGTAAATCTAGAAAATTGGTGATATGTAAAAATAATAATAATAAAGCTTAAATATAGCATCATTTTTTATGTTGGAATTTAGAATAACTTGGACTTTATGAAAATAGCTGTTAAATTTTACAAAAATTAATTGGAGACACGTCCGTCTCTCACGGAGGTTTGCTAGTGAATCCTTTTGAATGGGAATTCTCTAACAGACTTCGATAGCGATTGTCTTTCGACAGGGGGGGGGGGGGGCAAACTGCGTTAGAAAGTCCGTTAATTTCACCGAAGTGAGGGCAATATAAGATATTTAATACATGAGAATGCCCACGTGACCAAATGGAACTATGAAATGTTGACACAAAATTAAAATAAATAATTCATTGCAAAATTCTGGAATCACCTTACATTCATTATAAGATAAGGATAGATGTCTTTACATCACGAGAAAAATACATTTAAAAATTTTCAATACTCATTACTGTAATGTTACAATTTACAATCTTAGAAATTAATTACTCTACAAAAAGTATGCAACCTCGTATGCACGTCAAACCGAATTCCGCAATTTTTCATGTCTTAGTGTTGGCATATCAATGCGCTTGGATCGCCAACATATGTACAAGCATTATTAAACTAAATTTAATTAAATAAAATAAATACACTAGGAAAAATTAAAAATGTTCATTTGAACTGAACTTACAAGGGAACCTCGCGAACTGTAAATCGCAGATTTGGATGTAGCTTTGTCAGTTTGTAGACTACATGGAGTGTTACTCAAGGACGCTTTCCGTTGCTGCGGAACGTCAACTTTAGGGGGTGCAATCCACCCTTGCAATTTGGCCCAAATTTGGTTTTTTCTGAATAACTCTTGAACGGTAAGAGATAGAAAAAAGGTTTCAATGACGGACTTGCACCGTTTAGTCAGCCCTTTCTATTGGTATTGATATTTATATACAGGGTGTTCCAATAAACGTGAAATGACGTATGTTGTGCTTATTTTATCGAATTTCAGAAATCGGCTATAATGGCCTTTGTTGCGATCTAATAGTCTATAGGAAGGTAATTTAAAAAGTTATACAGGGTGTCGCGTATAACTCGAAAACTATCACATATAACCATTTAGCGCCTAGTGTAAGCTTACACTGATTTTCGACATACAATGCAGCTACATAACAGTATACAGAGTATCTCCTTGGAATAAGGAAAAATGCTAAAATTTATATTTTTGTGGACACCCTGTAGAACTTTATAAATGATCTTCCTATAGACTATTTGATCACAAAAAAGGCCATTATAACGGATTTCTAAAATTCGATAAAATAAGCACAACATACTTCATTCCACGTTTATTGGAACACCCTATATATAAATAGCTATACCAATCGAAAGGACTGTCTAAACGATACATGTCCACCATTGAAACTTTTTTTCTATCTCTTACCGTTTAAAAGTTATTCAGAAAAAACCCAAATTTTGGTCAAATTGCAAGGGTGAATTGCACCCCCTAAAGTTGATGTTCCGCAGCAACGGAAAGCGTCCTTGAGTAACACTCCATCGAGTCTACAAACTGACAAAGTTTCATCAAAATCTGCGATTTACAGTTCGCGAGGTTCCCTTGTTAGATCCAACTTTGATCTGTTAAAATATCTGTTATCAAAATAAACCATTCAAATTCTAATATATGTGTAGGTATATCACTGCTGATCATCTTTACTTCCTGATGGAAACATTCTGAAACAAACTGCCTTGAAGGACTTGCCAAATGCAGAGATTTCCTACGTCTCTTGGACATCGTCTGGCTGTCTACTGCTACACTGATATATATAAATACATGTTACAAAATATTTAAATAAATTCTCAATAATACCTAAAGACAAAAGTGTCTTATCCTAGGCAGGATAGCAGGGAGAGAGCCGAATTTTTTAAATTAAAACAAAAATATTTGTATGAGTATGTCTGCATATTAGACATAAATACGAAATCGTAGAAACAAAACGCTTACTTCATCTCGCGAAAGTGTCGACTCTGTTTGCGTAGGTGGCGTGGGCGTCACAGATGTCGCACGAGCCCTCGACATAACGCATAACGTATGTAACAAAACGCCGCTCCCGCTATTGTTACTGAGCGTATGTCTGTGGAGACATACATACATACGTATACAGATCGAATGCACCCAACCCGCGGACTGTGGGTGCTGTCGAAACCCTAATGTATGTATGCGGTTACGTTTCGTATCTAATTAGACAGTGCGCGTTTAGTCGGACAACGACGTGGGGAAAATGGGATGGTATCCACCTCTGTACGTTTCGCGTAATTTAAATATATGCCAACACAGGCGACATTGTCTATTGTATACCGGGGCGTTTATTAATCGACGAGGTACGAACTATACATATCAAATCAAGTAGACGACGACGCTTAGAAGCAAGAAGAACCAACATTCACGAAGTGGATTTTAATGTGGCAACAAAAAAATGAAGTATCTAAATCTATAGCTAGTATAGACGTTCTTTAACGAAATTGTTTTGTTGATTATTTTTATTTTATTTTTACAGTTTAGAAAATACGGTTTAAATACGGTTTGTCGAATTATTTGAATTTATATCGAAATGTATGTTACACCAGATTAATAATATAACTTAAAAAAAAACAACAGTTCAGTTTCTGACGAAACAAACATATTAATTAGACCAATTTTGGAAAATATTAACTTCACTTGTCAATATGACACTAATCCAAATTTAGATTGATATATTGCTATCAATCTTGCCAACCCAGGATTAGGCATTTTCCCAAAAAAAGTCCGGTACGTGGCAGTATAAAGAAAATTGTCAAACTCATTAGGTGGTAGCTCGTAATAAATATAATAGTTAAAATAGTACACATTATCGTGCCCTGCGCTGTACGCCGAAATGTAATGGGTCCTTAATTTATTTATGAATGTTTATATTTTTTCTTGGGCGCCGTAAGATTGGCAAATAATATATATATATATCTATGAATTATTTGAAATAAATATAAAAAAAAACTAGCATGAGAATCTTTTATCGATCAAAATAACCGTTCCCAGGTTGTGCGGTTCTGTAAGTATTTAAACTATAGCACGACCTGTATACCAAATAAATATATTGCCAGAATAGTGCACAATTCGGTCTCAAAAATTATGACATTTTCGCAGTGAAATAAAAACGTGCTTCTGCGATGCTAAATTTGAGAGAAATAAACCGTTTTGTAGCTAGCATGACGATTGCGTGGACATATCTAAGATGCAAAATACGCCTGTCGTCATTTGTAGTTTGGATTCGCCAAATGACGCCTCAGTGGACAGTAGGCCTTCCTCCTACATACCGGCATCTCCTTTCATCAGTGAACGATGTTCATCTATTTCAGTAGAAGCGGCGTGCGTTATTTTGAGTATATAGCCAGTACATTCACGTTAATGGTAACGTAAATTTCGTAGGAACGCGAATAAATTAGGGTTTAAGGGTTTAACCCTAAACCTACCAAGGTGTGCTTTTGAGGCACAATTGATTTTGAAATTGCTGGAACTTTGTAAGTTAACTGCCCACAGACTGGAGGATTTTTGTATTCTCAAAATAAACTATTTAACACAGAATGACATAAATTTTTTTTAAAAATATTTTCCTATTTTACTAAAAAAAATAAACATAATTTACCGACACGTCCTACCAAGGTGTGTCTTTAAGGCACATACTGTTATTATACTATAAAATGCATTGCTACGTTATTTAAAACTAGGTATGTGGGTAAATCCCCCGTAATAAGATATGCTTTATATTTCGGGACTTTCCCCTTGTATGTAAGAACTTCCAGTTGCATATGAAGGGGAATTCCCTAAATGCGTTTTGCTAAAACAGTCAGCTTACAAACTGCATTGCTATCAGTGTATTTGTGACTTTCCTAACGAACGCATTGGCCGTTTAGGTGTCTATTGGTTAATTTTATTTCTTTTACCTAGTGGAGAGTATAGTATAGACCAGGTAAGCAAAATAAAGTTTTGATTGACCCCAGTAAAAATAGATTTGTTGTTTTATGATTATTTGGTTTTGAAATTTATGCAGAAAGTATGACCGATTGGTTGACTGACCGACGCCGGCCACTAACTGAAAAGGAGGATGCATTGTACGAAAGTGATGAGGATTTGGGAAGGAATGTAAATGATGGTGAAGATGAAGAAGAGCCAAATGACGAAACCTCTTCTAGTGAAGCGGATTATCAAGAAACTGGCGATGAAGAAAGCGATGAACAAGAAGGAAGTGACGATAGTGATGCTAATGATGAACCGCCCGGCCATTCGCAAACTTTTATTGGAAAAGATGGTACCGAGTGGAATGCCACGCCGATTGCCAAGGGAAAAACACGTGCACACAACATAATTACAACAGCTTTGGACAAAGTGAAACTTCCACCTGGAGTGCATGTTGATACTCCTTGTGACGCATTCAATTTGTTTTTTGATGATACGGTTATTGGTATTGTGGTTACTTTCACTAATAAGGAGGCTGTTCGTATTCTTGGCGATTTGTGGAAACCAGTTGACGACGTTGAAATCCGTGCTTTCTTGGGCCTTTTGATTACTGCTGGAAGAAATAAACAAGGAATGGTGGACTATAATGAGCTATGGAATCCTTTATATGGAAATCCTGTTTATCGAGCGTGTATGTCACGAAATAGATTTACTCAATTACTAAAATTTATTCGTTTTGACGATAAAGCGACCAGAACCCTCCGAAGGCAAAAGGACAAGTTGGCACCAATTAGAGACCCGTGGGACCGTTGTTAATACAAACTTGCTGAAATATTATCTTCCTGCAGTAATCTAACCATCGATGAACAACTGGTGCCTTTTAGAGGTCGTGTATCTTTCCGACAGTACCTGCCAAGCAAGCCAGATAAGTACGGTATGAAAATTTGGTGGATATTCGATAGTGGAACTAGTTATCCGTTACGTGGTATACCGTACTTAGGAAAAGAAGGTCTCAACAGAGCAGAAAACTTAGCGCAAAAGGTGGTTGAAGACCTTTGTGAACCTTTTCTGAGAACTAAAAGGAATATTACGTTCGACAACTTCTTCACCAGCTACGAGCTTGCATCCAGTTTGCTTACCAAGGCCTAACTTGTGTAGGAACGCTCAGAAAAAATAAGCGCTGCATACCACCAAATTTTTTACCTCACAGGCGACGGAATATTGAAAGCAACTTGTTTGGTTTTCAGACAAGACAATGACTTTGGTATCTTATGTACCTAAGAAAAATCGCTGTGTCATATTATTATCTACAATGCACAACGACTCCACCATTGATGAGGAAAATAAAAATAAATCTGAAATCAATAAGTACTACAATTCCACGAAAGGAGGGGTGGATACACCTGATCAGATGGTACATACATATTCAGTGAAACGCAAAACTAATAGGTGGCCTTTGGTCTATTTTTTCAATATAATTGATGTGTGTGGAGTAGCTTCATTTGTCATTTGGAGAAATATCCATCCTGACTGACATATTTCCAAAAAACGAAGACTTCGCAAAATTTCTTACGAGAAATTACAACAGAATTAGTACTGGGGCAAATTAGACGTCGTAGTTTGAGTGGCTTGCATAAAAGTCATACTTCATTGATACAAACTACGTTGAATCAAGTACCAACCACAGGGGAGTCTTCGGCTCGAGAAGTAAGAAAACGAAAACGGTGCTATATTTGCCCATCAAAGAAAAGCAGAATGTCAACACAGTTATGTGATAAGTGTAAGCAAACGGTTTGTGGTGAACATTCAGAGAAAATACTCACGTGCACAAATTGCAAACTACATAAATAACTTTCAAATATTTTACTATCTTGTACTATTTTTAAATTATATCTTTGACACACAATATTCTTCTATATGTTTTAATCTTACTGTATACCTACTACATGAAATAAATAATGCATATTTTGCTATTATTTACATCAACAATGTGTACAAATAGATGTGTGCCTGTGAGGCACACCTTGGTAGGACACGTTACGATAAAACGTTGGTAGGACTAGGGTTAAAGAGTAGATTGTTTCGTGTAAGAAGCATTTTGTAGTAGTTAGAGTAGTACGAGTAGTAGACAGAGATAACTTATGGATTGGTTATGAAATATGGAATTGTGTATCTGGCATACAATCGCCCAGGAGAATAGCATGCGTTTTTGTTAGTAACTATAATAGAAAACATATTTTCATCCTTATTTATTCATAATGCAGCAATCGTTAAGTCGAAAATCCACTCTCTATAACAATAATATGCTGATTGAGTGGGATTTATTCCTATTCTATTTTACCAAACAAGCATGGATTAATCTTTTTCAACAGTTTTGACCCACGAAAGAGAGTTGCTCCCCTAAAGCCTTTCCAGTGAGCAAAATAATGAGTTTTAATGTCATATGTTGACAGAAGCAACATCAAAATTAGCAGTGCCTAAATAATTTCGTCAAAAATCAAAATTTCTTCTGAAAATAATGGTCGAGAATGAACAACATCATTGACTAAGAATTGATTAACCTGCGGCAGGGCGAAGATCAACCCAAAAGGCAAGGCTATAAGAAGAGTACTCCCGGGTGATATAGTCTTTTTGCCAATTCATTTGAAATGTAGTAGTTGTCAAAAAATTCTATTTATTATTATATTATTATAAACGCAATGACAACACGCAAATTTAATCAACATTCTATATGGATGACTTATTCATATACAGGTGCCCATAACTATATCTGTTCTATGTGAATTCGTGATATCTTTCCTGGCTCACGCATGCGGGAACGTGGACCGCGTGCTCGCGCAACTCACCTTACCTGGATTTGACAGTCTATTTAATTGGTAATTAAGCGATGTCGGAGGCAGGTGGCCCTCAGGCCACCTCTCCAGGGCACCTGAGGGCCGGATCGCCTTGTGCGTTAGCCCTACGGCAGGTGCCCCGTAACCAGATCTCGTCAATTCGTGAGCGAGCATCTCGTTCCGTGTTAGCGTCCTCTGGACGATGCGTCTTTATGCATATTTATTCTGTATAATACTTACGTGTGCATGTATATACCGGGTGTCCAGCCTAAGATGCAACGGTCCATAGCCGATCTATTATTGTCTTTTTGGAAAAATGTTTCAAATAAATGTTGCCTCGAATCATATTTTACACATTTTAAAATTAGTTTCAGTAATGGCGGACTTCTGGTTGTACCGGAAGTAGATACTAACTTTATTATTTTAAATGGAACACCCTGTAGATTATTGTATTTTTGGATTCCTTGTTAAATTTAAATAACAATACGTTAGGCATACATTGGGGCTAAGTTACCGTTTCCGAATATCATGATGTTTTTCGAAAAAAATGACATTTGCAATGTGTGCGGTGTTTGGAAATATCTCCGGAAATACGAAAGTTAGAAAGATGCGGTTTTCAGTTTTCGCTTAATCATAAAACAGCATACGTCTTTTATTTTAAAATTGTTGCATCTTAGGCTGGACACCCGGTATGTAGTACCTACATGTGTAACTTGCGTGCTTATTTGAGGTGAAATCGCCCTATACCGAGAGAACCAACGTTCGTGCATACGATGAGGAGGGTGCATGAAAGGTGCTTGTGCTAAATTATGCATGCCACTGTATTATAAATAAGTAATTAAATTTATTTCGTAATATATTTATTAAAAAGGTAAAAAATAAGTCAAGTGAAACGCATAACATTTTAAATTAAGGAGTACACTGACTTAAAGATCCTAAAATATCAACTACACCGAGAAAAAAATTTAATAATCATAAATAAAAATACAATTATCGTAAGTAAAAAGTTAAGCTGGATAGGGGACCAAAGCACAGATTACTTAGCACTAGTAAAAAAGAGATCCTAAACACTGATACTAACAAGAAGCAATCTAAGTTACTTACGGTCTGCTTCATACCGGTAACTTATGAAGTTACTTATGATAATAAAACTGAAGTAGTTAAGCCAAAGAATATATGTAGTTGCGGTAAGTAAAAGATTTGCTCATGTCAAGTAGATGTATTGCTATGAGTGAACTAGTCTATAATGGCTATCACACCTTCATTATTAACCTCAATTAATGCAAGCTATTTGGATTACACTTGTGATAAGGAAACAGTATCATTAATGCACGTTCACTAAATACCTGATATATAGAAGGTAATGGTTTGCTATAAATATACAATATACTTACCTTAAATTTGTTGTTCAACCATAGGTAGTGTAGGAAACGAGGAAGTTTAGTGAATATTTAATATAAATTTAAATAAAAAGCAATATTATTAGTCATAGTTTTATTTTGTACAGCACAAACACAGTGACTACCTGATATGAATGAAAGATATTGGTTTCACTTTAACAGTTTTTTTTTTAAACAATTTACAACGTAATGACTCATAAAATATATTCCTTAATAATGAAAAAAAAAATGAACAAAGCAATAATAAAAGATAAGGTAAATGAGGCCCCCTTGAAACGTTATTTAGTTATTGAAATTATTAAAATCTAAACAAAGGATAAAGAGAAATATGGCTTTGAAGTTGCAACTAATAACAAACAAATGAAATAATATACCTAGGCGGTAAACTTACGGTTGCTGTTGGTTCTTTGCACTGGGCGTTGTCTCGGCGGGTTGATCCCTCTGTTGGCGTACGTTATGTCCGGTGATCGCCTCGAAAACGGCTACTTCGTCGGGGTATCCCTAATTGCAGGTGGCATTTGAACTGTCACTCAGGTAGCGACGGCATCCACACTTTAACTTCACCAGCGGGCGCAGATTTCATCACAATGATAGGAAATTCAAATATCACACCACGTGGTTTAAAACTGCAATCTTGAAACATCCGATTGTTTATAGGCTCGGTGCTTCTTCTTTCGCTAGGATTCTTTATACGGATAGGGCCTTGAGTTAACCCACCGGGTATTTTTAATATATTTACGTTTCAACTGGCCTACAATGGCCGTACTCCTTGGCCACTCTTTTTCGACGACCTTTTCTCACGTCCGTAACTCTTACTTGACGCTAGCCCGCGCTTGCGCCCGTAGCCATCTCTGGGACTATTTCATTACTCCGCCGCATTAGCCAATCAGGAATAGTAAAACAATCACGGGGTGGCAGCAAAACTCAAACAATCATAGTTGTGGCAAGTTGTTACCTATTTAAGAAAATACGTGAGTTTAATAGCGATCAGCATTGTTGTTACTTCTACTAACCATGTGCTGTAGTTAGATACAGTACCAGTAGTCATAAGTAATACGTTATTTACCACAAATTTGTCAGGTACGCTGTGTAATACCCGTTAATAAAAGCACTATTTACTGTAACAACTTGCATTCAAGAAACTTGGTTTAGTTGCAAGTATTAATTAACTAGAATAATTCCAAGTAAAACTTTATCTATTGTAAATAATTTTTTATCAAGTAAACACTTTACTTAGCTCATTTTTCTCAGTGTAATTATTTTCTCGCTAATATTTCCACAACTTCTAATATTCTTGCAATTTCTTTTTTCATTCACCAACTAAAAATGCAACAATATTAACACAATCTTAATCTAAACAGATACACACCTATCATGGCTGCTAATCCTTAAACAATAGCATCGTTAAAAACACGTCCACCCATTTGATGTGGCGGCCAAAGCATTGTCGTTAATTCTTCAGAATCGTACGTACGTATGTTGTACCAGGCAGGGCCGTCAAGTTCAAGCAATTTTCTAGAGTGTCATTCAACCAGCAGTAAACGTCTGTAATGTACATACGTAGTATGTAGCTGTACATTTATGGCGGCCCTAATTCATAGGATAATTGAAGGTCTGTAACCTGTGAAATTTATCGCTCGTTAACTTATTATAGATAAAGTATTACGTACTACATAATAATGCCTACATTGAATAACGTTTGCGGTTTCGTATGTTGCACAAGTTGCAATTGCAACCGCTTTTGCTGGAATGAAGAGTAAAAAACACCGATAGACACTAAGAATTTTCTTCGGGCGAACGATTTTTTACTTACTGAATACTCTATACGGCATGTAACGCGCGAAATAAATGTCAAAATAAATAGTATAATAATTTAATAAAAAATAAGTTAACAAACATGAAAGTGCCGATAAATATCTATTGAAACATCATAGAAGATATAAGGTGTTCCGTTTAACATCCAAAAAGGAAAAATAAAAAAGTGGTTAAGGGCAACGGTTCAGCGGTACTTACTAATATTAAATATTTTTTTTTTTCATTTCTTTCTGATAGCAAATAGCGTCCGAATGAGAGAAATGCGTTTTCCTTTGAGCTGGTCCGCTGGGACAACCATAACTAGGGCTATAGTACAAGCGTCGAATTCAGTGCACTACAGAAATGATACCGGTTTGAGTAATCAGATCTTTTCAAAATGTTAGTTAGTCTGTTATATGAACCTGAATGTATAGAGTAACACTATTTCATATGTTTTTTTTTTAGAAAAAGTACGAAATCCACAACTCTTTTTTGAAAAAGAAAATTAATTAGTATTATCATATTATTAGCAATGCATTATACAGGTATTCCACGTAACTGGTTCATTAAAAGTTTATGATGTTCTGTTATTTACTTATATTTGAGATTTCGGCACCAGTATCTGTTTGATTGGAACTATAAATGTAAAATACCTTAACCAAAATATCATTTCCGGTTGACCGGAAATGGATGTCAACTTTGTTATTTTAAATAGAATGATATAATTTTTTACTCATTTTTGGATTCTACAACTATAAATACGTCAGTTTTCATTAGCTATTCCTATAGCTACATGTTGCCGTTTTTGAGTTATTTTTTTTTTTAGTCATAATCATTGAGAAATTAATATCTCGGTTAATACTGCAAGTAGAGACTCTAAATTTGCTATGTTATGAATGTAGATATAACTCTAAGAAGCGGTTAGCACACTTTACATTCTAACATACAGGGTATTCAAAACTGAGGAACAAAGTGACATATTTTCAAATGCAGAAAACTCATTTTTGTTTAAATAGAACACTCTGTATTTTAATTCGGAATTAGGAATAATAAAGGAATATAAAACATAAATTTGGAGTCTCTACTTGCAGTATTAACCGAGATATTAATTTCGCAATCATGCAATGATTATGACTAAAAACTTAAATAACTCAAAAACGGTAACATGTAGCTATAGAAATAGCTAATAAAAACTCACGTATTTATAGTTGTAGAATCCAAAAATGAATAAAAAATTATATCATTCTATTTAAAATAAGAAAGTTGATATCCATTTCCGGTCAACCGGAAGTGATATTTTGGTTAAGGTATTTTACATTTATAGTTCCAATCGAACAGATAATGATGACAAAATTTCAAATATAAGTAAATAATAGAACATCATAAACTTTTAATGAACCAGTTACGTGGAATACCCTGTATAACAGAGGACATTCATATTTTAATTTTGAAAATAAATGTGGTCAAACTACATACTTGCTCCGGTTACACACTTACCTGACTTTACCTTAATCAGATCTTTTCAAAATGTTAGTTAGTCTGTCATATGAACTTGAAAGTATAGAGTAACACTATTTCATATGTTTTTTTAGAAAAAGTACGAAATCCACAACTCTTTTTTGAAAAAGAAAATTAATTAGTATTATCATATTATTAGCAATACATATACTATACAGCTGTATTCGTTTCCAATATCTAGAACGCACAAAAGGTAACTTTAACATTAAAATCTATCTGCAATTACATCCAAGTCGAATATAACAAGCAAAAACGATCTACGAAACAAAAAATACATATAGTATATGATAGGCAGCATTGCAAGTGCATTTACACGGATTGAAAATTCCGCAAGCAAAGCTGAATCCCAGTAGTTACCGAGCCAGTAAGTTTATAGATACGATACGTGTATCTGTAGTCGTATAGATGTAATGTTATAATGTGTTCATGTGTGTATTATGAGAGCAAAAATTAGATCTCTCAAGTCGAAGAGTCGGCTGTTTAATTACGGGAATTACGTCGGGAAATCGAGTTTTAAAATAATTTATAATGAGCATTACATTTTAATTGGATACGCTTCATTAATTTACTCTGGAGCGATTCTGCAACATTTAAGTACTCTTCTGTGAATATGAGACAGTGAGTATAATCTCTAGCTGCATAAAAATTTTAACGTTTAATGAAATCTCTTTTCTTAGAGTAGGATATGATGCCTAACAAAAATCAAATTTGTTAATAGGAATTCATTAATGCAAACATGTACAAACTGTTCTATTTAAAAAAAATTAGTCCTTAAAACGCACGCTTCGACAGCATATCCATCATCATCAGCACACTGATAGAAGTAGTTCAGTGTTAACACTGATGATGATGATGATACGTTTGTTATCGAAACGTACGTCCAGCGTAGTAAAATTGATATAGTGTGTGTTAAGTGTTGTGGTGTCAAGATTCAGCCTAAGGCGACTCAAGTGTGCGACGAGAGATAAATAGTATCGGAAAAGTATTCCGCGCTTTTGGAAACGATACGACCGATTTTTAAATTTTAAACTGTATTTGTCTTAGAATAATGTTTGAAATTGCGCCAACGTTTTAATTTTTTTATTTTCTACGTATTTAAATTTTTAAATGTTATGTTTGTTATTAAAAATAATCTCTAACATCGGCTCACTACCAGTGGACCAGTGAACACCAATTTCTTAATGATAAAACTTTTTTAATTTTTGAATTTAGACTAATAATAACGCCCGAAATAGAAATATTCATTTTTCTTTCCATGAAAATGTCGACAGGCCGCCGGCTTCTATCGTAATCTTAAGCAAAGGACGATGTTGTTTTGAGACGTATCTACGTACAGATGGTCTGCTATGGAATCACACGAGGTATAAATATAAGGATATTCAATTTTGATTTCAGTAGTGTCTTTTTGTGTATTTTACACAGCCCAATCTACTTCCTACCTATGTTTTAAATAAGTGTAACATTCATAAAATGTGTATATGTTAATAATACATAATGTATCTACTTTTTATTAACGAGTCATAATTATAAATACTAAACCACTTTAATACTTTCCCTGATGTCAATTGTATTACGAAACAGAATCTAAGTAAATACAAATAAAAAAATGCACACAGCATTTTTTTCGACTGGGTAAAACGTACCTATAATTACAATTTCTTTTATATCTCTTAGATTCATACTAGTATCATAGTCATTTTATATTGACAGCCCTAGAAACGCAATGACAAAGTATAAAATGCTAAGTTTAGATTTAGATACGGTAACTTATATTTTTTGCAATGGCAACAAGTGCCACATGCAGTTAGGGATACCCCGACGGAAGTAGCTGTTTTCGAAGGCGGATCACCGGACATAACCGCCACCGTACGCTGACAGAGGATCAACTCGCCGAGACAACGCCCAGTGCAAAAAACTGACAGAAACCGAAGTTTACCGCTTAGGTATATTATTCTTTGTTTGTTATTAGTTGTAACTTCAAGCCATATTTCTCTTTGTCCTTTGTTTAGATTTCAATAATTTCAATAACTAAATAAGTTTCAAGAGGTCCCATTTACTTATCTTTTATTATTGCTTTGTTCATTTTTTTCATTATTAAGAATATATTTTATGAGTCATTAACCGTTGTAAATTGTTTTAAAAAAACTGTTTGTATAAGTGATCTCAATATCTTTCATTTATATCGGTAGTCACTTGTGTTTGTCCTATACAACATAAAACTTATTACTAATATACTGCTTTTTTCTTAAGTAATAAGTATTATGTACCATCTTTAGCAAAATAAATGCGAATTTAATCTTTAATTATTAATGCAATAGAAGCTACAGCACACTGAATAGTAAAAATATTCATTAAACTTCCTCGTTTCCTACACTACCTACAGTTGAACAAACAAATTTAAGGTAGTATATTGTATATTATAGCAAACCATTACCTTCTATATATCAGGTATTTAGTGAACATGCATTAATGATACTCTTTCCTTATCACAAGTAATTTAAATAGCTTGTATTAATTATGAAGGTGTGATAGCTGTTATAGAATAGTTCAATGATCTGATGAGATCATCCACGACCAAGCTCCACAGCAGTGGTGACAGTACTCCCCCTTGAGGGCACCATCTCAAATGGGAGTAGTGGTCCTCATGGCGATACTTTTATCTAGCATCTGCGCATAGACCACTCTGTTTCTTAGCATGCAGTCAACCTATCTGCTGGTCGTGTGGCTAATGTTCTGGTCCATTAAGGATCGGTTGATGGAGGGCATTGCAGTGTTTTCAAAGGTGCCCTCTATGTCTAAGAAAACTCCAAGAGCAACTTCCTTTTGATGTGGGCTCCTTTCGAGCTGTCTCACCAAACTATGCTGAGCAGTATATCATATTAGGTCTTAACCACCATGTTTTGTCATGACCTATTCTAGCCAACATAAGCGTTGTCCTAGTTTTAATCCTTTGAAGTTATCGATTCTGAAATAAACTTGAAGTCTAGGATGACACCAAGATAGTTCATTTCTTTTGACAGCTTTATTTATTCACTTTGCAGTTTTCAGAGTCGAAAACCATTTGAGTTTTTCTTTCTGGTGAATGCTAATTGTGGTCATTTTGGAGGGACTGATATTTGGACCCTCCTTTTCGGTCTACGCTTATACAATTTGTAGAGCGTTTTGCATTTATCTCGCACTAGGTTATTGAATTTATCCTAGCTCAGAATGACAAGATCATCTCCATACCTCAAAGTTTTACGTGCTTCATGGTTTAGCTTCATTTGTAGCTCGTTCATGACTAGGTTACACTGCAGCGGGCTAAAAAACTCCACCCTGCTGACAACCTATTTCGACCCAAACCACCAATGTCTCCCCATGATGGTTGGATAAACTGATTTAATCTTCCTCGATGCTTTGGAGATTGATGCTGCGCAAGTATTGTTGTCGAATGCTCCTTTTACATCGAGAAATGTGTACAAAAGCATTTCCTTTGTTTGCAGAACTTGCTCAGCTTTTTGTACGAGCTGATACAACTAGTCCTGCTTGATACACATTTTGGTCTTGATGGCCAATTTAGTAATACATCATTCTCTAGATCTAAGACTTTTGATCGGCAAGTTTAAGTAATTGAGGTTCTTCAAGGCAAGTAAATGAAACACGTCGAGTTGTAAACTGCTTAACATTCTATTCAAATAGTGAATGAACGTTGTTCCTCCCAACAACACTTGGGACGTAAAATTGACGTAAAAAAAGAAATAAAGATAAACACGTCGAAAGTTGATTGAAGTTTAAATAACAGAGTGGTGGGTGTACTCAGAACCGCCCGTATGCGCGCATGATACGTAAATACCACCCGCTCTCCTGTTACCGTCTCATCTGAGAGTCGTGGCGGTAGTTAATTGGGCCGTCAAAGATTAATGCATTTGTCAAAAAGACTTATTGCCAATGAATCCGTAATTAAACGGGCGACTTTAACGTATCTCACCTGCCAGCAGCGCTCGGCTATCGTTCCTTCTCCGATCGACGGTGCACGACGTCGTCGCTTGACGAGAATGGAAGGACGGAGGATATGTTACGTATGTCTGCGAGCTGCCAATAGGATCGAGAAAAACCTATTCAGATCTCCGATAAGTTCGAGAACGGCCGCGTAATATGATGATGTATTAGTCTCTGTTCTGACGTACAATTTATAGATTTCCGATAATGGTTTTCCATTTTAGAAACGGTACTGGAGAATATTTAAGTGGAGCCTGGGTATGGTCGATGCTTTTACGAAGCAGAAAACGCGTTATACTTTTATTTTTTCTCAAATCCTTCGCGCTTACAATATTTAGTTAAAAAATGTAATGAACATGGTTATATAAGGTGCATGTTGCACACAATTAAATGAATTTTACTAATAATAAGGAAATTGGTCGCAATAAATGCTTCAATTATTATTACAAATGAATGCAAGAAGAGATGACGCATCAGTTAGAAATATGCTATACTGAGGTTCCGAATACGAAACTTGACTTGTTATCTTTTTACCGGTTTGTTATGAAATAAGTGTGAATATTTCAAGAACTATCAGAAATAGGTACACTAAACCTTAAACACCAAACGATCTAGAATCTTGCGCTGTATTCAATGCTGCACCGAAAAATACTATGTTCCTTTTGAAAAAAAAAAAAAACTAAAGATATCCCCCAGATAACAATTTAAGGTTAATACAAGCCTTTTTAAACGTTGTTCCGACAAGGGAAAAAGGTTGTCAGCAAGCTTGTTATGGCAAGGGTGTAAGCTTACTGAAGGTATGACAAGCTTGCTAGTTGACCACAGGACAAGGTTTTTCCCAAGTAAGGTTACAGGTTAAGCTTGTCTGTAAAAGCATGTGATAAGGTTACCATGGCAAGGTTCCCATAAGCTTGTCTGTAAAACGATATGACAAAGTTGGAATGACAATGTTGAGCCAAGCTTTAGAGAAAGCCTGTACAAACCATGATAAAGTTTGTAACAATCAAAACAAAATAGGAATTGGATATTAATTTCTTCTTTTTCTTTGGTTTCTAGGTCATAAAAATATAGAAATGTACATTAAGGACGTTTCGTTTTAATTTCAAAGAGCTTTTTCAAGATATATGAAAAATATAAATTATAAATGGTATACATTTTTTTTATTTAATAAACAAAACATTGTTTACTATGAATTTGAATTATGATTTTATATTTATTAAACAATTTACTTATAAGTTACACCATTTACAATTTATATTTTTATATGTATACTTGAAAAAGCTTTTGAAATCAAAGTGAAACGTCCTTATTAATGTACATTTCATATTTTTGACCTAAAAACAAGAAAATGAAGAAATTAATACCCAATTCCTATTTTGTTTGATTGTTGTAAGCTTTTATCAAGGTTTGTATAAGCTTTCTCTAAAGCTGGCTATAGTCAAGGAAAGGAGTTGGGGTATATGACCTCTTCTTCATGTGACTTTGAAAATTACTAAAAATATTTTAAGAAAGATATAACCAGCAAGCTGAAACCAAAATAAATTTCGTACAAATAAACTTTATGTAACTTCCAAGTGTTTCCAAAAATGTTTTTTTACAAAATTTATTGCTAAACAAAACTCAGAGAGAATTTTAGTAAATTAGATATAATTTGCGTTCTTTTTATTATTTTCGGATGCCGTCCATCGTCTCCTAAAATATTTTATGTTTTCAAAATCACATCTGTTTGCATCAAGTAAAATTCATTCAAATAAAATTAGAATTTCAGTATTTAATAATAAAAAAAAACTTCTACATATTTATATATACATATTTAGATTGCGTTTTATATTTATATAGAAACAACACTATAATCTATTTTCCGTTGCCATCGTGTTGCCGCGATTCTCTGTAATAAAAAAACGACAACTATAAAAATTAAACAATACCAGAGATGGAAGACAAGGGAAACGCTATCAGTTTTCCAAGAGTCGACAAGTCGTCGTGGCTATTATGAAAAGTAACTGTTTCCTCCGTTACTACAAAATACAAACTGTCTTATTTTTACTATACTTAGTGGTTATTAATAAATACTCACCAAAAATAATTTTAAGCATTTCAGTCTTCTGGAAAGGTTTTTTTAAGATTTTCCCTGTTAGAGAATGATTTGCCGCAATATTGTCCTCTAGTGGCTTTTTAGGATGTTTGATGTCAAACTCTTAACGTTCCTTCCATGGGTTGATATCAAATATCGAATCTGTAAATTTTTGTTGGAATATTAATTCAATAAATGAACATGGTTTTGGACTTAAAAAAACAGGTAATAATTTAAATAATATCAATTACTCACCAACTTTTTTTCTCAGAAGAAGAGTTTTCAACTATTCGATGGTTTACTAATGTCATAGAAGCTTCTATATTCGCTGAAAAAGAATTTCATAAGTTATGAAATTGATTCTCCTCTTAATCCTTATTAGTTACCATATAATGCCTGTTGTATTGTGGCAGTCTGTTGGGCCAAACCTTAAACCGTATCCATTTTAGTTTCTAAACACTCTGCTATGAAAGAAAAATCTTCTAAGACCTTCCACATTACGCCTGGGTTTAATTTAATTTGGTGACGCTCATTACTGTAATCGGTTCCTAAAAAATATTTGATAACATTAGAATGATTTCTTGAAATAAGAGATACAAATACATATATATAATATTCTTATTAATTATAACACTAAATTTATATGTGTATTTTTGAATTTATTTAAAAATTCTATTACACTGTCATTAAAACTGAAAAAAACCTCAAACATTTAATTATTCATAATTTCTGAATTATATAAAATCAAATTATACTACAAGCTATCTAGTTAGCAAATATAAACTATAACTTTTTAAACTAAGTGCATTGGCTTATGCGCTTATGGTGTAGAAAATTAGGTTAGAATTATATGCAATAGTTGGGGCAATTGGGGCAGACACAGTTCAATTCATCGGTTAGAATTATAAACTATTGATATTCTTGAAGCAACAACGCATATCTAGTAAAAGATATAAAATTAGGTAATACTTACTTTTGCATGAATGATGTTTTAAACTATTATACACTGAAACAGCTCAAACGCGTACAACACAACTGGACACAACAAATAATGGCGGTCGATGACAGAATAGCGGAATGGCGGTTAAACCAAAAAAAAATCAGTACTCGATAAACGATTGACGCCGAATCACTCCGGAAATACACGAAGTCACCGTACCTTGATATAATAACAGTGTCGCAACCTTGCATTAACCCCAGCATTAACCTTTTACTGTTAAGTTTGTCTGGACAAGGTAAAGTTAAGCAAGTGGCAAGCTTATCGTAAGCTTACGTGTTATCTGGGCCATATTGGACATGAGTTTCTGATCACCCCGTATGAGATATTTTAGTTTTCGCTGTCGTAGTCAACACCTGTGACCGTGTATTTGCACCCACATCAGTAGAATATCTTAATGTCTAATAGCCTATGAGGTATTCTAATTTATTAGAAAAAGTGCAAACGTCAAAATTGGATGGGGTGACAGGGGATGCTAATGATTTTTTAAATGATATTTTTTTCTTTTTTTTGACACATTGAAAGACAGGATGGATTGGAAATATTCCAAATCATATTTTTTTAACATTTTTTTCTGTTTTTTTTTTAAAACATCGGAGAGGATGCATTAGAAGTGTTTCAAGTCATATTTTATCTAACATCGGAAGGAGGAGAATGGGAGATGGGGAATTGTTCTTTTTAATTATATTTTTTTTCTTTTTTTCCCGAACATATAAGAAATGTTTTAAATCATATTTTTTCTAACATTGGAAGGAGGTGGGGAATTAATATTTTTTTAAGATATTTTTTTTTCGAAACACCGGGAGAGAGGATGCATTAGAAAAGTTTCAAAGCATTTTTTTTAACATTGGAAGGGGTGAGAGGAAAGGTGAATGTTTTTTAAATGGTATTTTTTTTCTTCTCTTTTTCGAAACATAGAGAGAGAAGACGGATCGGAAATGTTTCAAAACAATTTTTTTTTAACATTGGAAGGGGAAAAGGGGAAAGGGAAGAGAATGTTTTTTTAATGATTTTTTTTCTCTTTTTAACAACAGGAGAGGACGTACTAAAAATGTTTTAAATATTTTTTTTTTAATATTAGAAAGGTGGAGGGGAAAGGGTAAGTATTAGTTTCTTTAAATATTTTTTCCCTTTTTTGAAACATTGGAAGAGAGAGAGGACGTGTTAAAAATGTTTTAAATCATAAACATTGTCATTAAAAAAAAAGTAATGCCCCTTCCCCTTCACCTCTTCCAACGTTAAAAAAAATATGATTTGAAACAGTTCTAACGCATCCTCTCTCCCGAAGTTTTTAAAAAAAGAAAACAATTTGCATTTAAAGAAAACCAATCCCCGCCCCTTCTCACCCCTTCCATTATTAAAAACAATCATTTGAAACATTTTTAATGTATCCTCTCTGAGTGAAAAAAGGCAAAAAAAAATATAAAAAAACTACCCTCCCTCCTCCTTCCAATGTTAAAAAAAAAATATGATTTGAAACATTGCTGATTCATTCTCCCGATGTTCCGCAAAAAAAAATTCTTTTTTTTTTCGTTTTTCATTTAAAACAGTCACCCCGTCCCCCTCTCACCCCTTCCAACACTAAAAAAAATATGACCGGTGTCGAAACGGTCGCGTCGAAACGTCCTAGAACCTAAACCGAGGAAAAACAACAGATAAAATAAACTTTTCTCTTATTGAGTAAGATATTTAATTTATCTGTATTTAGATGTATTTAGGTGTAATCTGAAAAAGTTTTTTTTATCCTTGAAACAATGTTCTATTCATCGAAGCTCACGACTCCACTTGCATAAGATCTCATCGTTTTACTTAAGCTAGACTATGTTTATAGGCAGAAAAAAGGATGGTAACAATCACAATAAATTCGAAAAATGTTACATATGTAGTTTGCAACCAATACACATCATCAAGTTATCCATAGTTTAACCATTCAATAACGCGGCGCTGAAATGTTCTGGCGCTGAATCGGCGGCGCTGAAACGTACTAGACCCTTTAACGTCTGGTATAATTTTAGACTGGCTGTCTACCTACAATTCAAATGCATGACAGTACGTACAGTAGCTCATTAGAATAAAGAGAATATGAAAAACTTCATAATTTTGTATATAACACCCTGTATAATTATTTAATTCAGGTTTATATACAGTATACTCAATGCCAAATAGAGTGATTATAACCGATTTCTGAAATACAATCAAATAAGCACAACATATGCCGTTCCATGTTTATTGTAACACCCTGTATATAAATAGCTATATCAACCGAGAGGGCCATATAAACGCTGCAAGTCTTCTATTAAAACTTTTTTCCATTTCTCACCGTTGAGAAGTTATTTTGCATAAACTAAATTTGGGTGGAATTTCAAAGTCACATTGCACCCCCTAAATATGAAGTTCCGCAGCAACTGAAAGTGTCCGTGAGTAACACTCCATGGGGTCTACGCTTTGGTGAAGTTTCATTAGAATTCGCGATTTACAGTTTGCGAGATTTTTTTTAAAGCATTATAAACTAAAATAACTATTATTGAGTTGCCTACTATCACAATAGATGCCGAACGATATTATTTTCGGAAAACTTATCTTCAGGATAGTACGCCACTTCGTACTCCTAATTCTTTTAGCAAAAAGAATCAGATAAACATGCATATTAATTAACTGAATCTTGAAACTTTCGAGATCTTGCATAGGCGCAGGATATAAGATATTTCAATTAAGAATTTAACAAGCAAAATCGTCGTGTGGGTTTTTCTTGAATATCTACACACCCTGTATACATTCGAATCGAAAATCCTTTGAGAGGCCGACAAACGGCACACCTACGCATTTATATTCGTACGTCCGCATGCTACGAGAAGGAAAACACAGTAGCGCAATGCCGTGCACCAACTCGGACAACGGATCCCAACCGATCAGATGGCATAAACATAGACGAGGGACAGGACTCGTGAATGCCTGTCCAATTAGTAATTGAAATCAGACAACCCTTGCTTAGGGTAGATGCCGCGATACCGGTAACGTATTGCCTCCCGATGCTTTATATTTCAGCTATTTAATGCTATCTGTTCGCTCCTACAATGGCACGCATTTCGTTACTTAACCTACGGTACGCCATATCTGCGTTGTGTCTGCGCATATAAGTACTTTACTTACTTATGGATGGCTTTACAGTCGTACTCGTCGGATTTCTATAAACGCGGCGGCACGTGCATTGTTGCGGTTTGTGCGCGATCGCTGGTGCTGCTTATCGGTTAGTATATGCATTGTAACGGGAGGCAGTAAGATTCGCAATTGATGACCACTTAATACGTGGATGAGATTGCGTTGACGTTGCAATAGAATTGTTGTATGAGGAAAGAGATAAAATTCTATATGAAGTATACACGTGAAATAAAAAAAAATATCCAAATTGAATTGACATTCTTCCTCAAATCTATAGATTTTCTTCCTGGTGGAAGAAAATTATATTTTTGAAATAGAAGGTGGAAGCTGTAAGAAAATACAAAAAGAGCTGGGTCCAATTCTATCAAAGATACACTGAGAAAAAAAAATTTATAATCATAAATAAAAATACAATTATCGTAAGTAAAAAGTTCAGCTGGATAGGGGACAAAAGCACAGATTACTTAGCACTAGTAAAAAAGAGATCCTAAACACTGATACTAACAAGAAGCAATCTAAATTACTTACGGTCTGCTTCATACCGGTAACTTATGAAGTTACTTATTATAATTAAATTGAAGTAGTTAAGTCAAAGAATATATGTAGTTGCAGTAAGCAAAGATTTGCCCTTGTCAAGTAGTAGGTGTATTGCTGTGAGTGAACTATTCTATAACAGCTATCACACCGTCATAATTAATACAAGCTATTTAGAGTACTTGTGATAAGGAAAGAGTATCACTAATGCACGTTCACTAAATACCTGTTATATAGAAGGTAATGGTTTGCTATACATATACAATACACTTACCTTAAATTTGTTCTGTAACTATAGGTAGTGTGGGAAACGAGGAAGTTTAGTGAATATTTATTAAGTAGCTGACAGTATACTCTGTGTGAATAACTGATAAAGTACAAAAAAAAAGTTTCGCAAATCTTCGATTATTTATGCAACCGCAACTATAAGTACTGCGTACCGAGCAATGCGTAATTCAAAATTGTTTGCAAATAATTTTTACTATTCAGTGTGCTGTAGCTTCAATTGCATTAATAATTGAAGATTAAATTCGCATTTATTTTGCTAAAGATGGTACATAATACTTATTACTTAAAAAAAAAAACAGTATTATTAGTAATAGTTTTATTTTGTATAAGACAAACACAGTGACTACCTGATATGAATAAAAGATGTTGGTTTCACTTTAACAAGTTTTTTTTTTAAACAATTTACAACGTAATGACTCATAAAATATATTCCTTAATAATGAAAACAAAGCAATAATAAAAGATAAGGTAAATGGGGCTCCCTTGAAACGTTATTTAGTTATTGAAATTATTGAAATCTAAACAAAGGACAAAGAGAAATATGGCTTTGAAGTTACAACTAATAACCAACAAAGAAATAATATACCTAGGCGGTAAACTTGCGGTTTCTGTTGGTTCTTTGCACTGGGCGTTGTCTCGGCGAGTTGATCCTCTGTCGGCGTACGTGGCGGTTATGTCCGGTGATCGCCTCGAAAACGGCTACTTCGTCGGGGTATCCCTAACTGCAGGTGGCACTTGGACTGTCACTCAGCTAGCGCACGTAGCAGTCTCGGGGACTATTTTATTACTCCGCCGCATTAGCCAATCAGGAATAGTAAAACAATCACGGGGTGACAGCAAAACTCAAATAATCATAGTTGTGGCAAGCTGTTACCTATTTAAGAAAATACATGAGTTTAATAGCGATCAGCATTGTTGTTACTTCTACTAAGCATGTGCTGTAGTTAGATACAGTACCAGTAGTCATAAGTAATACGTTATTTACCACAAATTTGTCAGGTACGCTGTGTAATAGCCGTTAATAAAAGCACTATTTACAGCAACAACTTGCATTCAGGAAACTGGGTTTAGTTGCAGGTATTAATTAAGGAGAATAGTTCCAAGTAAAACTTTGTCTATCGTAAATAATTTTTTATCAAGTACACTTTACTTAGGCCATTTTTCTCAGTGTAAGACACCGCCCAGCGCACAGTGTGAAAACACAATCGCAGAGATAGTGGGATCTGATTAGAAATGGAAACTCGGAAAACAAAAGCGAAAAAATGAAGTTATCTCAACTAACACGATGGAAATTTAATACTTCTCTTCCTTAATACCTTTGTGTCGTCCTGCAGGCAGCACTTAATTCACCGTGATTAGAAGTGGCGTTCTATTGTGGCGGGACGAAACGTGTCTAGCTGTCCGCGGCTCTATAATTCATCAAATTTGAATTTCTGCCAAAATCAACAACAATTATAACGGAGAAGAGTTACCAGGTGCTTTTATAAATACCACACTGCCGAAGGTAGTCGCGCACACAGGTTTATGCAAAGCAGTGTCTTCGCGACAGTAGATGTGCACAGTAATTATTGCACTTCGTGTTTAGTCTATGCGTCCAGAGGTTTGTCACTGAAATTAATGACTGTCTAAGCCTGCTGTAATTTGGAGAATGGTCTATTGTCAGGATTACATATAGTTGTGTAAATGAGCCGTGTAATTTAATCATATTAATATAATGTAGGATCAAATGAAGCTGTGTTTTTAATTTGATGAAGCATATTATACTGAGAAAAAAATTCAATAAACATAAATAAAAATATAATAAGTAAAAAGTTCAGCTGAATAGGGGACAAAAGCGCAGATTATTTAGCACTAGTAAAAAAGAGATCCTAAACACTGATATTAACAACAAGCAATCTAAGTTACTTACGGTCTGCTTCATACCGGTAACTTATGATGTTACTTATGGTAATTAAACTGAAGTAGTAAATCAAAGAATATATGCAGTTGCGGTAAGTAAAAGATTTGCTCATGTCAAGTAGATGTATTGCTATGAGTGAACTATTCTTTAATGGCTATCAGACTTGCATTATTAACCTCAATTAATGCAAGCTATTTAGATTACTTGTGATTAAGGAAAGAGTATCCATTAATGCACGTTCACTAAATACCTGATATATAGAAGGTAATGGTTTGCTATAAATATACAATGCATTTACCTTAAATTTGTTGTTAAACTTATGGGTAGTGCAGGAAACGAGGAAGTTTAGTAAATATTTAATATAAATTTAAATAAAAAGCAGTATTATTAGTAATAGTTTTATTTTGTATATAGGACAAACACAGTGACTACCTGATATGAATGAAAGATATTGGTTTCACTTTAACAACAGTTTTTTTTAAATAATTTACAACGTAATGACTCATAAAATATATTCCTTAATAATGAAAAAAAATGAACAAAGCAATAATGAAAGATAAGGTAAATGGGGCCCTCTTGAAACGTTATTTAGTTTAGTATTGAAATTATTGAAATCTAAACAAAGGACAGAGAGAAATATGGCTTTGAAGTTACAACTAATAACAAACAAAGAAATAATATGCCTAGGCGGTAAACTTGCGGTTTCTGTTGGTTCTTTGCACTGGGCGTTGTCTCGGCGAGTTGATCCTCTGTCGGCGTACGTGGCGGTTATGTCCGGTGATCGCCTCGAAAACGGCTACTTCGTCGGGGTATCCCTAACTGCAGGTGGCACTTGGACACACACTTTAACTTCACAGCGGGCGCAGATATCATCACAATGATGGGGAATTCAAATATTCCACCACGTGGTTTAAAACTGCAATCTTGAAACATCCGATTGCTTATAGGCTCGGTACTTCTTCTTTCGCTGGGATTCTTTATACGGATGGGGCCTTGAGTTAACCCACCCGGTATTTTTAATATATTTGCGTTCCATCTGGCCTACAACGGCCGTACTCCTTGACCACTCTTTTTCGACGACCTTTTCCCACGTCCGTAACTTTTACTTGACGCTAGCCCGCGCTTGCGCGCATAGCAATCTCGGGGACTATTTTATTACTCCGCCGCATTAGCCAATCAGGAATAGTAAAACAATCACGGAGTGGCAGCAAAACTCAAGTAATCATAGTTGTGGCAAGTTGTTACCTATTTAAGAAAATACATGAGTTTAATAGCGGTCAGCATTGTTGTTACTTCTACTAAGCATGTGCTGTAGTTAGATACAGTACCAGTAGTCATAAGTAATACGTTACTTATTACAAGTTTGTCAGGTACACTGTGTAATAGCCATTAATAAAAGCACTATTTACTGTAACAACTTGCATTCAGGAAACTGGGTTTAGTTGCAGGTATTAATTAACGAGAATAGTTTCAAGTAAAACTTTATCTATTGTAAATAATTTTTTATCAAGTAAACACTTTACTTAGCCCATTTTTCTCAGTGTAATGATGCCATATTTCGGAGGACAATTAGTTTATAAATAACATGTTAAAGACTTCTCAAAACCACTTATTCTTCTTTCGATTATCTCCAACAAGCGTGTAAACTCAATCGTTTTGTTAAATTTATTTAAGAAATTCATTTGATTACCGCCAGAAGCGTTCCCGTATTTAGACGGATATTGAAACAATAGATGCTCCTACAGTTTACAATACCAAAATCAGAAACGATATATCTACTTTCGAAATCTATTTGCGTGTGTGTTGTGCGTTTCGTCTCTATTGTGGTGACCGGTGGCACAATAAACCTTTCAAATTAAGCCCAAGACCGACGGATAACAAACGAAACGGGAGAAACTCGCTGGATTGATGTATCGGGCAAGAGTAATGATCGGACGGCGAAGGATCATCGAGACCTTATTCTCATTTCATCATCCTTGTATAGAGATGTAAGGATCGATACGACAGTGGCTCGACATGCACACATCCATACCTATAAACATATGTATGCTATGCGGACGTACAGTGATGCTCATGTATGTTTAGACTTTTTGCTAAAAAGAGTGACACTTCATTAAGGTTTCGTTCAAATAAACAAACTTCTGTTTTTGAAAGATGATTGGCATATAAGAGCTGTGTTTGAAGCATATTTGTAGTAATCAGTGTTTGACTTTATTACTGTTTTGGGCCCAATATGCAAAACCGTTAAAGAAAGTTAAAAATAAATGAGGCCCCAGAGTAGAACCTTGCGGAATCCCGTAAATTATAAGAATTATTATATTTAAATTCATTATAACTTTTGTGTAAAGTTTTTTTTCTGTTGAAAGATTTGTAATTTGTCAAATTTTCAATTGCAATACTGGTAAGATTCCTTCAAATATTTTTCGGAAGATTAGAACGATTGAGGTAATTAAGGATAATTGTCGCTATAATTGTTTAAATTAAAGATTTTCGATTTCTATACTCACTTCGGGAGATAAAAATGTACCCACTTCTTCTGAGAATAAACATACATAATATGGAACAGAGGCATGGATTTACCAAAGATTTACTGAATAAAGACTGTCAAATCATAGTAGGTCTACTGACTGGTCACTGTAGACCATATGTGGGCCACAACCGGCCTGCGGGCCGGATGCGACCCGCTGTAAGATTTGATCCGGCCCGCGAGACATTTTGAAAAACCCCAATTAAAAAAATATTTACACTACTTACTCATACTCACTCCAAATGAGGAAGATCGAGTGATATGGGGTTTGTCGCTTGCTCCTGCGGAATCAAGTGAGCGAGCAAGCCGAATGGCGGCGATCATCAAAGAGTGAGGCGGCAAACATCAAAGCCTTTGATGTTTGCCGCATCACTGGCGGCGCAACAAAAGATTATAGCATCTCAAATGTTCTACATTCGGCGATTCTAGATCATTCCTTCATTTTGCCTATATAAGCGGGTGGATTTCCCGAACTTTAGTTCAGTTCTATTTGAGGAGGTGATAACTTCGACGAGCGATATCCTCCTAGCGAACTGCTAGTGCCGTCAATTTGCTTTGTGACTTTGTGTGCATCTTGAGTGCTTACTAATTATATTTTGTTATTAAGTTTATCGAATGAAAAGTAAACGAAAATGATGTCTGGTGGAAAGAAACAAAAAGTAGATGCAGAGGGTCGCCAGTTTCAAGAAAAATGGACTGAAGAATTCTTTTTTTATCTTGCACAATGGTAAGCCTATTTGTTTGCTGTGTAATGAATCCATTTCAGTGATGAAAGAAATCAATATAAAGAGACATTACTTAACTAAGCATCCTATGCTGCACTCACTGACAGGACAGATAAGAAAAGACAAAATCCAGAAGCTTACCGCAAATTTGGAAAAACAGCAGCAAATGTTTCATAAACAAAGAACACAACTTCATAATGTTGTGAAAGCTAGTTTTATAGTTAGTTCAAAATTGGCAAAGTCTTTAAAACCATTTGCCGAAGGAGAATTTATCAAGGAGTGTATGTTAGAAGTTTGCAGTGTTTTGTGTCCTGAAAAGAAAAATAAATTTGAAAAAATTAATTTGTCAAGACGAACTGTTGCCCGACGTATAGAAATGATGGCTAATGATATAAAAACAACTTTGACTGACCGTATGGCTGGTTTTGAATCATTTACCATAGCATTAGACGAGAGCACCGATTTGTCTGACACAGCTCAACTGGGTATATTTATTCGAGGTGTTGATAAAGAGTTCACTGTTACTGAGGAATTGCTTGCTTTACAGTCGCTAAAAGGAACCACTACAGGAGAGGACATTTTTAATGAAGTTGAAAAGGTATTCACAAGTTTTGGTTTGGCATGGTCAAAATTAGTTGGTGTATGCACAGATGGTGCACCTTCTATGGTTGGCTTACGTAAAGGTTTCATCGGAATTTTGTATGAAAAAGCAACCGAATTAAATGCAAAAAGATGATTTGATAGTCCTTCATTGCATTATTGCATTATCCACCAACAGGACGTGTGTTCTAAGTCCATTCGACTCCAGAATGTTATGAATGTGGTAGTAAAAACCATCAATTTTATTCGATCCCGAGGGCTTAACCATCGTCAGTTCAAGGCGTTTTTGATGAAATATTAGCCGAATATGACGAACGAAACATATTATTGTGAAGTCAGATGGTTAAGCAAAGGAAAAATGCTGGAACGGTTTTACGAGCTTAGAAATGAGATAGCAGATTTTATGCAAATAAAAGCTAAACCACTATCTGAATTGAGTAACCCAAAATGGATATGTGACTTAGCATTTCTAGTGGACCTTACAGGCCATTTGAATGATTTAAATTTGAAACTTCAAAAACAAGGACAGATAGTAAATGATTTGTACAGCCGTTTGAAAGCGTTTCAAAACAAAATCCGCTTGTGGGAGGCACAGTTGCTGTCTGGTAACAGCTACCATTTCACCACGCTCTCTGCGTATGAAAATACTGCTTATGCTCAATATGCTGAAGAACTCAAGTTACTGTCGGAGCAATTTTCGAACAAATTTAGCGATTTTAAAAACATGGAAGACAGTTTCAATTTATTAGCTACTCCAACAAAAAGTAATGTGCAAAATGCTCCAATACACTTGCAAATGGAGTTGATCGAGCTTCAAGAAAACTCACTCCTAAAATCTAAACTTGAAGACGTGGAGTTGTGCGATTTCTACAAAAAATACCACGAGGAAGACCATTTTCCGGAGCTTAGAAAATTCGCAAGAAGATTGATTTGTGCGTTTGGCAGTACTTATAAACGCGAACAGTTCTTTTCAATGATGAAAGTTAATAAAGCAAAACATCGTACAAGGCTGACTGACGATAATTTGGAAAATTCTTTACGTCTTTGTATCAGTGGAATTCATCCAAACATGCATGGATTAGTTTCCCAAATTCAAGCTCAAGGGTCTCATTGATTTCGTTGTCGCTATTTAACTTTAGTAGTTTGTAATAATTCCAAATTTCACGATTTAATTATAATGTTGTACCTATTTTTTTCATTTCATTTTCTTATTTTAATAAATTGCATTATAATAACATTGTCGTATTATTTCATGTCTGATATCTATCGCTAAAAATTATAAACACTACTTTAAAATGCACTACTTTTAAACGCAGCCCGCGGACGTATTTGCACACTAAAGTTTGGCCCACAACATGCCAAACGTTGCCCATACTTGCTGTAGACTAAATAGGTATATGTACAACACAGACCTAGCAGATGACGCAACCTGCAGATTCTGCCAAGAGGAGGAAGAAACACCAGTTCATGTGCTGAGTCAATGTGAAAGCCTGGCGAGGACTAGGTTTCTAGTAATGGGTGTAAAGAACCCCCACAGCTAGTAACTACACAAAGAGACCGCTCTCAAAGATGACAGACCTAATTAAGAGGGCAAAATTAGAGAGTGTCCTCTAGGAAAAAAGGAGATTACAATAGATCCGAAAAGGTCGCGGTGAAACAAGTCCATAAGTCACCCCAATCCTAATCTAATCTAATTATCAAATATATTTCGAACCGTTATGTCCTTTTGAATCATGTGCACTCGAAAAACCAGGACAGTTTACAATTAGCCAACCAAGTTACTGAATAGGTATCGAAAAATCTATGAGCAGTGGTGTACCTCTGCCATTAAAAGAGCAACAACGGGAACCGGGAAGAGAGAGGAGAATGTCGGCCCTAATCAGGCCAACGGTGACTGTATTTCATCGGCCGATTGTGAACGGAATAATAGATCGAACGCGGGAGACAAAAGACGAGTAGCAGACACTACTGTACGTTTTAACCACTTACTTACTTACACAATATAACCATACGTCATATTATATAGTTACAATCAGTTGTATTTCCCATAGGTAACGAGAGTTGATACGATCGAAACATTCTTTATTTTAAACTAATAGTAGCCGCATGGGAGCACATTATATCTATATGAACATTTGTACAGTCGTATAGATACGAATGATTGCTCAAAGTTTAAGTATACAGATCGCCTCTTTTTTTTTATGAGCTTGAGCTTATAATAATATAATATAATAAATAAGGAACCGCGTTTGTGGTACATAAGCGGATATTGCTTGCTACATTGAAAAAAATAGAAACTATTCAGGCGTTAATGGAATCCCAACTGCTTTGATAAATTGTTCCAATTAGACTTTCTGTTGCAACCACTGCAATACTTGTTTAACTTGTCCATTGCAGGTCTGTAAAAATACTATTGGCCAATCTCATTCTGCTAAGTTGTTAGGCGTGACTTTGGCTTCCTCACTAAAGTGGAAGGACCATTGCGAGTCTTTGGTTTCCAAATTAAATACCTTAATTTTAAAGCTAAGACAACTTAAACAATCAGTAAGTCATAATTCCCTTAAGATTATATATTTCGCTGAATTCCAGTCATAACTACTATATGGAATTCTTCTTTGGGGCTCCAGCTCGTCAGCCAATGAAGTTTTCATTAAACAGCAAGCAGCAATAAGATGTATTGCCGGCATTAATCAATTAACATCCTGTAGAAATCATTTCATCTCATTGAAGATATTAACTTTATTTGAATTGTATATTTTAGAAGCCGCTATTTACATTTCATAAACATAAACATAAAATTTTAGTTGCTAATAATCCACAATCCCAAACTGCACTTAATGAAGCACAATTTAAAATTAACAGCTGATTGTATTGATATCCTTGGAACAAAAATTTACAACCACCTTCCTGATAGTTGGAAGGAATATAATACAAATAAATTTAAGAAAACCTTAAAAATTTGGTTGTTAACTAAGTGTTTTTATTCAATTAATGAGTACTTGGATTACTGTTTTTGAACTATATTTATTTTAATTTCTGTCATTTTAATTTTTACTTTAGTTCTTTTGTATATTTATTTCGATTTTCTTTTGTAATCTCATGTACTACATTGTTTATTTGTATTTTTCTATTTTGTATTCCCCTCCCCACCTTTTCCTTTTGACCTATTTCAAACTATAGTCTATGAAATAAAGTTTATTATTATTATTATTATTATTATTAATATCCGTAAATTTCCGAGAGTATTTAGGGAATCGCCATAAGCGCAGACTACTTCGTCGGTTGAATTTCCATAATAAACGATTTTTCTAAAATACTTGAAACAATCATCTTTGATAGAGTACTTACTTAGCTTTTTCAACGAATATAACGCACTTATTGACAACCAACATGGCTATCGCATAGATTTTTCTACGGCTACAGTCACGTATGCGTCTGTTGACGTAATTTACAAGGCCATCGAGTATAAAAAGTACGCAGTTGCACTATTCTTTGATTTGGCATCTGCTTTTGACACCGTGCGATACGTATTTTTACTGGAGAAACTTCACTCATTGTTAGAACCACATCAGATGAGCTTTGCTGAAGTAGTTTGAGTCGTACCTTTCTGGAAGAATAATCAGAGTAGGATTAAACAATACAAGGTCTAGTGAATATCAGGTTGAATACGGAGTTCCACAAGGTTCAATACTTAGACCCTTATTCTTTATTGTTTTTAAAAACGATTCACCGAAAGTATGTCTATCCGATAGAGAGATTGGTGACATTCGCTGACGATACTTCTATGCTTGTGACTTCCCACGGCGAGCGGAATCTCTCTCTTAGCCGGGGTGGAGCAGATCTTGAGAGCTTTTGGTGAGTGGTGGGTAAATATTTTATGATTCTTAAACACTAAGCTACAGGAGTTTTTTTATTTTAATTAAAATACTGATTTTTGGCGGTTTTTCTACGGCATAAAAGTTCTTCAGGGGTTTACAGCGCTTGCCCGATCTAGGGCTCCCGGTAGACATAGAACCCCGCTGATACTCAATCGCTAGCATGATAGAGAGATCGTTGGACAATAAAATATCTACCCTGGGTGTATGCCTAGATATAGAAGGAGCTTTTGAAAGCTGAGGTGGAGCAAACATGTCAAAACAAAAGCCGAGAAAGCATGTAAGGCTTTTGGCAGTATCGTCGCGTGCTGGGTAGGACTTGGGGGCTCTCCCCAAAAATTACCTTGTGGCTGTACACTTCCATACTTAGGCCCATGCTAACTTATGGTGCCCTCGTCTGGTGGCCAAGGGAGAAAAAGTGGTAGGCAGGAATGAGCTGATGCTTGTGCAGCGCACAGCATGCCTTAGCATTACAGGATCAATGCGCACTACGCCGAGCGGGAATACCTCGTGAAGTCTGCTATCGGAGAACCTCCTCATGGAGCTTCTTCTTTACAGAGAGTCCTCATTTATTATAATCACAACAATTATATGGCTTAGAGCTATCTCCACTCTTGAAGGCCGATTCGTGGCAGTAACACAATCAAATTCGGATGACATTTGATTATCAAAGTAAAATGACCGTTTCTTTCATTATTGTTTGCCCAAATTTAGAATTAAAAAATTTTTGTAAAAAAAATTCTATTCACAAGCTACCCAGACTTGCCTTGACACAACGCTTGTACCTTGCCCACATAGCTTCCACTATAACACCCTTTTGTCATGCATTTAAGAGAGGATGAATTGAGTTTATTCTTGCGATCTTGAAGTTTTTCGTCCAGTCTTTAGTAATGAATAATTTTATATGGATTTCGTGTCGATTCTCACTTAAAGCTCGCGCTACTTCGAGCACCGCGTACACCATTAACCCTTCAAAACTTAAAGGGCATATTAAACTCGCCGTTGGTCGTCGTCACGAAATGGATTTACACGTGCCTGTCCGCGTTTCACCCGCGGGCAAACTCGTCGACCATTTTTTTTTCCGAGTCATCACGCAGAAGTTCATCGGATGACGACTTTACATACACATTCACGTGAACGTACAGGCTGAGAGCACGCGTTCCTTAAATAAGAAAGCGTGCGCCACTGACGGGGACTCAACGCATGCCCCTGCGGCACGCCCGTCGCCGCCGTAATCGTCTACGCGCTCTCGATTCGAGGGGTAGGTAAACGGCTCTATAATTACGCGGGCGAAACAATGGGATTTAATGGAATTCGCGATCTGCCTCGCTTGCGGTGTACTCCGGGGTCGGTCGGCGTATATTTAATAATTCATGATCGATGGTGGTTATTATGTGTGTGCGGCGCGGAATTTTCGACGTTTAAATGTAAATTTAAATAAATATCTGCGCGCAATTTGCGGGCCCCGTCCGTTTTTTACATTGTTGTTATTATTATTCGCCTTTTTTACTAGAGGGCGATTGTGGAGTCTATAATTTAAATAAAAGCTGGGATATTATATGTAAAATATAATCTTGGTACCTATATAAGCGATTATCTTAATGGTTGGAGATAACGAGTAAGTTTTATTGCTAAGAAAGAAAAAAAGGCAATGTTGGTTATTTTGTGACGCAACAACTGTTGGTTTGTTTTTATTATTTATTTTTAAAAAGGTTGAGTTGCGATGAGACAGTGCCTTCAAGTATCACAGACTGTTTCCTCCCGAACAAAAAACTCAAACTAATTTTACTACAACTTGTAGTAAAATACCAGATTATTGCAACTTGTAGTATATTTTTCTAAACATTTGTAAATAAGCGTTGTATTTACATATATTACAATTTGTAACACTTACCTAAACATATATGTAACTCGAGCTTTTACAGTATTGTAGTAAAAATTTTAACAACCATTATGATATTTTCCTACAGCAATGTAACTATTAGCTTCAATAAATGTAGTAACTGTTTATACTATACTGTAATGTAATTATTGTTAAGTGTAATAGAATCTCAAACAATTTTGTAAATACCGCAAACGTAAAATGTAGTAATTTGTTTTTATAAAATGTTTTATATTTAATTAATCTACACGATTGTATAAACATTATGTATATTATACATTAAAGTTTGTGTGCTACTGAAGTAAAATTGAGTGATTTTACATCATACCTACCTACGACTCTAGTCATGGTTTTATCGAGATCTGCGCTGGTAGAATAGCTTCAAAAATTTGATATTGTGATACACATATATTTAAACAATACTTAGTCGAAGTTAACATTAAGAAAAAAAAATATGTTAATCAGCACTTTCAGCATTATCAAACTTATTACACAAAGAATATATCAAAAAAAAATATTCACCAAATCCAAGCAAATAAAAAAAAACAGTTGGTAGCACATTTATATTTATTGAAAATTTCTTTGTTTTCGTTACATAATAAATAAAAAAAAATACAGCAGCGCCATTACATTACAGTACTTCAAATACTTTCACATTTATTTATATCAAATTATTACATTTTCTCAGAAACAATAATTATTATGAATGAAATGAAATAGGCAATTCCAAATAAACATATTTTTGCAATTAGTGCCGTAACCATACCATTTATTCCACTAGTGCCGTAATAGGGTCTATTACAGCACTAGTTGCGTAATAGAAATGGAACATTTAAGCAGATTTATTTTAAGTGGTCACATTGCAACAGAAATGGAGATGTCAATATGACATTTTGTAAGCAAGTTTGAGGTTATTATATAAAATTCATTGTAAGTTTGATATTTTAATTAATCTTTGAAATAGTACAACTATTATAAACATTTATATTAACGTTTGAATTATCTTTCGAAGTGATAGTGATACCGTGTGCAGTAGAAACATTCTGTTGAAAATTATCGTTCTCTGCGATAGTGATATTGCTTCTGTTGGAGTACTCAAACTGTGAACCATTCCCAGAAGTTCCAGGTAGATTCACATTATTTTCCTGTGCAAACATATTTCCAACATCAATTTTTATTTTTCATAGAAGAGGCAACGTAACCTTCAGCAACAGCCGTGCTTTTCCAGCACCAATCGTTTTATAGTTAAAATATCACCTCCAGTAATTGCTATATGTGTCGACTGGATCTTCTAAAACAATGTCCTGTATAAAGATGAGATCTGGTAAATGAAGAAAACTGGCAATTTGTTTAGGAACATTTCCCAGGTGTTAATACGATAGGGCTATTAATTAAGCAGCCATGACGATAAGTTAGAAAAAAACGTTTGTGAGTAACTGTTTAGGCCGCAGATTATTATATTTTTTTATAAGTTCGATGCAGTTTACATCAGTCACTGCGACATTCTGGTACATTGTTTTTTGTTTTAGGTATGTTGACTATAAATGGAATCGGAATTGTATTGAAGATCTTCCACACATATATTAATTAATTCTTCTCGCCTACAGGCTCCATTATATCCTATTATCAAAACAACCTAGAATCTAAAGAATTTACAAAAAAGTAACGAAATAAAATCAACACTAACCTTATAGCTAAGTATATTTTATCATCGGCTTGTTTCAAAAATCTATGAATATCTCTTCTTCTAAATTTTAGATTTTTTTGTTTGATAACCTTTAGATAGCCGTTTTAATAATGCTGAAGTTTCATATATTTTGATAAATCCACATTCTATGTACATTTAAACACGATCTTAACATCGAATAAATCGACCATAATGATGACGATTTATAATCTTTACGTAGCATTTCAAAATAAGCAAGTAAGACGTTCTCAGAAATATGAAGAATTTCCTTTTCTTTGCACCATTTTTCAAAATTTTTGTATCGCTTTTGATACATAGTGTACGATTTCTCCGAAGTAAATTATTAATGGTTTTTTCAGCAATTTGCGTATTTCAGCGGGGTGCATGAAAAAGTTGTAGAACTCATATTAAATAATTAAATATAGTTACTTTAGTAATATAATAATTACAAATTTCAAAATAGTGTCAATTTTAAACTTGTCAATTTAAATCTTGTGCCAAACCAAGGTGACAACTGGTGACAACCGCCACAAAATTTCCCTAGATTATCAAATTTTTCTCGTTTTGCTTTTACAAAAAGAAATTTTAAAACTAATTGCAAAAATGCATAAAAGACACGTTTCATTTGACATTAAACACTCATTCAGTAAACTCTGAATTCGTACTTTGAAACGTCAAAATGAAACTTGTCTTTTAATATACTATTTTAAATTGTATCAGCATTAGCTTCGTAATCATTTTATCGTAATGATGGGTTCAGTTAGCCTTGGTTAATGTTAATAGTGCAAATTACACATTTTTTTAAGATTAATACTAATATCAAGTTAGAACTTAAACATAAAGACTTGCCTGAACCCACAATAATTGTATACAAAACAATACGAAACATGTGTAGTGAACGGTAATAAAATAAGTTTACGTATGGTTTATAAAAAATTAACCTTAAAACTTGTATTTTGTCTCATTTTCACACATAACCTAATACTATTCAACACGAAGTCAAAATACAACAGTTTCATATGTTTATGTTTATTTTTACTAAGACTTACGAAGTGTGTTAACTTTTACGAATTTGTAAAAATATATACGTATTTAACAGCTTCTCAATTTTCTTAATTACCCTTTACTCTAAAATTTCAATATACATACATTTTTATATACTTTGTAACTGATATATTACTAAAAATGAAAAACCTTTTTGCAAAAAAATGACATAACCCCTGTGTAACAACTAAAATACCATTAACAAGAATAGGAATTATTTCCTAATAAAATTAATCAGACAAGCACTACTAATCCCTAATCCCAAGCGCCAACTATCGTGTAACCCATTCTTAACCTATTAAAGAAGACGCCTATCTTTCTTTTTTCGATGAAAATGGAGCGGTACAACATATATCATATCCTATGAATCTGAATGGATTTAGTTATTTATGTGAGTTAAAATTTATATACTACATAATAGTTTATTATATCATTATTAAGTGCCGAATGACCTTGATGTATGGTTCCCAAAATATCCGAGTATGTATGACTGCATAAACCAAGCGATTACCAAGAGACCTGTTCAGTCAAACAAGCCGATTAATATTACTAATTCTGCTAAATGTAGAAGATGCACGCAATTGAGTAATGATAAACAAATAGATATTAAACGTTCATATCATCAAAAAACAGAACTGGCGTTTCGTATAATTCCCAACTCATCAAAAACTTGCTTTCACGAACTCATCCGTCTTGATAAAACGTGTGCAATATGTCTTCTTACCTCAGCTACCAAACAACAATGTGCCACAATGGTACACAATAAACACGGAAATGATACACAATGCGCATGTGAAGATGCATTAGTTAATATTTGGTCACAAAAAATGCACCAATAGAAACGTAGAGAAATGTGATGTCATTGTAGTGATTTACCACATAGTTGCGTATGTCATTATTACAAGTTTTAAGACAAATTTTTACAATTTGCCAATGGAACAGTAACAAAATTTGTAAGTAATTTATTAACAGCTTTGCCTTTACTTTAGTACAATCGTGTTTATAATGTAGTTGCATTATTAGCATTACAAATTTTACAGTTTTTTTTACTACAGCAGTGCGAATGAGAAGATTATAAATGTAATAAGGGTAACTACAAAAAGTTATTTGCAAAATTGTAATAAGCAGTGCACACTAATTTTTTTTCCGTATTATATGTACAACCCCCATGTCGACGGCAGAATGTGAACGATGTTTTTCCACCCTCAAACGCATTAAAACTTTTCTGAGAAGCACAATGTCAGAAGATCGACTGAGCGCATTTTTACAACAAAGTCATAGACGTCTTTTCCATCATGAAAAATAGGAAAATGGATTTTATGTACAAAAAATAGGCAAGTTCTTATTTTGTGCCCACCCTCTTTCATAACTCACGAGCCGCCACTGGTAAAAGTTGACAAAAACAGCAAAACAAAGTAAAAAATAACAGAATTTGTGTATAAGCGCGACCGTTCTTTTCACAAAAACAGTACATTTGTGATAATACATAAGAAATCTTATACGAACGTTTGCAATATAATACCAAATCCATTATAGCTCCCCAGTTGAAACAAAGATAGCTAACCGCGCGCGTTTAAAGTATGACGTCCCTATCAGATAGCGCAGTTGGCTAGCGGGTCCCCTTATGAAACGACCGAGAATCACGCTGCTGCCTACATAACACTTGTTCGGCGAAGATTTCCAGATTGGCCGATCAATAAAATAAAGTTCGTCCCGCAGCATGTCTTGCTGCGGAATCAATGGCCGATGTTGTCGCAGTTTCTAACTATGCTAACGTTGTATTTCTAGTGGATTTTATGCCGAGATAGAGCTATACATATCCGTACAACATATATGTAAATTAACCTGGCCAAAGAAATCTCTTTGCATCGTAAATCTTTAGAGGAAATGATTACATACATCCTGTTCTATAAGTTGGCTTATAAAAGTGGGATATAACGATATCCTTCATTTTCTTCCGCGTCATATTCTTATTCAAAAGAACACTTGAAAGAGACGTGCTGAGACAGTGGTTATGTAATAAAAAAAAAAATTTTCATGTGATTATTAAATTGAAGAATTTTAAGTAAGTTTTGTCAAATAGATTTGAATGCTTCTTATTATTAATCACATTGTATTATTATATAATTCGGCACTAAACTATTGCAATCTATGTTGGTTGTATTTTGTTCTAGTAGTAAACTTAATTGTTGGTAACTTGTAACTGAAAGGCTAACAATAATGTCTGTATAATACAAGGAAGAACGATAAATAAAGGATAGATAAAGTGGCTGTCAACGCAAACAAAATCAATGCAACAAACGTGTCAAATGTATCAGCAATATTGTTTTTTTAAATTTTAAACATTTTTAGCGCACAAATAACACCATTTGTCATTCTTCTTCTAAGCCGCGAACTCTTTTCACATCATGGAATGGTCGACGTATATAGAATTACCTATTGTACCCTTAACCTTCTTATATAGCATATCAAATTCGTCTACTATTTCGACTGATTCCGAGAGCGACATCCCTTGCGTTTCTAGTTTACGAATGGAACTTGAAACAAAGCTATAATTTGACTTAATCTACAAAAGGTTTTGTAGCAATTCTGTTGATGTTACTATCTTTTTACAGGTTTCTAGAGCAATGCAGTCAGCAGTGATTTCAAGAATTACATTTTTTATTCCTTCAAAATTATGGGCGAAAAGAATTGCAGCCTCTAACCATGTACCCCATCTCGTAATAATCGGTTCAGGAGGCAACTTAACACCGGGAAGTCGCTCCTTATAAAATTGAATTCGTAAAGGTGCTTTTAAAAATACTTTTTTGACATTGTTAATTAACTCATTAATCAAAGGCAATTGATTCCTAATGTCTTCGGCTACACGATTGAACCCAGGAGCTAAACAAGTGGTATGAATAATGTTACTATAAACAATTTTTAAATTTTGCACGGCTTTTATCATGTATGGTGCGGACAACATTAATAAAAAAATTTCACAAGGTATACTTCCAGGTAAAAAGAAATTTGATAAACCTTCTTGAACGAATTGGGCAATTGTCACATGATTTGTTTTTTGAAGTTCTTTACAATAAATTAAATATGATTTACCTACAATATTTTCATGAAGAATGCCTATTAACAAAGGGGCAATATAACGGCCACACTTATCCGTACTTTCATCTACCATGATATAAATAAAATTATTCCCTACCAATTATTGAATTTCTGCTATTGTTTGCTGGTAACAAGATATGACATAATTTTTCCGTAAGGTACTTTCGTCAGGTATATTATGTTTGCAATATTTTTGCAGAAATGATTTCAAATTAACATTGTTTAATCTTGCTAATGGTATGTTAGACGAAATTAATGCGTTACACAGATCCGTATTATATTCTTCTTGTTCTGAGTTTCGTGAAGTTGATGCTACACATTGACGTATAGATTGCTGCACACATGCGGATCGCTTTAGTTTTTCACATTTTCCAATATGTGATAGAGTTTTACCGTGTTGATCAATCAGGTATTTTCTCTCAGACGAAGACATCTACAACAACAATTGTCATTTTATATCAAAAGTTAAAGAATTTAAAAACAATTGTAAAGCTTTTAGTAAAATTAAACTTTAACAGTTTACTGCAGGCTCGACAAAATATTTCGTCGCCATCCTTTACCAGTTCAGGATATGGCTTAATCCATTAAGAAATTTTGTTCGCTATACTCATTGTATGTACGCACAGTATTTAAAAACGTAACCCAATTACGTGTTGTTTCGCTCAAAGATATTCAATGAATGAATAGTTTATTTGGGAATTAATAATAATAAAACGTATTTACCACATCCCTTCTGCTAGGCGAAATTAAACACGTGCTATTCTTGGAAAAAAAGTATTAGAGAAACCAATGTAAATGATTTATCGTTTTGAGAATTGTCGGTTGTCGATCTACATTAGGAATTACTACTAGGAATTTTTACTAATAGAAAGGATAAGAAAAAGCTTAAATATGCAATATATGCAACTTTTGTAAAAATATGCCTAGAAATGCCTAAATATGCAATATATACAATCACTAATTAGCGCTAATTAATATATAGAGTAAGTTAAAGATATGCAAAAAATAAAATATATGCACTTAGCATATAATCCGGTCTCTATATATAAATATTGAGTGAATAGCGATAACAAAAGACACTTTGGCGCGGTGCGCAAAGTTGTAGGAACAGTTTATTTGTTTAACGTATACCGTTATTTAGGGAAAACTGCTACAAAAAATAACAGCTTTTTTTCAACTGCTAACCAAAAGTAGCTGAAGCAGGTTGTAGCTGCTAATGTAAAGAAGCACTTTTATACATCACTATTAGTAGCCATACAAATTACAGGAGCTCAATAGCGCGCATTTCTTTATCAGCACATCTCGGCGATTACTATTAGAAGCCTGCCGATATCTTCATCATAAACAAAGTGTTCGCTAGGTCACTGCTGGTACTCACGTCAGATTGTGGGAAGCGGGCATTCTTCAGTTTCTTCCCAGAATTAATTCTAACTACAGGCGGAGAGAAACGATCGCCAACAACATCTTTCTCTAACATCGATCGGCGACAACACGCCAACAGTTAAATACTACGGCTAAATAACCGTGTATCTGCAGCTTGTACTTACAATAATTAAGTATTATCATCGACTTTAGTGGTAGGTTACATCAGAGCGAATGAGGAGTGTATGTGTTTGTATGCGCCTTTTTTACGTACTGCTTTAACGATGGTAGCAACATCGCTTACATATATATTCAATGTGGTCGGCGTGCCAAAGGAAGACATGCCTTGAAATTAATGAAAAGCATCAACAATTTGGATTGTATAAGTATGAGATGATATGAGCGTGGGATTGTGGAATCTACTATCATCAGGATTAGCAGTGATTGTATAGTAAACGGTAATTTAGAAATACTTATGTGAGAAAACTATTTATACAATATGGGATTTGTGTAAATCTTGTTCTTATCTTGATTCGTTCCACAGCAAAGTGACATTTTTGCTTTAGAAGATTATAAGAACTGGTTCGATGCGATCAAATGACTGGACAATGAAATGGATGTTCTCAATATGCAGGTGGAATAATAAATATAGATTATAAAAGAGAAGTAACTGTATTTCTAATACCTTCCCATAATTTTTTTTAAGTAAATACCATATTAAAACTAAGCCATTACTGATCAACTCACCACAGTGTTAACGTTTCGCAATTACCAACAACTGTTCAGGTTTAATTATAGGTTTATCATAGTAAATTGCCTCTGTTCTTTTACAATAGCAATTTCCTGGACCTTCAGATTCTCCTTTTGCGCTTCGTCCATTATAATTTTGCATATTACCTACTGTTACTGTTCGTTCTTAATCACGCCTTACTGGTCCACTTCACTTCTCCACCAAATGAGGTAACGAAGTAGTTCTGCTAAACTACACTGCTGCTCGTTGAATTTTATCCACTTTTAGTTTTGCAGCATACACTTGCGCATTTTTCCTCTTTACGCCAAACTCTTATGATGTTACAGTCGAGCTTATAATGTAAGATTATTTTGAAATGTTCAAGAAGGTAAGTTAGTAAGAAAATCTTTTAAGTACACCTTAGAATTAATTCTGTAAAGTTTAAGTGTCTTCTTTTCAATGCTTTTGGACACTCTTGTACTAAACAAGAGAGATTTTGGAAGTGGCTTACTGTTTTTCCTGAAATTCTGCACAAAGAAATCGGACATGGTGAAAGAATTAGATATCCCAACTTCAAAAGTACGCACACTAAAAAGTTTTTGGTAAAATTCTTGTACGATTTTGGGGCAACTTGGTGCCCCTACATGTATGTATATGTATTGCAAGGATGATATTACACTGCGACCTACAACATCTATTGTGTCCCCTGTTCTTGCTGCTTTACAGCTGGCCTTCCAATCCTATTCCTTTCAGAAAGTGTAGGATATCAGAAGGCCCCATGTTAGGTAAGTCTCGTTCTTCGATTTCACGTGCTGCCAGGTCATTGATTATATATAATATAGATAAACCACGTCCATAAGAGGCAATGGCAACGCTTAAATTTGAGCTTTTGGATCACGCCGCTATAAGTCGCCACCGTTTCCTGGTCCAAAATATAACTGGGATATCTAAGATCTCAACCTATGTTAACCCATTAGCTTGAACAGTGTTACGCTTCTAAATAACAGATGGTGCTGTTTTACCACGCATATACATTGCCCGCGCCTTATATGAAATATTCAAATTGTAAAAATGATTGTAATAATGATCAACTTGATAATTGTAAGAAAATGCAGACAAACTATGGATACATTCATGCCGCAATTGTTATTATTATTATATTGTTATCATGCTACATCTAAGGTAAAGTCAGGTAAGTGTGTAACCGGGGCAAGTGTGTAGTTTGGCTACATTTATTTTTAAAATTAAAATATGGATGTGCTCTGTTATATTACTAATGTACTAAACTTCATACTAGTTTTACAACTAAAAATTCACGTCTCCTAAAATGTAATAACTTAGATATCTTGTAAATTTATCATACCTTATTAAAAAGGCATCAGTATAGTATTACACTTTTGGCCGAACTAAAGGATAATGCATTTTGCTGGGTAAGTGTGTAGTATTGACAGTGTTTAAAATTTCTTTTTTTTTCTAGTCTCCGTTGATAATTATAAAAGGCGTATCTATTAAAGGCTTACAACTAGGCATATATTACGTACTTCTATGTGTAAAATTTATCAAAATGTCTTATTATGTGAACAGTGTTACATTTTCTTCACACTATGCAATTTTTACTACACACTTACCTGACTTTACCTTATCTACAATATAAAATAAATCGTACAGGACATATAATCGTAAGGTGAAAATCAGTATAATATTAATAAGTCTATGTTTACGTTCGATGTTAGACCAATATAGAAATACTTTAATTTTTATTTTTTTATTTGTTGTTGTTTGAATAAATATTATTACTAAACGTTTATTTACATAAAATTAAAAAGTTCTCACTCCGGTTTTTCCCTGAAAACGTATGAAACAACCACAGAAACGTTTTTCCTCCTAAAAAAGTATGTGTAGATTTTAAGACATAATAACTTATTGAACCAAGAACATGTGTTTTCATAACTTCCACTTTTTCCTAGGTGACGATATTCCGCATGTTGTGATAACGTAGGTATTTGTAAAAAAATATTTTTTTCTATTTGTTCAAAGTAAGGAGAGGGGTGAATGTCTTTTCTCCTCACTCGATCTAAGATCTAAGGGTCTGTTATTTATGAAGTAAGCTTTTTATAATTTTAATTAGATATTATTATTTTGTTTCATTTGAAAGCAAAATATATTATTTTGAAGTTTTACTTTTCAAAGCTATAACATTTTTGAAACTAACTAATTTTGATATAGTACACATATGATTTCCTCTCAGAATAGGATATGACAGCTGTATGTTCAGGATCAATTTTGTATACAGGAATTCCGAAAAAAACGATTAATTTTTTTTTGCTGAAATTAAACGAATCTTCATAATTGGACATAGCATTAAATTTGAAACAACATTTTCTGATAAAAGAATCTTCTAAACCCAAAAAATTAGATACTTTACTCTTAGCGTAGTTTCATATTTTTGACCTTCCCTCGTATACAATTAAATTTTGGGCAGATTTGATGAGGGTTATTTTAGTTTCTAGACATGTAGAGGCAATTTGTAAGAAGAAAGATTTACTAAATTCAAAGACAAACAAATTTCACATATGATGCGCACGTTCTACCGATCACTGTATGTTATTATATTCCTTTCATTTTTTTTCTTTTGTATTATTATGTTATATATTTATTATATTATATTTATTTACAAAAGTTATGTAAAATAATTAATTAATTCAACTTTTATTCACAACTTTTTCTCTTAAAACTACTAATAAAAGCTCCAGCATAAATGATATTTATTTGCGCTCACGCTGTATATATTATAAAGTATTTAGTAGGCACTTATTGCTTGTATGTTTAACACTCACAGTTTTGCTATTCCAGACATTGCTTTATTGCATTAGTTTGGTTTTATTTTAATTTATGTACCAGAATAAGAAAATAAGGTTAAGGTAGGTATATAAATTTTGATTTAAAATTATTAGTTGCAACACAAATTGTACTCGATATTTTTACCAGCATATATCACATTTTTAACATCTGTTTATTACTTTTTACGTATCCAGATTTAAACACGCAAAAAAAACACCTTTGTTTTTCGCACAGGTTTTTTGTTCCGTATATACAAGTTCATCATTCATTCATCATTCATTCAAGTTAGGGTGGGCACTTGATGTCCGGGCACTTGAGCTTGGCGCTCATTGTACCATCCTTATTGATTCTCTTATTTCCACTCGAGCAGCTTGGTGTTCTCTATAAAGCCCAGTATCTTGCCCAGTGGAAACTTGAGGACCTTCGAGGGCTCCAATAGATCTCTCCCAGAATATTTCTGCCTGAGTACCTTCAGTTCCTCACATGTGCAGATTACATGTAAACTCGTTTCCTCCTGTAGCTCGCATCTTCTACACCACGGTTCGCTTACACGGCCTGTGTTGTATAGATGCTTTTTCAGAGGACAGTGTCCAGTTACCAACCCAGTAATGGTTTTAACTTCTTTCTTACTGCGCTTGAGTAGGTTATCAGAGAAACTACCATCCCCATCCCCTATCAGCGTTTTGGTATGGAGTTGACCTTCAGTCGACCTCCATTTCTTTGTACTTTCTTTATCTAACCAGGTCCAGATCTCTCTTCTTGCGGAATCCTTGGTAATCCCACATACGGGCTCTGGACTCATGAAGTGTCTCTTAGAGCCCTCCTTGGCTAGTTCATCGGCTATTACGTTGCCCTTTATATCCTCATGTCCCGGCACCCAAATCAGAGACACCGTGTTGTCTCGTGCCAGTGCATTGAGGGATTGTTTGCAGTCCCTAACTAGTTTTGACCTAGTTACAGGGTTTGAGACGGCCTTAATGACAGCCTGGCTGTCAGTCATTATATATACAAGTTGTAAATTCAATGAATATGCCACTCTCCGCTAGAGTGTGCCTATGTAGTTAGGTTTTCATAAATGCTAAAATAAATTTGAGAAGAAATTTAATTTGAATATGTAGATAGATATAGGCGACATCTAGTGACACTTTAATTGACTATTCTGATAAAGTGGCTGTTGGTATATCTATATTATATATTATGACGCCATCAAAATTTCTAGCCAAAATAAAAAAAAACAAACTACTGCTGACTCCTCCGAAAGGTCTAAAGATCTTACCTGTCATTCAGGGTCCCGCCGGCTTCAGTGGAGGCGGGTGTGCGTTAATAACAGCGATCGAAAACAAAGGCGCCACCCGCTTTTAAAATATACCCTGTCGAGGCGTCCGTCAAAACGGGAAATTCGGGGATAGTAAGTAAAAGGGGGAAATCAGCGTAACAACAAAAAAAAAAATAATTAACGAAACTACAGTTTGCGTGGTAAATGTAAATAACAAGTTTATTGTAAAAGATTAAGTAAGCGTAATAAAAAAAGAATAATATAAATTGTAAATATTTCAGGAAAAAAAAAGTAATGGGTGGATCAAAATAGAACTCTCACCCAGGAAAACGTTAGGTTGACTAAGTTGCATAAACGCAGACGATAACAATTATGAATAGGGCTCAATTAAAATCGAGTTTCCTTAAAAAAAAAATAATTGATACGCAACAAAGTTACTAAAGTACTCTTATATAACAACAACGGATGGGTTTCGTACGCGTTACGTTGATGATCACCAAAGCTTTGCGTTAACAATAAATCTACAAAGGTGAGTTTAAAACTCAGCCGCATCCGACGACGATAACGATTATAAACGTATAAAAATATATAACAAACACTCGATACTCAAAAGAAAAAAAAACAAACAAGAGCCCCCCCGATGCCTAATTGGCTTCTTTACTCTAGTATAATGGCTCTACGCTGCCGTTTAGGCGAGTATACAGAATTGTTAAAAAAAGGTAAAATTCTAAGCACAAGCCTGTATATTCGTTTCGCAGACGTCCTCCCCCACGTCTGGCGTCCTTGGAGTAACGTGCGACTTCCGGTGCTGACGCCCCCCAGATCAGGATTTGCGGACCTGACCCCAGGCTCGGTATACTCGTGAGAAGCGTGAAGATCTTTGGCGGTGGTTATTCCCTGAATGGCAGGCTCGAGATGGTTTGAACCAAGGATCCAATTAGGGAGATTACATCACTCCATCAAAATTAGGCAACGGTAATTATGCCATAACAGGCCCACAGCATAAAAATAATGTAAATGAGAAAGTTAACCCGAAGGTGGAACCCTGTAACGATTACCAAAGTCTTAGAAAACGTAAAGAGAAAGAAAGTTACTCATACCTTGCGTCCAAGGGTTAAGAAACCACACGCGTTCAGAACACGTGGGTGGTGAAATACGTAGGTCGTCTGACTGCCAAAAATCCGCCTAAGCGATACGAACCGCAATACTTCCACACTAGGCCTTCGCCTAAACCATCAAATACATTACGATTCAACCAGCAGTGCACACAAAATGCCACCAAATCCGCATTACACAAATGCGTAAATTAACACAGCAAAACGGCAAAATGCGACGAACCAAACGCAGGTCTAATCACTAGTCGAGCCAACACGGAGTGTCTCGAAAACGGAAGATCGTTTCGAACGCTTTTCCGATAAATCGACGATTCTAGAATAATCGATACCGAAGCCGACGTAAATAGAACTCCACAAACAAAACGCTCTAAACATCCCCCTAGACAATACAAAGTACTCGCAGAAATGATAACTTGAAGAGAAATTTAGAAATGAAAAGTTGGTAACCCTGACTTACCGAACAACCGCCGATAACTTCTGTCGCTCTGTCAAAACAGCTGACATGAGAGAAGTAAACAAAACGAACGTGGTACACCAACTCTTCCAGGAAACAGAAGAAAGTATGGGAAAAATAACAAACACCCGAGAAAAAGGCACGTAAAATAAGACTGAACAAAACACAGATCGGAAATATCCCCGGTAAGGTAGTAAGCATGAGTCCACTTCTAGTGACAATTACCAAGCAAAATCGAGGGTTAACAAAAATGTAACACGTAAAGCGACTAGTATGTTACACCCCAAGGTTACTCCGAATAAAAGGAACGTTAAAAAAGGTACAGCTAGGAAAAATAGATATAGTACAAGCGAAAAGTAAGAAGACAGCGTTACAATATAATCAATGTCCCAGGTGCAACGCCCTTGAGTTGCAAAGTGCTACGCAATTTGAGAGAGGATGGATGCCATCCTGTTCCCCAATCTGCTCCAGTCGTTTTGCTTCTCCCTTTGTTCCTTCCTTGTGAGGTACTCTCACTTTGGAAGTTGAAGGCTTCTTATGGAGGTCCTGCTTATTAGCGCTGTCGTCCAGCTAATAAACGTCCTTCCTCCATGGTCGATACCACGAGTAGCTAGAGAAGAAAAGGTCCACCTCCACAGAGCCCCGCATGTAGAGGTAAGGCGAAATACAATGGGTTGCGCCAGGTGCCCCAAGGTTGGACTAGTAGACTGGTCTTCTATCTAGTCCGCCACCTTAGGATTTAGGTTTTTGTTGAGGTTGTCTCCTCTCGATCCGTGCACTTAAGCCAAGACCTCCCCATCCCTATCGGGACCTGGTTTAACAGTTGGGCTGTCGGTAGCCGAAAGCAACAACTGGTATCGTTGTAGAACCCTGTGCAAGCCTTTTGCCACGACACGACAGCTCGGGCAAGGGGGGGAGTGGTTCACGGCTCCGGTCTTCATTCACCCTGCTCCGGTTTTAAGCAGAGAGGACGAACTTATAGCCGCCACTAACCAACTCGTCTTGAGCGAACCCTGACAAGATGGCCTTTCCCCTATCCACCACACACATGGTATTTTGTAAATTGTTTTAAAGAAGTGAAGAAGTTTTCTAAGATATTCTAATTTGTCCAACATCCTCCTGAAAGACGCCTAAAGGCTTCCCACAAGAACGCCGATCGAATTTCCACGAACGATAGTGTACACATCGACCAGCCAAGAAGATAGAAGGTGTAGTACACACTGATGGCCATAATTGCCGTAGAAGCAACGATCTAATCACAATAATCAAATAGCAATCAAGCGACCTATCCAAGGTCGGACCGTTCGCTGTTGCTTTGCCGTCCGTAGCTGTTAACTCGCCGTATAGTAGCTGTGCCTTAAAAAGAAGGAGCCATGCTTGAATAATGATATACCCGCTCAACTATTACGCGTACGGTGCCCGGCAAGTAGACCTTCCACGTCTCGCGCAACGCTATGATTACCCCGGCGAAATTAAACAGTACAGCAGTATCAGGTAGGTGTATATACGGATCCTACTACCGTCCGTGCATACCGGGTAATCTCTCATTTCCTCGGCGTGCACGCGGAGGAAAAAAAAGAGAGGCTGGAAATTAAAAATGAGTAGGCTTTAAGAAGGATCGAAAGTCCATCGATTGGTAAGCCAAGGCGAACCTGCAATCACCACCAAGGGAACGTGATGGTAGTTGTAAACTTTATGTCCTGTTTCGTCGAAAATGTTTGACGCTATAGAGCTGATCCTTTTCTTTAACGGCTTCTTAAGAATTGTTCCTTTGTTTATTCACTCGCTCAAGTACATAGCGTGTACTACCAAACACAAATATCTTGACTGAAGTTTGACATAAATAGAGATAGAATCGTTGGAGTTTAAAGTAAAGTAAACTTTATTTCCACAGACTACAAAAACAGAAGTACACTCTAAAAAAAAATGTGGTAAAATTACCCCAAAATTAAATGGCAACTGGGCTACCGCCTATTTTTGGGGTAAATTTACACCTATAGGGGATTTTTCACAAGCTTGTGGAATATTCGTTGAAAGTGTGGTAATTTTCCCTGGTAAATTTACACCTCTAAAGTAATATTCCCTAATGGAATGGAATAATTTCAGGTAAATTTACCACACCTACAAGGAATATTCCACCAGTATGTGAAAAATCCCCTATCGGTGTAAATTTACCCCAAAAATAGGCGGTAGCCCAGTTGACATCTATTTTTGGGGTAATTTTACCATATTTGTTTTTTAATGTATAGATTAGAGTAACAACAAAGAAATTAGAAATAATTTATTATTAGGTTGTTTTATCATCCAGAAATATTAAGTTTCAGTTATCTAATAACATGTTTATGTCATTTAGAACTTAATGCAGATTCTCCACTTAAATATTCAAAATATACCATTTATAATGTTTAGATTTATTTTAATAATTTCTGAAAGATATATTAATTAGTTGGGATTACAGAGAGTTTACAATAATTTCAATAAATTTTTAATTCAATAAGCAATGTTTTAAAGAGTAATCATTTTGGGAGAAAGGTTCGATAAGAAAAGCCAATAGTTACTAAGAATTGGTTGTATTCATAATACAAAGATCTAGTTGAATGTAACTATAAAATAAATTTTGACTAACAAAATACATTAAAAAATCTTAGCAATTTAAAGAGATTTGGAGCTTTTTTATTTTTGTTGCCCTGTTCAGGGTATATTTTTAAAAAAATACCTCTGCAGAACTTCTAACACATTAGAAGCCTCTTTTGCGTACTGCAAATGAAAATTAAAATATGCCGCCATCATTTGTTGTAATGCAGAACGAAATGAATCTGTTGGGTCTAATAACTGTCTTTCTACCATTAAAGAATGCGACTTCACATTTCCTAGAAAAGAAAAATAAATGTAAAAAAACATATGAAATAAATATATTTTTATTAATACCTTCTTCCAAGCATATTATCAACGGTGTATTCACCTTAATTTCTTCAAGTTTAGATTTATCCTGAAAATTTTTAATAAATTTAGCATTTAAAAATATATTGTATGTAGATAATAGTGCTGCGAATCGAAGCCTCTTTATATGAAACCGGAGCTTGGATGCAGTGATTAATCGTCTTTAAAAATTGTAACCGGTAAAACCGGTTTTCAAAATCAAAACCAGTTTTTTAAAAGCAGATTATTGCGCCTTAAATAGGTTTTTCGAATTTAAAATACATAGCACTTTTAAAAAAGTAATACGTATTGTTTTTAGTTTGAAACTGGTTTTGAAAATCGATTTTAAAAACTGAATTTTAAAAACCGATTTTTACTAAAAATCGATTAACCGATTTTTGATATCTGGCGATTCCCGCAATACTAGTATATACATAACTAATGTGATTAACTATTGAACTCAAATTTGCCGTCTGCGATCTTGCACATTTGCATGTATAAGTGCTTAATACCTACTTTACTTTTGTCATTAAATCCTAGAGTAAAACCAAAATAGTCTCTTTCTTACTTTACTTGTATCATCACTTAACAACGAAAACACAGCCTCCAATAACGGCAAGACACTAGTCATTTTATATTTCCAAATGTTTAATGAAAGAGAAAAAAAAGAATTGACTCCTTCAAAACTTTCAAAAGACTTTCTGTTGTTTAAATTGAAAAGTTTGATACGGTAGTTTCCTGCGTGTCACTTGCACGTTGAAAACTTTAAATAAATGTATCACATCTTGTAGCAACAATACCGCAAATGCTATTGAGGTTAAGTTCCCAGTATATCATATTAGATATCCTACGCAGGTGTATGTTCATTATTTATGTGTGCCTGTCATAGCTAAGTACATGTAATCATCTCAATACATAAATAATGTAAAATGAACTTACCTCAATCTTTATTTGCAAGACAAAATCAAAAACACACCATTTACATTTATGCGTTGAAGCCATCAGTGTAGATGCCGTATGTATTCAAACTGCGTATTTAAAGATAGGGCTACTTAGTCTGTTTAACAAAATGTCGCTCATATCTCAAAATCTGTTAAAGATAGGTATAGGGAATGCTCATATAAGGTGATAGGGGATGACATTTACTTCCTAATTCCGAATGAAAATACAGGCTGTTCTATTTTAAAAAATTGAGTTTTCTGCATTTGAAAATATGTCACTTTGTTCCTCAGTTTTGAACACCCTGTTATGTTAGAATGGTAAAGTGTGCTTACCGTTTTCTTAGAGTAATATCTACATTCATAACATAGCAAATTTAGAGTCTCTACTTGCAGTATTAACCGAGATATTAATTTCTCAATGATGACTAAAAAAAAGAAAAACTTAAATAAATCAAAAACGGCAACATGTAGCTATAGGAATAGCTAATGAAAACTGACGTATTTATAGTTGTAGAATCCAAAAATGAGTAAAAAGTTAGATCATTCTATTTAAAATAACAAAGTTGACATCCACTTCCGGTCAACCGGAAGTGATATCTTGGTTAAGGTATTTTGCATTTATAGTTCCAATCGAACAGATACTGGTGCCAAAATCTCAAATATAAGTAAATAATAGAACATCATAAACTTTTAATGAACCAGTTACGTGGAATACCTAGTATAAACGTACAGATATCTAATAGTTTTCGGAATTTTCGCTCTGCCGAGTTCCGAGTTCTCGATAAGCTAATGAACGATCGATTGTTCATTTGATATAATCGAGTGCAAGAATCGTTTGTTAAGCACATCACTAATAATTACGTTAACATTTAAATAACTAAAAAAATGTATAATTTTTGTTAATACATGCTTAATGAATTTTTTTCATTTATTAAAGATCACACAACTAACAATAAGATTACCAAAGCATTATTTGACATGCTTACTTGTTCTCAAACATCTACCAATTGATAGTAATCAAAATTATAAAATACAAAAATATAAGGAACAATTAAATCACCAATATTCAAATTTATACCGTCAGACTAGAAGAATTTAACCATTATAATCAAAGAAGCAAAGAAAAACCTATGGCAAGCAATTATTTAAAAGAAATAGTCTTAGACGAAAAGAAAAAAAGTAAGCGAGGAAGGAATTATAAAAATCGACTTCTTTACTGCTGTTGCACACTGTTATTGATGCTTCAGCCACTCGCCACGGACGCCGGATGTTTCAAATCGTTCCATTAGCCGATCGAAGTGCCTCCTGAACAGATTGTTCGATAAAGATGACCGGATGAAAATCGCTCGTCATTTTGTACGCGCTTGGATATCGAAGGAGCACGGATTTATGGAGGTAGCGAGGTAACGGTTGGAGAAACGTTAATAACGTTACGTAATTATAAGTGTCGATCTCGAATTCATTCAGAAAGTTATAAATACCAAAACTATTGTTGTATTTAATTTATTATTTTTTTATATTCATAAATATTAAACAGCCGGCAGTACGGCTGAGAAGGAAGGGTGCATCATTGCCAATCTTGAAAGTCAAGCAGCAATATGCGGTACCGGTTGTTGGTTGGGTCACCATTCGGACAACACTTCTCAGTGGCTTGGTGTGTGCCGGCACTCTAGCCAAGGGCCTTCAAGGCCTGTAGTGCTAAGTTATTATTATTATTAAATATTAAAAAAAATTATAGCAAGGTAAATGAAAGTAAATGGTGCAATTCCTCACAAATTCTTTAATGGCGATAACCGATTTCATCCACTAAAGAACATCTTCAGGTCAGAATTAAAAACAGTTTAATTCTGACCTGAAGATGTCCCAATCAGCCACGCAAAACTGCATTGCTTAAATTTAAAAAGAAACATTCAGTTAACTGATAAATAGTTTCTTTTACCTCTTTAGTTTTATTTTGAATCTTGGATTAAAATAAACTAAATGTGCAATTATACAGTGTGAGTCTGTAATCTGGAATAAATTCAGTAAAGCGAAGACAGTATTTTTTCCGAAAATATGCTCGGACACGTCGATTAGTATTTTAAATTGCCCACTTTTTCATCTGAGAAAATTTTATACAGCGTGTCTCAAATTTGAGATATGACGTCATCGGCAATTTTTTTAAATGGTTGCCCTAATTTTTTTATAACTATTCTTAAAGGGTATATCAAATTACACATGCGTACCAAATTTCAAGTTTTTATCCCTTGTCATTAAAAAGATATTTGGCAATAACTAATTCGAAAAATGAAGAAATCTGATTCAAATTTATTTTTATGAAGTTTAAAAATGGCACGTCAAAGGGTTTTTTTCTTTTGTCAAACCAGGTTGACGTCTTATCATAATGTCAAAAAACAAGGTAATAAAAATAAATAAGAAGTGAAGCTAGTATTCGACTCGTATTGAGCGAGGACACTTATTAGTTTGTCGTTTCGTGAGAAACACCGTTTGTCGAAAAATCGACCATAATGCCGTATTTAACTGAAACCCACAAAATTGAAATTTAAATGATGATTGGCTACGGAGATAGGACAAGAACACAAAATGAAGTTGCTCATTTATTCAGAGAGAAGTATCCTGATTTACCACCCATATCTCAAAGTACCGTAAGCAAGATTGGGGGAAAACGGGCATTTAAGGAAAACAAATAATCATCGTCAGAGTGCGCTCAATGAAGAAGTAAAACTTAATGTTCTTCATTCTGTTCAAGAAAATCCTTATATCTCCAGTAGACTGATAGTTAGGGCACTCGAAATTAGCCAGTCTTCGGTGGCAAGAACTCTTAAAACGCACAAATTTTATCCCTATAAATTGACAATCCTCCAGGAACTCACCGAAGATGATCCGGATCGAAGACTTCAGTTTTGAACAAATGATGGATCTATTAGACAGAAATGTTGTAAACATAGAAAACGTTCTATTTTCTGACGAATCAACGTTTATGTTAAACGGTGAGGTAAATCGTCAAAACTGTCGTTATTGGGCAGACAACAACCCACGATGGATGAGGGAAGGCCACACTCAACATCCAGAATAAGTCAATGTTTGGGCAGGCATTGTTGGTGATCGAGTAATAGGACCAATTTTCTTCCAAGAAAATCTCAATGGAGCGAGATATTTAGAATTCTTGCAGGATGAACTAGTTCCGAATTTGGCTACTCCATTCCCTGATCCGCTTGAAGCTGATGTCCACAATAGAAACATCTGCTTCCAACAAGACGGCGCGCCTCCTCATTTTGCAAGACTTGTCCGTGAGTATCTAGATGATGAGTTTCCAGGCAGATGAATTGGGTAGAAGAGGACCTTCTGAATGGCCACTCAAGTCTCCGGATTTAACACCAATGGACTATTTCTTATGGGGGTACTTGAAAGGCAAAGTTTTTAAAACCAAACCGGAAAATATTGAGGTGTTGAAAGAACGAATAAGATAGAAGTGTAGGCTAATTTCCGCTGAAGTAATTAGAAATGTTCAAAATGAGTTTTGTCAGGAAGTACATGGAAAACGTTTTGAACATTTATTGTAGAAGACATATGATTGAGGTGAATCAGATTTCTTCGTTTTTCGAATTAGTTACTGTTAAATATCTTTTTAATGACAAGGAATAAAAACTTGAAATTTGGTACGCATGTGTAATTTGATATACCCTTTAAGAATAGTTATAAAAAAATTAGGGCTACCATTTAAAAAAATTGTCGATGACGTCATATCTCAAATTTGGATCATGCTGTATAAAATTTTCTCAGATGAAAAAGTGGGCAATTTAAAATACTAATCGACGTGTCCGAGCATATTTCCGGAAAAAAATACTGTCTTCGCTTTACTGAATTTATTCCAGATTACAGACTCACACTGTATTTTTAATCCATGGTCTTGACTCTGTGTTAGTAAATTATAGCCAGGTAAATGAAAGTAAATGATCCAATTCCTCACAAATTGTTTAATGGCGATAACCGATTTCATCCAGTAACGGACATCTTCAGGTCAGAATTAAAAACAGAGAACGAAACTGATAATTTTAATTTTCTTTTCCAAGAACAGATGTTTTTTATTCTCTATTTTTGATACTACTTGCAATTGAGAGTTATGTACACTAAACTTATATGAATAAAGATTTGAAAGATAGTGTCAGTAAGTAGTTAATAAGTAAGGGAGGGCCCATATTATTGAATGCTTTTTTCTATGCTGCTTATTGTACAAATAAAACACATTTTTTTTATGTAAACACTTTATTAAAAAATACACCCAGCGCCCAGCGCCACAAGGGTTTAGCTATACAATATATAATATATATTTTACGTATAAATATCAATAATTTATCATATATATACATAATTAAATAATGTACATAGTAAAGTAAGTACAATATAATAAATAGGTAGTATATTATAGATTTGGAATTATTTTACTAAAATCTTTGCGTATTGGCAAATATCATGAAATAAAACTAAAGATTATGTAAATATTGAAGAAGAAGTGTTCATATATTTCAATATATAGGATGTAAAAATATCGAAAATAAGGAAAAATAAACGTTTCAGACAAAAATTGTATAATGTTGAGATAACCACAAGGTATGGTATCATTAATTTGACCTTTAACTGTCATTGAATGTCACATGCAGGTAATCTTAAATTTCTTAAACGTAACACCCTGTATATTATTCCATGTTCTTGTAGTTTATCTCAAGGACTTTCCAAAAACACTTATGATAAAGATTTAAATTATATAATAGCACAAATTTGCTGTTTTTTAATCAATCATTTATTAAATATATGCAACATGTTTCGGCCTAGACTATCATCAGGCATCTAAAAAACAATTCACAAATGGTAACGTAAGATCGAGTATGATTGTCCTAATCCTAATTTTAAAAAAGCTTAAGTATATCCCATTTAAGTACCGAACATCACAAACATTACAACAAGGAGATTCGAACAGGAGGTTGGCTTTCTGTGAACGGTTTATTAATTTTTGTGATGAAAATTTGAATGGAGCACATTGTATTTTATGGAGTGATTCCGTAGAGAAATGTTTAATAAGAAGAATGAACACTACTGGTCGCAAGAAATTTATCAATAATGCGTCCACATGCTGCACAAGTTTGATTTAGTTTTAATGTCTGGTGCGGATTAATTAAAGTAGGATCAGGACAGTCCTATTCGATCTCACAGTATATGTATATTATTAACTATAATAATTGAGCAAACTTACAAACAGCAATTAGAATGAAAACCGATTAAAATGAAGTCAAATATTAGAGATATTATAAAGAGTGAATAAATATAACATTAAAATTAAATACAACGTGTATATAAATTGTCGCAAAAGCTACACGTAGCGACATACTTCGTTCGTTTCTGAATCGAAAATCTAAATGGTAAAATATTGTACTATGCTTCATAAGTCTTCACGAGGTTCTTGAAGTTCGGTTTTTTAGTTCCTTAATAAGCGTTTGTGTTCGTTATTTGTCGGTATAGATAGCTACAATTTTGAATTTAGACGATTTCTTATTCCTGTTTTTTCGTAAACAGTTTCTTTTTGATTTTAGAGCCTGGTTTCAACATTTCTTCATAAGCATCCTCTCATGAAAAACACATTTGGCAACATTGTAGGACAATGACTTTGTATTTCTAATTTGATTTCAATCAAAACCATTACTGTCAAATTTTTGAATTAATCTGAAGTGTTCAATTTTATGCAAGCTCTGCTCTTTTTCGTGATTACTCGTATTTCTCTTGATTGTTTTTCTGTTTCAGTGTTTTTATCGTTCTCGTACTATTGTTTTGTTTGTTTACAATGGTTTTTTACATTTATGAATATGCCGATATGTATATGGTATACGGTTTTTGTAATGGAAATGCTAACATGGCAGAACAGGAATATCGCGTACCTTTTCCAAACCGGAGACATCCTACTGGAACGTATTTCGACGGCTGGACCAACGTCTACGTGAAACTGGTCCGTTTAAGAAAATAAATGCCAATGCTGGTCGACCTAGACAACGGCGTACATTGCAACTGGAAGAGGAAATTCTAGACTCAGTACATGAAGATCCCTCCGTCAGTACTCGACAGTTGGCGTCCACATTCAATATCCGCAGTAATAAGACCGTTCATTTGGTTCTACGTGAAAACCTTCTTCATCCATACCATATAACTAAGGTGCAGCCGCTCTATCAAAACGATAACATACACCGTTTAAACTTTTGTCATAGTATCTTAAATAGGATTCAAGAAGATGGCGACTTTTTAAGAGGTTCTTTGGATCGACGAGTCTATGTTTACCAGAGATGGTGTACTCAATACCATAATTTTCACCATTGGCAGATGAAAATCCTCATTGCGTTTCGGGAATACGGTTACCATAGAAAGTTTTCAGTTAATGTTTGGCTGGGTATAATAAATCACCGTGTCGTTGGGCCAAATCGACTTGATGCCAACGGGTATTTAAATGTATTAGAACAAGTTATTGACGAGATGCCATTGAATATACGCCGTAACATGTTTTACATGCATGATGGAGCTCCGGCACATTTTCTCGTAATGTGAGAGTGGTTGGATGAACACTTCCCTAACAGGTGGATTGATCGCGGTGGTCCTATCTTATGGCCTGCAAGGTCTCCCGACCTAAATCCTTTTTTGAGACTTTTTTGTTTGGGGTTTCATAAAGGTGAAAGTTTACGCAACACCTCCACAAGACGCTGACGAAGTTATAGGACGAATTAACGCGGCAGTATTAGAAATTACACCGGAAAGGTTTGAACAAGTAATACAGACAATACCTCGTCGATTGCAAATGTATTTACAAACAGACGGATATCAATTTGAACATATGCGTATTAGGTAATAGTGTCGCTAATTTATTACAAGAGATGCGTTGGAAAAATCAAAACTACTAATCCTGTTTTCATAAAGCTTTCTTATTGCTTTTCCCTATGTATCATTTGTGTTATCCAATTTGTCATTTGTAATTCTGGTCTGTCAATTTTGACAAGTATTGTAACTACCATTACGGTAGTATGCGACTACAGTGTTGCCAAATGTATGTTACTTTCAAGTGGCTCCTGAAGATGCGTGAAGCATAGTACCATATTTTACCATTTAGATTTTAGATTCAGAAACGAAGGAAGAATGTCGCTGCGTATAGCTTTTGCGACGATTTATACACACGTTGTATTAATAATAGATATAAATTAATATTTTAGAGGGAAAATTGTATATTCCAAATATATAACAAATATTTATGTATCGTACATCGAGCTTACGGAGATACTAAGCAAAAAAACCTCTGAATTCAATGAGAATTTATTTAAGAAATTAAATATATATTATATGACTGGCAAATGACACTTTAAGGTCAAATCAAAGACATTACTTTATGTTGCCCTCGAAACCATACAACTTCTGCTGTCATATCTGTCGACCTATTAGTCTGGCACGATTAAAATCAAACACCCTGTGTTTATTATTAATACATAACTGCTTTGTTCGTAAATGTTCGAAAAGAAACTATTCAAAGCATCATCCAAAAATATCTAATAGCACATACATAGGAATTTAACTTAGTGTTATAAGGTGTTAGCAATTTTAGATTCACTGCCATAAATACACGATTCAGCGTATGACAAGCTAAGCTTCCTAGATATTATTAATTAAATCAGATAAGAGATCCTATCTCCATTATGGGATAGTCTCACATTGCAACGATTCAAGCATATAAAATGACGAAAATCGTAAATTACTACTTGGGCGCCGTTCAAGAAAGACATCCGACCATTTTACTATTGACGTTAATGTGGCAGACCGGCTCATAAAATTGTCCGCGCAAAAAATTTAAACAGCTGCGAAGCGATTCGCCCGCATTATGGGCGCGTAATGTTCGAGATCAAATGGTGTATTCCAAGTTTGTGTGTACGCTCTATCAGTAAGTTTAAATTTCGATCTTATCGTCACGAAAATTAATTATTTCGTGATAAATTTTCTGTGGGAAAGAAAAAACGATACCAACAACAAGTTTTTAGTGTGTAAGATTGAGGTTGTATTACAAAAAAAAAAAAAAACATTTTAGCATACGGATGACCGACAAGGTCGTTGTTTAAGGTTGGTCATTGACATTTGTCTAACGGAGTTTTATTAGAAAAATCTACACAAATTTGCATTAACGGCAACAGATTTACGATATTTTTTTTTTTTATTTAAATCAGTAGTACGTGAAGACAGATTGCCTTGCTATACCTTATTTGTATATTGATTGAATTATGTGAGAATCATTTGGGGGGATTTTTGGGAAAAATGAAAAATGATTGCGCATATTTTTCTGTTATACATAAGGAAAAGATTCCCAATTTTTCCTGCAAAGTTTCTGCACACCATCAGGGCATTGACTACTTCAAGTTCGTGTTTATTCCAGAGAAGTTTATTGTCTAGGGTAAGGCCTAGGTTCAATTCAAGTAGTGTGGGACAAAATGCAGAACGCTGTACAAATTGTACAAGCATACACCGAGGAGAAGGGTTTAAACATTACTCCATCAAAACGGTCACAATAGCATTCACTAGAAAGAAGAATTTAGATGGACTACTGAAGCTCTAAAGTAAAGAAATAATGTCTTCCTAAACTTCAAGTTTAGAACGTAGTTATCGGCAGCTTCAGAAGATTAAGGCAGGATGGAGACAACACTTATGTTGGCTAGAAGAGTTCATGGAAAAACATGGGAGTTAATACCCATTATGATGACCGTGGTCGGCCCCATGATAACTTGGGCATCTCTGGTATGGTGGACAAAGGTATCTGTGTATGTATGTATGTATATGGTGAGGAAAGATCTATTGTGTCCCCTATTCTTGCTATTTTACAGTTGGCTTTCCAATCCTATTCCTTCCAGAAAGTGTGGAATATCAGAAGGCCCTAGGTTAGGTAAAGTCTCCCTCTTCGTTTTCACAAGCACCCAAGTGCAACGTCCTTGAATTCCACAGTGCTACACAATTTCAGAGGAGATGGGTGTTTCATCCTGTTACCCACAAAATCTACATTCAAATTCCTTTGCGAATCCAAGCTTACTCAGGTGGCCTTTCAGTTTACAATGGCCTGAAAGCATCTCTGTTAATATGAGATCATTGTTCTTACTCAAGTTGATATGCATTCTGTGAACCTCTTCTGGTTGTAGGTTCCCAGAGGAATTTTTACTTTGCCTCATTCCCTGGAGATTCTCCCAGTAATTAGATTCTCTCTGCTCCATTTTTCTTTTCAATTTCTTCAGTATTGTACTTCTATTTACTCCGCAAAAGGGTTCAGGCCTTACAAAAGGTATTCCGCCCTTTTTTACGAGATTATCCGTTATTTCGTTTTCTTCCACTCCTCTATGACCCGGAACCCACAGGAGGGTTACTTTATTCCTTTTGCCTACCTCATTTAATTTCCCTAGGCATTTCCAGATCATAATGGAACCGATTTCATATAAGCTCAGTTCCTTGATGGCTGGTTGACTAACAGACATGATGATAATCTTCTGGTTTCGATAATTTTTATCAATATTAAACTGGACACATCTTTCAATAGTGTGTATTTTCGCTTGGAAGATACTGGGGTATTTTCCTAAGCTTTCGAAATATTTGGTTTTAGGCCCATATATTCCTATTCCAGTTACTTCTGCTGTTTTGGAGCCATCAGTGTAGCATTTGATTGTATTCAATTTCAAGATGGTGTTATGATCCCACTCGCTTTTGTTACTAAGATTTGTTATCAATTCCTTCACAAAGCTGAATTTTTTGACATGTGATCGCGGAACATGATCACCGTCAGGAGATTGAGGCCTATGACTATTCGTTCCTTCCTTGACCATGTGTGTGGTTCTTTTTGCCACGCCCTCTACCACAATATGGAGAGGGGTAAGATCCAATACTACCTCGATAGCTGCTGTTGGGCAAGTTCTCATAGCAGTTATACATACGCATGCTAACCTTTGCACTTTCGAGAGGTTAATTCTCGCGGTTGCCAGATTAGTTCTTTTACTCCAAACTAGTGATGCATAAGTGGTGATTGGTCTCACTATCGCTGTATACATCCAATGCAGTATTTTTGGGTTGCATCCCCAATTTTCCCTATAAAGTTTCTGCAAACCATCAGAGCTTTTTTGGCCATGTTGGTTACTTCAGGTTCATGTTTATTCCATAGAAGTTTGTTGTCTAGATATTTAACCTACGTTCTCCAATCGATATTCTGCCCAGCCATTTTTATGGTTTTGAGATTGGATTTTCTTTTGCTAGTAGATGCTAGTGGGGTTAGCATTGTTGAAATATATTAATGAAAGTACGTTCCAACAAAAAGGATAATGTAGAATCAAGTGTTTGTGTTGTTGTCATGAATATATAAAAAAAGATTGTTGTGGCTTATGTTTGATAAATTGAGGTGTCAAAATATAGCAATTGTAAAAGTAATAATAAATATATATATGGCAAGTTTACAGTAACTTGTGTTATCTACTTTCGTAAAGAATAAAGAAGGAATACTATAATCTACCACTAAGTCCAACAGGTTATGAGCCCAGCACGCTTCCACTACGGAGGCTGAAATAATAGCTGCTAACGAGGCTGTGAAGGAAGTTATTAGGTTAGCAAGACTTTTTAATGAAATCACAAAGCTAAAGAATATCCCCATTTTACAAATCGAGAATGCAGCAGTAGTGAAGTTAGCGCAGAATCCTGAGTTTCATCATTGGACTAAACATAGTGCAATACAGTACTTTTTCATTCGTGAAAAACTAGCTGAAGGAAGCCTAGGTGTTGAGCAGGTTTCAACAAATCATCAAGTTGCAGACATCATGACCAAACCTTTAACCAGGACTCGTTTGAAGATTTTGTGTGAGAAAATGGGATTACTATAATCAGTTTCTTCTACATTATTCATTTTGTTGTAACAAGGGAAAGTGTTAAAATATATTAATGAAAGTATGTTCCAACAAAAAGGATAATGTAGAATCAAGTGTTTGTGTTGTTGTCATGAATATATAAAAAAAAGATTGTTGTTTATGTTTGATAAATTGAGGTGTCAAAATATAGCAATTGTAAAAGTAATAATAAATATATACATGGCAAGTTTGCAGTAACTTGTGTTATCTACTTTTGTAAAGAATAAAGAAGGAATACTATAATCTACCACTAAGTCCAACAAGCATTGAGTCCCACCGATTGACACCATCTTCTCGTGAAGTTCAATCTTCTTTGAACTATGTCACAGAGGGTATACTGAAATTAGCCTCTTGCGTATATGACAATATCATCAGCATATCATTGACAAGGTATGCCTAGATCAGTCAGCTTGCATAAGAGTTAGTCTACTACTAGGCTTCATATAAGTGGGGATGTAACTCCACCCTGTGAACATCCTCTGGTCGTATTAATCGAGATGGTCTTATGTCCCACCTCCGCCTCCACCAACCTGGTAGACAGCAGCTGCGACATCCATCTAGAAGTCACGCCATCTACCTCTTTGTTAATGAATGCTTCTTTGACAGACTCGTGTAGAGTGTTGTCAAATGTGCCCTCTATGTCTAGAAAGGCGCACACTACGGTTTCTTTATTCGTTAGTGCATCTTGGATTCGATCTGTCAACTTCACTAATGCAATCTCAGTGGATTTGCCCGTTTGATAGGCATGCTGACAGGGATGCAATAATTATCTTCAGCTTTTTCCACCATTTTCAAAAGATGACTGCTGACTTCCATAACCGGTGTCCTAATCAGTATAAGGTTGATTTGAAACGTTTAATTTAAATAAAACACCTTGACAAAATTAATGCAACAACGTACCAACACATCAAGGACGTAGAAATAGATTCATATGTTGTTAAAATGTATTCATTTTAAGCTTCCTACAAAGACTGAATAACGCGTAATGTGTGTCACTGACTGTTAAAAAGTTCACTTCGCGATAGACGCAGGTACGTTTGTATATATGCGTGCATACATTTCTAAATTAATGGTGTATGGCCTTACCTTACTACTTATGCATACATTACGTGCATACCTACTGGCATTATTGAATGAGTGTAATGTATTCTGCGGTTTAGCCGTTTTACCATTTTGAAAATAAACACAAAAATGCCCGCTGACTAATGCCTGTAATCTAGTAAACGCTCTAGTTTTAGTGTTTAGTATGCGGGAGCAAGTTTTATTTCTCTTGCGTCTTATAAATACCTATTCGTATTTGCGTATATCAAATTATAGGTAATATACAGTGAAGTTCGAAAATATCTGAACGATAATTTCATATGTTATATCTGATCGTTCCCAAAAAAGGTGGCTTGTAAAAATGTAAAATCAAAACCAGTAAAAATGGAAGTTGGTATACCGCAGGGATCTGTTTTAGGCCCAACTTTCTTTTTAATATTCATCAATGACCTTCCTAAATATGTAAACACAAACAATATAATCTTATATTGGATGATATAAACATTGTCACCACTTCTAATAGCAGCAACAGTGTATTTCAAAAAATATCTCGGTCAATAACTGGGCCTCTTTAAATAAAATTGTAATCAACAAAGATAAAACAAATCTAGTACTATTTAAAACAAAAAGCAACATAAATCAAAATTATTTTCATTGCAATTGCTAAATAAGTGACACAACTAAGATATTTGGCCTAATTTTTGAAACCACCTTAAGTTGGAAAACCCATGTTGACTTTCTTAGCAAGAATTTAGCACGGATAAATTATTCGTTGTATCATCTAAAACAGAGTTGCAGTATGGATGTATTGAAAACGGTGTACTATTCAGATTTTTATTCTAGATTGAAGTATGGTGTTCTTCACTGGGGTGCATCCAGTGCAGCACAAAGGATTGTTATTCTTCAAAAACGTGCCTTACGAATAATCTACGGACTAAAACCACGTGATTCGTGTAAACCAATTTTTAAACACATCAAATATTAACATTTTATGACATCTATATAATGGAAGCATTATGTTTTGTATATAAAAATTTTGATCAATTTTGTAATTCAATTAATCATACTTATAATACTAGATTAGAAAATTACTTAATTCCACCAACTCATAAAACTGCAATATTTCAAAAAGTTTAAGTTCATTGGATGTGGACTATACAACGTACTACCCAATAATATTAAAGAAATACAGCAATTTTTTAAATTCAAAAATTCTGTCAAAAATTTATTATTAAACAAAAATTGTTATAGTTTGGGAGATTTTTTTACAAACGTTTAAGTTATATTACTCAAATACTTAGTTTTGTAAGAAGTTGTTCCTTTGTTTCATTTTCTTTTGACGTTTTTCTTGTGTTTTTGAAAATAAAGTGGTATTATTATTATTATTATTATTTTTTATACCTATAGATGAAGATTGCACTGTTAAACACACATTACTGATATGGAAATTTTAAAAGTTTCTTATGATGTATTTCGCCACTATAAAAATGAATTTTAAAACAGAAATTGCCTATCACTCATAGAATGTTAGTGGCAAATATAAAATTATGTATACAGATAATGTATGTCGCATGCTGCAACGGGCTCAGTACGACTTGAAGATGCCCGCAAAATCGGAAGAGTATTTAACATCTAACCTTTAGACATCTCCAATATTTCGTTTTTGAGATAGAAAAGAAAACAAGTGTACTGTAAGAGACATCTTGGAGTAGCTGTAACCCTGTATATGATACTTTGGGGAAAAATCCAAAACCACGTAAATATATATTTTTTTTATGGATTATGAACAGAAAAATATGAATATCTAATTTACGTGGTGGGGTGTTAAAATTTATTCATAAACTACCCTAACCGTGATCATTGTACACTGTTGAAAATATTACAGTGTTGGCGTTAATTTTGCGCTAGTCAAATATTTTAGTGTTGATTTTTCCAAACTTTGCCAAACGAGTTGACTACGCGTATTGAATAGAACAGAAATGACTAGAATTTCGTGTGAATTCTTTGTTCAGATATGAGGATTGACTATTTTTCTAGACATTCAGAAGCGTCAACCAATCAGAATTTTTCCCTCGGATAGAAATATAGAAACCCCACCCAATCTAATACAGTATTGCATTTTACGCACCACCTGCATTGCACGTGTATCTGTTTTCGTGTTTGATTCTCCGTATTAACATATCCAAACAAACCACCAAATGTGACTGACTTGCAAAGTGTAACCTCGTGTTATTAAACGTTAATTCCAGTGGGCATAAAAATTTCAACATCTTAAAGATGTATGGGAACATCTATTTACGCAATTAGTTTAGACTTGAATCAAATAGCATAACATTCACTTAATTTTATAATGGTTCACAAAATATGATTTTAAAATTGGTACGTTTAGTTGAAACCAAAACTTGTGAATGAGTGGTTTTGCATATTTATAATTGAGAAAACGTCTTAAAGAGAGAATATTATAGCACTAAGAAATAGGAGTTGCATATTAAAAAGACGTTGTGTTTAGAAAATGGTGTTAAAACACCCAATAGATCGCATTCATTTAGTTAAACAGCTAGTAAATTTGTCTAGTCTAGATCAAATAAAATGTGACTAGAAGTATTTTATATTCCACGTGTCAGTTGGACAAAATAACTCCTTAGCAATAGACAATACTTGACTATCTTTGCTCGTCAAATTTAAACTTCTATAGTTCTTGACAAAATAACACGAAAAGAGTGTGGACCTCTCCTGACTATTAAATTAGTCAAAAAAGTGTTAAAATTTTCAACAGTGTACCATGACCTTCTTTAGGTATAAATTAGGGTAGTTTTAGTGAAGTTATTCAGTTCAGTGTTCCTGCTGATGATGATAGCTTTGCTATCGAAACGTACGTCCAGTTTAGTGCAGTTTGTGGTGAGGGGTCTAGAGGAAATTTGCAAGATTACTTAACCATTTTTTTGCAAAGCCCGTTATACATATATCAATAACCCACAAACGTACCATTTAAAACATTACACAATAATTCACTCCGGCTGTTGGTATCGTAAGTGCTAGCAATTGATATACCCTTCAAGTAATGTTTAAATGAACCGTGTGTATGTTTGCATACATAATCGCATTTTCTTTCATATAAATCGCCATCAGCTGTTTTCTCAGATTGTTCCTTTCAGCGTCCATCATTTAACAACGGATGCTGAAGGCTCAAGTTTGTTTGCACGGTCTCTCGGGTATCCGCAGAATGTAAATTACCACTTTTTCAAAGTGGTTTCGTAACGTAATCTTATAACAACCGTTTTCTATGATTGGTTTTTAGGTGGAAGCTGTTGATATTACGTACAAGTAATTTATAAAAGCGTTGTAAAAGATTTCTTTTTGTTTCGTACTAGGTATAAATAGTAAATATCGGTTGTTTTACAGATGTATTGATTTCGCAAGGTAGATATATTGATTAATTGACATTGGAATAAAGGCCGTAATCGGGTTAATATGGATTGCCGAGCGCAGGAGTTTTTTGGCTGAAAATTGGATTGGCTCGATGTATTTTCTGTATTATTGTTATAGTTATTTTGAGTGTTAAATTAAACCAAACATGTAATTTCCAAATTGAGAGTAATAATATTAGCATTGTTTATATACATACTAGTTAGTCAACCTTATGGACAAAATAGTTAACGGATTTTTGAACATTTTGGACAAAAGCGGTAGATGGCAGCACGCCGTTGATGTCCGTCTCGATTTAAATATAAACTTTATAGTTAGACTACAACATACAAGATGGCTCTCTTACGTGTCGGTAAAATATTATTTAATTGCAATTGCAATTGCTTACTCGTAAGTTGTAGGCAGATTTGTAGGTGAGGCCGGGGGAAAGGAAGAGGTGGTAGGCGATGACGCTGTGATGACGCGCCACGCGATAATTCTCGTGTTTACATTGAAGGTTTTGTTTTTTAGGAAGAATAAATATTTAGTTTGATAATATATAATCGTTATTTTTTACCATTTTACTTTACTTTTTTTAGTTTTAATTTAATGGTATGCTCTATAGTATGTGTGTAGTTTCTAAGTTTTGTGTTATATTTATATAATATTTTTTATTGATTTACTTATGTTTATTATTGCATAATCGTAGAAATTCGTTTTTCATTATAAAAATAAACATGTAGTTTGGGAGTACAAATCGCCCATTTATATTTACATATATGCACCACGTTACTTATTAGGTTGTTTGTTTGTCTGATCTAAGCAGATCCATGGAATTTTGCGCGTTGTTTGTATTTTACAGCATGATTTGTGCGTGTTTGTTTGTTTGGAGCAAGCAAATCCAGATCACAAAGAGGTTCCTCTTTCTGCTCGCGATCCGACGCCCGAGCAATTACGAGCAATTTTGTGCAACATAACCTAATCGCGCTACACCGTGTTGTAAACTGTCGTTTGTAAATGTAATCCGATTTATACCTGCAATCAAATATGCACGAATGGATAATATAATTGATACCAATGTGATTGATGTAAAGAACGATCATTATATTCTAAAAACTTCACTTGGTTAGGTACATAAATATTAGTATATGATGCATTTTTATTGTAGTCTAGATTCATTAGTTTGAAAAATTACTTTTACTTTTCCTATTCATAATAGCTGTGCCAATAAGTAAATAATAAAATTAAGGTTATATTGCAACCGACGCGCGTTTGTTTTGTCCATCTTTAATCCAACTTTGAGACGCTCTCAAGTTACTCTGATGACGTCAGTAAGATACTGCTCCAAGCACACAAACAAACAAGCTATTAAAACGGCATACATGATGACGCGTTCGCGCTCTTTCTCTTGATTGGCTGAAAAGTTACGATGTAACCTGGTAATAAGGATGTTGCCCAAAGGTTATCCCGTAACTTTTCAGCCGCTCAAGAGAAAGAGCGCGAATGTGTCATCATGCATGGTGTTTTTAATAAGTAAAGTGGTGCATATATAATTTCTATTATTATGTAATAGTAAACATAAGTAAATCAAGTAAAAATGTTTTGTAAAATATAAGAAAACTATATAAATTTCCGCGCCTTTACACCAGTTGAAGTTAGCGACAGTACCGCTATACACGGGAGAAGCGAAGATAGCAATAGAGAGAGAGGGAGAAGAAGGTTTTCGTATATACGTTCGAACGAAAACCCGCGTTTTATTAAAATTTATAATATAAAAGGCCATCGAACTACAGATTATATATTATCAAACTAAATACTTATTCTTCTTAATAAAACAAACATTTTCTGATTATTATATAGTCATAAATATAAGTAAATTAAGTTAACAAAACAGCTTATTAATTTATAAAACTAAGAAAATAAAAATTGGGAAGTAGATTTATGTATTTTTTTTTTCGGCAAATTTTCGTCCTTTTAGATTTAACTTTTCTCTTTTCAGTGATTTTTTTGTTTTAAGGTTAAATATTTTATTCTTAAAGGAAAAAATCTCAATTTAGAAAATTGTTCAATTAATGTTTTGTCAACAAGAAACTGCCTTGCAATGTCAATTGCCCTTCAATTTCTTTATATTTATAACAGAATACCTCAGAATTCTAATCTTCTAATGTAAAAAACACGAGAATTATCGCGAGGTGCGTCATCACAGCGTCACATGCATCCACCCTCCCTTTTCCCCAGGCCACACAATTCGCCAATGTCAGTAAATCACCGATACGGATTCCGTCGTTTCCGCAGATGGATAAAACACAGAAATCTGTCTCTCACTCTGACCGAGATACCTGTTATATTTATCACGTTTTCAAATCAATTTACATTCACCGATAGAGTGCACCACTTCCCTGAGCAATACTTATTTTTTCCGAAAATGCATTACGTTGACTAACTAGATATATTTAAACAATGATATTAGTAATACTTATAACCATTTATTTTATAGCCACTCTGTGCGATGTGTTTGCAATGTGCGTTATCTCAAGCTTTTAACATGTTGTTAATCGCAAATTGATTAGGCAAATTTATACTTAATTAGACTTATCAACACACCCAATAGCAGTTACATACGTATTCCAGTAAATTATTCATTACCTAAGTTTGTGTATTGTATATACATTGAATTGTTGCATTTTGTCATTTTTTTTAAGTAGGTATTTGTTCTTTAGGCCAAGGATTAATATTTGCAATTCCTTATCAAAAAACAATAATTAACATGTCCAAACGTAGTGGCAATTTAAGACAGAAGGCACATTTTAGCGACGGGATTTATGATTATCAACACTTTCTTCTTTCACATTTTGGAGGGGTACATATTTTACATATACATACAGCAAATTGTCAAATTTACAGCACATTACAGTTTAGAATAGCGGGTGTACTTATATAAAAACATTGTGTTCAAAATAGAAATGCTTATAATTTTAATATTCCTAGATCTGTATTTATAGATGTTTCCAAAATTGTTTTTAAAATGATAAATTACGAACGTAATAACTCTTTTTCTTAATTTCTAGCTCAACTAATCATAAAAAAAATATATACCTAAAGAAGCAATTTGAAGAAAAAACGCAGACATGGACACTCAGAAAAAATACATGCATTGATTCAATCAGAAAATAGTAAATTGAACCACAATTTTTATTTAAATATGGTAAAGCGTTTTTTTTTTTTATTTGAACGAATATAAAGGTAAATGTTGAGTTATTTTTGTTGTTGGAAAGTAAAATTTGATTAAAGTAAACATCTATTTGTATTAATAGAAATACATTTCACAATCAGTTAAATTTATTGTATGTAATATTATATGTGTGTTACCAATATAAAATATTAGTTTTGATGCAAAACAATAATTGTTTGATATTAGTAATAAGTAATATTGTAGATAAATCAATTATGAATATGTTTTTTATTTAATACGACAACTACACACAGAAAAACGATTTCTTAAGTGAAATAAAAATATTTTCTTGACTATATTTACTTAACACAAGTAAATATTTACTTCATTCAAGAAAATATTATAGATAGGCTTGAGTAATTACACCTCTTCCTGTAAAATGTTTTATTTTGCTTGAAATATTACTGAAACCAAATACCATGTGATTCAAAATGATTGTCGTAAGAAAAAAACTGTTTTCCGCAAAAAATTATCTATACTTATTACCAATTTAATGAGCGAAGTTAGCTACATACAAATTTCATACATTAAATGATTTTTTTTGACATTTAGCGACATTTGCGCGTGCTTGTAGTATCTTTTCGATTATTATCTTTTAATTTTTTTCAAACCGTTTATATTTACATCTAATATCACCAACAATAGTATTTCTGAATACTGTAAGAAAATAAGGGAATTTGTCTGTGGTAATACCTCAACAAACAGGTAAAAAATCAATATTAACATTAAGTGAAATACTTTATTACATTTTATAGTTTTATAGGCTTATCATACACTTCAGCGCAATGAGCTGTCAAATGAAAGTTACATTTTCATCCCTATAAAGTTTCTACGGTACAGGAATTATAACCATTAGATCACTATAGGCGATTGCAATATTGTCATTGGTTTAATAACAATTTAAGGGGCGATGCTTGCTAAACAAATCATTTTTCTCAGATGAAGCCTGGTTTTATCTAACAAGCTATATCAATTCACAAAGCTATCGTATCTGGTCTGCAGAAAATCAACATGAATTTCGAGAAATGCAATTGCATCCCGTAAAAGTTGGAGTTTGGTTAGCTATCTCCAGGCAACGAATAATAGGGCCAATTCTCTTCGAGAAAACTGTAACAGCCCAACGTTACCAACAGATGTTGGAATTGTTTATTGCAGAGTTACAAGAAAATGAGCTTGAAGCAGGTTATTTTCAGCACGATAATGCTCCAGCACATACTGCTCGACAAACCTGCCAATATCTTCAACAGTTTTTTGCTGACAGGTTCGTTAAGAGAGATGGCCACCAAGATCGCCTAATCTAACCCCATTAGATTACTTCATGTTCGGCTATCTAAAAAATAGGATCTATAGAACCGCATGCATACCATAGAAGAACTGAGAGATGCAGTTTTGTCACTTAATAATTATACTAATTGTATGTTATAATTTAAAGTAATAAATAAATTTAGTTAAGCACCAGTTAGTACTGAATTGTAAAATCATAATTTAGTTAAGTTAAATTAATTACATTTAATTTTTACAAGCAGAAACACCAATCCATAGTCGTTTATATAATGCGAGTTCAAATATAGATTACGTTTTCCTTATTTATGACGGATCCGTTTACTTTCTTATGTTCCAACACTGACTTAGTTCAAACCTTCATTACAAACACGCGGCATATACCTAAACCCTGTTACTATCTATAGCAGCGGAATTGACAATCATTTTGAATCTCTGTGTACTTGTTTGCGTATATATGAACGTGCCGTCTACTTGGCCGGAGTTATAATCACTTGTATCAAGTAATCGTTCTTCTGTGTGTATCGATATAACCTTGAAATGTTATCAAACTTAATAGTAATTTTTTTGTTGCGTCAAATGAGAATCTTTGGTAATTACCACAATTCCGACTATCAAAAATTAGGAACTAGAGTTGCCTCCAATCACCCCACAGGGGTAAGCAATTGCGTAAGTCAAGCCTAACCGTAAGTGCGATGGAGAAGCCTAGTGCCATGAGCACCTCTTTAATATTTACATAATAACCCCCTATGCTAGATAAATATGAAATTGCCTCGTTATCAGTGTTGCCAATTGACAAAAGACATATTTCACTAGATTGGGATTATAATTCCACCAGAAAATCACTAGAATTGGCAAAGGAATTACTTTATAAAGTATTTTAAGAAAAGCAAAAAAAAATATTTTATATATTTATGTAATTAATACTTTTTTACTATAAATTCCCATTTATTTCATTTATTATTATAATTTAAATGAATTTAATACAACACTTATTAGGTAGTCGTCAAATATTAATAATTTACGACAATATACAACTATAATATGTACACTTCTAATGTCATTGGATATATGCTGTTTTAAAGCACCTTCTATCCAACAGAAAATATTATTTGCTTCAACAGTTTTTCTATTTCTTTTATAATTTTTCATGTTGCAGGAACATTAAAATTTTAACTTTGATTTTATAACCGACTTCTTGTTGAAATCACTGAATATATATTTGGTTCAACCAAAATAAAATAACGAAAAACGTTTTGTTAAATTATGCATGTATTTATTCTGAGTGTGTGCAACTCTTTCAAAAATAAAATCATTTTAATTGCTTGAAACTGAATTGGAACTCAATTCTTGTAATTTTATATTGAATATTCGTGTGAAGAATTGATTAAGTATTGTTACAATGAACAGAAATGCAGGTACATTCAAACAAACCTGCAAAAAAGGACTGATTTTTAGACTTTTATAACATTTTTGTTTTTAATTATACCGAAAAGAATAAAGGAAAATTGAAAAGAAAAGAACAGAAATTAGTTAAAACATCTTTTATTTTATGAAAAATCGTAACAAAAAAAAAATATCTGAGCAAAAAAATAATAGGAAAATGGAACATTATTTTTTTTTTTCAAATTTTTAGTTTTAACTTATAAAATCATTTTTTTTTAAATTAAATACAAAATAAACAAAAAAAATAGAATTAATAATAATAATAATAATTAAGTAGCTATATTTTGTACATACGACATGCATTATACAAACAAAAAATAGTTACAATAATAATAATAATAATTAGACTAATAAAAGAAACAAAATCACTTGTCGCAAAATTGAAATTATCATTGACAAACAATTATTGACGATTCCAGGTAGAAAAGAAATAAATTATATTTTATCATTTGTTACAAATTAAAATTAAATATATTAATAAACATAAAATTAGTTATTACGCAAAGTTATTCAAATTATTTGAGTAACTTTCGTTTTTTTTTGTAAAGGTTTTTTAAAACATTTTTATAATGCTGATTAATGACTAAATAACGATTTTATTTTATTTGTCTTTAAGTTAAACTATTTCTCTTTATGTTGCTATTTTGAACACTTTTCAAAGAAGTAAATTTAATTCCTTCAAGACTTAATAAACTAAAACAAAACGTATTTATGAATACAATAATACAATAACATATAAATAATTGGGAGATATATAAAAAATATACATTATACAGCGCTTAAGAAACAATATTAGTCATAAATTATAAGGGTTAAAGACCAATTCTCTTTTAATTAGTTTAATTTTCAGTGGCACATATTTTATTCCTAAAAAGGGCACCTAGGTAACATTATTTTCTTTTTTTTTTTATATATATATTTTAATTCACTTTTAACTTCGTTTATTAAACATCTGGCACAAAGGGAAACACACTTTTTTTTTTTAATTTCTCTAATAGAAAGGAATATTTAAAACATTGAAAGCCAAAGATTGTTTTTAACATTCTTTTTCCTTTTTTTTTTTTGGTTATACCTATCATGTATATAAATATAAACTATATATTTTGAAGTACAAGATGATCAAGTTTGATAATAATACATTGTATAACAAAGTCATGTATTTACAATGTTATAATTTATTACATACAGTAAAAAAATAAACATTAATAAGTATCACAGTATTTTCTTTATTATTATTTTATTATTATTATTTCGAATATCCGTTTATTCCAAAGTCCTAATCGACATTTGACTAAAAATCATACGAATTATGTGTCCGACAAAATAATATGAAATATTAAAGGGTATACAAATAGTGAACTTATCAAAAACCCTTTTGTGTTATTATTTTACATATTTCGTCGGTCACAGAAATGATATCGATAATAATAACACAATTTATATGTGTATTTATAAAGTGTGATACATAAATTACTACACAGATAACAGTCATTTGTTTTTCAATGGAAATTATTTCGAATGAAAACTAAAAAATACATAAATCAGGACAATAAATCGATATGTTATATGAAGATGTAATTTTAAATTAGTAGAAAATCACTTGCGAATTACAGTTAATATACAGAGCTGATCCGAATAAATGTAGATCATTCCTGTCATTGTTATTATTGACAGTAGTTAGACAGGTTAAACTAGACATGTAGTGTTTTCAGTGCTGATTAAGATGCAATTAAGAAAAGAATAGTATATTTCAAACCAAGGCAGGAACGTGCTCTATTGCAAGCTGCGGGCAAATATTATATTATAATTGCCCAAGGCCTGCAATGGCACTTTGCTTACGTGGTTTGAATACTATTTTTTTTGTAGTAGGCTTAATCTGTCAAACATTTTTTGAGAACTGTCAAGTTAGCGTCGTTTTAAATTGTTTAATTATCTCATAAATGAGCTCAGATTGGGTCGAATGTACTGAAGTCATCTATCAATAATGTCATATATTATAAGATGGGCAGTTTCATCATGTCAATGTCACTTACTTTCCGGGCCTAGGGAGGAAAAGTACAACTTTCCTCCCCCAAATGAGGGAGGAAAGTCGACACTTTCCTCTCTGCTGGGGAAAAAATATTTTTCGATACTCAATTCGATTTATTAAAAACGTGCAAAAAAGGTATTTAGAAAATAACGTAAAAGATGAGGTTGGTTTAATACTTTTAATCTCTAAAAAATGATTTAAAAAGTACGATAGATTGACTATGCGAAAAACTAAGTGAAAGCTTGGTTTGGTTTTTTTAAAAGTTATGTGAAATGTGGCGTTAGTTTTTTTCCGTAGAAAGCTAGGTAATGGCTGGGGTTGGGCCAAGTTTTAGAAGATCACGCAAAAGATAGAGTGGGCTTGATTATCAGAAAACGACATGGTTAATTGTTAAAAAAAAAAAAAACATATGTAAAATTTGGGATAGGCATAATTTTTAGAAAATGATGCAAAAAGTAAGGTTGGCACAATATTTAGAAAACCATACAAAAGGTCGTTCGATTTTTCGAAAATAACGTAAACGTGTTTTTAGAAAACTAGAGAAACAGCTGTAGTCGCCTTGAATTTTAGGAGATGACGCAAAAGATGGTGTAGGCTCGATTTTTTAGAAAATAACATGGTTAATTGTTTTAAAAAGGGCTAGGTAAAAAAGCTTGGATTGTACAATTTTTGGGAAATGATGCAGAAAGCGGGGGTTGACTCAATCTTTAGAAAGAGACGCAAAAGGTGTGAGTTGGCTCGATATCTAGAAAATCACGTAAAATTTTTTTGTTTAAATGACGTGAAATCTGGGGTCAGCTCAATTTTTAGACAATGCGGTAAAAGGTCAGATTGCCTCGATTTCTTTTGAAAACTTGGTAATAGCTAAGATTAACTCAGATTTTAGAAGGTGACGCGAAAGATGGAGTTGGCTCGATTTTTATAAAATTCCATGAAAAATGAGCTCATTATTATTATTAAAAAAAATAATAAGTAAAAACTTGGATTGATTCAATTTTTAGTACTTACATGACGCAAAACGAGAATTGACTCAGTTTTCAGAAAAATGGCCTAAAAGGTGAGACTGGCTCATTTTCTTTTTAATCAGGTCAACGCTTGTGTTGGCTCAATCTTTAGAAGACCACGCAAAAAGTAGAGTTGGCTCGATTTTTAGAAAACAACACGAAAGGGTTAAATCAATTTTTAGAAAATGACGCAAAAGGTGGAGTTAAAACTCAATTGTTAGAAAATCACGTAAAAGGTAAGATTGATTCAATTTTTATTCTTTTAATAGGAGCAAACTTTATTATATATTAATAAGGTAAAAGCTTGCATGGAAAAATGACGTGGAATTTTTTTTCCGCTTAAATGGTGTGAAATCTGGTTTTAATTCAATTTTTAGAAAGCGCGGTAAAATGGCAGATTAGTTCGATTTTTGCAAAAAAAAACTAAGTAATAATTGTGATTGGCTCATCCTTTAGTTAGAAGTTAACGCAAAAAGTGTGGGTAGCTCAATTTTTGAAAATAACATGAAAGTTTAGGCTGGATAATTTTTCTTTAAAAAATGGCTAGAAGTTTGCATTGGCGCAATTTTTTTGGCTCAATCTTTAGAAAACGACGCGTAGGTGAGATTGACTCAATTTTTAGGAAACCGGTTAAAAGATTTTTTTTTGTTAAACTGACGTGAAACCAGAATATAATTTTATTTTAAAAAAATTAGATGAAAAGTCAGATTGGCTCGTTTCTTAAGAAAACTTGGTAATAGCTGAGATTTGCTCAACTTTGAGTTACTAGAAGGTGACGTAATGGGTGAAGTTGGCTCGATTTGTAGAAGATAACATGAAAGATGAGATTCGCACATTTTATTTTTTGCTGCTTTCCAGATGTCTGAGATCTCATATAATCTCACCCACTTATTTTGTCTCAGTTAAAATACCTTTCCAATTGAAGGGTGCACGGGAATAACGATCAAAGTCCGTATTCATACACTAAGAGATAAATGAATTTTAAAGTTTGCGACTTAAAGGTTCAAAACAAAACTACATTATAGCAACTTTGATTTCTACGGACTACGACCGTTTTTGAAACAGTTTGAACGCGCATTATTATAATGCTCAGAATTTCCTACAAAATGACACCCTTATCTCATTTTCACAAAAAAAAGGGACTTGGTCGTTATTCCCGTGCACCCTTCAATTGAGTTTGCTCAGACCAGTTTAAGTGAGACTGCCACAGATTAAGTGACAGTTTATTAACTGAGTCAGCAAAGAGATCTTAGATCACTAGGTCATAACCGAGTAAGGTTATATGGCTTCTCAGACATCTGGAAAGCAGCATTTATGATTAGGTAACAGCTTGAATTGGCTCAATCTTTAGAAAACGATGCCAAATGTCTGGTTGGCTGAATTTTTAGAAACTTAACATAAGAGGTAAAATTAGTTAATTTTTTTTTAGAACAAAGTGTAAATAAAAAATGAGAATGTTTCGATTTTTAGCAAATGATATAAACTGCGAGGTTGGTTAGGTTTTAAAAAACAATGCGAAAAGGTGATATTATTTCGATTATTGGAGAATGATGTAAAAGATTGGATATCGGTCTAACTTTTTTTTTTCTTAGAAATAAGTTTAAACTGCAATTTTACTGTAATTGGTTCAATTTTTAAAACATGTTGCAAAAGATGATATTGACTTAAGACTATGATACAAATGGTGAGAGAGAAGGTTCGAGTTTAGAAAAAGATGTCAAAGTGGGATCGAACTGTCAAAGGTAGGGCTGGGTCATTTTGTTAAAAATCTGCGCAAAAGATGAGATTGGTCACGTCTTTAAAAACGAAAATACTGGATAAAATTGGAGATTAATTAAAATTTGTAGAAATTTAAGGGGGATATTTCAAAAGGAATATATGAATAAAAAAAGGTAGTTTTTAGAAAATAATGTAAAACTATGAGGCTGTCTTCATTTTTAGAAATTAACTTAAAGATTAGATTAGATTAGGATTCAAGTTTTTAGAAAATGACATACATTATGAAGTTGATTAGATTTAAAAAAGGGTATCTAATGTAAAAAGTGAGATTGTTTCAATTTTCAGAAAATGGCCTAAAAAAGTGCTCGATTTTTAGAAAATGGAATGGGGTTAATTTTTAAAACATGCCGTAAAATATTACACTGGCTTGAGGCTTAATGGGGTTAGTTCAAATGTTCCAGAAATATTATATTGACTTTTAATTCACATTATTAATTATAGAACATTGTAGAGCTTACCAAGAACATCTAGATCGCATAAAATTAAAATAAATAATTTTTATTATTTCGGCAGATAGTTTGAATGTGACACAAAAGTAAGCAAAGAGCTTAAAAAAATCGTCACTGTTCCCTTTAAATTTAACAATTTACTTCAAACTTTTGTACATTCAAATTTCCTTTTTCGTAATCACTTCTTAATCAGCATTAAAAAGATCTTATTTTTTGTAAATTTAACCTACTTTAACCTTTGCACGATCAATAATAACAAACTTGAGGAATAATGCTACAAGAAGCAAATCATTTTTACTACTTCCTCAAATCGAAACGATATTAATTAAAAACACATTCATATTTCATATCTGGCAAACTTAACGCACGCAAATTTTACGAAAACGATTACAAACTCGGATTTTTAAAACGTCAGATTTAAACAACAGATAAAAATATATTTTTTTTTTTAGAGAGAGAACGATCGATTTAGCCACTGGCCACTGGTACATTTGGCACTAAAAACAACGAAAACTATTTTAACGAGATTAACACTTCCTTTCATCAATTTAATATTAATTTAAATAAAGCGATTTATTTTATTCATTATTCGTATACGATTTCTGTAAACATTCACACTGTCGTCACGAATAAAATTTGACGCGTCTACAAATTAGTTACAACGACGCCTTGTATAGTATAGTAGCATAGCAAGACGACGTTTCAAATAAATTACAACAAACATTTCTCTTTCTGAATCTCTACGAGATGACGCGGCCCGACAAAATGATCTTTTGTGTGGACGATTTGATTATATCATCGGTCTAATCGATAATGAGATGGTGGCGCCATCATGCGGGCAAGTCCGACAATTCGGGCGCGTCATCTATATGTGGTGTTCGGTATTACCGATGATAGAGGGGGTTTTGCCACGAATTTTCGATACCGGTAACTTTGATAATTTCTTTTTAATAATGATTAGGTGGGCGGTAGTTTAAAAAAAGATATATATTAAAGGTAGATTCAATAAATATATAAGTAAGGGGGTTTCAATTAAACACATGGCAAGTACATGGCAGTAAATTGATTACCTACTTGTGCTAATACTATCAACAAAGGAACTGATGAATTTAATTAAGTGTGGATTTTGATAACATCCGTGATTTGGCAAGAATATAATTTGGTTAATGAAACCTACTCATAATTGAGGGTTTAATTATTTATTTATTTCTCCTTCCAAAGCAGGGTATATTAAAATATTGATATTTAAAATGTCTTTCATATTATGGTGTCATGCATCAGTACTTAAGAGCTTTTACAACCAGCTAGATTGTACTTAAGAGCATTGCTCATGTTATCTTTAAAATCGATCATTTGCTCGGAGTCAAAGATTTGGAATATTTCCTCAATTTCAATTCACAACAAAATTGTAATTTTTATCGTGCTGTGGAAATGTATTTTCAATATCTATTCCACAAGATTATCAAAAAAAAAAAGCAAAAAGCTCTTATTTTTTTTCGTCTGAAATATTTGTAATTAATTTTTCCAAATCGGAAATCATTATAGAATATGGGACGTTTGTATGTGAAATGTATATTATTGCATTGCAAGATATAAGAATATTACTTTTAGCTTCTGTAATGGTTTTTTGGAACAAATATTATACCAGTATACATATGGCCAAAGAAATGTTCCACTGGCGTACTATAGATGGCACCACAAGTATTCTCTTATGGAAATATATTACCACTACAAATGCACAACAATAGAAAATGCTGGTGGTGACATCTACAGTGCGCCAGTGGAACATTTCTTTGACCATATGTATACTGGTATAATATTTGATTGTATCTTGCGTGGCGATAATTAGCTAATTCCTCAGTTAAAGGGTACAGTTTACAACATTTGAATCCATAAGCCGTACTGACTATAAATTACGGCGCTATAGACAATAAAATTGTTTTAGTTAATCAGCTGTCATTAATATTTATGAAATTAAGAAATTTTAATGTGCAATTTATGAAAGTCGTAAGAATTAGCGGCTTGATTAACACAAATAGATCAGATCAATAACACTATTATCTTTTAGGACCGCAATTCATAGTCAATACGGCCCCTGCACTCATTATATAATTCAAAAATATATTGTTATGAAGTTCCTTATTGTAAATGAAACACGCATCATCATTTAAAATAATAAGGAACTTCATAGCGACTTTCGATTAACAGAAAGTGCAAAAAATATTTTATTTAATTTGAATTCATAACGTGAAGTGAGAGCAAAGGGGTGTAAACTGCAAACGATTATACTAAGTTTTTAGGTCGATGGCTCAATTCCTCCAAATTCTGCGCCTGGTTAAACTCTGAGAAAAAAGTTTTCCAATGATGTCAGTCTAAGCCAGCAAGAAAGAAGATATTATTGGTTCCTGTTAATGGAATGAGACCAATTATCTTCTCCCCTACTTGCTTAGGCCTGTAGGGGAGATTGGAGTATTAGCGTGATCGGGGCAATAGCGCGATGTGTAGTTTTTGACAAGTCTGATAGATGACAGCTAAAGCTCCAAATTCAATTATAGATCTTATAGTCCTTGCTTTTAATGTACGCATGTGGATGTTGGCAATCTTTTTTAATGCCGAAAATTCTTCCAGTTGCGTTGTAAAACCAGATAGATATTCTTTCTTAATTCGTTCATTTCTATTTTGTAAATTGCCTATATTTGTTACTGTTACCCACTTAAATAGTTGCAAATTAGCTTGTTAATTTTGTGCATATTTATTGTGTTGTGCCAATATGGCAATTGGAGCAATAGCACTTACTTTAATTTGGGGCAATAGCATCTATTTCAGTTGGGGGCAATACCAGAATTATTTTGACTATCGTTTCAAGTTCACTGTAGATGCATTTGTACACGTGGTAGTTTAGATGGTTTAGATGACATCGAAAAAACCTTTAAAACAGATTAGATACAAAAAATTTTTGTTAGATTATCTTTTTTGTGTAAAATACAGGAATAAACTTTTATTACCTTTAAATATGCATTGCTTAAAAAATAATAAAAACGCTATTACCCCAATGGGTCAAAGCAACAACGCTTTTTTAAAACTAAAATAAAAAATTGTAAATTCTATATATTTGTCAGACTAAATTATTCATTCATCGTGATCATATTCTGTCTATTTCTATACTTTCCCATTATACAGAGGGGTTTACATTGAGAACAACATAAAATGTAGATTTTATAGATTCTGCACGCGCCAACTATCGGTCGAAAATGTTAATCCTCAATCTACTTTTAGAGGGCAAAGGACGCACGCTTTAAATTAAAATGATTTTAAGCATATACATATTCCTAAATATTGCTATTATTGATGCAATTTCGCTGTTTATAAGCTAAACTATTGAAACGTCCAGCATACAATGAAATTCTCTTAAATTGTTTCATTTTTCTCATTGGTGCTTTGTTTTCCATTCTGAATCGTGACTATCCAAAAAAAAGGTCAGAAAAATAAATAATTTTAAGGAATTATGCCCCATAAACGATCAAAGTTAATAAGGTCGGGTCCTTCAAAATATGTTACACAAAAAACGACTTAATGTACAGCTTTTTTGTGTTATACGATGAGAAATGCCAAAAAACAATTCAATATTTGTGAATAAAACCAATTCAAAAAATTTTAACTTATCTCCTAAGACGTCACAACTGTTTTGGTCAATAAAAAAACTGACGGGTTCGGTAGTGGCACATATGTCAGGTATCATTTAATGGTTTTTGGTTAGTGTTTAAGTGACATTCAGTAGGATTGATAATTGCCTGATATTAAAATACAATTGGGCAATTATTGGGTATTACCAAATATTATACCAGTATATACATATACTATGGTCAAAGAAATGTTCCACTGGCGTACTACAGATCGCACCACAAGTGTTCTCTTAAAAATGCTAAAGTAAGTTTTATAAAACTATTGTAGTTATAGGATTTATCTAAACAAATCAAATATGTCATTTTACATAGACTATAGTTACGTTAGATCCTGAAATTGAAATAGTTAACCTGACCAAAATTTATCATGTATTGATTATGATTATAGAATATTTTTCCATCAAATCTAGATTTTAGGATGTTTTTCTAAAAAGAACACGGATTATAAACATAATTCCAATCAAACACATTGACCGTGTTCAGAGTACGAAGATGATACATACAGTAACCGCTACACAAAATGGCGACCGCTCCATTGTATGGATGTAGCGTAAATGTAGCATCATGGTAGCGTTGTGTTTTTGAGACGAATTGTCAACAGTTCCTAAACTGCTTGGGAGCAGCTACATATTCTGAACGCGACCAATGCTAAAATTGAAAATTTGACACATTAAATGACAGCGGAAATGGAGACACAGATTGTGTAATAGGCAAACGCCAAACCGCTAATTAATCTTTTATTAGTCCAAAACAGAATCGCTAATTTTTTATTGGGCGAAATAGTTATGACGTTGGAGTAAAATTTTTAAAAAAATATAGATTTTCAATCTTTTCAATCAACAATTATTTGTGTCACTAGGCCAGAAACTAGTTTTGCGAGTTTGAGTACAATTTGTATATGTACGAATATTCGCAAAACTGTAGTTTCTAGCGGTGTGATACACACTATTTTTTGGACGGACAAATATTAATTTTGAATTGAAAATAGAAAAATAATTTTGACGCCAGCAAGTTGATGTACAGGTTGGCACACATGTTACATACCTTCAATATTTTGACGTTTCTGAGAATAATTTTTTCCCCGTTTCTTTTTTCTAGTTGAATATGTTTTTATCAACAATAAGTGCAATGGAGGCACCAGTTCATCTTAGTAAGGTTGCACAGTAACTTAATGATAATTTATTACACATCTGTCATGTCAGATGTAGTGTGCTAGCCTTTAATGACCTTTTTGCCTGCCTAGTAATGCAAAATGATTGTTTCTGGATGGAGAAAATGCAAAAAATAAATTAAAATTAAATTAAATATAAGTATTCGGTATCGAAATATCGTTTAAAAACCATCACAACACCATTATCTTACGTCAGAGAAACAGATAACATTAAAAATAATAAATAAATTATTAAAAGATAAGCATCACTACGTGTGTTGCGCCCATACTCATCCTCAATCCCCCACCCACAACACACTGAATCACAACCGATCCTTCCCACGAAACCCTGGTGTCGTCGTATCTTCAGACTCCTCAGTGCTGTTGGGTTTCAGTTTTTACGACGGTAGCGCCACCTACCGCGTCCGGTTCGTACCGAGCGTGCGTGCGCATATGCCTGGTTATCATATCTCTACGACAAGCCGCGTAAGGACACTGCGGACATTTGTACGGCTTCTCACCTGTATGCGTCCTCTGGTGCGTGGACAGATGATCGGATCTAGAGAAGACTTGGCCGCAAACTCTGCACGTGTACGGTTTGACGCCCGTATGTAACCGCATGTGTCGAGTCAGCATATCACTGCGCGCGAAGGAGCGTTTGCACACTTCGCAGAGATACGCCTTGGCCGTGCTATCACCGGATGTTTGTCTGCTCTTATGTCGACTCGCCATGTGTTTCGCCAGGCGATCGTGGAGGCTGAACATCTGCCCGCAAACTGGACAGACGTAGGCGACGTCAGATCCAGGGGGCATCTCTTCAACCACCGGGGATACTTCAAGGTTATAACGTGACGCCACTGATTCTTTCGTCGTGGGAGACGCTACGTCACCTTTGACTACAGGTACACTTACTGATCCTCTAGCTGGTAAAAAGCTGTTGGGTAGTAATTGGAGCGGTGTTTGGACTAGGCAGTCGACGCTAACTACTCTATCTCTAGTTTTCATCGATAGATCCAACGGGGAGTCCTGTGGACTTGAGGTCTCTGATTCGAATGACCCTCCACGCCCTGTATTAACGGCTAAAGGATGTACGGACCATCCTAAGGACGCGCGCGCTCTCTCAGCCTTTGCTGCTTCGAACCACAGTGGAAGATCAGAATCCGAATGACTTCTTCTTCTGAATATATCAGGCAGGTACTTAGAATGCAAGTAATGCTCGAAACTATAGCAGTTGGTGCTGGAGAAGCTGGCGTTAACGGCGATATGGGACTGGCAGGGAAAAACCTATCGTACGGATGCAAGGGTGGTGGATGATGTCCCATCCCTGTCACGCAAGAATAACACGGACAAGGCCGCGGTAGAAGCGGAGGACTGGAGCTCGCATCGTCCTCTTTAAGTCTCAAAGGGCTGAAGCTGATCCGCGGAGAATCGCTGAACTATGCGGTGATTTATTACTAGAACTGGCTGGGCTGAAGACGTCTTCATCCTCGCTGACCGTGTTAAATCTCTCACGATCTACGCTGTCGAAGCGGAAGACTTCCGACATGGGGTGTTTGGGCGTCTTCAGCGCGCGCGGGTCATCCTCCTCTTTGATGTTGTTGTTTAACTGTTGGATGTTGTTGTTGATGGTGGGTGTGGTGGGGGGCGCTGGACGCGTGCCCGGTGAGCTTGTCGAGGACCTGGCTCAGGCGTTTCCGTTTGCGTTGCTTGCCGATGGGTCTGTTGTGGTTGGCGGCCAGTGGGTGGTTGTTGTTGTGCGGTTTGTCGGCTGCGGTTGTTGTCGTGGTGCTTTCGACGGCTGTCTCCGCCATAGTCATTAGTTCGGGGCGGCAATGGGCCGCGGAACCCGGCTCTGTCTGCTGGCGGCCCGAGCCGCAATTGGCATCCTCGGCTGTCGGAGTGGGGTTGACGATGTCCGTCAGCTTGTGTTGGTGGATGACGTGGATCTAACCATCTGCAAAGAAAGAAAATTATTTTAATTACGTTGTAAGCCTTTTAATTTGTTTATCTACTCTCAATTTTTCTTGGTTGATACCCACGTGGCAAGTAATGTTGCTAATATCCCAGTAATATTACGTTATTTACTAGACAGCGATGTTAAACAAAAACATGTTACTGAAATTTTGCAGCAACATTAAATATTGATAGAAATATTGCAGGCCATTACAGTAACATTTCAATGTAATCAGGAAAAAATATTTTAAAACAACGTTGCAAAAACAAAGGCTTTGTTGTCAGAAATGTTGAGGTAATATTTAGTGGTAACATTGTCATATTTACAAGGTGAACCATTACAAGGAATGTTACAACATTTGCGCTTGTAACATTAACATATTTACATTTTATAAAGTGTAAGATAGGTACGTATATATGTTTCTGCAAATTTAGAATTTTGAAAACACAAAACTAATGGAGCAAATTTTCTCTATAAAGTAAATAATGGTGATGAAATTTTTAACATTTTTTGTAGCCTATAATAATCATGTTAATGGGGTTGTGGTTGCGCCACTGCGCACTTGTAAAAGTTAGTATCGCTTGCCATCATAAGTTTTTTCGTACCGCGCATACACGAGTTGGCGTGAACCTGTGAACCCCCTCTTTCACAATATACGGTAATCGTGACTGGACAGGGCGTGGATAGGACCATCTTGGGATTGTGCGTCGCAATTATTTTGATGAGAAAAAATTCCCGTCAATAATAAAACAACATTATCAGGTAAGTTTTATTTATAATGCTAAAGTAGTCGATGTCGATCCTTTCAAATTCATCGAAGATCTTTAAGACAGATATGTATTATGTATATCATAACCTATATATGTTATAGTAAAACCTACCTGTTGTGCTATAAGGATGAGCAATGTCACGTAATGTCATTCTTAGAATTCATAGTAATTCTTGATCAAATACAAAGTTTACAATAATTATAAACAGTGTTATAGATAAAATATGCAGCTTATCCTCAATTTTCATATAAATAAAATAGCTTTTCTGATCTCTATTTTTGACGGTGTATTTTTTTTTTAATTTCAGAGAGAATTAGAAGAAATATTGTACTCACAGATACAGAATACGAAATAACTGTCATGGAATGGTTTCGTTATGTAAAACAAAGATTTGATAGAAAAACAGCAAAATGTTCAAAGGAATAAAATGCATTCGGGGCGTTTTTCTTATGTGTTGTGAGTTTTTGTTTAGATTCTATTCATGTTAATTTATGTGCCCCATAATCTGTTTCCAATACTGAAGTTTATTAAAATGGAATTTAATGTACTTTTTTTTTTTAATCAATAAATGCCTTTATTGTCTTCTGTAAGAAGCATTTTACTTTTTAAAGTATTTATTAATGTATTTCGTTTACTTAAATAGCTATTTATAATATTATTCATAGTATTACTATTTAGTTTTTACATAGAACTATATGATATATGATTGAGCATTTTAATGTATCTGCAAAAATAATTACAAAAAAGACTTATAATGTTATATTATAAAAATGTCTTATCCATTATATTTTTCTGGCATTAATGTTTAATGTTAATATTGTAATTTTAGTAAGTGAAGATAAATTCATATAAACAAAGGGGCCCGATCTATCGAGTGTAACATGAAATTATAATATTAACATTGAATTTCAATAAGACTGATTGAGATTCCGTTTTATATTAATTAATATAACCTCTCGGTAAACCTCAACAGCATGTTTCTTGCATAATGCAGCAAGAACTTTTGGAGTAAATAAAAGATCGTAATAGAAACATTAGTGTAGATATATTTATAGAAACATTTAATTGCCACACTGTATCAATATTTCTCTTTAACATATGAGAAATGTTACGGAAGAGCTATACTTCAACATTAATCGTCATGTTAAAGTAATATTACTCGAAGACCTCGTATTAACATTTCTGGGAAATATTGTTTCGTAACATCGCTTAGGCGGACATTAAACAGTCGTAGAAATGTTACTGCATGTGGTACATTGTATATATTTTTGAAATATTTCGCGTTACAAGATAACATTTAGACGACGTTATAGTCATGTTATTTTGCCAAGTGGGTAGAAAATGTGATGGATAGACATTTTTTCTACATGGAACCAATATTAAATGGATATATTTACAACTATAGATTTTGAAGAAAATAGAAATAACTTTCATTATGCAAGGCAGCTTAAGAAATGGACCTCAGGAGTTTTGCTTAGATTCAGTTAACGTGAATAAATGAAACATCACATTATGGCCATTTTAAAACAAACAAAAAAAAATCCAAATTAAACAAAACAACGATTTATTTCTGTCTTTTTCAATTGTATGCCTAGAAAATTAGAAAAGGGGTATAGTAAATAATTAAACTGCAAAAGAAATAGCTAAAAATCATTACCATATTAATTTGAAATATATTTATATATTTCAAATATATTATATATTTATATTTAAACAAAATTTAATTCATTTTCTTGGTATTAGTGACGATAAATTGTGTTCAAAATAAAATTACATTCTTTTAACGTTTCGGCAATATATATTGCCTTCTTCAGACTCAAACTATAATCTATTTAAATTAGTGTGAGCTACATTTTACATATACGTGATGCTTATCTAAACCATTATTCTAAACCGAAAAAATAAAATTTACATGTTTTGATTTATAAACATTAATTAGTGTTTAAATTATTACTTTTTTTCTATTATTAAATTTGTGAAACATTTGTGCTATTTACTTAATTTACAATAAGGATTTGAAATGCAACTTGTCTGTTTGTATATTAACGCAGAATGAATTTAATATTATTGAAAAGCAGGTTTAGCCTTTACGAACAAACAAGTTTTTTACAATATTATTTATTTTACCTACAAATGCAATGCACGGAAAGAACGTATACCAGGTCTGTTCTTAAGGTAATTATAGTATTGAATTATAAATAGCTGACAAATTTTGGATTTCAACTCTATCATTGATTGCATCATTATTTTGTTTTATGTGTATAAGCTCTAACATGTGTCTGATTTTGTAATTTTTTTTCTTTAGCTAATATAGAGGTATTATTGAAATTAAATGTGTGTTTTGTATTGATTACGTGTTTTTTTTTAGGGCTGTGCTGTGGTTAGCGTATTTATGGCCATTAAGTCTTTCAGAAAGATGTTGCATAGTTTGCCCAATGTATACGCCTTTGCAATCATTGCATGGGATTTTGTAAACTAAATGCGTTTGTTTGTTATGGGGAACTTTATCTTTCAATTTAGTGAAGTAACAGTTTAAATTATTATGATTCTTATGTGCTATTTTTAATTTGTGTGGTAACAAAATGTTTTTAATTTTTTCTGATAGATTTTTAATGTATGGTATTGGAACATATGTGTGATCATTATTCTCTTTTTTACTATTTGTTGTGTTGCTATTGTTGTTGTAATATTTGTGTAATCTGCTTCTAAATATTTTTATCTATGAGTTTGTAAGTATAGTCAGTACGCAGTAATATGTTTTTAACTTTGTTATATATTCCTGATCTGTATTGTGGACTTGTTAATTTTATAGTTCTATCAATTAATGAAGTGATGGTGCTTTTTTTTAATGACAAGGGTTGACATGAATTGTAGTTAATGTATCTGTTTGAAGCTGTTGGTTTAAAATAAAGTTTTGTATGAATTTTGTTGTTTTATATTTAAATTTAGCGGCAAATTTTCGAAATGAAAAAAATTTTGTTGAAAGGCCCCGATTTTGGTTTGCGCATGTACGCTGTTGCAGTTTCTCTGATGGAGATATCCACGCTGTATCTCCCAGAGAAGCTGAAAACTGGCGAGATCTTATTCGCCTCTACGTTGGATGTAGTTGAAGATGCTGGTGTGGTCTCCAGCTTTACCGGAGAAGCCTTTGCATCCACTACATTTTATTCTGTAAGCCCCTATTAGGGTTGCTTCAGACCACAACACCAACTGCAGCAGGGGAAGCCCAAGAATGGTCGCCATAGCAGCCGTCGGCCATCGAGGACATGGCTCCCGTGATGCCCAAGGGCAATTCTTACTAAGACTTTACGCGACTTATAGCCTAGATTTCCTTTATGCCACCAGACTAGCGAGGAGTTATAAGTTATAGAAGGCTTGAGCTTCATTTTATTAAAAATTACGCTAGAAGTTAGAGTTAGCTCAACTTCTGCAAAATTATTTGAAAGCAGTAGGCTCGTGTAGTACCTTTCTTAATCAATATTCTAGCAGGTAAGGTTAGCTCGATTTTGACAAAAAGATATTAAATAATGTAGCTGGTTCTATGTTAAGAAAACCGACGCTAAAAGTAATAAGGTTTTATTGCAGGGGTTAAAATTAATTCCTATGATTAGAAACACATTTGAAAATAGTACTCTAATAGAAACGTTATCTCACTTACACAGTTTGATTTACGGAATACTATAGAGTATCACTCTGTAAATGATAATATTGTGTAGTATAATCGACGCTATAAGAATTTTAAAAAATGGAAAAGCTCCAGGATATGATATGATAACCTCAGAAATGTTAAAAGCGCTAGGAGAAAATGGAATAGAACTGATGTTGAAAATATTTAAGAAGTCAAGTAGACGGTGAAAAAGTACCAAAAGATTGGAATATAGGATTAATAGTACCAATACATAAAAATGGAAATACACGTAATTGCAATAACTGCAGAAGACTAACACTATTGAGTACAGTAACAAAAACATATGAAAGGAATTTGGAAAACAGATTAAGAAAATATACAGAAGCTACAATGGAGGGAGGAATCACAAAGCGCATTTAGAAAAGGCAGAAGTGTAAACGATCATATATTCACAATAAAGCAGATAATAGAAAAAGTTATTCTGAGTCGGACAAAAGCATGTTTTGGCTTCCTAGACTTAGAAAAGGCGTTCAATAGAATCCCTAGAGGAACAGTTTGGAAATATTTACAAGAAAGAAAGGTGAATGATAAATTGATTAGAAATATCAAAAATATATACAATGACAACATTTACTATGTCATAAGTAAAAATAGGAAGTCCGAAATGTTTAACACTAAAGGTGGACTAAGACAAGGAGGTGTATTTAGCCCACTGCTATTTAACGTATTTATTGACGGAGTATTGAAAGAATGTAAGTCGAAATTAACGAAGTTGAATATAGGGTATAGACACTTGGTACCAGTAGACATTACAGAATGCATATTTGCTGACGATTTGGTTATCATGGCTAGTAGCGAAGAAAAATTTCAGAAAAATATAAATGAATGGAATGCAGTTCTGAAAAAACACAACATGAAAATTAACACCAAGAAGGCGAAGGTAATGATGATAACAGCAGGGAATGAAGAGCAGATAAGAATATAAATTGATGGGGAAAAGATACAAGTTTCTGAATATAAGTATCTGGGAATTACAATTGAAAGAATTGATGGAAACCAAGACGTAGATATTACCGAACGAATTAACAAAACTCTCAAATTATACCATTCAATGAAGAAAATATTTATATTTAAAAAAGAAACAAGCTACAAAACTAAGATGACGGTATACAAAACAATATACAGACCTATACTCACCTACGGAAGTGAAACATGGGTTCTCACATATAGACTCAAAAGCAAAATACAAGCTATGGAAATGAAGTATTTGAGAGGCATTATGGTAATCAAGAACACGGATATAAGGGAAGAACTAGATGTAGAGCCCATCTTGCAATATATAGAGGAGAAACAACTAAATTGGTGGGGGCATGTACAGGGAAGGGAGGCAGACAGGCAAGCGAGAAAAGTAATGGAGGCGAGGACTATAATCAAAAGGGGACCAGGAAGACCAAGGATAACGTGGGATAAAGTGGTAGCAGGGGCAATACTGAGAAGAAGACAAACGGTAATAAACGCAAGAAAACTAGCGGGAAATAGAAAAGAATGGAAGGACTTTGTACATTTGACATAAAATCAAACACACTTGTAGGAAAATAATAGAATTTAATTATATATTATTATTACCTCAACACCGAAAGGTACAAGATGAGGCATGTGATTATTTTATTATATAATCTTTTTTCTATTGATAGATGCTTTTAATAGAATATTAAGAAAACGTTATGGAAGCTGTCTGAATCTATCCTAACAAAGACAGTATTGAGTTGGTATGGTGTTTGTAGAGTAACATTTACTCCATATGAATTAGCAGACTTTCAGAAGCCAAGAACCGAAATATTAAAAATTAAATGCAAAATCATAAAAAAAATCAAGTATTATGAGGAAATCTAGACATATATTTAGATGTTGATATTGAAATTAAATCAAAGGCAAATTCGTGTTCCAATCCTTTTTATTATATTATCTTATTACGACATATTTAGATGCTTAGATATATGTACAATTGGTGCATTTATGCCAAAGTATAGATATTATACGCTGGCGAATATAACAAGCCACAACTCGATTTTATACAGATAATATTTTTTTGATTATTATTTATTATATGCGTGTAAGCCGGAGCTATGTAAGTAGAATCAATATAAAGATATATAATTATGTAACAGACGTTAACTTCAATTAAGAATGTGAATACTAGTTTGCGATATTTATTAATAATAGGCTGTATTGTATTTATTTGCAATTATCAACAGAAGGAATCTAATGTATTTACATTAAAAATATTACGTTCTAGTAAATATTAATAACTGAGCATGTAGTTAATAAATTTCTACCTACATTCATAACAAGATAGGTATTTAGATATTACATTGAACCGCATTTAATGTATTTAGCAAAAGCGTGTTTTTCTATCTAACGTATCAAGCATTAAAGTGTAAACATTTCTTTCTTTTTACACATTTCTCTTCAATATTTAAGTCTGTACAATTTCCTTCACTTTCATTCAAATTATGTATCGTTTTTTTCCATCAAATAAGTATCATTTTGTCGCCTACATGAACGTAAGCAGTTGAGGATGCGGTTATTAAATATCCGCTTAGTTCTAGATAAAAAGTAAAAAGTGAAACCACACGTTCGGCTTTGCCTATTTTTACGGTTAATGGGGATAAAGTATCCGTTTTGAAATTCCCCAGGTTGTGCGGTTATATTTGGAAGTTTTCCTGAGCACTATTACAGACAACAAACACTACTCGAAGCCAAATGCTCTCCCTTAGATTTATAATATGAACTGTAAACGATTATTAAAGTTTGCGATAGCTAGCCGTCTGTCACAAAGCTGCACTCTATATACAGGATGTTTTGAAACATCGTTTAAAGATTTTAAGAGCATGTAGTACGATCGAAAATAAAGTTAAAACTCACAATAAACATATGTTCACATATCAACCGTTTACGAGATAACAGCGAGTGTTCCTAGTAAGTACCTGGATATAACATATCCCAGTAAACAGGTGCTTATCAGCTATTGTTTTATGACAGTTTGATTTGACGTTTTGTGCAATTTGTAGCAATTACAATGGTTGCGTATTCTAATGCTGAAATGAGCGATATGGTGTTCATGTACGGTCGTGCTAATTCTTTACAAGCACGTCGCTTCTATACTGAAACATTTCCTGATCGCCAACTGCCTTCGCATGTGATGTTTCAGACGGTGTTCAACGACTAAGTGAAACTGGTTTCGTTTGAAGCGGTCTTCTGATACTGGACGGCAGAGAATAGCATCTACTCCACAGATAGAAGATCGAATTTTGAATATTATTGATGAAAATCCCGAAACTAGTGTTAGAAGAATTTCGACTCAAGTGGGTGTAAGCAGCAATCTTGTTTGGAGTACTCTTCATGAGCAACTCCTATACCCCTACCATATCCAACGGGTACAAACCCTTACTGCTCCGGATGATCAAGCGAGAAGGGCTTTCTGTGAGTGGTTTTTGCGAACAACTGCTGATCGGCCAGATTTCTCTGATAACATCCTTTTCACTGATGAAGCTGGTTTTACTAAAAATGGAATATTTAATTTCCACAACAATCACGTTTGGTGTGACGGGAATCCTTATGCTACCGTTGAAGCCAGGCACCAGCAACGTTTCTCTCTAAACATCTGGTTATGCATGATAGAGGAACGGTTGTTAGGACCGATTGTTTTGCCACAACGCTTAACAGGTTCTGCATACCTCGAGTTCTTGGAAAATACTTTACCTGAACTTTTGGAAGATTTACCTATAAATTTAAGACTGAACATCTGGTTTATGCAAGATGTTCCACCGCACTTTACGCGTGCTGTTAGGGAACATCTTAACAATGAATTTCCTGGGAGATGGATAGGGCGAGTAGCTCCCATTGCTTGGGCCTCCAAGGTCTCCCGATCTAAACCCGTTGGACTTTAGTATTTGGGGTTATTTGAAAAGTTTAGTGTACGCAACACCGGTAAACGATCTTCCAGAGTTGCGCCAACGAATAGAACACTGTTGCCAGATAATACGAGAAAAACCCTTGGTTTTTGAAAGAGTGCGCGCTTCCCTTGAAAGCAGATGTAGACCCTGTGTCGAAATGGAAGGACGTCATTTTGAACATCTTCTTTAGTTATAATCTATTTTATGTTAAATTGCAATAACATCTTAATGAAAACCGCTAAAGCAAACTTATTCTGCAATTGCGATAAAATAGCTGTTATCTCGTAAACAATTTATTTTGTGGACATATGTTTATTATGACTTTTAGCCTTATTTTCGATCGTATTACATGCGCTTAAAATCTTTAAACGATGTTTCAAAACACCCTGTATACTTCTAGAAGATCGTATAAACCAAAATGGAATGAATATTTTTATTTTATATTTGCATAGTATTCTCATTATGTTCCTATTCGTTAAGCAAGTTTCAATAATATCTATGCTACCCGTGATAGAACGTGCTGCAATGCGGCGGGGGTGGTGTAGTTGGCTCACTCTAGTCCTGGCTGCAATGCGCTCAGTTGCGCCTCGACACCTAGAAACCACTGCAGCGTTTAACTAGTTTTATGTCTCGCGAACTGCGGATGCCGATAATTTAAACGTTGGCACTTCCGATGGTGGCAGAATCACCGCAGATGTAAATCTATACCAGACGGTCGACTTCTATCGCATCAACGATGATGGTAATCACATTCGTCACTTTAAATTAATAAATGTAGGTTAGAAATGAAGTATAATGACTTTGGCGGCAAAAATATGAAATCGAGTGAGTTCTATCAAATGAGTTAATATCTTCTTACCTTGTCTGGGTAATTTTGTGGTTATATAGATCATATTTTTGCTGTTTATTCTGAATTCGACGTAGACTCATTTATTAGAACTATTAAAGAAAAACATGAGGCAATCAAATTTATCTGTGATATATCTATATCATGTCTCAAAATTAGGAGGAATAGCGGAAGTAACTGATTTACATTGCAAAATTTTATTAACGTGGGATACTTCTAAACGAAAAGGATAGAAATTGGCAGCAAATTTGAATTTCTAACCAAACTACAATTTTTTGACATACGTCATTATCGTCATAGCGCACTCGCCTCGCGCTATGCAGAAGATTTAGCCACAGTTAGCCATTTCAAGGTGATAAAATCACTCACACCTCCGATTCGTGTATCTAGTATCAGTGTTAGTCGAGTCTTGATGCGAGATATTTTTAGTGTTTTATATATTGTAATGTTACTCTTTCTCTCTCTCAGGGTGAATTAATTTTGTGAATCTGCTTGTCAAAGACATGCGTTTGATTCCACATTGATCAATATCAAAATTTTGAAATAATAATAAAAAAATATTAATTAATGTTGAAAATTTATAATTTATATATAATTTATACTATTTTATTTACAAATTCTTAACAAAACCCTATTTCAATCCCTATTAGCTCGAATTTTTATGTATGGTGTGTATATATAAATATCTAAATTTTGCAATCAATTAAAAAAATAAATATTAAAGTCCGAACTTAAATTAGATTTTCTTTAACAGCTCCTCTTCAATTTTTGCACCTTAACTTTAAACCAACCTTCGAATAGTATTTCTTCGAATAGTATTTCTTGAAACAATAATTCTTCGAATAGTATTTCTTGAGACAATAATTCTATCAACTTGCGTTTAATATTTCTTTATATTATGTGTTCTTAATTTTTAGAACTTTTTATTTATCTTTCAAATCAATCAATAATTTTTTCGTAACTAATCAATAATAAATCACTTTTTTATTTATCACCATGTGCACCAGAACACACATATACGATGAATTGGACACAGCCTCCCAAACATCATATTTTATCTTGACAATTTTAAATGACTTTGAAATTTTGAAATATAAACATTTGTAAAGTGTTATATGTTCTATTTGTAATAAATTTAACATTAATTTCGTTTATAAAATAATATAAATTATATATCTTAAGTTTATGCAAATACATAATAAGTAAATACATAATGAATTCCAAATCTAATATTAAATCACATTACATTTGTTCCCCCTTAACTTTATTAAAAAAAAATATAATATTTTTTTTTAATAACAGTTAAAAATATAATAATGAAACTAAATTTAAGTATCTCACACACAAAATCCCATAAAATCAAATATAACCAGAATAAATCCCATAAATTCTGTTATTTCATAGTATTTGAAATATCATATAAATCAGATTTTTCTATAAAATTTCCATTTATAAAATAACTTAAATTATATATCTTAAGTATATGCAAATAGATAATGACTTCTTACAAATCTAATATTACATCACACTACAATATAGTATTTTTTTTTTGAAATACTGTCGATAGTTCGCGTTGACAGTTTATAAAAAATGGCATGATGACGATGGCCAGAATGTATTGTTTTTATGTGTAAATAAAAGGATATGCGAAAGCCAATCAAAGGACTTCTTTTTGGCGCGACTGATTTAAATTTGAGACAAAAGTAAGCAAATAATTGTTTATCATTTGTGGAGCTTTTTTTCAAAACGCAATTTCTGACAAGAACTGTTTTTCGAGAAAATTGCAATCAAACGCTCGGCTCAGTAAAAACTTTTTTTTTTTGAACTTACATTTTAGAGTAAAAGGAAAATTAAGATCTCTAAAACAAATATTCGCGAAATAGTTTTACATTTGTAACAAAAAACAAAGAAAAATACAAAAATAAATTGCATTTTAAATAAAATTACATATTTGAAGAAAAAACAAATAAATTTCTGTTTCACTTTTTTATTTATAAAAACACAAGAGATAGTTTTTACTCCGCAGTCATCTTCTAAGCAGTCGCAATTATTATTTTCATCACCTGAGTCTTCATTTTCTGTCTCATGATTGTGACAGCTACTTACAGCCTCACTTTTTTCTAAAAAAAATTTGTAAAAAACAAACTTCTCGACATTTTTCCACTCTTCATCATAGAGTGTCATCAGGGTCTCAATGTTTTTCAACTTAAGTGGTTTTACTTTGTTTTCTTGCAATTTCTCAACAGTCACAGAGCTGATGGATACTCCTTTTTTCATTATCGTCATAAACAGTTTCGATATGTCATCATTTCGGTAATTTTCTTCCATTTTCACTTTAATTACTTTATTTTTGTTTTTTGAATTTATTTCGTTTTTAATAAAAATTCTTTTCATATTACTAATTCCAGTAAGTTTTTTTACAGTTAGTGTCACTCATCTTCTTAATGTCCCAGACCACCCCACTCTTCTCCCAATCTTCTAACTCTTCCTACTTCTCTAAGAATTTCTTCATAATTCTCTTTTAACACAATCTGACTTCTTTTTCTGCATTTTTTTCTCTACTTGACCAAAGATACGATCTGCAGGCATGTGATAATGCCTCCTTACGGGAAAAACTACGGTTATGTTGTCAAGGTTTTCAGGAGCATCATGGTATAACCAAAAACACGTCGACTGTATAATATTTGTTAACGTGAAAAATATTTGTTAACGTTTACATTATTGGATAACCGATTTCACTGATTCCGGCGGAATTTGTAAAATAACAAAAAACCTATGCTATTTTATACGTAAAGATATTAATATTGTTTGACTGAACCAGAAAAAAAACGATAACTAGTTCGTAGAAAATGCGATTTGAAAAAAAAAGTAATGTAGATATTGCAGTTTGAAAAGAAAGGTAAAATTGAGACCTGCTTTAGAACGGTAGTAAATGCGTTTTGACTAGAAATGCATGTATGAATTGAAAAAGACCGAATTTTTTTTTTTTGCAGAAATTGCGTTTTGAAAATAAGCTCCACATTTCTAGATGCCTTAATTGCAAATAATAATGGCAGTTATGATCTTCAAATATTTATAAAGAAGACACAGACACATGTGCAAGAAAAGTAATTAGAAACGCCTTATTTTCAAGGAATTATCGATGAATCTTTAAATCATTTCCTCGAGAATCATGGAGAAACATAGTAGATGCATTCTACCATCGATTAGGATAGCGTCAGATCCCTAATGCAGTACATTTAGAACACCTGATTAGGTAAACATTACTTTAGCAATTTAACTCTTTCAAATGCACGTACACTGTAAAAAAAGTTGCAGTAAAATTACATATAAAATCGTTGATAACAAAGTTGCCTACAATTTTACAAGTAAATTTGCTTCATAAGGTAATATTTCTACCACCATCTAGTAAATTTCACATGCTTATGTGTTTTTCAAAGATTGTACTGTAAAATTCGTATGTAATATTTATATGAACTCTATATTTACCGAACACTGAAGTAATTTTCATATGTATTTTTATAAAGAGAGCAAACAACTTACCTAATTCTTTTATAGCACCTAATAGGTCATACTGAATCGCTCAACCAGGGATCAAGAATGAACACGCTTACGCGAACCTACGATTGTTTGTGACGTACATGATATCATTGAGCCAATAATAAGTTCGACAAACGAATAGAATTACCTAGCGCACAATAAATAACCAATAACCAATCACATTGCGGCGTATGAATTTCGTATTTTCCATGATATCTATAGTTTTACCCGAAAATTCAAGTAAAAACAAATAAATATAGAAGATTCTCATATTTTTACAGCAAAATTAATAGTTCACTAGTAAAATTACTTTTAAAGTGCACTAAATACCCCAAAAAAAAATGTCAATTTTACACTTTCAAGTAAATTTTGAGAGTAAATACAAAATTGTACATGTTTTTTCCTGTATTTTCCTTTTGAATTTTTTACATCTTAAACTTACATGAAAAAGCTATAAATTTTACCGAAATTTCTTTTTCCATGTTAAATATCCTAGAAAAAACATGTAAAGCAAAATTTACATGATTTATTGTGGTAAATTCACAACGTTATTACATGTAATATTCCTGATTTACCATGGCAAAATTACTGTAATTTTTTACAGTGTAACGTCATTGAATTGTAGTTTGGAATGACGTTTTTATATGCTTTTAAATTACTTTGTGATAACATCAAACCCTATAGTTGAATTCGAAGGGTAAGCAAGTATATATGTTTTTACACAAATCATAATGTTTTTATTTGTCATTGCAGTTGTCATTTACATAGGTCAGTGTATTGTTGAAGATCCAGTAAGTAACTTTGAAATACGTATACAATAAAAAAAAATTACAATAAATTATTTGTAAAGGATAGAATTTGGATTCTATCCTTTTATTATGAAGTTATCACTATTCTTCCTGCATACATACGTACAGCACCGTGCAAAATAATAATAGTGGACATTCAAATTTAAAGTTTAAGCATATACTTTTATTTACGTTTATGTTAGACCAGAACCAACTATATACTAAAGACAGTCATTATTAAAGGCCCTGAATATTATAGAATATCTTGCGAAATTGAATGTTTGACCAGTAATATCTAAGACCGTTAAAGAGAGCGGATGCAAAAATATAGCACTGCTATTATTTTGCACGCTGCTGTATATATCTCATGCTTAACAGTTGAAAATCACTTTTCCTTCTCTGTTCCAATCAAACTAAGGGCTCCGATTATACTTAAACGATAGTCAGAAGTCAGAGGCGTTCCAATCACTATTTCTCTTATTCGTTCATACATATTTGATACCCATAACGGGTCAGGTATATCAGGTATCCGACTTCGAGTGGACCCAGAGATATCGATTGCCTCCAGAATTTGTTCAAAGCAGAGACGTAAAATATTATCCGATGATCGACCGAGATCCTACGAACGCATACGAGCCCAAATAAGTATTTCTCATATATTCTCATTGTATGCAACTGGCGACATCTCTACGTTATATCAGTAGGTGTACTGACATGAAATTAAAAGGTTAATCTAATTTAAACGAAAATAATATTCTACACGGTGAATACTGTATTATTTCTTCGATAATCAATCAATTCAAATAGCACCAGATAAGATTCTGACAACCACCTAACTTCAAGAACAGACGGCAATGAATAGGAGTAACTTGTAAGATAAAACCTACTCATTTCTTTGTCTGGTTTGTTTTGTCTGATGTTTCGATAACTTTTTTTCAGTATTTGCTTATCTAAGTATATACATATATGCATGGAGTGTGCGACAACGAATGCCAGCCAACAACCACACAATAATCTATATTATAACTATAGCAGTGTTGGTGTTAAAGTTAGCAAGGCCAATCTACAATTTGAAGGAGCTGTTGTAGAGGTTGTATTACATGTTTGGTTTCCTAGATAAAATAAAGTTGTACAAATGAGAACTTCTACCGTCGATAAAACGTAAATAATGAATATGAGCGAAGTGGGATGCATTTTTTTTTTTTTAAATTGTAACTAGAGAAGGTTGCTGACTAATGCTCAGGGAAGTTAGAGGAATATTAAAATTGTATCAAAACTAGTTTCCACCTGTATTAAACAAGCTTGCATCCACAATACGGTCATATCTTATATTCTGTCAGATTTGAGTTTATGTAATTTTATTTTTGTTCTTTGCATCTTACGAATAGATTACCTACAAGGATAAAAGAGAGTAGAACATACACTGTTGAAAATATTACGGTGTTGGCGTTAATTTTGCGCTAGTCAAATATTTTAGTGTTGATTTTTCCAAACTTTGCCAGGCGAGTTGACTACGCGTATTTAATAGAACAGAAATGACTAGAATTTCGTGTGAATTTTTTGTTCATATATGAGGATTGACAATTTTTCTAGACATTCAGAAGCGTCAACCAATCAGAATTTTTCCCTCGGATAGAAATATAGAAACCCCACCTATTCTAATACGGTATTGCATTATACGCACCACCTGCATTGCACGTGTATCTGTTTTCGTGTTTGATTCTCCGTATTAACATATCCAAATAAACCACCAAATGTGACTGACTTGCGAAGTGTAACCTCGTGTTATTAAACGTTAATTCCAGTGGGCATAAAAAATTTCAACATCTTAAAGATGTATTGGGAACATCTATTTACGCAATTAGTTTAGACTTGAATCAAATAGCATAAACATTCACTTAATTTTATAATGGTTCTAAAAAAATCATTTTAAAATTGGTACGTTTAGTTGAAACCAAAACTTGTGAATGAGTGGTTTTGCATATTTATAATTGAGAAAACGTCTTAAAGAGAGAATATTATAGCACTAAGAAATAGGAGTTGCATATTAAAAAGACGTTGTCTTTAGAAAATGGTGTTAAAACACCCAATAGATCGCATTCATTTAGTTAAACAGCTAGTAAATTTGTCTAGTCTAGATCAAATAAAATGTGACTAGAAGTATTTTATAATTCCACGTGTCAGTTGGACAAAATAACCCCTTAGCAATAGACAATATTTGACTATCTTTGCTCGTCAAATTTAAACTTCTATAGTTCTCGACAAAATAACACGATGCAATAAATGCTAATATCTCAAAAACGATGTAGAATTTTACGCTGCATTCAATGCTGTAGTAAAAAATACCATATTCCATTTGAAATAAAAAAGTTTTGTTGGTTTAAAGGAATCTACATTGGAGATGCGTTTTTTGAACACCCTGTATGTGATTCGGTCATTATTGCCGTAACACTTTCTGCTTACGTCTTTGTACTTACATCGACATTAGTATAAGCACTAAATATCTGATACCTCATCAGCTATTTAATTTTACTTGAAACAGTGCAAACGTCAAAAAATCAACAAAATTACAAATATCTCAAAAACGGTTGAGTTTAGGGATAGAGAACCCTCATGTAAACTAATTGTAAATGATTCGATACATTCATTGTACCGATCAAAATTGTACCATTCCATTTAAAATAAGAAAATTGATGTCAACACCCTGTATACCGAAAGTTCTATAAGGTTGAAAATAGTTTCCTTAAATAGATCACAGCACGCCATGACTACACTGCCAGTTTCAAAATCAAATTCCAACTAGAAGTTAAAAAAAATCTAATGTCCCAGTTCGTTGGGACACCTGTATATATTGAAGTACATGTTATTTTATTTTTTTTTACTTACCTATCTATTTTTTTTCTGTAACTTCTATCTTTAACAAAATTTGTAAATATAATTATTTATCTACTAGCGGACTATGATTATAACTCTAAAAAGGGTACAGAATTGCCCCAAGATCGTACAGGAATTTTACCAATTTTTTTTAGTGCGTACTATTGTATATTTTCTATTAGGTTCTGTGGTAATGTATATACACAATTTTACACTCCATCTCTCAATATTGATACCAATTAACAAAGTGGGCAGATACGCAATGCTGACATGTGCACCAACTATAAAACCCGAGATAGAGGAAAATTATTCTGTATAAAAATCCGACTTTGGTACGGGTATCTAATAGCATACAGGTGGGCGTTATACTACTGTAATAAAAACGAACCAGTTAAACACCGACTATAGCGATCTTACAAGTCTCCACACAACGAACTACTAGCAGTCGATCCCGTAGTCTTGCTTTGCAGGTGCTTCTGTTTCCAATAGCGATGTTGAGTATAATTACAGTTTATTAAGCCGCGGTTGCCCATGCATACCGCCGTGATCGGCTGTGGAAGGAGCTAACTATAAAACAAGGTAGCTTGTATACTATATATGCATTCAATGTACCCTGCTTACACTATGGAATCTTTTTTCCTGTGATGCGAGTGTTGTTAAATACATTATCTGATCTTCAGATATTGAACGGCTATCCTATTGATGGCGTATAATAACATTAAACGCAACGTCGGATAGAAACATTAATTGTTCGAGCGTAAATGATCCGCCCACATGGTCGGGTTATTATAAACAGGAATGGAGGAAAGCTATTGAAGACTTCGCGTGGCTCTCGACTTATCTTTAGATCGTTTTTAATCGTTGCGCCATTAAAGTATAGTTTAATTGATTGATTGTATTCTACTTTGAAAGGCAAACTTTGAATCAATCTTAACTATGAGGTATTTTATACGAAATGGCTGTTTAATAGCTTTTTTTCTTTATTGTAATTAAACAGTTTCATACAGGCTTATATATAAAAACTCATTAGCAAAGTTTGTGTCGATAACTCGGTGATAATGTGAGATGTGATTAAATTGTCGAAAACTTTTTATAAGAAATAACTTCTCTTCTAGTAAATATATGCCTATATAGCACTTACCTGTAATATATGTGATATAAAAGTATCCCAAGTCCCAACGCTGTTTTATGTTGATTACTTATACAGGGACGGTTTTGAAAACGGAGTTTGACACAGTGTTTAGAGCATGATAAACGAAACAAAAAAATTTTAATAAAATTTTTTGTAACTTTTGACTGTTACTTAAAAAAAAGATAAATTTTAAAAACCTATTTTTTTTCTGTGAAAATAATGCTCGAAAATGGTCGACGATTAAGAATTGATCGACCTGTAGAAAGGCGAAGAACAATTCAAAGAATTAGGCTACAAGAAGAACACCAATCGGTGATAGTCTTTTTGACAATGTATTTGGATTATAGTTGCCAATTAATTCTCTTATTATTATTATTATTGCTCACTGTTATTTTGCTGTTACGACATTTCACAGATTCAAATATGTCTATTTTTATGACAAGTGCCAACAAAACAAAGTGAATCTCCATCAGCACGCATGTGATTTATTTTGGAAAGGTGTTATGAATTCCGAACACAAATGATGTAACAGCGAGCTAAAGGTTAGTTGTAAATTTACCATTTTTTCCAAGTAACAGTGCGAGTTGCAAAAAAAGTCTATTTATGATTTTTTTTGTTTGTCTTGCCCTAACACCTTGTCATATTTTGTCCTCTACTCCAAAATCAATTGATATAGTTAAATATCAAGCCGTCATCAGGGATCATCAAAATCCTACAAACGATTGAAATAGACCAAACAACAACTCAAGCATTCATCCATCGTTAACAATCTCTCGTCATGAGTTAAATATCAAGGTTATTCCGTCCGATAATTAGGATTTTTAAAATAACTCTATGTACACTGAGATCGAGAATGATTGTCCTGATCCTACACTACTTTCCGCGATGCGCAAATCAATATTTTCATCCAATCATTGTAATGAAATTAGTAATACAGCGTTTCCTCAAATTTTGCTGTCAAAATTGACATATGTTCTACATAGCCGTGCGTTTCGTGTTTGAATTTTGCTTATTTAGTCATTTTGTATTATTGTTTGTCAATTTTCACATATAGTCTTTCTCAAGACTACGCCTTCATTTCGTATTGAGAGCGTAATGTATTTTTTTTTTGGCAAAATGCTATTTACACTGGACCAAGATAAATTTATTTTAGAGGCGTACTTTCGAAATGGTGATCGAGGAAGTTATGCAAATTGATAATGAAACTCTCCTTCGACACATCAATCGGGTTGTCCATCGCTTCAGAGGAACTGGAGGTGTTTTGAAGGGAAAGTCACCAGGGGCCTGTTGCATAAAAGTACAATTACAATTTACAGGTGATATTTTTTTACAATTCGTCAAAATTTGACTTACAGACGTTGTAAAAATAAAAAGTACAAACTTGTAAGTTCCTATGAATTTTACAATTTTACAGGTGAATTCTTCTTATTTTACAAGCGTTTCCGAAAAGATTTGACAGGTGACAGATTAACAATCTCCTCTCAAGAATTTTATATTATATGTAAAATTGTAATATATATTAAACGTACCTCGTTAGGTGTGGCATTCTTTTTACAAAGTAACGTTAATTCAATTAGACCCTATGTGGAGTAGTTCTTCTGATGAAGATAATTTGCAGCAATAGAGAGCGAGAAATATTATCCGGCGCAGAGCAAGAGCATTTAGGGCAAGAATTAACAACACATTTCCAAGTCATTTTGAGGTCAATGAACGTTTTCGAATGTCCATGGTAAAACTTGAGGAATTGTTAAATGTGATCGGCGGTAAACAACGGTTGTGCATTGCTCTTCATTGGCTTGGAAATGGAGGCCAGTATCATGGTATTTCTGACATGCATGGGGTAAATAAATCCACTGTTTGTCGAGAAATCCATACTGTGGTAAAAGCAGTCAATGATACTCTGTTTCCTCGTGTAGTAGATTGGCCAGATAACACAATAGAGGTAGTGCAGAAGTTTGATAGAATTGCACAAATGCCAAACGTCATTGGCTGTGTTGACGGAACTTTGATAAATATTGATGCACCGCATCAAACTGAACCACAGTTTGTGGATCGACATGGAAAGCATTCCTTAAATTGTATGGTTGTTTGTGTGGGCCAGACTGTAGATTCTACTGCATCACTGCTAAATGACCAGGGAGCGTTCATGATAGTAGAATTCTCAAAAACAGCTCTTTATATCGACGTATGCAAGGAGGGTGGCGTCCCATAGAAAGTGCAATTATTTTAGGAGACTCAGGATATCCCTTATTAGAGTGGCTAATAACTCCTACTGGGCGAAATGTAGAGGATCCAGCTGTTGCAAGATTTAACAGGAAACATAAATCTACACGACGGCTAGTAGAAAATTCTATAGGAATCCCGAAGGAAAAGTTCCCCTGTCTTAACTATCTCCGCTTACAGCCAATCTTTGCAGGAGAAGTGTTTAAATGCTGCGCTGCATTAAGCAATTTTTTGAAGACGAACGATGATGTACGCGCCCTACAGCAGCGTCAGATGATACATCAGGCAGAAAATGTAGAAGACAATATTGTTTATGATAACAATCATCGTATCGCAGGAGAAAGAAGATTAATGGAACTAATCAATCATTTTCGATGATCAAATGTTTTCATTGTATAAAGTATAAAATATTTGCGAGCTTGTAACATGTTTACACAATGATTGGGTTAAAACAGGAGTCATAGGTATAGTTGGCATATTATAAAAAAAAGCATCCATCCATTATTGTCCATGCAGTATCTCGTATAAATTATGAAGAATGTCTGATATAAGTTAAGATATGACATAAATGTGTATTTTTACAATATATATTCTTTAAACCTCCTATACCTTTAATTAAAGCTGGTTGTATTTGTTATCAGAAATATACTGTTTTGTTATTTTTGCGTGGGAGTTAGTTGAATGTCTTATACCTTAGATGCAATTTTGATGCACTACACTTGTTGTCCGGGTTGACATTAGTGTATATTAAGTTGCATACGCACAATTAGACAAAAAAATCGCACAATGACCGCACGTTACTCTGTTTTATTAACTAACTTCATTCGAAACAGTGGATGTAAATATTGATACAGTACCCCAAATGTGCATCTATTTTGGGTCCAAAAAAAAAGCGCCAATTTCAAATGTTGTGGTCGTACTTGTCTATGCGTCAATCAAAAGAGCAAATTAGTAATTTACTCATTATATAAAACTTTAAACAACTTGTAATAAATACACATAAAATACTTTCTTATATCCAATAGTTCAATTAACAGAAATACACAATTAAAGCAAATTAAATGAACTGATGCCTGTCTGACACAACCACAAAAGTAAGGTTATTTTACTTGTGTGTGTATAGTGAACCCAAAATGAGAAGTACATATGTCGTCATATCCGTTTTGAGCGCTAGAATCGTCGGAAGAGTCTATTATGCTAGCTTTAGGGGTGTATAAGTTTTGAGTTCAGAGACAGGGACAACGGATCTGTCAAAATTCAAAATATCTTTGAATTTGCGCGAATATGTGGAATTTTCTTTTGTGTATTTCATAATTTGTGTTTTTGTTTGCTCGGTATAATGCTCCTTTTTCATTCATATTTAAGAACTAATATTTGCATTCTATTTTCACAAAACCACGAAATATTAAACCGAAGATGCAGGTTCCTGTCACTTTAACAGAAGTATTTATTGTAATATCTATTGTGCAAAATTCATCCCCGCTCCTAATGACTTTACTCTCATATTCATAGTCCAGGCAAAATCTTAAGGAAAAGTATGAGACCTTACACCTTAAACAACTTTCTATTTCATAGTCACAATATTGACTCACTTCGGTAATTCTCGGACAAGGATACTTTCTCTAGAATTGATGAATAGAATTCTATTAAATGACATTGCTATAAAATCAGCTGCATACCACATTGACGAGCTTCACTCGTTACTTTCGCACTTATAATCTTCCAAATTTGTGGTATTTATTTGAAACAGAGTTTGAAATTTGTTGTTGACAGTTTACGACTGGTTTGTGACGTTTATGATTAGATAGTGGTTTGATTCAATTTTATTTGATTAGTATGGTTAGAAATTTGCGTCATATTGCATCACCCCTTCATGCAAAGAAGTTAATGCAGCATTTGCTGTAAGTTTCCATTGAGAGTGTTGCGAAATTGATTGCGCAATATCAAGCAATAGCTAATTATAGTTTATTTATAAATGGCCGACGTGACAATTAACTCGTGCAATGTCCGTTCATTCGCGCATATTTTTCGAAGCTCCAGCATACACAAGTGATTGCTATAGTGTAAAGTAACTAAACAGTAGCAATGCCTCGTAACTGTGTTAATAGTGCAAATAACTTCTGTTATATTTGCGGAGAAGTGACATTTGCTGCACAGAAAAAGAACATCAGTGCAACAGTTAAGAAACCGTATCATTTGTATTTTGGTTGCAAGATAGGCGACCAGGACAAAGACTGGGCCCCACACGTATGCTGCCGCACTTGTGCCGTAAATCTTTCACAGTGGCTTAATGGCAAAAGAAAGCAATGCCATTTGCTGTGCCATGATTTGGAGGGAGCCCACCAATCACGTTGACGACTGTTATTTCTGTATGGTACCACCAGCTCTGGAGGCATCACCAGAAGAAGAAATGGACAGTTGAATACCCTAACATACCATCTGCTCTGCGACCTGTCTCTCATGGCGAAGGACTCCCAATTCCAGAACCTCCTACTGATTTTTCTATCAGTTCAGACGATGAGGATGGCCATGCGTCGGCGAGTTCTCCTCAACGTGGCAGTAAGGATGATAACTTTTCGTGCTTTGACGAAACATCTGCACCACATAAAATTACCCAGGATGAAATGAACGATCTTGTTCGCGATTTGGATCTGTCGAAAAGCAAAGCGGAGATACTGGCCTCAAGACTTCGACAGTGGAATCTTCTGGAACAGAATGTCCGAGTGACTTCATTTCGCACTCGCCATCAGCTCTTCGAATCTTTCTTTAAGAAAGAAGAAAGCCTTGTGTTCTGCTGCGATATTGATGGTCTACTACAAGCTCTCGGTATTGCACATGATCCCACGAATGGCGGCTGTTTATAGACGCTTCAAAACTGAGCCTAAGGCGGTTTTGTTGAATAATGGGAACCAGCTTCCATCCATACCTATTGCACATGCGGTCTACATGAAGGAGACTTACGGCAATCTAAAGCAGCTACTGGAGACGATTAACTACAGCAAGTATGGCTGGCAGATATGTTCTGACATGAAGGTAGTATCTCTGTTGATGGGTTTGCAGCAGGGATATACAAAGTACTGCTGTTTTCTTTGTCTGTGGGACAGCAGAGCAATCGATTTGCACTACATCAAGAAAGACTGGCCTCCGAGAGCATTTTTTAAGCCTGGAGAAACGAATGTACAGCACCCACCATTGGCACAACCACACAAAATCATCATTCCTCCTTTACATATCAAGCTCGGTCTTGTCAAAAACTTGGTAAAAGCCATGGATAAGAATGGACCAGCATTCAAGTACCTGCATGAAAAATTCCCTCGACTCAGTGAAGCCAAAATTAAAGAGGGCATCTTTGTGGGGCCTCAAATTAGACAGCTCTTCCGAGACCCCAAGTTTGAGGAACTTCTTCAAGATAAAGAAAAACAGGTTTGGGATGCATTCTATCAAGTGGCAGCAAACTTCCTGGGGAATGACAAGGCAGAAAATTACAAGTGTCTGGTTGAGGATATGTTGGCTTTGTTTCATGAATTCGGCTGCAATATGTCCTTAAAGATCCACTTTCTTGATTCCCACTTAGATTTCTTTCCTGATAACTGCGGGCAGGTCAGCGATGAGCACGGCGAACGCTTTCATCAGGACATTGCCACCATGGAGCAACGGTACCAAGGCAAATGGTCTACGTCAATGCTAGCTGACTATTGTTGGACAATCAGTAGAGATGCTCCACAAGTCCACTACAAACGGCAGGCCAAAAAGAAGTCGAAAGCCAGAAGCAGACTAATGTTTTCTTACCATGTATTATAATATTGACATAAGTACACTTTTTCTGAAATATGCGTACATTTTACAGAAAACCGGTAACCAATTCAGCTTTCTCTTAGTCATTTTCGTGTTCAGCACATTGAATTCATTAAGAAATGACTATTTTCAGCTTGGAAGCATGAACTTTTCGAAAATTTGTTGTTTGACCATCAAGATTTGCTAATGTATATATTTTATTTGTCGTTCTTTATACAATACAAACTGTCTTGTCTTTTTTTAGCAAGCGCAGTTGAAAATTTTTGAATGATGCGGATAAACCTCGAATCTACACGTATCAACTATTGTATGTTAGGCAAATAATATTTGTTAATACAATATTGTAGAACTTTCATAAAAATTTACTTACCTACCTTGAAACTGTATATCAGTGACAAAAAAAGCACATGGAATTAATAGTGCAAAAAAGTAGTGATTTGGGTAAACCATCAGCATTTTCTATGCTCGGTATTCGTCCGTTAACAAGCCGCAATAAAATGTATGGAATATTTTGTTTAGAAAAACAATACCTCTTTTTAAATTCTTCATTACTATTTCACGAGATTTTTGTGTGTCCCTGATATACCGTTTCGGTTGTCTATTACTATCATATTTTATATTTATATAATCCAAAAAATCCTCTATATCTGCCACTGCATCCCATTAATTAATAATTAATAAACGATTAATGACATCCAAAATGACAACACGTGTCAAATTTATATCAAGTATTTTTTTTCCAAGGTGTCCTTAAGGTATCTACGGAGCTATCTTAAGATTTTCCTTATGTAAGGTAACCTTAAAGAAAAAATGTGATCTATGAAACAAAAATGTTTATGTCAAGGAGAACCTTAAGGAAGCACTATGAATATGGCGGTTAGTTCCTCTGTTCTACGTCGATATTACGATGAAGACATATGTACTTCTGATTTTGAGTTCGCTCTACAAGTCCTGTCCTAGTCCTAACCGCCATTTTGGGTCCCAAATGTACTTCTCTCTCTCTAACACAGGTTCTTTATAAACCTAGTGACTTTAAGTTAAAACAAGAAACAGCGCCATCTCTGCGGTAAGAAATAAAACACACGACATAAATACTGAAAATTTATTTTATTCACATTCTTATTTTTCTTCTTCAATTCTTCATTTCTCGATTAAATCGTCGTTAGTAAGCGTCGACGAATGGAATCAGAGAGAGATAGGGAGGGGGAGGAGAGGAGGGGGGGATAAAACAGTAGAACAACACCGACATCCTTCAACAAAATGTGCCTCGCCATTGCTTACATACTACAATACGTATAACCATTGTTTAAAAAAATATAATAATATATTCAACTATAAAGTCAACGTCGACATTTAAATAGAGATAATAAAAAATAAAATTAATAGCGAAAATGCGGGGGTAAAGGAGGGGGCAGGGGGCAGGGAGGAGAAATCAATAATTTATTTATTTAATTAGAGGACGAAGTAGTCATATTATATCAGAGTACTGTCTACCCTAGAAATACAACATTTAGTTTTTTTTTTTTTAATATTTATCACTTAGAAACTATATACAAATTACGTTAACAGAGAAGTCTTCCAACAAAATGTGATAATATTATTATTATTATTGATGATTATACAGTGGAGAAAGACGTCTATTTGGGGATTTACAAGCTTATTTGACCGTTAAGCATGTATTTCAACTGGGGCATGTACGTCATCACATCCCTGATCCGTACCAAAACGATGAGATCGTTCAGATTCGTATGTTTGCCGTGTTGGACGTAGATTCGAATTTGCGAGTTGTTCGCCTTGTACAGGGGAATGCCCAGGAGCTGTATCACGCGGTATAGATTCTGAAAATCGGTATTCTTAAAGAAGAACTTCTCGTGCAACTCCACCAAGGTGATCAGCAGCTCCGTGATGACGTGGGGTTTCATGTTGATGCAAGACACCGTCTTATTCTCCAAGACGACCTTCTGCAGTTGATAGGCGTTCGCTTGATCAGTAGTGGGGGGATCCGGGATTAAGATCAGCTTGCGTACATCCACGTACGAGTTGGGATCCGTCCGGAAGTTGGGCATTTTGGGATATTCTGCTGCGCTGCTTGGTGATGTTGATGGGGCGAAGGAATGGCCTGTAGGTGATTGGCGCCGTATCCGTTCACTTCGCCCCTAGGAACTATGTTTCTTTGATGCGTGTGTTGAAGAACTTGCGCGTAGTTGGAGGTGGGAACGTTGGGGATGGTAGTAGAAGGCATAGTATGCGTATTATAATTATTATTTTGATTCAGAGGAACGTTGCTGAAGACTGGAGGAGTTATCGGCTCCTTCGCCCACTTTCCGTATTTAAAATCGACTTTCCCGTTATTAGAAGTCAATAAGGCCGTTTTGGACGGCCAATAATCTTGAAACACTGATCCAGGCGGGAAATGGTTCTTTATATCGTCGATACTGACAACAGTGCAGGAATCGTGCACGAATAATTCATTACGAATCCCCTGGACTTTACAGCAAAATTTTAAATAGGACAACGGCCAGCCTTTGAGCTTCACAGATTTCCCCTTCAAACTCTCAGTTTCGCCTTCGAAATAGAAAAGTGGGACCAACTTCATCCCATTGTACTTCGTGTAAGGAACCACTGACTCATTATTGATCCTGATAAATCCGCATTTATCCACAGACGCTGCGTTGGTCAACTTCAAATAGCAGTCCTCTAAGAACTGATAGAAATCCAACGCGTCATTCAAATTGACGATCAGATCTTTCTCGTTGAATTGATCGCGGCCGTATAAGAAATCGCAGTGCACGAAATTTATCTCGTTCAATAATTTAGCTTCCGCCTCCGTCACGTAGTAACTTTTCACGCAGACGCAGTTGTAGAAATCCCACTTGAAGGCGTTCACGTATTTGTATAGGACCTTCATCTCCAGCATCCTCACGGAGCAATATTTCGTCTCGCTCCTGAAGATGTAGGGGATATAGTTGTGGCCGATGACCGTCCATCCGAACTGGCCTTTCTGGCTGACGTCGTCGAAGACTGGTTTGTTGTTGTCGGCGCTGCCACTCGCTTTCGAGCTGTTCGCTGTGCTGCTAGTAGAGGTAACTGTCAGATTGGAATTGGCAGCCCTAGGGATCGGTTTGGCTTGGATGCTGCGGCGTTGGACCTCGGTAGTAACTGGGGGCTTCGTTATCGATGGCGGCTTCGGGACTGTTCTGAGATCTAAGTCATCCTGTTCCTCTTTGACGGTGACGCCATTCATGTTGCCATAAAAGATCTATGAGAGATTGTTTAAAAAAAAAAGACGAAATAGTAACAAATGTACTTGCAGAAAGCAATGTGTCGCCTATATGTCTCTTTCTCTCTCGATATTAATATTTTTTTTTATATACGAACCCTTTACTGGGACACAACCTAAATGTAAATAAAAGTTTATTACCATAACTAACAGCTTTTGCGGGTTTCGCCGTGTGTCAAAACTTTCGCTCGACGTTTCGCTGTTCATACTGACAGCTTCTTCAGGGTAACTGAACTGTTCAGTTCAGTTATCCTTAGTTATAATTACACCGACCATGAAAGCTACGCAGTGTTAAGGTTTATTACCACTCACAATTTCTAATTCATCCCGCGCAACAAAAAAAATTGTACGCATTTTAGCGATATATTATATATAGAGACCGGATTATATGCAAAATGCATATATTTTATTTTTTTGCATATCTTTAATTATAGTCTATATGTATACGTATTACACTAATTGAAGTTAATTAGCGCTAATTACTGATTGCATATATTGCATATTTAGGCATTTCTACGCATATTTTTACAAAAGTTGCATATATTGCATATTTAAGCTTTTTCTTATCATTTCTATTAGTGAAAATTCCTAGTAATTCCTAATGTAGATCGACAACCGACAATTCTCAGAACGATAAATCTTTTACATTGGTTTCTCTAATATTTTTTTTCCAAGAACTAACTGCACGTGTTTGATTTCACCTAGCAGAAAGTATGTGGTAAATACGTTTTATTATTATTAATTCCCAAATAAACTATTCATTCATTGAATATCTTTGAGCGAAACAGCATGTAATTGTGTTACGTTTTTAAATACTGTGCGTACATACAATGAGTATAGCGCACAAAATTTCTTTACGGATTAAGCCATATCCTAAATTGGTAAAGGATGGCGACAAAATATTTTGTCGAGCCTGCAGTAAGCTGGTAAGTTTAATTTTACTAAAAGCGTTACAATTGTTTTTAAATTCTTTAACTTTTGATATAAAATGACAATTGTTGTTGTAGGTGTCTTCTGAGAGAAAATACCTGATTGATCAACACGCTAAAACTAGATCACATATTGGAAAATGTGAAAAACTAAAGTGATCCCGCATGTGTGCAGCAATCTGTACGTCAATGTGTAGCATCAATTTCACGAAACTCAGAACAAGAAGAATATAATACGGATCTGTGTAACGCATTAATTTCGTCTAACGTACCATTAACAAGATTAAGCAATGTTAATTTGAAATCATTTCTGCAAAAATATCGCAAACATAATATACCTGACGAAAGTACCTTACGAAAAAATTATGTCACATCTTGTTATCAGCAAACAATAGCAGAAATTCAACAATTGGTAGAGAATAATTTTATTTATATCATGGTAGATGAAAGTACGGATAAGTGTGGCCGTTATATTGCCCATTTGTTAATAGGAATTCTTCATGAAGATATTGTAGGTAAATCATATTTAATTTATTGTAAAGAACTTCAAAAAACAAATAATGTAACAATTGCCTAATTCGTTCAAGAAGGTTTATCAAATTTCTTTTTACCTGGAAGTATACCTTGTGAAAAAATTTTAATGTTGTCCGACGCTGTACCATACATGATAAAAGCCGCGCAAAATTTTAACTTTTTTTTATAGCAACATTATTCATACGACTTGTTGCTCATGGGTTCAATCGTGTAGCGAAGACATTAGGAATCAATTCCCTTTGATTAATGATTTAATTAGCAATGTCAAAAAAGTATTTTTAAAAGCACCTTTACGAATCCAATTTTATAAGGAGCGACTTCCCGGCGTTGAGTTGCCTCCTGAACCGATTATTACGAGATGGGGTACATGGTTAGAGGCTGCAATTTTTTTCGCCGATAATTTTGAAGGAATAAAAAATGTAATTCTTGAAATCACTGTTGACTGCATTGCTCTAGAAAACTGTAAAAAGATAGTAACATCAATAGAATTGCTACAACACTTTTTGTATATTAAGTCAAATTATATAGCTTTGTTTCAAGTTCCATTCGTAAACTAGAAACGCAAGGGATGTCGCTCTCGGAATCAGTCGAAATAGTCAACGAATTTGATATGCTATGTAAGAAGGTTAAGGGTATACAATAGATAATTCTATATACGATAAATTAAAAAAGTGATAAATAAAAATGCGGGGTATTTGAAATTGAAAAAGTTAGAAATTTGAAAACAGTAAACGATTTCGACTTTAATTTTAGTTTAGAATGTATTGCAAAGTTAAAAAATGCACCAATTACATCTGTAGATGTTGAAAGAAGCTTTTCTATTTCGGAACATATGTATTCTGATAGAAGACAAAACTTTCTTTTACACAATTTTGAAAAACATTTAATTATAAATTGTTATAGAAATATGTTGTGAAAAAATTTTGTGCAATAAAGTTAATGTTTAAATTTCTGCTCTTATTTATTTTATGTAAAAATTTTGCATATTGTCGCAATTTTTTTGCATATATGCCCCAGGTTTACGCATATTTCCTCAAAAATCGATGCATATATATGCGCATATATTCCAGTTTTTCTTTGCATATAATCCGGTCTCTAATTATATATATTTACACACAATATTTATCAATTTTGAACTCATATTGTAGGTAATATTCATATAATAGGCAAGTTCATGCACTCAAAAGCCAGCATAGTATCGCATTTTATGTATTAGTGCATAAACGGCCACTGTAGGAATCAAATCTATGCAAATGCATCGACATTCCTGGTGATATTTAAGAGGTATCTAAACTGTCAAATGAGGTAATATGCATATTTGGCACCTATGTTTGACAGTGCATAAGTAAAAGCAATTAATCATAATAAATTATAACATATTAACATTTATTGATAAAAGTGTTTGTTATTCGTACAAAAAAGTTTTGTGTAGCATATTTTACGAATTCGCAAAATACAGGGTGTTTGCAAATATGCAATAATATTGGGAGTATTGTATTAAAAAAAAGAAAGTCGAAACATCCTGTACAAATCCCGATAATTTTGCGTCATAGAAAAATTATAATCTTACAACACTTTATAAAAAAAAAAACGCCCTGTATTTTGTTGCACTTGGTTTGTAAATAACTATTTTATTCTGATCAGATGCAATAGCTATATATTTTATAACATTTAAACCGTTTTGTAAAAAAAAAAACAATTTAAGCAAAAACCACTTTAAAATTGTAAACATTTTGAAAATTGTCCCTAAATATTGCCTTGAAAAATGAGTCACTCTTACCTAAAACTTTCACGAAAAAATAGCCCACCCCCAATTGCAATTTTATGGAAAAAAAGTTTGGATAGGATTAGTCTTCATTTAGGACAGTATTAAAAGGTGGAGTTGCTTATTGTCCAAAGAAAATATTACAAACAGAAAGGCTAACTTTAGGAGAGAGTTTTAGAAACAGAAGTGACTCATTTTTTTAACTACTTTAAAAATTCTCAGATAAGGGTAACTTTTTTTTTTTTGAGGAAGCATTAGTAAGAGGATTGGTTCACTTTATTATTTTAATTTTTATTCAGGTGCAATAAATATAAAGTTTTGTAAAATTTAAATCGATTTGCAAAGAATTTTTTTCTGAACAAAAATCTCTAAACAATTCACAACCGTCACCTAAAATTGTCTTGAAAAGTGAACCAGCTTCATCGAAAATTTTCGTAAAACGTGATGCACCCTTAATATCGATTTTATGAGAAAAAAGTTTAATTAGGTTAGCTTACGTTTCCAGAAAAGTACTAGGAAATTGGGGTTGGCTTATTTTCCAAAATAGGGTGGCTAATTGTCGGAGAGAGTCTTAGAAAAAAAAAAAGAAGCACCTCATTTTTCATAATATCAATACATATATATTTTATAACATTCAAAACGATTTGCAAATAAATCTTCTAGGCATAACCGCCCTCATATTAAAATTATTTTGAAAATTGTGCTCCCTGCTAAAATTTTCTTGAAAAATTTTAACTTTATGACAAAGAATTTCGCCCTGGTTGGCTTATTTTTCTAGGAGGATATGAAAAAGTATGTTCGAAAGAAAATATTAGAGATAAGGTGGTTAATTTTCGAAGAAAGTTTAAGGAACAAGTAAATTTTCAGAGAGAAATTTAGTCATCGATTTTCAAAATGTCAAGAAAAGATACAAAAGTTCGGAAAAAAAAATGGAAAAACAAACTATAAGAAAAATATTGGTAAAACAATGAGAAAATAAATAAATGCAAAAGGCTACAAAAAAAAAGAGAAAACGTTCACAAAATTTGGAAAAACAAAACAAAAATGTAAAAAAAGACGGAAAATTTTGAAAAAAAAAAAAAAAAAAAATGTAAAAAAATGAAAAAAAAACAGAAAAAAGAAATTGTATATATTTGCAAAAAAGGCAAAAAAATAAATATTGTTAAAAATTAGAAGTAAACAATGTAAAATAGAGGATAAAAATTTGGAAAAAGAAATAAACATTGTTAAAAAAAGCAAAAAATTGTTAATATTCAACTTCTATAATATATTCAAATTTTTTCCAATACCTAACCTTAACACGAGAAAAACAAAAGAAAACTACCTCGTATTCTAAAGAAAATCTTAGAGATAAGTTGGCCAATTTCCGCAGAAAGTTTACGAAACAAAGATTTTCCGAGAAAATTTAATCATCGAAAGAAATAGCAGAACTTATTTTTTGACTAGAAGAAATATGAGCAGTTGAAGTGGCTCATTTTACTGATTTAGTTTTTATTCACACCGGGCACAAGAAAGAAATATATAATTTACAGCATATAAGCTTATTTGTAAAGAAATTATTTGCGCAAAAATCACCTTAAATTGAAATAATAAAACAATTTCAACTTTATAAGATGAGATTGGACAATATTATTCCAGGAAAGTATTGAGGTGAAGATGAATGATTTTTCAAGAGAATATTTCAGGAATAAGGCGGCTGATTTTCGAAGAAACATATTCCAATAAAGAATGACTGCTTGTATGTGGCAAACTTCTCCTAGACCCCTCATCACAAACTGCACTAAACTGGATGTACGTTTCAATAGCAAAGCTTTCATCATCAGCAGAAACACTGCTGGACTACTCTTACGATTCTTTATAAATGTTTTTACTGGAGTTAGATCATCTCTTGACGATTCTATATTATTAATACATTCCTCAAGGAAAGACTTGTTTAAGTCTAGCTTTCCTTACATAAATTTAAAGAACACGTCCTGTTTTCCATGATACCTACATTATTTATCCGAAAATTACTACCAATTTACTTTAAATTTTAATAAGTGTATTTATATAATTGAGTTCAGATTTTTCTTATATAAATTTAGAAAGAAAAAAGATTATTACTGTCAGTATAGTTAATAACAAAAGACTCAGTTGCGTCAAGTGTATATCCATGCTATTATAAGATCGTTTAAAAGCTTTTTAATTTAATTTTAACAAATTATTTTTCATTGATTGTTGAACTTTATTGAAAGATAATCAGAAATTAGCAAAAATATATACTAAATGGTCAAAGCATCCTCAAACATATAGAAAGAAATACGATTTTGGACTGATTCCAAAGACCACATCCAAAGATACGCGATGACCACCTCATATCGCAGCTTCTCCACCTTACATTCGTGACCATTTTTGTACTACAGCGCGGTCGAAGAGTGGAGTGGTACTTGCGTGTTGGCGTTCATACACACATAGTTTTATAAAACATACATACATACATAGTATAGGCTTCGCGGAATACTTTCCACGCGCGCTGTAATGTAACTAAGGTTTGTACGGAGGAATAGCTGTCATTCCGTCGTAATTATACCGTAGCCGGACCTCGTCTTTTAATTGCGTATAATGTCCGGATTTCGATGCCGCCGTGCACGTATTTAGAACGCTGGTCGGCTCTTACTTTACCCGGGAGTAAACATTGATGGTCGAACAGGAATTTTTATGGCCGAATCAGATTCGTCTCGCGCATAGAAATGTCGCGAATCGGCCCCACGTCGCAAGGGGTGATGGATGTGTTCAAATATACAGGGTGTATCAGATATAGAGGTAAATATAATAATATGTAGCAGCTGTAGTCATATACAATCAAAAAGTCTTAATGCACAGGGGGTCTATCTGTAAGCATTAACGAGAAAAAAAATATTTTATAAATGCCGTGAGCTAGAGGCGCACCTGTGCCCAACTTAAATGCTGTCCCGAGTATACCCCCACATACCACTATCATACAGCCATTACCGCTGTTAGTTTTGTGTAGATCGCCGCTTGGAGTGCAAGCCACTTCGAACGTTTTATTTAAATTCTTCCCGTCTCGAAAAAACGATCTTTTTCAGGACCATCATGATTTCATATAAAGAAAATCGAAGCTTGATGCATCGGCAAAAGCGCGGGAATGGATAGATTCATTTTCGCGCGATATCATAGTAAAAACGCGTGTTTGCAAATTTTCTGTATCTACATTTATTTCTGTGTAATTCGATTCAATTCATTTTGCGTTATATGATTAAATAAATCTAAAAGAAATAACTCAGATTCATGTGGTACCGTTTATTAACAACCAACTCTCGATTCGACAAAGCAAAAGAAAAATATTTACGTTTTTTGTAACTACTGAAGTCGCATATCCGGTGAAACTCTTATCAGGATATTAAAAATAATACTTTGTAGACTTACGTAGAAAACTCTTAACAAAAAAGGAATGTTTATTTTATAAAAAGAAGAAATTTAAAATGCCTCAGTTTTGCTATTTTTACAAGGGCCTTTATTTATTCAGAATGACGTTAAATGAACTTACGGCATACCATTAATGATAATACTAAATGAGTGCAATGTATTTATACATAATACCACGTTTAGCGGGTGCTTAACATGACGTTTCCTTGCATCAGGCCCGGACTAAATAATTTTTGGCTGTAAATTTTACTTTTTTTTATTCTTTAATGATGAAATCCGGTTTCGGTGGGTTTGGGCTTTATATGTCGTGTAGTTAACACCCAAGCAAAATTTACTTTTTTATTTGATACACCCTGTATATGTACTTAAAATTGCGGCAATGTATGTGGTGACTTCTTAGGAATGATGGAATGAGTGAAATTATTTCAAATTGTCTGAGGAGATATTGGTCCAAAGGGATCATCATTCAATAAGACTTTACGCCCCGATGATCCGGTATTTTATCTTTAGAAAGGTTAACTTTGGCGTAGAAGACTTATAAACAATTTGGTTCAACAAGATCTTGAGTTATCTTAATGGTTTGGATTTGTTGGTCACAAAACTTCCTACATCTTATTGGTCTTTCCAATTTCTATGTCAAAGTATATGTATTATATTGTCTACTATACAGGATATTCCACGTAACTGGTTCATTAAAAGTTTATGATGTTCTATTATTTATAAAGTGATAGGGGATGATATTTACTTCCTAATTTCGAATTAAAATACTGGGTGTTCTATTTAAAAAAATTGAGTTTTCTGCATTTGAAAATATGTCACTTTGTTCCTCAGTTTTGAACACCCTATATGTTAGAATGTAGTGTTCACACCGTTTCTTAGAGTAATATTTACATTCATAACATAGCAAATTTGGAGTCTCTACTTGCAGTATTAACCGAGATATTAATTTCTCAATGATGGAATGATTATGACTAAAAAAAAAAGAAAAACTTAAATAACTCAAAAACGGCAACATGTAGCTATAGGAATAGCTAATGAAAACTAACGTATTTATAGTTGTAGAATCCAAAAATGAATAAAAAATTAGATCATTCTATTTAAAATAACAAAGTTGACATCCATTTCCGGTCAACCGGAAGTGATATTTTGGTTAAGATATTTTGCATTTATAGTTCCAATCGACCAGATAATGGTGCCAAAATCTCAAATATAAGTAAATAATAGAACACCATAAACTTTTAATGAACCAGTTACGTGGAATACCCTGTATATAGTGTAGATCTAAAATCAATAAATTGTAAAAAAAATTTTTTTTCAAAATATAAGCATGCTTTATCGTCACGACAAACGCGGTTTAATGAGAAAAATCTTAATGCTACAAACTTTTCAGTAATCACAATACCATTTCTGCTACTTAAATAAGATAAAGGGCTTATATACAGTGTGAGTCGTTAGCAATTAGAAATTCGGAAGCTACACTGAGAGAAATGAAATGGTTATTTCAACATTTTTCGTAGTGTCATGAATTTGAGCATTGATTTAACCATGTTGCATTCAAGTGAATCATATGCTCCTATTTGAAGCAAACATATTTATATTGTTGCACACTTTAGAGTTAATTTAACAAGATTATAGTGTTCAGGCGTAACCAATATTTTTATCTTGTTGGTTTAATCCCACAAATTGTCGATTTGACATTTGAAAAAGGTGTTCTTTAAATATTTATTATCGGTGTTAACTCAATGAAATGTAATATTTAATACTATTACATATAGGTGATCGCACATGCGTATAGTCAGTTAGTATCCAACCTCCGTAGCAATAAGACCTATGTTTGTAAGTTTCTGTTCATATTGAATAATAAAGATAATCAAAACCCATCGCGGAGTATATATATAACATGGCGCAGACAGAATAAAAAAACAAACAAAATACAAAAAAAAAACAGTGAAAGGAAGAAAAAGTGCAACAAATTATAAAAAAAAAGTGTCAGAAAGGAACAAAACAAAATGGAGAATATATCTCAACCCGAGAAGATGAAAATGGAGGGCGACCTAGCAAAAAATTGGAGACAATTGAAAGAAGATTGGGAATTATATTCTACCGCGAGTGGTTGCAGTGGGAAAACAGCCGAAATGCAAGCAGCGACGCTGTTACACTGTATAGGAAAGGCAGTTCGAGAAATTTTAAATAATATTGAAATTACGCTGGAAAACACATCGATCGACAGTCGAATGCAGGAGCAAGACAGAAGACACGTTTCACCTAAGGGCCGCACAAGGATGGAAGATCATTGAGAAGAGTTGTCCGGCAAATTCAAACAAGATCGTTTGTAACGGATTCGAACAATTCTAGAACAGGTCGGTGTACACGTTGTAATTTTACACATGCGCAAAACAGTTGTCCAGCTTATGGTAAAATATGTCATAAATGTAAAAATCATTTTGCCTCTAATTGTTTAAGTAAATCGATTAATATGATAAAAACCAATTCCATTGAAAATAATGATTATTTGGTGGGTAGTATTACGAAATCGGTAAATGCTGATAACGAATTTTAGTTAAATGTTGTTATTAATGATTTATTATGAAACGTTAAATTGTACTTTCCGTTGAAATGTATGAATAAAACCTTTATAATTTTTTAGTTATGTTATTAAGCTAATATAACTTTAGTATATAATGCCGTAAATGTTTTTCTTCTATTACCTACTATAGCCTTCCTAATTAGGTAATATATAGCTATGCGTTGTTATCAATGGACTAATTGCTGAATGTGCAGGCGGATTTTTAATTTCATCCATAGATCCATCGATTACAGTATAACTCTGTTTAATACATTAATGATACAGTAATCGATTGATCCATCGATGAAATTAAAAACTCGCCCGATCAGTAACGTGATTTTAAGCAAAATCGAAAATGGTTCCACTAACAAGAAAATCTTTTTCGTATAACCACCTAAAGGTGTTGAATTACATGCAAATAGTCATTCGATCAATACTACAGGTAGGTTAAATGAAACAATATAAGTTTTGAATCAGCATTTTATAGTGCTAAACCAATATTATAAAATTATAGAGACAATTATTACTTCGTGTGTCTACAACAAGTAACTGTGTTGGGATAATGTTGTTGTATTATTCAATTAGCAGGTATAAATTGTTAATGGAAAATTAAGTACATGTTCAAAGAATCCCGCGTAGTCTGTTTCTTATAATATTTATTATTATTATTCAGTTAACTAACGCAATTTAATATTTTTTTTTACGTATTGCATTAACACTAAAATATCATTGCTCATATTGAAAAAGAAAAAGTGTTCAATACACCATTTTATTAGTTAATACAACGCTTTTTTTTCTCTCGGTGCAATCAAACAAATCTTCATAGGTTACATACAAGATACAACAACATATAATTCTCCAACTTGTTTGGCCATAAGGCGTCCGCTTACATTAATTATCATTAAAACTCCGCACGGCATACTAACTAACACATGAGCAAGGTATAGGAGCACAAAGGAACAAGAATTTCAAATGCGATAACCACATGTCTTCTCTTGTCTGCACTTATGTCGTTCTTGGATAAAGAGAAGAACTTGTGGAAGAAGGAAACATACTGACTTTCAATGATTTTGTATACTTGATTGTATTTACTATCAGTCGTATTTTATGATACGCTACAACGTTTATTTTCATCATGGATATTACTGTTCTTTAGCAAAAATTAAACAGTCTAATATGATTATAATGTAACTAATTATAAAATTTGCCGTGAATATTTTTATTATCTATTTTTCTCGGTGTATGTACGGTTTTGTGCGACGATTTAAAAATCATTCGAAAAATGAGGTTATTATAAATAACCATCTCGTGTACGAATCGCATTAAATGAACGCAAATATGCAACGTGTTGTGTCCAACCGCGAGAAATGATAGATACAGATACGTTATTTGCGTAATCGGTCGGTTTGCGCAATGCTTCGCGATTTTTTTCAACTCACGCGAGTGTGTCTACAAGTCGCTGGAACGTTTAAATTATAGTATTATTGCGATAATTACGGTCGGTATAGAATGATCGTTCCTGAGATAGCTTTTGCAATATCCATATGAAACACGATCTCCTATTTAAAGTGAGCGTTATTGGGGTAAAAAAAAAGAAATGTTGTACATATAAAAACGATTTTATTTCCAAGCATTCGGAGATATTTGATTTTTTCTCAAAGGCGTATAGGAGAAGTAAAGCTGATTAATGTCCTTTTTAACCTGTGTGTAACCGATAAATTTACACTGTGTGTTCTGGAGGTGAATCTGAATAAAATTCATATACAGGGTGTATCAGAGATAGAGGCAAATATAATAATATGTAGCAGCTGTAATCATATACAATCAAAAAGTCTTAATGCACAGGAGGTCTATCTCTAAGCATTAACGAGAAAAAAATATTTTATAAATGTCGTGGGCTAGAGCCGCACCTGCGCCCAACCTACATGCTGTCCCGAGTATACCCCCACATACCACTATCATTCAGCCATTACCGCTGTTAGTTTTGTGTGGATCGCCGCTTGGAATGCAAGCCACTTCAAACATTTTATTTAAATTCTTCCCGTTTCGAAAAAAACGATCCTTTTCAGGACCATCATGATTTCATATAAAGAAAAACGAAGCTTGATGCATCGGCAAAAGCGCGAGAATGTATAGATTCATTTTCGCGCAACATCATAGTAAAAAGGCGTGTTTGCAAATTTTCTGTATCTACATTTATTTCTGTGTAATTCGATTCAATTCATTTTGCGTTAGTTGATTAAATAAATCCAAAAGAAATAACTCAGATTCATGTGGTACCGTTTATTAACAACTAACTCTCGATTCGACAAAGCAAAAGAAAAATATTTACGTTTTTTGTAACTACTTAAGTCACATATCCGGTGCAACTCGAACGTCTTATCAGGATATTAAAAATAATACTTTATAGACTTACGTAGAATGCTCTTAACAAATAAGGAATGTTTATTTTATAAAAAGAAGAAATTTAAAATGCCTCAGTTTTGCTATTTTTACAAGGGCCTTTATTTATTCAGAATGACGTTAAATGAACATTACGGCATACCATTAAGCATAATACTAAATGAGTGCAATGTATTTATACATAATACCACGTTTAGCGGGTGCTTAACATGATGTTTCCTTGCATGTGTTTTTTATATTATTTTTTTCTATTTCACATTAATTATTTATTTTCATTTATTATTTAAAATTGATTTTTTCCAGAATGAGAATTTAGTGTTTTTATATTGGTAACACAATCATATCACGCATAACCGTCGCACACAAAAATCTATACGAAAATGGCAAATCTCAGGTGCCAAAACACAAGCTGCGTTACCAAATTCGCATAAAAAAATCACTACATTTGATTGAACTTTGTGATACTCTTCTTCGACAAAACAGTTGCACACAAAATGCCCATCGTATATACGAAATAGGAAAAAAAACTATTGAATCACCATGACGTTGCAGTGAAACAAAGAAAAAAAATGGTTGAAACTGTCAACGATTTTGACAGCTCTCAGTTTTGACATTTTACGAAAAATCTACTACCGCCAAATTATTAATTATTTAAGACGAACCGGTACGTTAATCCAAAATACTATGATGCCAGAGAAAATAGAGGTGAATATTAAAGAAACAAAAACGATTACCTTAAATTCTTGCGGCATTGCCAATCCTAGCCTCAATGCGTTCGTAAGCATCTTGCGTTCATACAATCTTTATGGCACGTCAAATGACTTTGGAAATTATAGTAGTGTGCTGTTTTATTTTTATATAGAGACGTATTTTTGTACAAATACAGCCAAGTAGGCTTTTGTATATTGTTCTAGTAATTGGTTATGTATTAATTTATTGATTTAAGAAAAGTAAGGTGTGTTATTTAAAGTAAGTGAGGTTATAAGATTTCTATATAGGAACGTAATATTTACTAGAATTTTTGCTTGTTATTTCTTTATGTATATATTCTTAAAAAAGGATTCTTATTTCTTCTATTAAGGATGTAAGTATGAATTCGAAAAAAAATATTCATTTATGTAAGAAACTTCTGATGATAGGTTTTTAGAAGTTTAAAGAAATATTAATTTTAACGTACAGCTGAATGCAATATTTCTTATTAGTAATATGACATTAAGACATTGATAATTTTGACAGCTTGCTTTATACGGTGCGTTGAATCAGTCAAAGTTACAATGAATGGAATGTTATACCACAAATATTATAGCAGTATACATATAGTCAAAGAAATGTTCCACTGGCGCACTATAGATGTCACCACCAGCATTTTCTATTGTGCATTTGTAGTGGCAATATATTTCCATAAGAGAATACTTGTGGTGCCATCTGTAGTGCGCCAGTGGAACATTTCTTTGACCATATGTATACTGGTATTTGGTTGTGTACACAGTTTTGACGTTAAAATCACTTAAATTTAATTGTGCCGAGTAAATATCATTAAATATTTTTTAGTATGGATAATTTTGGCTATAATATTTGGTTATACGAAATTTAAAGTCACTACGCTCCATTCACTGTAAGAATGCAGCGTTACATTAGATAGGCGACTTGCGATTGGCTAATGGACGAGGCGAATTCACACACACGAAAAATATCTTATATAGCAAATGAAATTTAAGTTGGATAAAACAAAATATCACTGAAATCTATCACATTTGTCAATTCTGGTGTCGGTTTCAGCTCTGTATTTGTGTGTTAATTGCTTTTTTGTGTCGTTCGTGTGGTTAGTGTAATTTTTATACGCAAATTGTTACAAAAATAGTTCTAGAGATCTACTGACTACTGTTGAATATTTGAAGGTATTGTTGTAATAACTATATAAAATGATAGTGATGACATAGTATTTTTTACATCAATTTTAGTATCGCAGATGAAGAGGTATTTGATCTACCTGCAGGGTCATTAAAGAATCCTCAGGGAAAACATATTGGCAGTACGCAAAGGATAATTAATGGCTTATAATTTGTATCTAGAGCTTAAGCGGGACACTTCTAAATAGGCAGCAATTAACCTGACTGCAAAGCAACTTGGGCTGGGTGAAAGAACAGTGTGGGATATTGTAAAAGAAAAAGATACCACAGGAGTTAAAAACACATCTTCGTCAGAGTGCATATGATTCCTTAGACGAAGCAGATAGGCCAGCAATTAGACGACACAACACATTCGTTTTTCTTGCAGAACGAATTACCTACATGCACAAAACTATTGGGTATAAATATAACATTATCAATTTATCTTACATTTACTTCATCGCATTGCATCTTACAGGTTATTAATGCAGATGACACTTTGGCAATATTGAATAGAACGAAGCTCTGGAAAATTTTAAAAAAGTTAGGATTTAAGTGGATGAAACGAAGTCGCACTAATGTTTTAATAGAACGGCAAGATATTGTGTTATGGAGGCGTCAATATTTAAACTACATTCGGAAATTTCATGTTAGTGGTAGAAAGATATATTATTATTTAGATAAAACTTGGGTCAATGCAAGTCATACACAGCAAAAAATGTGGGCAGACACCAGAGTACTCATTGCATCAAGACAAGCATTTGTGGAAGGAGTTTCAACGGGACTGAAACTGATTGTGATTCCGTTTTTACAGAAGATAGGTTTTATAAAATTTTAAAACGAATGTCAATTTTGACAGGTTTTTAAATTTTCAATAAACCGGTAGCTCGGGGAGAGTAGTTTATACAAAAACATTTTTGCAAAAAATAACTACGAAAAGCTGTTTTTATTTACATTTGTTGCATTCGACTGTATTTCTTATTTACATAATTTAAAATAACAAAATTGTAATTCGAATATAATAATAATAAAATCACACCATGGATGGCGTTGATAAAAGTTGCAATTTAAACAACTGACAACATTCGTATTAATTTCCTATTATTTTACGTTATTTATAAAAAAAATAATTATTTAAATATCCACCATTAATATATTATGAGTTTCAAAATGATTGTCGTAATAAAAAAACTGTTTTCCGGAAAAATTTATCTATACTTATTACCAATTTAATGAGCGAAGTTAGCTACATACAAATTTCATACATTAAATGATATTTCTTGACATTTAGCGACATTGGCGTGCGTGTTGTAGTATCTTTCAATTATTTATCTTATAATTTTTTTCAAATCGTTTATATTTACATCTAATACCACCAACAATAGTATTTCTGAATACTGTAAGAAAATAAGGGAATTTATCTGTGGTAATTAGCTCAACAAACAGGTAAAAAAATCAATATTAACATTAAGTGAAATAGTTTATTACATTTTATAATTTTATAGGCTTATCATACACTTCAGCGCAACGAGCTGTCAAAAGAAAGTTACATTTTCATCCCTATAAAGTTTCTACCGTACAGGAATTATTACCATTAGATCACGATAAGCGATTGGAATATTGTCATTGGTTTAATAACAATTTAAGGGACGATGACTTGCTAAACAAATCATTTTTCTCGGATGAAGCCTGGTTTTATCTAACAGACTATATCAATTTACAAAACTATTGTATCTGGTCTGCAGAAAATCCACACGAATTTCGAGAAACGCAATTGCATCCCGTAAAAGTTGGAGTTTGGTTAGCTATGTCCAGGCAACGAATAATAGGGCCAATTTTCTTCGAGGAACTGTAACAGCCCAACGTTACCAACAGATGTTGGAATTGTTTATTGCCGAGTTACAAGAAAATGAGCTTGAAGCAGGTTATTTTCAGCACGATAATGCTCCAGCACATACTGCTCGACAAACCTGGCAATATCTTCAACAGTTTTTGACTGACAGGTTCGTTAGAGCACAAAGATGGCCACCAAGATCGCCTGATCTAACCCATTAGATTACTTCATGTTCGCTATCTAAAAATAGGATCTATAGAAACCGCATGCATACCATAGAAGAACTGAGAGATGCAGTTTTGTCACTTAATAATTATACTAATTGTATGTTATAATTTAAAGTAATAAATAAATTTAGTTAAACACCAGTTAGTACTGAATTGTAAAATCATAATTTAGTAAAGTTAAATTAATTACATTTCATTTTTACAAACAGAAACACCAATCCATAGTCGTTTATATAATGCGAGTTCAAATATAGGTTACGTTTTCCTTATTTATGACAGATCCGTTTACTTTCATATGTTCCAACACTGACTTAGTTCAAACCTTCATTACAAACACGCGGCATATACCTACACCCTGTTACTATCTATAAGAGCGGAATTGGCAATCTTTTTGAATCTCATAGCATAAAATAAATCACTTTCCCGCTTTTATAACATCGACCGCAATGATTATATTCACGATAGCGCCAAGCGCCATCTAGCCAAAACACAACGCACTATGCAAATCTATAAACGTCAAAAACGGATGCAGCAAAATCCGTTGACAGTCCAATTATTATTAATGCGTTTATATATCTAAAATAGTAAATGCAATTAAAAGCAAACAAACTTTATATGTGTATATTAAACAAACCGGCGACATTTTCCGAGAAATACAGATTTAGCTTATCCGTGCGGATATTACAATATCCCGAAGATGCAACGGCGAAAACCAAGATTCCAAACGGCAGAGCTATTATTGGATTCGAAGTTTTCCTGTTTCCCGGCGATGCGCCCGGGAACGCCCACAGCTGTTTTCCACGAATCCCTCTTCTGCCACATTCTATGTGAATAAAAAAAAGGTCGATCCAAATCGAATAAAACAGGAAGCGCTGGGCGATTTTTCAATTTTTTCTTCAATGCCTTCCATGCAGTGCCGCAGACGCCCGAAGTTTGGATCATATCTGTCAGTGGCTGACGTAATATTTGAGTTATGATAAACGATTTTTTAATTGCTAAGTTTGAGTGAATTTATGATGTTTGTGTTTCAGTGGGAAATATTATATATAATTATACTTTCAATGAATTTCGGATCAAAGCATCAAGACTCAGTTATTATTGCTGTAACATTGAACTGATTCGTTCTTACGTTTGTGAATCGTAACTTAGTACAAACAATGGGTACTTATTTTCGAATATGCAACATAAAAATAGATTCTTACTATACTTTTCAGTGTACTTGCATACACGTAAATCATTCTTGACTTCTTCTAATAGGAAAATTGGTTTTTCTCCCTTGCTAGAAAGCTTCAACCCTTTTCTTAAACCAGATACATATTGTATTATTCGTCCCACCAACATATCATTACACAATCAAGCCTATACAACGTGTGTATAAATTGTCGCAAAAGCTATACGCAGCGACATTCTCCCTTCGTTTCTGAATCTAAAATCTAAATGGTAAAATATGTCTTCAGGAGCTACTTGAAAGTAACATACATTTGGCAACACTGTAGTCGCATACTACCGTAATGGTAGTTACAATACTTGGCAAAATTGACAGACCAGAATTACAAATGACAAATTGGATAACAAATGATACATAGGGAAAGCGATAAGAAAGCTTTATTAAAACAGAATTAGTAGTTTTGATTTTTCGAACGCATCTCTTGTAATAAATTAGCGACACTATTACCTACGCATATGTTCAAATTGATATCGCGTCTGTTTGTAAACACATTTGCAATCTACGAGGTATTGTCTGTATTACTTGTTCAAGCCTTTCCGGTGTAATTTCTAATACTGCCGCGTTAATTCGTCCTATACTTCGTCAGCGTCTTATGGAGGTGTTGCGTAAAACTTTCACCTTTATGAAACCCCAAACAAAAAAGTCTCAAAAAAGATTTAGGTCGGGGAACCTTGCAGGCCATAAGATAGGACCACCGCGACCAATCCACCTGTTAGGGAAGTGTTCATCCAACCACTCTCTCACATTACGAGAAAATGTGCCGGAGCTCCATCATGCATGTAAAACATGTTACGGCGTATATTCAATGGCATCTCGTCAATAACTTGTTCTAATACATTTAAATACCCGTTGGCATCAAGTCGATTTGGCAGATAGATTGGCCCAACGACACGGTGATTTATTATACCCAGCCAAACATTAACTGAAAACTTTCTTTGGTGACCGTATTCCCGAAACGCATAAGGATTTTCATCTGCCCAATGGTGAAAATATAGTATTGAGTACACCATCTCTGGTAAACATAGACTCGTCGGTCCAAAGAGCACCTCTTAAAAGTCGCATCTTCTTGAATCCTATTTAAGATACTATGACAAAAGTTTAAACGGTGTATGTTATCGTTTTCCTAGAGCGGCTGCACCTTAGCTATATGGTATGGATAAAGAAGGTTTTCACGTAGAACCAAATGAACGGTCTTATTACTGCGAATATTGAATGTGGACGCCAACTGTCGAGTACTGACGGAGGGATTTTCAAGTACTGAGTCTGGAATTTCCTCTTCCAGTTGTAATGTACGCTGCTGTCTAGGTCGACCAGCGTTGGCATTTCTTTTCTTAAACGAACCAGTTTCATGTAGACGTTGGTCCAGCCGTCGAAATACGTTTCTAGTAGATGTCTCCGTTTGGAAAACGTACGCGATATTCCTGTTCTGCCATGTTAGCATTTCCATTACAAAAACCGTATACCATATACATATCGGCATATTTATTAAATGTAAAAACCATTGTAAATAAACAAAACAATAATACGAGAACGATAAAAACACTGAAACAGAAAAACTAATCAAGAGAATAGGAGTAATCACGAAAAAGAGCAGAGCTTGCATAAAATTGAACACTTCAGATTAATGTCAAAATTTGACAGTAATGGTTTTGATTGAAATCAAATTAGAATACAAAGTCATTGTCCTAACATGTTGCCAAATGTGTTTTTCATGAGAGGATGCTTATGAAGAAATGTTGAAACCAGGCTCTAAAATCAAAAAGAAACTGTTTACGAAAAAAATAGGAATAAGTCTAAATTCAAAATTGCAGCTATCTATACCGACAAATAACGAACACAAACGCTTATTAAGGAACTAAAAAACCGAACTTCAAGAACCTCGTGAAGACTTATGAAGCATAGTACAATATTTTACCATTTAGATTTTCGATTCAGAAACGAACGAAGTATGTCGCTACGTGTAGCTTTTGCGACAATTTATACACACGTTGTATACCACATGGTCATGTATTTCTACCCTCTAAAGCGGCGTCAAATTTGATGCAGAAATTCTTAAAATGACATTTAAATGTTCGTCAGGTGCACGATAACAATATTTATTTTTTCTATAATTTAATTTTGAAAAGTTTGACCGCATAGTGCTGCCGAAAATTGTTATTATTTTCTGAGCAGTTTTTCCTTCAAGTCACTGAAATCTGCTGACAAACTTCCATAAACATGTCCAGAATAATGCCTTTAATTTCAGTGAAAGATTTTTGAGTGAATCGTTGGATTGCAAGTCAATTACGTAAATAACTCGGCACATCGTCAATATCACACGTAAATGGGTTTGCAACGATCTTTAATTTGCTAGAAATCTTCACGAAGTGTGCAAATCTGCCGTCGAACTCATTTTGTAGCTACACTAAAAAAATGCGTTTCATTTTAGAATTTTGCCAATCAAAATTTGTTCCCACTTTCCCGACAGTTAATTTGCAGTTCGGGAAATGATCCAACTTTTCTCGTCCGTCAATATGCTTCAAGTATAGTTTGACTCTCATTTGAAAGGCTTTTAAATCTGTATACATATCAGATATCAATTTGTTTTTCCCTTGAAGTTTGATGTTGATGAAAGATGTCCACAGCACAATGACCTATTAGTAATCTATTAAAACTAGCATAAACATAAATATTCTCGATGAACAAAGAAAATTATGATGCCAAATTTTAAGATTAACTAACGTAATTTTCAATACAGAAACAATTTTGCCCTTTCTAGCAGAGTCATTCCATCATCTCTGTCAATCTTGAATAATTTCCTTTTCAGTGATAGAATTAAAATCACCATGATATTATAATTTAAAATTAGAAACAATCTAGTTCCACCTATTCTTGCTAAATTGATCTGCAATTTCGTTACCATATAATGAATATAATCCAATACCTATGACTATGAACCCAAACAGAATCAACATAAACATTTTCCAATTCCAACTGATAAATTTTCTCAAAAATATCCCAAACTAAGTGATTAAAAAGCTTCTAATGTTGAAGAGCCAATAAAGCACTTTTTAAATCCGATATTATCAAAGCATTTCCAAGCTATATAGCTTCCTCTATTTTACAAATAATAACATATATAAATAGCACGTAGCCCACATGTAAAAATAGGATTTTTCACGAAATATTATTTTATACTGAGTAATAAAGAATTTTCTGATATACAACCATCCGTAAAAATAATGCTTAATCTTCCCACATTGATTAATAATTTCTTGTAAACTTTCATTGACCACAATCGGTTGAGAACCAAATATCTTACTACTTCTATTTTAAGTTTCATTAAATATTAATAACTAGAATTTCATTTAGAGTCGTTTTTCTTATGTCGATGTTTTCATCTGTTGAGGGGATTTTCAAAAGTTCTTTTTGCCGAAAAGCAATTTCAATATATAGTTCAAGCTCTGAACCAGGTTAATATCCTAGAAACGATTTGAAACTTAACAGTTTTTTTTTTCAAGATGTTATTGCATTTACAGTATCAACTGCTTTACTTTAAGTGTTATAATTACTATCTCAGCTGTTTCTTCTAAAGTTAATCTTACATCCATAATAGGAATATTAAACAGTTCTAAGTAGAGTTTTAAAGATTTTCGTTCCCATAACAAAAGAAAAATATTCGCAAGACATTCTTTAAAAAGGTATTTAAATAATTTAAAATTAACACAATTATAATTATGAAAATTCAAACGACACATTAAACTGACTAAAGTTACAAATATAATTATAATTTTAAAATACTTTTGATTATAATTCTGTATATCGCCTAGTAATATTACAATTTATATGCACATTAACGGATGGAGCATGTCTCTCCGATACCAAAAACTGTATCCATTTTTTTTAGGAAATGAAAAAGAAGTAGTAAAAACTGTATTTGAAAAGTGCTATTTCCAGATTATGTTCGATGCAATTTTGACGTTTATTATTATATCTACTGTAATACTAGTGGTAAACGTCATTAAACGTAACTAAATAACGTTGATAAAAATCGCGAAATACAAACTAGATTAATTTAGATTACATCTTTAAAAAAAACTGATAAAAAATAATGTAATGACTTTTTTGAATAAATAAATTTGTTGATGTTATCAGTTGTATACTTTTTTTTTCCTGTTAGTACTTTTAAGATAATAATATACAAGAAATAACTCATATATTTAACCTGAAGACTAATTTTGCTTTCATGTGGTTATGTCTAAATTAAAAAAATATCATACATTTTTAATTAATTTATTTCATTAGATAAACTATGAAATATTAATGTCACAGCAATGTAGTGATTAGTTTGGTTTTAAATACAATTGAAGTTACAATTAATAAATATATACACAGATATGTATTAAATGTTAGTAGATATAACAATTATCAAATTTTATCAACATAATTTGGTTACAGTTATAACGTTCATCATCACACTTAATAAACGTCAAAATCGCCTCGAACATAACCTCGAAAATAGCATCTCTCAAATAAACACAGTTTCTTTCACTATGTACTTTCTTTTCACTTCCTAAGAAAATAAATGCCCTTTTTGAACTGAGGGAAACATGCTTTATGCGTTAATGTCCATATAAATTACCAAATCAGTGGATGATATATGAAACTCTTATCACACTTTCAACAATGGTAATTTTCATAATTTATTCTTCCCATATATTTTTACGTTTTCATTTTTAGCATGAATGAGCGTATAAACAGTAAGGAGAAAGATTAGTGATATATTGTAGTACGTACGAAAGGATTATTTCAAATTTCAACGAACCCTGTATATGATGCGTTTGTAAAATATTCCAGTGATAAAAGGAGCATGTATGTCAAATATTTAATTATTTTATCGCGAATAACAATAAACGCAGTCAACAAAGAGGTAATTGATCAACTACGTGGCTCGGCGCATCGATTTTTACCGATAAAATTATGTTTTCATGGCAGACGATGACTGACAAAAAGTGAGGTTAGGTTGCGAACCTTGACGTAATATCGAGAGAGAGTGAGATACACATAATAGACACAACAGATTTACCTTTCGGTCATCGCTATTACACGCAAGGGGCTCCCATTTCCTCGATTTTAGCCGGTGTTACAACAATAACACACGCGAAACACGGTCGCCATATCACACTCACAACACACAAAATACCCAGTTCGTTATATAATTTACAAACAAATGCCCTGTCGGTAGGTCAGTCGCCGCAGCGAGACGTTCGGGCTATCACTCGAGCCGAGCCGAACGATGAAGCGAGATGGCGACACACGGCGAGCCCCGTGCATGTAGTAGATAGACATTCTCACAGCGCGTAGCTCTGCCTGACGTAAACAAATATAACAAGTTGTAGACGACACACACAGCCACACACACCAGCGGCGATAATGCAACACTGTAAATACTAAAAAGGTTTTTAAGAAGACGTGAGATACGTACCCCGGAAAAAGAGAAACCCCGGCCGCCACGAACACTTAACGAAAACGGTCGTTTTTAGTAGTGTTGTGTTGTAAACTCTAGTGTGCACGGCGAACGAACGGCGAGGTAGGTAGTAGTTTTACTGCCAACCGTCTAACTTGTAATCCATGGTTTTGCGCAACCGTAGTAACTAGGCAGGCGTACCAAGACAGGTCGGTGCGTCAAGCGAACACTGCTCGTGCAAAGACGGCGAGGCCCCGTCGAATCGGATAGGTTGGTACGATCGGTAACTTTAACGGAGTGTGCGTAATCGCGCGCGCCATCTATAAACAAGAATTCACACTAGATTTGACAGTCGTGCCTTGCTGTTTTGGTGTGTTCCTGCTTTTTTTTTCTTTCAATACAGTTCGTATGTGCGTGCGCCGTACCGTGTCGTTCTACGCGATTCTCTTACTTTTACGCAATTAAGAACGCGATGCTGTGTACGTGAATAATGTATATCTAATGTAAACGCGATCTATCTAATCGGGAGTGCGTTGGTGTGGAGTTAGCTTTTAATTTTGGAGTTACATGTATATTTTCATGTGTGTTTTGGGATATACAAGGAGCACCCAAAAGTGTTTTGTTGGTGATTTTATTTACTTTTATATTATTATTTGTGTGCTAAAGGATTCTAAAATTGAAATCATGTTATTTATGCATATTTATGTATGTACACATATAATTATTTCTAAATATTGATACATTATATATAAAAGTAGAAATGTTAATGTAGTTAAATAATAATGATAATAAAATATTATGCAAATACACAGAGATTCAAAATGATTGTCAATTCCGCTCCTATAGATAGTAACAGGGTGTAGGTATATGGCGCGTGTTTGTAATGAAGGTTTGAACTAAGTCAGTGTTGGAACATAAGAAACTAAACGGATCTGTCATAAATAAGGAAAACGTAACCTATATTTGTACTCGCATTATATAAACGACTATGGATTGGTGTTTCTGCTTGTAAAAATGAATGTAATTAATTTAACTTTACTAAATTATGATTTTACAATTCAGTACTAACTGGTGTTTAACTAAATTTATTTATTACTTTAAATTATAACATACAATTAGTATATTATAAGTGACAAAACCGCATCTCTCAGTTCTTCTATGTATGCATGCGGTTTCTATAGATCCTATTTTTAGATAGCCGAACATGAAGTAATCTAATGGGGGTAGATCAGGCGATCTTGGTAGCCATCTTTGTGCTCTAACGAACCTGTCAGTAAAAAACTGTTGAAGATATTGGCAGGTTTGTCGAGCAGTATGTGCTGGAGCATTATCGTGCTGAAAATAACCTGCTTCAAGTTCATTTTCTTGTAACTCTGCAATAAACAATTCCAACATCTGTGGTAACGTTGGCTGTTACAGTTTGCTCGAAGAAAATGTGCCCTATTATCGTTGCCTGGACATAGCTAACCAAACTCCAACTTTTACGGGATGCAATTGCGTTTCTCGAAATTTGTGTGATTTTCTGCAGACCAGATACAATAGTTTTGTAAATTGATATAGTCTGTTAGATAAAAACCAGGCTTCATCCGAGAAAAATGATTTGTTTAGCAAGTCATCATCCCTTAAATTGTTATTAAACCAATGACGATATTCCAATAGCCTATCGTGATCTAATCGTAATAATTCCTATACCGTAGAAACTTTATAGGGATGAAAATGTAACTTTCTTTTGACAGCTCATTGCGCTGAAGTGTATGATAAGCCTATAAAATCATAAAATGTAATAAACTATTTCACTTAATGTTAATATTGATTTTTTACCTGTTTGTTGAGCTATTACCACAGATAAATTCCCTTATTTTGCTAATTTTGATTATTTATTTATAGCATACTACCATCTTCTTCAACAAGAACATAATAGTTACTGCAATTATAATAGGCGGATACTACGTATGTGTTATAACACATACATTAGAGATATATCTCTAAAGAGATTTTTTTCTGTATGCTGACACGATAGTGTAGTGACAGCAAGTCTGATATTTTGAAAAAAGTTGATGGAGTTTTGAGTGAATTTGAGATATGGTATTCTGCCAATAAATTAACTAATGATAAATCATGGAAAAACGGTCTTTGTTAAATATTTTAATAAATATAGATGTTTCTCAGAACTCAATTTTTCATTTAATGGGGTCAAAGTGTAAATTTTTTGGTACTATCTTGGACAGTAATTTAGCGTGGGATGATCAAATAGAGAGAGCATATGTGTTAGGCTTCAAAATGACTATTATGTCATTAGTTCACTCAAATCTGTCTCGGATATTTAGTCATTAATTGATATTTATTGCGTATTTGTGTATTCTTGACTTGTCTTGTCGACATGTGGAATTATTGTTTGCGGCCAGGCGGGTGCAATAATAATAATAATAATATCTCAGCACTATAAGCCTTGAGAATACCCTTGGTGGCTTAGGGTGCCGGAACACATCGAGCTACTGAGAAGTGATGTCTGAATGGTCACCCACCAACAACCGGTATTGCCGCATATTGTTATTTGACTTTCAAGATTGGCAATGATGCACCTATCCTTCTCAGCCGTACTGCCAGCAGGCGGGTCCAATAAATTGTGTATTTGTGATACAAAAGCTAATCTTACGACTATTGTTTATTGATTTACCTTGTCATAGTTCTTGCAGAACAACTTTTAGAACACACGACATTTTGACCATAACTTCTATCTACATCTACAAACTTTCAATTTACCTGCATAACAATATTGGAAAGTTTTTCAACTTTTGCTAGCATCCATGGGCACTGCATCCGACATAGGAATAATATATTGTTTTAAACAGATATAGTCCAGGATTTTAGACATTCGTTCCGCAAAAAATCCTGGTAATTGAATTTTCGATTGGATTATGTCAGAGGGAGGGTGTCCCCTAAGTATAAAACCAAGTTTGTATCCGCCATCTTGAAAAACGACTTTTTGCAAATATCTCGGAAATGGTGACTTTTACGTTAAAAATTGTGAGGACCTTTTTTGTAGAATTCCAAATGGGCAAGAAGAACGGATTTCTTTTAAGTTCAGATCGATATCTCCTCTACTTTCAAAGATATCCTTGAAAATGTGTTTAAGGGGGTGGAACTTTAGGGTCCTATATCTCCCCTACAAGTAAATGTCAGTAGCTAAAAAGAAAAATACGGGTCGATTATTTTTCACTGCTCTATATACCTGCAAAATTTTATTAAAATCGGAAATGACCAGTTAATTAGGTGACTTTGTATGTAAGATCTGCCCCATACATGTTTTATAACACTCGAAATTCATGCTTTTACAGAGATAGATTAACAATATGGAGAAATTCTTTTCTGTTTGAAGATGATTGCAGCATAATATGAACCTTGAATTGGTTCAAATTCTTGTTGAATTGTTTAAAGTGTGACAAACTTTCTTTTTAATGTGTTATTGTAAAGTATTTGTATCGTCTCTGCATTTTATATTTAAACATTTTATTAATAATTTTAAAAATAAATTTAAATGTCCGTTATAACATGTTTTAATTATATTATATTTTAGATTCTTGTTTGGAGACTTCTCCACGCGCTGTTCATATTTTTGAGCCCTGAAGAAGCATCGATTCCGATGCGAAATATTGCCTTTACAAAAATAAAGAACAATAAAGTAATTTAATTCCAAGTTACTGCGGTTACCCAAGATTTTCGACACGGTTATTTCACTTAAACCTAACAATATAATATACAACAAAGTATGTAAATGTTATAACCACTAACTTTTACACTATGCACTTTATCAAGGTTCATTAATTGTTTTTAAAACTTCAGGGGTAATTTATTAAAACTAATAAAATACGTAAAATAAATAAATAAACCAAGTAAATCATGTAGATTAAACCAATGAATAAACTAATTTATGTAGGTAGGTCGGTACCAATGTAAACATAATAAACTGCCATATTGGGAGATTCTTGTTTGAAGTGAAGTTGGGCTTTGAAATTCAGATCTTCATGACTCATCCATGGTCCTTATTGTTTGTAGAACGCTTATGTATACGAATTATAAGGAATTATTCCTTGAAGTGATAGTAAGTACCTCAATCATGAATTATTTTTAACAACCCTAAAGGGACTTCCAAACAATTCTTATAATCCGCATGCTTAAAGCGATTTTTCCAATCTATACTTAAATACATTATTCATAATAACAACCCGTCATTACAGCTGCAATAAAAGAGAAAATACCCTAAAACCATCCTTTCATACCATCGCAATTACTTTTATAAAACCCACTGCATATACATTGTTATACATGAAACACAATACAAAAGTTTCCACTCATCATAACATATATTGAACAACATATCGCCGGACGCAAAACCGTTTTATTTCTGACGCATTTCAACGTTACTTTTTAAGTAATTATTACCAGTACATTCGCGGGGCAATTGTTGGTGTTTTGCTGCATATTTATTTCATTTATTCTACATAGTCAGTTGCCGTCAGCGCCCCCTATAGGCGTTGACATTTATAAATTCACGATATAAACAACATATGAGTCGATGGATGCAAGTGGTAAAAGATAAAAGTGACGTTTAATGTTTAGTTTATTTAAAAAAAAAATGTATAACATAATATGTGATTTAACAAACAGATACAAATAGTATTTTTAATCGTGATCATGTGTTAATTGGGATGAAGTTTACATCGGTAAAATACTTCGTTAATTTCGTTTGAGGTTATAAACGGAATTTCAATATGCAACAACATCGAAGAACGTCTAATATAGACGGCATGGAATAAATTTACCGCAAACCTTGCCGCAGGGCTTCGAACTTCTATACACTGTTTGTTAGTGGTGAGTACTTGCACAATGCATATCACTATAATCTTCTGGCACTTATACATCCTGTAACCCGTACCATACGTGGTAGCCTCAAATTCGAAAGTTGATAGTAATATGCAGTCGGCCAAGTGTGAAATTATCAGTAGAATCGCTCGGATACGTTGTTTGTTTACGGGGCGAATCGCAATCGTAAAGTTTTATATTCATAAGAAATAACGAATGTCTGATGTAAGATCATGTGGTCAGTTGTTCTTATTACCGATGTAATAAAGTTAATTTTAATTTAGGTACTCTTAAATATATATTAAATAGATATATGCACGTTTTTAAGGCTGTTAACTAAATCTACCTTGTTCGGCATTGGGTCACATTATATACGGGAAAATTCAGTGTTTCGATAGATTTACGATCGATTTCTCGAAGGCCAATAATTATAGTTGCTTTAAAAGTTGAACTAGATTATATAAACCCATCGAGAAAAATCATAATTAAGAGTAGACTATGAAATCTAATATATACCTTTTTCATAATGACATCTATTACTTGACATTTTCATTGTAAAGAAACTTTATAACCTCAAAATGATACTGCAACATAAAGAAAAACACATATTTCAATTAATATTGAAAAGGTAATCAAAATTTTACATAACTACAGAAATAACACTTGATAATTTTTGTTTTCTGCTCTGTATTGAATACCAATTTTTTCAATTTAATGTACTTTAATAAAAGTTTTGAAAGATTTGACAAAAACGTTTACAAAGAATGATCAAGTAATAATAATTAATATGTGGAAAGTGAATAAAGTTCTAATCCGAAACATTTATGTACACACTCTAATAAGAATTTTTCTCGTTGACTCGATACTTTGCACAGAGATTCAAAATGATTGTCAATTCCGCTCCTATAGATAGTAACAGGGTGTAGGTATATGCCGCGTGTTTGTAATGAAGGTTTGAACTAAGTCAGTGTTGGAACATAGAAAGAAACGGATTGTCATAAATAAGGAAAAACGTAACCTATATTTGAACTGGCATTATATAAACGACTATGGATTGGTGTTTCTGCTTGTAAAAATGAAATGTAATTAATTTAATTTTACTAAATTATGATTTTACAATTCAGTACTAACTGGTGTTTAACTAAATTTATTTATTACTTTAAATTATAACATGCAATTAGTATAATTATTAATTGACAAAACTGCATCTCTCAGTTGTTCTATGGTATGCAGTGCGTTTCTATAGATCCTATTTTTTAGATAGCCGAACATGAAGTAATCTAATGGGGTAGATCAGGCGATCTTGGTGGCCATCTTTGTGCTCTAACGAACCTGTCAGCAAAAAACTGTTGAAGATATTGGCAGGTTTGTCGAGCAGTATGTGCTGGAGCATTATCGTGCTGAAAATAACCTGCTTCGAGCTCATTTTCTTGTAATGCTGCAATAAGCAATTCCAACATCTGTGGTAACGTTGGGCTGTTACAGTTTCCTCGAGTAAATTGCTCTATTATTCGTTGCTGGACATAGCTAACCAAACTCCAATTTTACGGGATGCAATTGCGTTTCTCGAAATTCTGTGGATTTTCTGCATGCCAGATACAATATTTTGTAAATTGATATAGTCTGTTAGATAAAACCAAGCTTCATCCGAGAATAATTATTTGTTTAGCAAGTCATTGTCCTTAAATTGTTATTAAACCAATGACAATATTCCATCGCCTATCGTGATCTAATGTAATAATTCCTGTACTGTAGAAACTTTATAGGGATGAAATGTACTTTTTTTGACAGCTCATTAGTGCTATAAGCCTATAAAATTATAAATGTAATAACTATTTTCTCTTGTTATATTGATTTTTTACTGTTTGTTCAGCTAATTACCACAGATAAATTCCTTATTTTCTACAGTATCCGAATTACTATTGTTGGTGATATTAGATGTAAATATAAACGATTTGAAAAAAATTATAAGATAATAATCGAAAGATACTACACACGCACGCCATGTCGCTAAATGTCAGAAAATTCATTATATGTATGAAATTTGTATGTAGCTAACTTCGCTCATTAAATTGGTAATAAGTATAGATAAATTTTTCCGGAAAACAGTCTTTTTTTCTTACGACAATCATTTTGAGTCACATGGTATGTGTTCCTTTGAAACTTTAATAAAAAGAAAAAGTAACCTCAATCTTTTTTAACCTCAAATTCAATTTTATGAAATGCCTACTACCCAACGTCTGATGTTTATTTCATTTTCTCTGTAGATCTTGATGCGTGGCTACATGTTATGTATGTGGAACTTTATTATAGATGCACATAATATAAATACGCTTGTTGAACGTATTACGTCAGGAACTTATAACGACAGTTGGGTGTGGCGGCAACTCTGTCGACTCACTGTTTGTCCGCACTTGTCAACTCACGATGATATTGGAATCAGCTCAGCGACATTGTACTTACAGCATACATACAGATATATATTTTACTGGTCTCAAGTAAGTATGTTAGACGTTTCCTAAGGAGACGGACAGCTATACCTCGCCTACTGTATGCGCTTGTATAATAACGGGGTACCGAACTATACTGCTGCCATCTGTCACGATCTGTCAGATAGGGTAGACGTTGTCAAAGCGTTTTAATAAATCATCCGATTTTTTTTCCTTATATAATACCGATGTAACGTTTTGAGAATTCAACGATGTAATAAACGTACCTATTTGAACCTGGCACTCGACTTTTGAAAAGTTTTTTTCATTCATAATGTTAGCGTTTTGTTTGTTTGTACAATTTAAAAATATAAAGCGACATCTTTTGGAATACTATTGCATAAGAACGACTGATAATTATTATGATTGCGGTTTTTACAATCACTCTTTAAAGCCTCCTTTTAAAGCATATGTGGACAACAACCGGCCCGCTATAAGCTTTGATCCGGCCCGCGAGACATTTTGAAAAACCCAATTAAAAAAAAAAAAATATCTACACTACTTACTCACATCCAATGAGGAAGATTGGAGTGATATGGGGTTTCTCCTTGCTCTGGGAATCAAGTGAGCGATCTAGTGAGTGGCGGGATCATCAAAGATGAGGCGGCAAACATTAAACGGTTGATGTTTGCCGCCTTCACTGGTGGGAACAAAAGATTAGAGCTTCTCAAATGTTCTACACTAGACGATTCTAGATCATTCTTTTATTTTGCTATATAAGCGGGTGGATGGCCGAATTTTAGTTCAGTTCTTTGAGCTACCGAGGTGATACTTCGACAGCGATATCCTAGCGAACTGCTAGTGCGTCAATTTGCTTTGTGACTTTGTGTGATCTGAGGTTACTAATTATTTTGTTATTAAGTTTATCGAGGAAAAGTAAACGAAATGATGTCTGGTGGAAAGAACGAAAAGTAGATTGCAGAGGGCCGCTAGTTTCAGAAAAATGGACTGAAGAATTCTTTTTCGTCTTGCACAATGTTAAGCCTATTTGTTTGCTGTGTAATGAATCCATTTCAGTGATGAAAGAATTCAATATAAAGAGGCATTACTCAACTAAGCATCCTATGCTGCACTCACTGACAAGACAAAATCCAGAAGCTTACCGCAAATTTGGAAAAAAAAAGCAGCAAATGTTTTATAAACAAAGAACACAACTTCATAATGTTGTGAAAGCTAGTTTTATAGTTAGTTCAAAATTGGCAAAGTCATTAAAACCATTTGCCGAAGTAGAATTTATCAAGGAGTCTATATTAGAAGTTTGCAGTGTTTTGTGTCCTGAAAAGAAAAATGAATTTGAAAAAATTAGTTTGTCAAGACGAACCGTTGCCCGACGTATAGAAATGATGGCTAATGATATAAAAACAACTTTGACTGACCGTATGGCTGGTTTTGAATCATTTTCCATAGCATTAGACGAGAGCACCGATTTGTCGATTTGTCTGACACAGCTTAACTGGCTATATTTATTCCAGGTGTTGATAAAGAGTTCACTGTTACTGAGGAATTGCTTGCTTTACAGCCGCTAAAAGGGACCACTACAGGAGAGGACATTTTTAATGAAGTTGAAAAGGTATTTACAAGTTTTGGTTTGCCATGGTCAAAATTAGTTGGTGTATGCACAGATGGTGCACCTTCTATAGTCTCCTTACGTAAAAGTTTCATCGGCATTTTGTATGAAAAAGCAACTGAATTAAATGTGCAAAAAGATGATTTGATAGTCCTTCATTGCATTATACACCAACGGAATTTGTGTTCTAAGTCCATTCGACTCCAGAATGTTATGAATGTGGTAGTAAAAACATCAATTTTATTCGATCCGGAGGGCTTAACCATCGTTAGTTCAAGGCGTTTTTGGATGAAATATCAGCCGAATATGATGACGTAACATATTATTGTGAAGTCAGATGGTTAAGCAAAGGAAAAATGCTGAAACGGTTTTACGAGTTAGAATGAGATAGCAGTTTTATGCATAAAAGATAAACCACTATCTGAATTGAGTGAGCAAATGGATATGCACTTAGCATTTCTGGTCGACCTTACGGCCATTTGAATGATTTAAATTTGAAACTTCAAAAACAAGGACAGTTAGTAAATGATTTGTACAGCCGTTTGAAAGCGTGTCAAAACAAAATCCGCTTGTGCGAGGCACAGTTGCTGTTTGGTAACAGTTACCATTTCACCACGCTCTCTGCGTATGAAAATACTACTTATTCTCAATATGCTGAAGAACTCAAGTTACTGTCGAGCAATTTCGAACAGATTTAGCGATTTTAAAAACATGGAAGACAGTTTCAATTTATTAGCTACTCCAACAAAAAGTAATGTACAAAATGCTCCAATACACTTGCAAATGGAGTTGATCGAGCTTCTGAAAACTCACTCCTAAAATCTAAATTTGAAGATGGTGGAGTTGTGCGATTTCTATAAAAAATACCTCGAAGAAGACCATTTTCCGGAGCTTAGAAAATTCGCAAGAAGATTGATTTGTGCGTTTGGCAGTATACTTATAAATGCGAACAGTTCTTTTCAATGATGAAAGTTAATAAATCAAAACATCGTACAAGGCTGACTGACGATAATTTGGAAAATTCTTTACGTCTTTGTATCAGTGGAATTCATCCAAACATCGATGGATTAGTTTCCCAAATTCAAGCTCAAGGGTCTCATTGATTTCGTTGTCGCTATTTAACTTTCGTAGTTTGTAATAATATCAAATTTTACGATTTAATTATAATGTTGTACCTATTTTTTTCATTTTATTTTTTTATTTTAATAAATTGCATTATAATAACATTGTCGTATTATTTCATGTCTGATATCTATCGCTAAAAATTATGAAACTACTTTAGAATGCACTACTTTTAAACGCCGGCCCGCGAACGTATTTGCACACTAAAGTTTGGCCCACAACATGTCAAAGGTTGCCCATAGTTGTTTTAAACCTTTAACAATTCAAGAGGGACAACGAATGAATATAAACGTAGAAATTGAGTACAAGCAATAAATTTAATAATAATTATGATGATGACAATTATTCAAAAACATTATTTAATATTTAATTTTGCACTATATGTTTTCTTTATTATTATTGTTTGAGTCCCGATTTTTGTGACAAAAGATAATTCGTAGAAAACTCGTATTGAAAGTGATAATATTCGCTGTAGTCAAAGCGTACTTTTAGAAAGCAAATTAGATTCTTATAATAACTTACTAAGTTTCAATTTATTTTACGAAATATCATAGAATCATATAGAACGGATAAACAAAGCAAACAGAGGATGATTTATTATATAAAAAAAGAGCCCACATGCCCAAAGGACTTAAAAAAACGCGGGACATTAGGCATTTGCTTGACTATCACATTCGCCTACAGAGGGCGCTGCGCGAGAATCGAACAAACTACTTATTAAACGCGAGGGAAACTTCTATGTACGCGTCCGTATGTATATTTTTAAGTCGGATTAACAAACCGATAAATTCGACTTTTATTGTCATCGCTACCTTTCACAGTTCGGAGCGATGTAACGACTTGCTTCTTTAACAATGTACGGGGTGAAAGGCATTATACGATGTCGTAGTCGGCGCTGGCCGGCCTCTGCCGAAAATGGGTCGGCGGCATCGTGAGCCGGCAGCGCGCGCGCCCACAAAAACCTAACCGCCCGAGGTGACGCAAATAAAACAGTCAGTTAGTCGGCCTGTAGTCCTGCGTCGGTTTTCTCTCTCTGTGGATGCGGAGGAATGAAGGAGCGAGAGGCGCCGCCAACGAAGAGACAGGTAAAATGAGAGGAATGTCGGCGACACAAAGTAAAAGAAACTCCCGCACTTCTCTGTATACGATGCCGTATACGCTGGCTGTTCTTCTTGCGAGGTGGAAGAAGGTGCGCTGGTTTGTTTGTGTTGTGTGTGTCCGTATTTTGTATTACACGGTGAAGTTGATCTCTCGGATTTTGAGAAAATTTGGCAGGAATCAGTGGCGGCTCGTGAGTTATGAAAGAGGGTGGGCACATATAAGAACTTGCCTATTTTTTGTACATAAAATCCATTCTCCTATTTTTCATGCTGGAAAGACCCTATGACTTTGTTGTAAAAGCGTTCAGTCGATCTTGACATTCTTCTTAGAAGAAGTCTTTAATGCGTTTGAGGGTGGAAAACATCTGTTCACATTCTGCTGTCGACATGGAGGGTTGTACAAATAATATCCAACCAGTTTATATGTTTTCGTCAAACTTTTTTTTTTTAGTTGTTGTGTGTTATATGACACTAAAGTTGCAAAACACCACCTACATCTACGTCACACAAGTCCTCGCGCTCATAAATTACTGAAAGTTCACTTTTCAATTTTACGCTGTCCAACATAGGATAAGATTCCACATTTTTTTTTATATACATTATTAACCGACGCAAAATATGACGATTTTTTTCCACATCTTCGTTGTACTTAATTTTATGTCGCAAATAAGCACTGTCTAACTATTCACGTATGTCCACTTTGCCCACACTGAGAAAAATGGGCTAAGTAAAGTGTTTACTTGATAAAAAATTATTTACAATAGATAAAGTTTTACTTGGAACTATTCTCGTTAATTAATACCTGCAACTAAACCTAGTTTCCTGAATGCAAGTTGTTACTGTAAATAGTGCTTTTATTAACGGCTATTACACAGCGTACCTGACTAATTTATGGTAAGTAAAGTATTACTTATGACTAATGGTACTGTATCTAACTACAGCACATGGTTAGTAGGAGTAACAACAATGCTGATTGCTATTAAACTCATGTATTTTCTTAAATAGGTAACTACTTGCTACAACTATGATTATTTCAGTTTTGCTGCCACCCCGTGATTGTTTTACTATTCCTGATTGGCTAGTGCGGCGGAGTAATGAAATAGTCCCCGAGACGGCCACGCGCGCAGGCGCGGGTAGCGTCAAGTAAGATTACGGACGTGGGAAAAGGTCGTCGAAAAAGAAGTGGCCAAGGAGTACGGCCTTTGTAGGCCAGTTGGAACGCAAATATATTAAAATATTATACCGGGTGGGTTAACTCAAGGCGCCATCTGTATAAAGAATCACAGCAAAAGAAGAAGTACCGAGCCTATAAGCAATCGGATGTATCAAGATTGCAGTTTTAAACCACGTGGTGGGATATTTGAATTCCCCATCATCGTGATGATATCTGCGCCCGCTAGTGAAGTTAAAGTGTGGATGCCGTCGCTAGTGATCCGACAGTCCAAGTGCCACCTGCAGTTAGGGATACCCCGACGAAGTAGCGTTTTTCGAGCGATCACCGATATGACCGCAACGTACGCGACAGAGGATCAACTCGCCGAGACAACGCCCAGTGTAAAGAACCAACAGAAACCGCAAGTTTACCGCCTAGGTATATATTTCTTGTTGTTATTAGTTGTAACTTCAAGCGCCATATTTCTCTTTGTCCTTTGTTTAGATTTCAATAATTTCAATAACTAAATAACGTGTTCAGAGGCCCCATTTACTTATCTTTATTATTGCTTTGTTTCATTTTTTTCATTATTAAGAATATATTTTATGAGTCACTACGTTGTAAATTATTTTAAAAAAAACTGTTGTTAAAGTGAAACCAATATCTTTCATTCATATCAGGTAGTTACTGTGTTTGTCCTATACAAAATAAAACTATTACTAATAATACTGCTTTTTATTTAAATTTATATTAATATTCACTAAACTTCCTCGTTTCCTGCACTACTATAAATGAACAACAAATTTAAGGTAAGTATATTGTATATTTATAGTAAACCATTACCTTTTATATATCAGATATTTAGTGAACGTGCATTAATGATACTGTTTGCTTATCACAAGTAATCCAAATAGCTTGCATTATTTGAGGTAATAATGAAGGTGTTATAGCCATATAGAATAGTTCACTCATAGCAATACATCTACTTGACATGAGTAAATCTTTTACTTACCGCAACTGCATATATTCTTTGGTTTACTACTTCAGTTTAATTATCATAAGTAACTTCATAAGGTACCGGTATGAAGCAGACCGTAAGTATAGTTCATTTATTATAACAGACGAGGTACTACGTGAGTCAGTTTGCTATGACGTCACGACCGTGTTGCAAATTTTCTGTTCGTCAAAACGTAAACAAACCGTTAGGTTATTTAATTGTCAAACACTTTTGACAGGTGAATAAACAAACTCTTAAAAATAACATTTACCGTTAATATTAGTGATGATTCTTTTTGAAAATCAAGATTTAGAGTATGTTAATCGTGATAGCAGTGGAAAAAAATAACAAAAAAGCACAAGTGAGTACAATAAATTTAATCGGGACCATTATCGCTTAAAGTATTCACAGTAACGATTAGTATACAAGTTTCTTCTCTATCCAAACCAGTCTCTCTGATTTACTACTTCTGAATTTCGTGTCCAATATGTTGTACACCAAGTACGTCAAATTTCCAGGCTAATTAATTCAATCCGTTTTATACAATTGTATGCATCCCCGATCTGCCATATTTCATCCATCGCTTCGTAACAACTTCCTTTTTCTTTGAGAACAAAAATATCTACCACAACAATGTATTTCAACCATAAAATTCTTTTCTTTAAGAGCACTGTTCAACATGTTTAATGTTATGTTAGTCTGAAAATGATGTGTGAAAAACCACTTCTGTAAGTAATATTGTATTACTCTCTGTTTCGTACATGTCATAAATTTGTTTTGCAATAGCACATTGACAATAAGTAGAATAATCAATTGTTTACAACATTTATTTCGTATGCATTTTCGTTTTGGGTCAGTGGATGTAATTCCTTGTTTCTCATGGATGAAATTTTGCTTATGTTTGCAACATGAATGTTAGAACACTCGTTATTCTCTAAATACGAAATACTGTAAAGAATATGACATTAAAAATATATGGATTTTATACTCCTCGCACGAAAGTTAATGGCCCGTTGTTCTCGCGTTCTGCGTCGAAATACACGATTAAACGAAACTATTTAACTCCTTGATTGTTTACACAATGTTTCGATATGGTTTAGTTGTAATAACTACTTATTTTAAATAAATATATACCAAGTATAAACGCAATTCCCACACTTTACTGCAAATGCAGAATATAACCCTTTGACAGTTGACAGCTATAACTAAATTGTGGAATACATTGGAAGATCTGACAAGCATGCAATTTAAAAGCAGTAGGCACCAACATATCTTTAATTGAACATGAATAAGTTATATGTTAGTTGGTTATTTTAATAATATGGTATTGCATGGCCCGAATTTGCAAGTAATGACGTACTTCGTCTGTTATGGTAAATGAAGTATAACTTAGATTGCTTGTTGTTAGTATCAGTGTTTAGGACTCTTCTTACTAGTGCTGAGTAATCTGTGGTTTTGTCTCCTATCCAGCTGAACTTTTTACTTACGATAATTGTATTTTATTTATTATTATTAAATTTTTTCTCAGTGCAGAACATTAAAATCCACGTATGCATTCATATGAGAAACGGAATTTTCGTGTTTCTTTGCCCTCTCTGCGATAGGCTTTAAATCATTTAAGCCTTGTTTATTCCACCCACATATTTAATAATATTTATCCGGCACAATTAAATTTAAGTGATTTTAACGTCAAAATTGTATACAGAATTAAGAATTAACTTACTTCTTTTCACTGTAAGAGAGTTTTTATCAACACCTTGTTTTTCTTCAAATAGATGATAGCAGTGAAAATTCTGCAAGTTTGAAAATTACACTAGAATTTTGGAGAAAAATCTAATATACAAAAAAAAAATCGTTGAAATATCACAACTACACGCGTTTTAGTGGGTGTATTATCAACGCATATTAAATTTCAACATTACTGTTTGATTATATTTTCAAATTCGATACATGATGCGAAAGGTACAACAATGTCTTTCAAACTACACTAACACTTTATCTTTTATTATTATATTTTATTCGCTTTATTAGCTTTTCGTGCTAGCAAACTTTTAAACCTTACACCTTTTGATTTCGCCGCGATAAGAACTTTTCAACAGCACTATATATACGCGTCTACATCTTCCTATTTACATTTTAAGAAACCTTCCCTTCGTGTTATACGCCGGCAAGCTGCGCCCGGCTCCCACTTACATACATATCTACCGAAGCTAATTTACAGCGGCATCCGATTTGAGATACGACCGCCATAACTCGAGGGCTTCGATAACTGAATTATTAATTAGGCTTATATTTTCACTTCGTCCAGTTACGGCCTCATAAACAACGTTGTTAATATTTTCCCGTAGCGGCAGCACGGCTCACACGGCGTATAATATGTATTACATACGATTTTATATACCTGTGTACCGACCATTATATTACTTAGAATGTAGCCGGTATATAAACGTATACTGCGGCATCCACGCATGCATAACTACAGGCTTTACTCCGGAGCTGTCGACAGATCCTCAAACGAGTAAAGATTGGGAATACCTGTTAAACATAGTATACGCGCCAACAGGCCGAGGTAAGTTGTAAATTTTAACTGATGGTGCTGTAATAGATGTCTGTATCTATACGTGTAAATAGGTGTGTGGTTGATGTTCTGGGCGCTAATCTGCGAGAACATCTGTCGGAAGTGTAATGGTTTTTGATCAAGTAAGTGTGGAATGTTATTTCACGAAAATTTTAAATAAATAAATGCATTTCTTTGTTTGTAGGTACTAGAGTGAGATATCGTGCATCAGGTACTAGTTGAAAGAACTTCGGTACAATCGGTCCACATACATATATTGGAGATTATAATTGTCAATTCCAGCTTGGGCATTTACGTTTATTTTAAGGAGACGAAACACGTTTGGGAAATGAACAGATTTTATTTTGTACAAACAGTTTTACTTTGCATGATGTTGATTTTACGTATTTTGTAAGGGTGTCCGAAATCAATCTTTGAGACTTTCGTTTAGCTACGTTTGCAAAAAAAAAAGTATTCTCTTATCGATAAAAAAAGGTAAATTGTGGGGTGCCACAAGACAGAATCTTAGGGCCCATTCTTTTTATTTTGTATTTGAAGGTCATTGCTAATCATATTATCGATAAAAATATTGCATATCCTAACGATACCACAATTTTAATAACTAATAAATTTGATAAAGAGACCAATAATTTTTATTTCTTGATTTATAAAATAATTTTTTTGTTTTTCTGACCATAATGAAATTTACAAACGTAAAACAAATAAATTAAAACTACGCATAGACTAAATAAAAATGTTTCACAAACAAACTCTAACACACATATGTGAAAACCCAATCAGACATAACTCTTCAAAAACAGATAAACAATCTGTTTTACAATGTGGTGTTTTTATACATTTTAAGAAAGCATATTAATTTAGTAAGAACAAGTTTTAAAATTTCAACAAATTGAAATTAATAATCTAAGGCAAATAAAGTAAAAAAAAAACAAAAAAATATTATTTTATAAATCAAAAGGAAAAAATATTTTTTTTCCCAGCCAGTCCAATTTTAACTAAATGTCTAAAAATAATAGACATTCCTGTGAGTGACGTGATAGATAGTAGACTTAATCTGTCAAATATTTTTTTGAAAACTGTCAAGTTAGGGTCGTTTTAAAAGTGTTTAATAATAGTTTAATTGAAATTTAAAACAGTGCAACTTTCCGCCCTACACTGTAAAAAATTACAGTAATTTTGCCATGGTAAATTAGGAATATTACATGTAATAACGTTGTGAATTTACCACAATAAATGATGTAAATTTTGTTTCACATGTTTTTTCTAGGATATTTAACATGGAAAAAAAGATTTCGGTAAAATTTATAGCTTTTTCATGTAAGTTTAAGATGTAATAAAAATTCGAAAGGAAAATGCAGGAAAAAACATGTACAATTTTATCTTTACTATCAAAATTTAGTTAAAAGTATAATTGACAATTTTTTTGGGTATTTAAATTTGGGTAAAAATTTGAGGATCTTTTATATTTATTTTTACTTGAATACGCCGCAATGTGATTGGTTATTAGGTATTTAACTGTACGCGTTCGCAAATATACAGTTCATATAAATATTACATACGAATTTTACAGTACAATCTTTGAAAAAACACATCAGCATGTGAAATTTACTAGATGGTAGAAATTTTACCTTATGAAGCAAATTTACCGGTAAAATTGTAGGCAACTTTTTTTACAGTGTACGGAGGTAAAGTACAGCTTTCTTCCCTCAAATGAGGGAGAAAAGTGGACACTTTCCTCTCTCCTGGGAAAAAAATCCTTTATCCGAAGCAGCAACATATTTTGCGAGGAACAAACTATGTTTAAACAAAAAGAAAACTGAAACCTTAATCTTTAATTTAAATTCACATAATCAACTACAAAATAATGAGCCGGTCAGGTGTCTTGGTTTGGTTCTGGACAGCTAACTGAATTGGGGGGGGGGGGGGCACACATTGAATCTTTGACACATCGGCTGTCCGTGATAATTTACACGCTATGAAATTTAAAATCAACAATTACTTTTGATGGGTTGCATAATGTCGTACATACCATGCTCTCTTCTATTGGGTTGAGTTATGGGATTTTCATATTTCTTGGTCTATCCTGTAAGTTAATTGACTTTAAGACAGTCTAAGCGTGCCCAGTCTAAATGTCAAGCATACATCAACGTTTGGTAATATTTATTTTACATTTGCTCAACTAATAAAAAAATAACCCTGCGTAGGCTTTCACGGCCGGTGTAACTATAACTAACAGCTTCTTGCGAGTTTCGCCGTGTGTCAAAACTTTCGCACGACGTTTCGCTGTTCATACTGACAGCTTCTTCAGGATAACTGAACTGATTCTCCATGGCCCGACATTCTTCTTATATACGCCCCTGGTGCATCCAACCGTGTAGTTTCCGCTCGCGTCACGGTCAATGTGACGGTTCGTAGTAGGCTCTTCCACGTGTTGCTAAGGTGGTATCCTTCTTCTCTGTTAACGGTTTTATTCTTCTCTATTTCTATGGCTTCCCTGATGAGTCTTTTCCCGTAGTTCTTGGTGGTAGTTATTACTTTTACATTCTTGAAATACATTTTGTGTCCGGTGCCGTGCACGTGTTCTGAATTTCTTAAAGAAATAACCCATTTGTTGCACACTTAGTGGGCCACACTGTATATTGCGCCAAATAGCTAGGCGATACTGAGGGCACTAGTGAACACCAAGATACAATGAAGATTGGTTTGGGAATGTATTCGAAAACTGAATAGCTTGACAGCCCCAGTAACGATGCTTGGAGCTGTTTTCCAGGATTTGCCCCCAGACTAAGGGGTTTTCCATGATTCTCCCATACTCCTTGGCGAATGCTGGGGGATAACCAAAGTCCTTTCATAGACGCATAATAACAATTGATAACTGACCGATTTATTATATTTTTGTTATTATTATTAATAATCCTAGGAAAATAATGGAAATTATGGAATATAATAGTACTTAGAATAGGTGGCCTCGTGCAGTTCCTTTAGGTGGAGCACGGGGTTTACGATAAATCTAACCGCCATATTCATAGTACTTCCTTAAGGTAAACTTTTCCTTAAGGTTCTCCTTGACATGAATTTTTTTATTTCATAGAACACATTTTTTCCTTAAGGTTACCTTACATAAGGAAAATCTTAAGGTAGCTCCGTAGGTACTTTAAGGAAACCTTAGGCAAAAATACTTGATATAAATTTGACACATGTCATTAATCATTTATTAATTAATTAATGGGAAGCAATAGCAGATATAGAGGATTTTTTGTATTACATAAATATAAAATATGATAGTAAGAGGCAACCGAAACGGTATATCAAGGACGCACAAAAATCCCGTGGAATAGTAATGCAGAATTTAAGAAGAGGTATTGTTTTTCCAAACAAATTCCATACATTTTATTGCCGCTTGTTAACGGACGATTACCGAACATAGAAAATCCTGATGGTTTACCCATATCACTACTTTTTTCCACTATTAACTTCTTATGCTTTTTTTTGTCACTGACATACAGTTTCAAGGTAGGTAAGTAAATTTTTATGAAAGTCCTACAACATTGTATTACCAAATATTAACTAGTATACATATTTATATTGTATTTACCTAACATACAATAGTTGATACAGCAGATTCGAGGTTTATCCGCATCATTCAAAAACTTTTAACTGCGTTTGGTAAGAAAGACAAGACGGTTTGTATGAAGAACGACAAAATATTTACATTAGCAAATCTTGGTGGTCAAATTGGAAAAATGTTTTGAAATAGAAAAAAGAGATTCTTTGCTCTTATTATATATATAGGAGTTTCAAATTTAAAAATACTTTATATTATGGTCTATCTATTCAGTTTACACAAATTTCTAGCCATACTAATCAAATAAAATTGAACCAAACCACTACCTAACCATAAACGTCACAAACTAGTCGTAAACCGTCAACAACAAATTTAAAATAAATACCATAAATATGGAAGATTATAAGTACAAAAGTAATATATGAAGCTAGTCAATGTGATACGCAGCTGGTTTTATAGCAATGTCATTTAATAGAATTCTATTCATCAATTCTAGAGGAAGCATCCTTGTCCGAGAATAGCCGAAGTAAGTCGATATTGTGACTATGAAAGAGAAAGTGGTTTAGGGTGTAAGGTCTCCTTACGTAAGTCATACTTTTCCTTAAGATTTTGCCTGGACTATGAATATGGAAGTTAGTTATTTAGCTTTCATACATAAAATATCTTCTTCCTGACAAAAACTGATGGCTTATCTTCCAGCATTTTCGATTTACCGCTTTGCAGCGCTCTCGGAGTACTGCTGCAAGATCCAGTTTCCAGTTTGTCTCGTGGCGTTGCTCCCACATGGATTAGCGTGTTCGATTACGTCTGATACTCTGTTAAAAAGCACCAATAAGAGTGGCTACGCGAGAACGGCAAGGCTGTCGAAATTTGAGGAGACGTGGAGGCTGCTTCTTCGGCACTCAGAAGGATAATAATAATTTCCGGCTATCAGTAATGAGGTCTGGGACTTCTTCCCAGATCCTCCCAGAGTAAGGTTTTTGCCATGGTTTTCCCTTACTCCGTGGCCATTGATTTTATATAAGTCTATTATACATAATCAGTGTCCTTGCCGAATGCTGGGAGATAACGAAAGTCGTTCCATGGCCGCATTTAATAATAAGTGATAGCTGACCGATTTATAGTAGACTCGCGATTATGTGAACTAATCACATTTCACAAAAGTAGTATTCATATGGTCGCGAGGCTACTGTATTATATTTTTGTTATTAAGAATCATAGGGAAATTACTTAGTTAGAGTAGGAACATTTCAAATTGTTATGGAACCCATATAGTACTTAGAATAGGTAGCCTCGTGTAGTACCTTTTTTAGGTGAAGCACGGGGTTGGGATGATTTGTATTAATTTAGTTTTCATAAATAAAGTGTCAGTGCTAGTAATTCTCTCATCTGATGATGATAATATTCTATTTGAAAATATTAGTCTTACCAAGCTCTAACAATTAATTTTTAACGATTCTAGACTCCAACCCTTGTTTGTGTTGCTATCACAGGTTGATAAAGGGTACTTTTTGAGTTTCACCTGAATTCAAGCAAGAACTAGAAACAGTTAAATCGAAAACCCTATTAGACGAGGTGCTTATGTAAGAAATTCGAGTCGCAATAACAGGAAATACTTAAATTATGAAAATAAACCGACGACACGCCCTCCACATAAACTGCAGCAGACAAGAGACTGCAAGGTCCGTAGCACGGCCGCCGCCAATTTCACAATCTTCGTGCGATCCTAATTTTACATCGGCGAGTTTTTACAGACAGGAGATTACGCGTCGCGCTTTTGTGATATTTCGTTGTTAATGTGGAATTTCAGCATCCAAATTCGCTCGGTCGCGTACGAGACTCTCTCCACACTTCGGAGAGATTCGCCGCGCACTTTGCACGTATCAGATGTCTCGTATACGGAGGAGGTGGTATGTATTCCGTGCCAAACGATTCACGAATCCCTTAATTAAATTGTTAATAACTGTCTTGGGGATTTGGCGCAGGTACAGGGGTTACCGACACGGACCGACATTTAAACGGTGTATACGCATATATATAAGAAACGCAACGCGCACATATACACGGGGTATATAAAAAGACGCACAATCTCGGCAGGATGTCTCGGGTTTGAGTGTGCGAGAGACGGATTTCGTGCGATTCCGAGGCATTTCTTCTAGCAACGTTGAAACGAGATAATTAATTAATTAATTAATTCTCGTGGCGCGGGCTTCTCGCTTTGAAGCTAAACGTAGATTTCTTTTGGTGATACAAATGGGGAGATAATATCTTTATACGAACGCCTGGTAATTGAGACGTCATTCGCAAGAGAACTGATTGCCTTGGTGAAACAAAAAGAATACTTTTTTTTCATAATGAACGTTTTTAATTTACGAAAGCAGTGGAAACACAAGTATTCCATTTTTTACTATTAATTATGAATAATTTTTGGCTTAGAAATGTCAAATTTCGTACTGATATCTGTGATAACCAATCACAAGCAAAAACTCTTCACAAACAAAACCATAAAATATTCTTTAACCGTCTAAAATGAATTAACAACTAAATGATATTGCTCTTTTGTAGGTGGTGAATCATTGATGAACACCTAGATATGGGGAACTACATCAACATGGGTCCGGATTCAAAAAGATTGAGTTCCAAATGGGGTCTACAGTGTGGCTTCCATGAGGATTCCTTCTTTGGAGAATTGTCGTAGGCTTTTCCAAAAGATCGTTCGACAAATAAATGTTAACTTAAATCTGATTCGAGTATTTTACCATAACGTTTTAGGTAAACATTTTATGGAATTACGATAATTTTGAATGTAAGAACGACCATCGACACAACCGCCTTCCATCAGAATTTCTTTGTAGGATTTTGCAAAAGATTGTTGTATGTATGTATGTATATGTTAAGGGTGTTAGTGTTGACCTAATATAGAACATTGAGTCCCACCGATTGACACCATCTTCTTGTGCAGTTCAATCCTCTCTGAACTCGCAGAGGCTATTGTCAAATTTGCCTCTTGCGTATATAACAATATCATCAGCATCTACTAGATCAGTAAGCCCGCGTTCGTCTACTGTTAGTCTCTACATAAGTGGGGATGTAACTCCACCCTGTGGGCCTCCTCTGGTTGTACTAACCGAGATGGTCTCATGTCCCACCTCTGCCTCCACCGACCTGGTGGACAGTAGCTGCGACATCCATCTAGAAGTCACGCCATCTACCATCATTTATTTCTTGTGTTATAGCCGTGAAATGCAGCATTTGTAGAGTAACAATTTATATTTTTTTTAACGTACATAAGACATTCCAACATAAACTGGCATGGAAAAGTTAAAATTTTTAATCTTGTAAATGCTTCTCGACAGTCAGCACGAAATGATAAATTACTTGGGATCCGCACGACTTTTCTTTGCAGCCCAAAAATTCTAAGACTCGGATAGCTATGACCCCATAGCAAAATTCTATATGACATAACTGTGTGAAAAAGAGAAAAATAAGCAGCTTTTAAGACACTTTCTGATACCGACTGACAGACTTCTTAATAGGAATAATGTTTTTCCAAATTTATTTGCAATGTAATCAGTATGCGCTTCCCAGCACAGTTTAGGCTCGAGGAAAACTCCTAAGTATTTAATTGAATCTGGATTATTTATTTCAGTGTTTCTTTTGGAAAAGACAATTGTTTTTGTTTTACTTTCGTTTAGAACCAGCTTATTTGAGGAAAACCAAGAGCTTGCTGCATTATTTGTCAAATTACTTTTCTCCACAACCCTTTCGATCTCCGCTGACTTGGCTAATAAAGTAGTATCATCAGAGGAAAAGAATGCATCTATCTACTGGCAATGCCTGCGGTAAATCATTTATATAAATTAAAAACATTAGAGGACCTAATATAGAGCCTTGAGGCACCCCGAATTCAAGTGTAAGTTTTTCAGAAGTAGAGCCATTAATGTGAACCACCTGCTGCCTATTTGATAGATATAATCTAATGTAAGCCAAACTTAAGTCGTCAAAATTATAAAACTTTAATTTTTCCAGCAAGATACTATGGGCAACACAGTCAAAAGCTTTGCTTACATCACAAAAAGTGGCTGCGCAATGATAACCCCTCTTAAAGCAAGAAACCGCATAATCAACAAAGTCAAAAGCAGCAGATACAGCACTCCCCTGCTGCTTTAAAACTGTTTTAGATTAACTAATGTAGATTAAATAATGTGAAAAATATTTTAGAAATTACGAAATCATTGCAATATACATATTGGTCCAGAAATGGTGTGTATATATTTTTTTTAATTTTCATCAAATTGATGGTAATTTTTTTAAATTTCTTTAAATGTAATGCGTTGTATAAATTATTATTTTAATCATTCCAGTATCATCTAGTTTTGTTCTTTTTAAACCATCTTTAATGCCTGATTTCTGAGCAGATTAACTGTGAAACGCCCCCACCATTAAATTGCGTACAAATACCTAGTAACTAGAAACGAAAATTAACACATATAAGAAATCATTAAATCTCAGATACGTAACAGGAGTTCGTTTACTTAAATAAACAATTATATTTCAGTCGTTTGAAATTTTGCTTCAAAATTAATCGTAAAATTATAAAATACATTAAATGACCATTTTAAAAGTCACGTATTTGTGTTATTAATACGCTCTGCTTTTAGGAGAATTTGATAGCATATGCAACATTTAATAGCAAAAATTAATGGATATTCAGATTTGGGATTATTAGGAATACATATTGACCCAAATAAATCAAGATTACTAACTCGGCTGAAGTTTTTACAGATCATCATAAAATGGCGGAAGTTATGCACAAAATTTCAAGCCAATTTTGAGTGAATTTTTAAAATATGGACATTTGTCTTAAATAAACATTGTGGTAGGTTGGAATTTGGCAGCTATTTGAAAAAAAAATTGATAAAAATACTTGAGACACGTCTGTCTCTAGTGGATTTTGTAGCAGTCATAGAGATCGACTGTCTACTCAAGGAATCAACTGTCTTCGAAAAGTTTATTAAGTACACCAAGATGAGGGAAATATAAAATGTTCAAAATATGAGAATACCCACAGAGAAGCAAATGGAACTACAAAATGTACAAACTAAATATAAAAAAAGGTCATGCAAATTATTGAATCACCTTATATTAGTATAAGATACAGTAAGGATAAGTATATATATCATAAAAAAATACTTTTAAAAAATTACAATACATGTTACTATCAACAAATAAAAAATTTAAATTTGTACTATACAGTAAGTATGCAACCCAGTATACAGGTCAATTTTAGACACTGAACAACTGAATTCCAACAATTCTTCCTACCTTCTAATGTTGACATATCAATGAAATTGGATTAAAAATAGATATAATTTATATGTATTGGAGTTTATTTATACTTGTAATTTAAAAATATACTGTAAAAAATATTTTGTTTCGATGTACATTCGATCCAAACTTTGATCTGTCAAAATCTATGTTATATAATATTAAATATTCTAATTCTAATATTTCATTTTGATCCGTAGGTGTCTTGATAATGATCAACTTTATTTACTGAAGAAAACATGTCAAGGAAAATATCAACAGCAGAAAGTTTTCTATCGCCTTTATGTTATATTTCTCATTTTCTTAAAGTTGTATTCTTCTTTTTTTATATAGACAAAAGTTATAAAAGTATGCAATAATACATTTTTATTCAAATAAACTATAACAATATATACGTATAATTCATAACTAAATTCTAAAAATAATCCAATCCGTGCCCCATAAGGATCTACTCCGATTCTCTGCACGAATACAACATACGTAAACCACATAAAAATACGCGCGCACTCGCTTCTATCAGACCGAAATCTGATCATTAGCACTGACGCGAAACGACTACTATACTTTAAATACATCTGAGAGAACGCCCGAGAAGATCCGCGCGTCGGCGCTTCACGGGTTATAAAAGACAGATCCCGGTAGATTTGGGAATGCCTCACTCGCACGATAGATACTTCGGGCACACATACCATCATCTACCGCGCTACGACGATCAAAGCGACGTGTAGGAGAATTAACTGCTTACTGTGTTCTCGGACGCAACCAACGGCGGCTTTGTAACTGTTGTGACGTTTGACGGCGTCTAGGACTTCGCTCAAAGAGATTTCTCCGCGATTATATGAGATGGTCTGATGTGAATAGTTTTATGTCTTGTACGGTGTATTAGTACTTTGATGTGCGTTTTGTTTTTTGCTGCATGAGTAGGGTGATGTAGGAAAGTTGTATGTATAGTACCTGTTCATTGTGTAGGCGTTGAAATAAAGTTTCGATAGCAATGCTGCAGCAACATATTTTGTTATTTATCTGTCAAATAAATAGCTAACTTTGGTTCTTGCCGCTACGTTGTGTTTTTTTCTTGTTATGGAAGGAGGATAAGAGAACAAATTCTTAAAGATATTCTATACAGGGTGATTCTCAATATATGCGACAAACTTTAAGAGCTGATTCCTGAGGTTATTTTGATCATAAAAGTTCATATGAGTATATGCCCAAAACGGTTTCGTATTAAAGTTATTGAATGTTTAATAATAAATTATGAACTATGACTAACACGATATAATATCACAGTTGGTTCTTCAAAAACTATTGTGTTAAGAGGGAATTGTTTATTTGTCATTTCAATATTTGTCAATAGTTGTCAGAGTGTTTATTCAGTTTATTGCCAGTTTCTGTTTTTTAAAATGAATTACACGAATGCTGAGATGTGTGATATGCATTTCGTTTACGGTCTTGCCAATGGAAATTCGCGTGCTGCTAGACGTCTTTATGAAGAACGATACCCGAGCCGTATCATCCCGCATCATTCAATATTTGCCCGTCTTCACCAACGTCTTAGTGAAACGGGAAATTTAAAAAAAAACGGACGACTGATAACGGGCACCTATCTACAGTGAGAACTCCATAAGTTGAAGAAATGGTACTAAATGAAATTGAGGAACATCCTACTACAAGCACCGGAAAAATTGCATTTGCTTTAAACATTAGTCAGGCCACAGTTTGTAGAATATTGAAAGATCAACTGTTGTATCCATATCACATTCAACGGGTGCAGGCACTTTTGCCGGCAGATTTTCCACAAAGAGTGGCTCTTTGTCAATGGATGCGACACAAAATCGCACAAAATCCTAACTATTTGGCTCAAATATTCTTCACCGACGAGGCTACTTTCTCTAGAAACGCGATTATTAATTTTCATAATAATCACATATGGGCCGAAGAAAATCCGCACGAACTAGTGAATGTCCGTCATCAACATTAATTTTCTGTCAATGTTTGGGCCGGAATTGTTGGAGATCACTCGATAGGTCCACATATTTTTACCGATGCGGTTAAATGGCGAGGTTTACCGCAATTTTCTTGACGAGGAGCTACCACTACTGCTGGAAGAAGTTGCAATTAAGATTACAAACGTATTTTATGCATGACGGTGCTCCAGCGCATTTTAGTTTAGTTGCTCGCGAGTTTTTGGACAATACGTATCCAGATCGGTGGATAGGACGGGAAGGTCCACAACCGTGGCCTCCTCGGTCTTCAGACTTAAATTCTTTGGACTTTTTTCTCTGGGATCACCTTAAATCATTAGTTTATACGACTCCCATTGAAAATGTCGATGAACTGAGAAATCGTATTATCGCAGCTTTTCAAACAATTCGAAATACCCCTGGTATTTTAGAACGGACTCGCCAGTCAATACGACGGAGGATAGAAGCTTGTATTGCAGTTGGGGCGGTCATTTTCAACAGTTAGTATAAGTTAATTTTGTTTTACTAATTATTTTGTTAATTTATAATAAAAACATTAACTATGTTAACTTACTATTAAACATTGTACAACTTTAGAACTAAGCGATTTTGGACATATGTTCTTATGAACTTTTATGATCAAAATAACCCCAGGAATCAGCGCTTAAAGTTTGTCGCATATATTGAGAATCATCCTGTATGCGTTCTAAAACACGCTGTTCATAGTGTTAAATTTCAAATGTTGTCTAACAAACTTTTTTCAAATGTATCACCCTGCATATTATTAGACAGTCAGATGCGGTATTTAATTCTGCGTCGATTCGCTATGACTTTCCCTATACCTATTTCCAACGGATTTCTTGTTATTTCATATTTTCTATCAAAAACCAATGAAACTTCAAAAGCCTTATCTAGTAAACATTGATTTTGACAGAGATTAAAACAATGTTGTTGATTTTATGTCAAAGCAATTTAAACCCACAGATTTGTAAAGTATGTATTTACATTTCCAGTGATTTTGTTCATTTCTTTTCTTCAATACAGTTTATAATGGAAAATATTGAAAAATATTCTTATAATTATTTGTTAAATTTGTTTTTTTATACGCATGGTGAATGTGAACGAATTGTCAGACGAACATGCAAATTATTTAATATACCCGAATCTACCAACAATAACTGCGAATCACCGAAATAATCACTACTGGGCACAATATAATTCACATATCTCAAGGGACCACTTTGGTTTTAATGTTTTTTGTTTAATTATAAACAATAGAGTAGTAATATCAGGTGTACGATGAAGATTTGGATGGTGCTAGATGTCTGAAGGTATCAGAGGATATTTATTAGTGATTTCCTAAATGCTCTACCTCCACGTGGCAAAGCAAACTGTTAGTGTCAACTGGATTCTGCTCCAGCATATTCCACACTATAGTTGTACATCAGCAGTTGATCTTGATGTTCGAGGATCGATGGATTGGTTCACAAGGACCTTGGAACTGGCCACCCAGAACACCCGATTTGATACCCCTAGATTTTCAGCTCTGGGGCCGTATAAAAGAACTAGTGTACTCTAGACCTGTATATACTAGAGAGGAATTATTGAATGGTGTTCGCCATACCTTTACAAATCTAAGTGCAGACGAACGTCGGAAGTCTGTTACGCGAGGAGTCAAAAATACTCCAAACTGTGGCATTGGTAATACTGCAAACTTCCCCTATTAGACCCCTCAACATAAACTGCACTAAACTGGACGTACGTTTCAATAGCAAAGCTATCCATCATCAACAGAAACACTGTGGTGAGGGGCCTAGGAGAAGTTTGCCGTAGTATATGACAGAATTATTCTGTGTTTGAACCAAAATGGCCGCCATATAGAACAATTATTGTAATAATTCCATTTACAGTAGTATACACTAAAGTTTGATGATACCATTAATTTATTTATTATGTTTTTCGTTTGCCAGTTTAGATTTTGTTACAGTCTTATTTCTTGGTTTAGTGTTCTAATTAAAGTAAATTTTTGCCGTTTTAGTCATATTATTTTTTTTTTCGAAAAATGAATAATGTTTATAATGATATATAGAAAATATGAAATAACAAGAAAACCGTTGAAAATAGGTATAGAAAAAGGTATTACGAATCGACGCAGATTTAAATTCTGTATCCGACCAACTAATAATATACAGGGTGTCATATTTAAAAAAACTTTTTCAACTTTGAAAATGATGTAATTGTTCATCAAATTTTGGAAAACCTGTTAGCGATAAATCAATTATCAATGTGGATTTCCTAAGTACCATTCTCGTGCTTTCATCTACCCCAGAAGCGCTTACCACCAGTCAAAAATGGATAAAAAAGGCACAGTACTGAAAATATGGCTGCATATTTCAAAATAATCAAGATATCTGAGAAACAAATGAAAATAGGTATACGGAAATCAGATGGAACACTTTATGAATTTTTCTCAGGAATCTAAAAATGAGATAATATACTGGGTGTTCAATTTAAAATAAGGAAGTTAATGCCCACTTCTAGTGTAACCGGAAATGGCATGACTTTGAAAATATTTTAAAATGAAAGAGAATCCTGACTAACTCTAGAGTTCAAAAATTCAGAATTCTAAGGTTTTTGTAACCACAGAAACTTTTACTAACGGCTACCGTGACAAACTCTGTATAGAGAATAATAAAAGGGTCACGTGGGTTTTAAACAGTAACGCGGCAGATACTATTTACAGGGGCGGTATAGAACCGGCAATATTGTACGCGGGGGCGATATGGGCAAACGCGTGTAAAATTAAAGAAACAAGAAAACTAATCGGGGCGCAAAGATTGTTAACGGTTAGGGCCGCAAAGGCGTATTCATCTATTTCGACAGACGCGGCGTGCATTATTTCGGGTATTTTACCGGTAGATTTACGTGTGAGGGAGCTCAAATTTTGCAAATAACAACAGATATATAGCTGACCGATTTACAGTAGAGTCGCGATTATGTGAACTAATCACTTTTCACATAAAATTCATATAATTCCAAGGCTACTGTATTATATTTTTTGTTATTAACAATCATAGGAAAATTATTTAGTTAGAGTACGAACATTTCAATTGTTATAGAATCCATATAGTACTTAGAATATAGAAAAATACATACAAATGTCGCTATTGACAGACATCAATGTTTCGCCTTTTGAAGGCTCGTCAGTGCCAATTTTGCGACATTTGTATGTACCGCACAAGGCGTATATATAGCTACTAGATGTAATTAATACTGAATGAGTGTGAGATGTTACGAACTCATTATTTTTAAAGATATTTTGCTAATTTTCCAATATAATATGTACAAATATGTTCTGATTATTGACGAGCCTTCAAAAGGCGAAACATTGATGTCTGTCAATAGCGACATTTGTATGTATTTTTCTACGTTTAATTCATTTATTAGCGCATAGCGCAAAATTTAGTGCTTACTCCAAATAATATTACGAATTTGTGTTCTAATCAGAACATATTTGTACATATTATATTGGAAAATTAGCAAAATATCTTTAAAAATAATGAGTTCGTAACATCTCACACTCATTCAGTATTAAGTACTTAGAATAGCTAGCCTCGTGGAGTACCTTTTAGGAGTTGGGATGATTTGTAATTATTTAATTTCTTATAAATAAATTGTATAGAGAGCAGCTTCTAAACCCTTCTAGAAAGGGGATCATAGTAGATGTGAAAAGATGGCGGTAAAATAGGTCCGTATGGCCACCCCAACCTTAATCTTTAGTATTCGTAGAAATACTATGTACTTATCACTTTACCGTTTACACCTGAATTCTCACGGTAGTTTTCCTCGATACTAATGCGTGCCACGTGCCCGCCACTTTCCCGGACGAACGTCCCAGACGCCGGGCAACGTTCTAGCCACCCCCGCGCGCGCCGGCCGGCTTGTCTCGGGCCACGCGGAAGCGACGTAGGCCCAAACGCGTCGCTGCATCGATCGGCCCCACGACCGCGAGCTCTCTCTCCAATATATATATATATATATGTAGTTAGGCGAGCGAGCGTCTGCCGTCTGAGCGAAGGGATCCGCGCCGGCCCGGTTCAAGGTCGACTCCCGGCGGTGGACACGTGGCTGTCGGCGGTCACGGCCGTGCCACCCCCACTCACCCCCTTGCGTACGACGCGCGGACGTGTGTGTGTCGTTAACCGCGCTCGGGTGCTTGTTTATCGTGCGCTCGGGAATTTTCCTCGTGATCCGTTTTCCCCGGAATTTACATCCCTTATATATATATATGTATATGTTCTAGGTTATATCGGATAGGGGATAGTTGGATGCAGCTCCCGTCCCTTGTTTGTGTGTTTATTTTTGGTTTTTTATATAAATAAAATGGGTTATTTTTATGATAGGCGAAGGGTTATTTTATCGATTTATAATAATAATAAAAAAAAATGAAGCGGCAATAAAAGGTAATGGAAGTTACAGAGTTTCGACCTCAATTTGGAATTCTTATATAGGGTGTGTCACTTAAAATTCATAGGTTAAATACAATTAACAACGATTTCCAAATTGTTAATCTTAGAATAATTAAAACCACAATTAAACAGTATGTTAATTCACTATTATATGCAACATTCGTACTACACTATATTTTGGCTAAAAGATTACAGTTTACTAAAATACAAAATTTATCAATATAGTTTATTTTCTATAACAGATGAGGTACTACGTGAGTCAGTTTGCTATGACATCACGACCGTGTTACAAATTTTCTGTTCGTCAAACCGTAAACAAACCGTTAGGTATCATTCATTCAATCATTCAAGTTCAGGGTGGCCACTGATGTCGGGCACTTGAGCTTGGTGCTCATTGTACCATCCCTATTGAATTCTCTTATTTCCACTCCGAGCAGCTTGGTGTGCTCTATAAAAGCCAGTAATGTTGCCCAGTGGAAACTTGAGAACTTCGAGGGCTCCAATAGATTCTCTCCCGAAATATTTCTGCCTGAGTACTTTAGTTCCTCACATGTGCAGATTACATGTAAAACTCGTTTCCTCCTGTAGTTCGCATCTTCTACACCACGGTTCGCTTACACGGCCTGTTTGTATATAGATGCTTTCTCAGAGGACAGTGTCCAGTTACCAACCCAGTAATGGTTTTAACTTCTTTCTTACTGCGCTTGAGTAGGTTATCAGAGAAAACTACCATCCCCATCCCCTATCAGCGTTTTGGTATGGAGTTGACCTTCAGTCGACCTCCATTTCTTTATACTTTCTTTATCTAACCAGGTCCAGATCTCCCTTCTTTGCGGAATCTTGAGTAATCCCACATCGGGCTCTGGACCCATGAGTGTCTCTTAGAGCCCTCCTTGGCTAGTTCATCGGCTATTACGTTGCCCTTTATATCCTCATGTCCCGGCACCCAAATCAGAGACACCGTGTTGTCTCGTGCCAGTGCATTGAGGGATTGTTTGCAGCCCCTAACTAGTTTTGACCTAGTTAAAGGTTTGAAACTGCCTTAATGACAGCCTGGCTGTCAGTCATATATTAATTTTCCTCCTCATGTAGCCCCTTTTGCAATCATTCTGCACAGGCTGCAAGGGCGAATACCTCTGCCTGGAAGACCGTTGTATGTTTCCCCAGGCTTATGAATATCCTTTGATTAGGACTGGGCCACAAATAACGGCTCTGTCCCTTGACTGGATTTGGATCCATCCGTGTACCAGTTTTCGTTAGCAGTGATTTCACTACGTGCCTGGTCTCTGTTCGGTATGGAGATTTTCACCTTTTCAGTGAAGATAATTTCGGGTTACCGAAAAGACAGTTAAATAACCGTTAGGTTATTTAACTGTCAAACACTTTTGACAGGTGAATAAACAAACTTCTAAATAACATTTACCGTTAATATTAGTGATGCTTCTTTTTGAAAATCAGGATTTAAAGTATGTTAATCATAATAGCAGTGGAAAAAAAATAACAAAAAAACACAAGTGAGTACAATAAATTTAATCGGGACCATTATCACTTAAAGTATTCACAGGAACGATTAGTATGCATATGCAAGTTCCTTCTCTATCAAAACCAATCTCTCTGATTCACTACTTCTAAATTTCGTTTCCAATATGTTGTACACCAAGTACGTCAAATTTCCAGACTAATTTAATTCAATCCGCTTTATACAATTGTATGTATCCTCCGATCTGCCATATTTGATCCATCGTTTCATAACAAACTTCCTTTTCTTTGAGAACAAATAATATACAGGGTGTAACAGCGGTAACGCCGTGGTCTCTGGCAGTCAAATGGCAAGAATTTTTGAAATGTCTTATATTGGGATATATGTAGGTGGATCAGATCTACAATTTAAAAATAATATGCAATATACAGGCTGTTCCAAAACTTAGCAGTACATCAAAGTTATGTTTTTCTTAATGGAACGCCCTGTATTTTATGGCATTTTTTAAATGTACACTAAAAATCAGAACAATTTTATTTAAGGTTCCCTATATAAGTAAAGTAAAGTAAAGTAAACTTTATTTCCAAAAGACCACAAAACTACAAAGGTATTAGGAAACGTCAGAAAAGAAAGCAAAATAAAATTTAATCTTATAATAATAACACTAATCATAATATCTGAATAAATAAATAACAAAATTAAAAAAGAAAAGTGATAAAAAAAATGATAACAATGGCAATAATAATAATTAAGTAAATTAATTAAGTTAAATTAAAGTAAAAGTAGTAATACCGACAGTAAATTATCGTAGAGACAATAATGACAATGGTAACAGCGATCATAAAGATCATTAGAACACCATGAAGAAATGAATGAAATTAATTAAGAGATTATTAATAATAAAAAAAAAGTAAATGTAGTGGCAATAATAATAATAATAGTTAATAATAATGATGATAATAATAAAAACACTAATGATAATGACAAAGTGATAATAATGGTAATAATGGCAATAATGATAACAATAGAATAAAGCTATAATAGTAATACCGATAGTAAATTATCGTACAGATAATAATGACAAACAGTAACAGCGATCATAGGATCATAAAGACACTCTGAAGGAAATTAAATTACTTTTGTAACAGATTTTTAATAAAAAAGAAAAGAATTAAATGTAATAGCAATAGTAATAATAATAATAATAATATAATATAATATAATATTCCCTCTTATAGTTTATGAGATATTTCAATTTGTTTAAAAATGCAATGTTGCAAAAAAAGTTTAGTATCTCGGAAACGAATTAATCTAGAGAACTGAAATGAAAACCGTAAATGGCAGATCCTTTAGCTGATTGAATGCGACATTCAACGTTGTCCAATAGTCTACAGGATGTTCAAGTACCTAAGTCAAACTTTGTGAATTTTACTCGTGCGTAACTTTGTTATTTTAAATGGAACACCCAGTATATTTTTATGTTGATAGATAGGAATTTTTATTTTCTTTAAACCAGTATTAGAAGTCCCTATACCCATTTCGACTAGTTTTTAAGTTATTTGGGTTTTTTAGGTGGTTTAAGTAAATTGTCATTATCTTACGTTAATTTAATCTAGGTAGCTGGTGATTTTTTTTGAATGTGTCAATTTGATGTGTATCCAGTTAGCACCATGAAAGCATACTCGTTGCAAGAAAGTTAGTTGTTGGTGAGTGTCAGGAAAATTGCTTCCTTGCGTCTCGGGTGATGTATGCGCAGAAGTACCCTAATCGAAAACATCCAGATAAAAGGGTATTTGAAAAGCTGTTGGACAGATTTCGTACCACAGGTAACGTTACTTACATAAAGCGACATAAAATAACAATTGTAAGCGAAGAAAATGAATTTGTGGTATTAGGAGCCATCATTGAAGAACCGCATAGCAGCACAAGAAAGATTGCTAAGGAATTGGATTTAAGTCACATGACTGTATCTAGGATCCTGAAAAAACACAAATACCATCCCTACCACTTTCAACACCACCAACAATTATACCCTATGGAGTATGAGCGAAGAGTTGATTCTTGCGTAAACCTAACCCTGTGACCTAAACTAGGCAGCCAGTAAACATCTAATCTGCCTTTTAAACATATTCAGCGACATCCTGTTTTTGAAATTCTAAAATAAATTCATTATAAATGACCACAGCGTTATAAGTAAAAGACCGCTTAGACATAGCTGTTCTATGATCCGGTATATTCATAGTGTTATTTCTAACATTTATGTTATGGTTATCGCTGCGATGTGTCAGTTTTCTACGCAAATAAATAGGAAATGGTTTTGTAATAGTTTAAATAAGAAAACTAAAAAATTAAACTTTGTAAGGTCTGGAAGACGTAACCAGCCTATTTGATCATATTTAGAGCTAACGTGGTCATATCTGTGGAGAGAAAAAACATATCTACAACAGGTGTTTTGAATAATCTGTAAACGTCTTTTAGTGCAATAATCTAAACATGGATAATACACTAGTACAGCGTATAATAACACAGACATAACAAGCGATTCACATAAACTTAAAATTTCTTTATTTATATACAATGCTCTGGGACGAATGTATATGCGCTGACATAACTTTGCTACATGTTCGTGAAATCTCAAATCATTATCTAAAATCACTCCTAGTATTTTTAGGTTTTTTTGAAAAAGGTATGACATCTTGATTTATTTTAATTTCAAATCTCGGTTCGACATACAGTATCTGTTTCTTTTAGAACAAAATAAAATGGCAAATGATTTGGCAGAATTTAATTGTAAATTGTGGCACACCGCAAAATTCTTTACAAGATCTAAAAATCTGTATTTACATGCATCGCCGCAACATCAGCGTCAGCATGCTGGAAAGAATAAAATAACTGTGTGTCATCTGTATCACCCCGCAATAATGCATGCTTGGTAACTTTAAACAAATCACTGGTATACAGCACAAATAACAGCGGTCCCAGCACTGATCCTCGGGGCACACCAGAACAGATACTGCCCACGTATGACTCAGTGCTATGAACAATAACGCTTTGCGCCCTGCCCACAAGATAGGTTTTAAAGAATGATAAAGATGTAACATCCAATCCATAATAACGCAGTTTCAGTATATCAGCAAACTGCTGAGCATTCAACAAAAAGTAGCAGCATCTTTTGATATTAAATGGCTGCTACAAACTGCTAACGATTGTTATCTGTTGCAAAATAGCAGTTACCTGCAAAATCATTGATTTTACATGTAGAAAATTATTTTTTAATCATTTTTCAACATTCTCTTTACCGTAGTTCGATATTTCTTGCACAAGATTACTCGCACTATCTTCCAAGTCAATACGACATATCCTCGCATCGAGAATGACTAACGGAGCAAACAAAACAACATTTCTTAGTAGTTACTCTCCGGAAAGGCTTCCGTCACAACTCCCTTGACATAAAATTTACCCCGTAACATCTGTGTACATTTCCGAAACTAGCGCGAGCCCCAATTCCACACATTCGCCAAACACCCACCCACCCGGCGCGCTGCGGCGCTTGGAAAGCGTTCACCTTCAACTTGACTCTCCCTGCAATCGATATAGGCGAAAGCCGGCAGTTTTGGGGGCGCGTGCGCATCAGGGGAGCAAACACGGACGGTGTGGCCCGCTGACGAAGGGTTGAAGGTCGCTATTACAACTACGAATACACGTACACGAGCAGGGAATGCCGGCCGGCCGAGCAAAAGCGGATCGGAAGCAACAGGTGAAATACCATAGCTACGTAGAGTAGAGAAACGGTAGCGTAGATTCGATCTCAATTTGGGTAATTATGACCGAGAGCGGTCGATCTAACGACCGGGGCCCCGACATCGTAGCGATTCGGGGGCAGGTATTGCTTCTAGTTTCTCTCTTTCTCTACTACTCTCTGTGTTTCTCTTTCTCTGCGGGGAATCCGAGCGCTCGCAGGTATACGGAACGAAGTGTTTATGACCGTTCTGGACGTTGTTGACTTTTTTATTGCACCGCTGACGAAGTCTGTTGTTGAAGCTAAATATTATATAGGAGATCGGTAGCTTTTCACAAAGAGCTTGTGGTCAGGGTTTTGTGGTAATCGAAGATTGTAAGGGAAAAAGGATTTCTTTTATTCTCTTGCCGAGTTAGTATACAGAGTGGTTGATTTTACATTAACTAATTGATTTTTAAAACTATTGCAATATATGTAGGTTGTATTTTATTCTAGCAGTAAGCTTTGCTAGTGTAAGAATTCGAAATTCCATCCTGTATAATGCGAGAATTTAAATTCATTATATTAATACGTAGTTGATAGGTACCGTGGCATTTGCTGAGTAGCGTCTGCCTCACAGGAAACAATAATCTATTTTCGTTTAAAGACTCGCATAATTAAAATAATATGGTATTACTTTGAATGTTATCTGCTTCTTTGTTTATTGTATGTTACATTTGCCGTTCAGCAATTCGCACGGTCCTCTCAAGTAGGACGTCTGAAAGTCAGAAAAATAACGCCTTCGGTCATACTTGCGCCCTCCTGTAAGGAGAAGCGAAACTAGTTATCGGTGCGAATTGACGTCACAATCAAAGCTTATAAAAACCCTTAACATTGCGGTTTACAATTAATTAGTTCGCGGTCCTTCAATTTAGCTTCAGGAATAAGCACGCGTCCCTTTCGTCGAGTGTCTCTAATTCTTAAAATTAAAACTTCTCATCTTAAAATTTTGCATTTAAAATTAAGTCTAAAAAAATCGAGAACAGGAAGCAAAAGCTTTCCTCGAGAGGTGATTGGTGATTTTGTACTAAAACCGTTTAATTCCCCCTTTTATTTTGCTTAAATTTTTGTGGGTGTTGTGTAAAGTTTAGTGAGATTTTTGAATTTTGTTAGATTATTTCCAATGTCTCAAATATTCAATATATAATTGTTAAAAAATATAAGTCGTTCCATTATTTCGCCATTTAAAAGAAGTTCAGTTGAACCCTTAGTAAAGACGCGAAGAGGAAGACAATTTTGTAAGAGAAAGCCGACGAGAAGGGAAAATCAGCAATCATTAGGCTAGCTAATGGCCCTGCTTCGACTGACGGTGGAAAACACAGTTGGGAAACATTTTTGGCTAAAATTACTAAAACCATTCGCTACCGAACAAAAAGTTTGTTTCCCAGCAGTGGCTCGCCGGTCAAAAGAGCAGGAGGGGTTGTCTGCGAGACGGAAGTTGGCTTGTCTTATTTGAATTTGAGCTGGCCATCCCCAAAAGTTTCCAGACAAGAAAACCCGTTCCGTTACACTAGTGACTTATAACTTGAGAGACTAACAATTTGTGTATGAAGTTGTTATTTATATGAATTTGGGTGGTGATAATAATGCAAAGCACAAAGGTATTATTGTCGTAAATTTATAAAGCATATGTGGGCAACAACCGGCCCGCTGTAAGATTTGATCCGACCCGCGAGACATTTTGAAAAACCCAATTAAAAAAAATATTATACTATTTACTCATACTCACTCCAAATGAGGAAGATCGAGTGATATGGGGTTTGTCGTTTGCTCCTGCGGAATCAAGTGAGCGAGCAAGCCGAGTGGCGGCGATCATCAAAGAGTGAGGCGGCAAACATCAAAGCCTTTGATGTTTGCCGCCTCACTGGCGGCGCAACAAAAGATTATAGCTTCTCAAATGTTCTACACTAGACGATTCTAGATCATTCCTTCATTTTGCCTATATAAGCGGGTGGATGGCCCGAACTTTAGTTCAGTTCTATTTGAGCTACCGAGGTGATAACTTCGACAAGCGATATCCTAGCGAACTGCTAGTGCCGTCAATTTGCTTTGTGACTTTGTGTGCATCTTGAGTGCTTACTAATTATATTTTGTTATTAAGTTTATCGAACGAAAAGTAAACGAAAATGATGTCTGGTGGAAAGAAACGAAAAGTAGATGCAGAGGGTCGCCAGTTTCAAGAAAAATGGACTGAAGAATTCTTTTTTATCTTGCACAATGGTAAGCGTATTTGTTTGCGGTGTAATGAATCAATTTCAGTGATGAAAGAATTCAATATAAAGAGGCATTATTCAACTAAGCATTCTATGCTGCACTCACTGACAGGACAAATAAGAAAAGACAAAATCCAGAAGCTTACCGCCAGCAAATGTTTCACAAGCAAAGAACACAACTTCATAATGTTGTGAAAGCTAGTTTTATAGTTAGTTCAAAATTGGCAAAATCATCAAAACCATTTGCCGAAGGAGAATTTATCAAGGAGTGTATGTTAGAAGTTTGCAGTGTTTTGTGTTCTGAAAAGAAAAATGAATTTGAAAAGATTAGTTTGTCAAGACGAACTGTTGCCCGACGTATAGAAATGATGGCTAATGATATAAAAACAACTTTGACTGACCGTATGACTGGTTTTGAATCATTTTCCATAGCATTAGACGAGAGCACTGATTTGTCTGACACAGCTCAACTGGCTATATTTATTCGAGGTGTTGATAAAGAGTTCACTGTTACTGAGGAATTGCTTGCTTTACAGCCGCTAAAAGGAATCACTACAGGAGAGGACATTTTTAATGAAGTTGAAAGGGTATTCACAAGTTTTGGTTTGCCATGGTCAAAATTAGTTGGTGTATGCACAGATGGTGCACCTTCTATGGTCGGCTTACGTAAAGGTTTCATCGGAATTTTGTATGAAAAAGCAACTGAACTAAATGTGCAAAAAGATGATTTGATAGTCCTTCATTGCATTATCCACCAACAGAACTTGTGTTCTAACTCCATTCGACTCCAGAATGTTATGAATGTGGTAGTAGTAAAAACCATCAATTTTATTCGATCCCGAGGGCTTAACCATTGTCAGTTCAAGGCATTTTTGGATGAAATATCAACCGAATATGACGACGTAACATATTATTGGGATGTCATATGGTTAAACAAATGAAAAATGCTGAAATGGTTTTACAAGCTTAGAAATGAGATAGCAGATTTTATGCAAATAAAAGATAAACCACTATCTGAATTGAGTGACCCAAAATGAATATGTGACTTAGCATTTCTGGTCGACCTTATAGGCCATTTGAATAATTTTAATTTGAAAATTCAAAAACAAGGACAGTTAGTAAATGATTTGTACAGCCGTTTAAAAGCGTTTCAAAACAAAATCCGCTTGTGGGAGGCACAGTTACCATTTCACCACGCTCTCTGCTTATGAAAATACTGCTTATGCTCAATATGCTGAAGAACTCAAGTTACTGTCGGAGCAATTTTCGAACAGATTTAGCGATTTTAAAAACATGGAAGGCAGTTTCAATTTATTAGCTACTCCAACAAAAAGTAATGTACAAAATGCTCCAATACACTTGTAAATGGAGTTTATCGAGCTTCAAAGAAAACTCACTCCTAAAATCTAAATTTGAAGACGTGGAATTGTGCGATTTCTACAAAAAAAACCTCGAAGAAGACCATTTTCCGGAGCTTAGAAAATTCGCAAAAAGATTGATTTGTGCGTTTGGCAGTACTTATAAATGCGAACAGTTCTTTTCAATGATGAAAGTTAATAAATCAAAACATCGTACAAGACTGACCGACGAGAATTTTGAAAATTCTTTACGTCTTTGTATCAGTGGAATTCATCCAAACATCGATGGATTAGTTTCCCAAATTCAAGCTCAAGGGTCTCATTGATTCGTTGTCGCTATTTAACTTTCGTAGTTTGTAATAATATCAAATTTCACGATTTAATTATAATGGTGTACCTATTTTTTTCATTTCATTTTCTTATTTTAATAAATTGCATTATAATAAAATTGCCGTATTATTTCATGGCTGATATCTATCGCTAAAAATTATGAACACTACTTTTATAATGCACAACTTTTAAACGCGGCCCGCGAACGTATTTGCATACTAAAGTTTGGCTCACAACATGTCAAAGGTTGCCCATACTTGGCCTATATTGTCTGCTTATTTAGATAGTGTATTAAATTCCAAATAAAATTTCACTTTTTAACTTAAATTTAAACAGTTTACTTGTGCTCAAATCAATGTTTATATTTAATTAAATACTTCGACATTAATAAAGTTGAAACGTTTTAAAAAACAAGCTTTTATTTTTTCACTATACAGCTTGATTTCCAAATAGGAGTAAATGCTATTAATATTTTATTATAATTACAATAGCAGCAAATAATCGTCGCGTTAAAAATATCCTTTAAGCCAGCATTGCAATCAAACAATGCAGATCTCGACACCGTATCAGATGTTAATACAGAACTCATACCAGCAATTCGTCTAGGTGAAGGTTCTTAGCCTCATGGTCGACGCATCGGTGCATGAAATTATAGCTGAGCACTTCGCGCGCAGCCAGCGTCTTTCACGTTACATTAGGTATGTAACACCGAAAGAGTTCGGCAGAAAAGAGCAGCATAGTCAGAGCGCGAGTTCAAGTTCCTCTCGCATCTGATACAATTTGTTCAGGTATTTGCCCCAGTTCTTCCGGTATTACCAGCGTCTATATAATAGAACTCCGAGAGATTGCAGTGTTTACTTGCTCATTACGCCGGGCGCAGAAAAATCTCTCTTTCTCTCCTAAAGAATCAATTAAATCGTACTTATAGCGTATGTATATGCTTGCTGTGTCTAAAATATTGCTCTATCATTACGGTGGAGCGGTTCAGGACTCGACACACAGCTGTGTGTACAAGTGTGTACAGTGTTAGGTATGAATAACGGTGTTTCGTATGCGCGCATTGCCAACAACGTGGCAGGAACAAGACACTCAAAAGCGCCGACTCGATAATTAAGAGCATAAATCGGAGAATTTATGCATATTTATGCTTATGAGCTGTGTGTTGTGGTGCGCTTGTGTGTAATCGGATAGCCAGCCGCGTACACGGTTTTTGTTCTTGTATATGTATATATGTAGTCGATCGAAAAGCGGTTGTTATATGAGATTTGAGGACTGCAATAGGGTCGTTTAACGTCTAAATTCATTGTAAATTAATCTTGTTCAAAAATTACGACGTCACGCATTAAAAAAATTAGGTAATTTTTCTTCTGCAATATCCCCAGTGACCAACTATATTTATTTCATATTTTATCAATATTTAAAAAATATTAAATCTTTCTTGAATATTAGTTATATTAATATAATATGCATAAAATATATATAGAAAATATATTAGAAAAAATTTAAAAAATATATATGTTATGTAGCATTAATAATATTTTATTGCAAATGTTTTCTCAATATATTTTCATAACTCTGCAAGAATATTTTGCTTTGTATTTCCGTAAATATTTATTTCATATAAAAAAAAAGATTGAATTTTTGTTTTTGTACATTTGGTGCGTAGGACGAATAATATAAAATGGGTAAAATATGCATACATATTAAGTAGGTATGTACCTATTTAAAATGATAGTTTAAAAGATTAAATTAGATAATATATATCTAATATGATTTAATTGTATCTAAGTGAGCGCTGTAACTTTTCTATTAATATACTGCGTTTTGTATTATATTATTTGTAATATTTGTAAGTTGCGAACGTCAACATAACACCTCTATTATTACGGTGCCGATGTTATTATGATTTAGTATTGTTTATGCGTCTATGGATTAGGTACATAGGATGCATACGCGCACATGCGTATCATCAACGTTTTCATTCATTTGTCCGTTACATGTTATAGTTTATAATAGTATACGATTAGGGCAGATTAGGGTTAACTGTGTAATTAATTGTTGCGAGTGTGTTTTAGTTTTTGTGTGACTACGAGGTAAGCAAAGCTTGAACATGTCATGGCATTTATAAGATAATTGGAATGCTCAATATCGCTATGTACAGAAATCGTTAATAATATAATTGTAGGAATTTTATGCATCATATATGTACTGCATCTACCAGATAAATTGCTAGTTGATTTGCTTAAGAGATTCATCTCGTAGATAAGCGTCATAACCTCAAATAGATTTTAGAATACGTTGTGTTGTTTTATTGTTTGTACGTAGATGTTTTCAAATATTATGAAATAAAGTAAAAATAAGTATCGTAATATTAAATGTAGCTACCACTCCAATTATTGTAAATGCTCCAAATGTATTAAATAGTAGTGTTGATAATGTTGTACGATGTTTTATTCATGGTATGATCTAATACAATTGGCATTGTTTTAGAGCCACAAGAAAACGCTATGAGAGCGCCACTACCGAAAGATTGGAAAAAGCCATAGGGTTGTACCTGGCACCAGCCAAGGCTAGACTTAAAAATGAGTATTTTTCATTTTTATTGCTTATTCAAATAAAATGATAATAAGTACGTTGTTTTTTATTAGAACACTTCAATAAAAAATATGATTAATTTGATAAAACTTCAGTATATGCCTTAAAAGATGTCAGAATTATTGATTATTAACTTGTATGGTGAGTGTGAAAAAACAAGTTCTTGCCTTTTAGACAACTCTATGTATGTTTCAACTTTTCGTTATCGACGTTATACATTCTAAATAACCAAGAACAATTTTAGTTCATTTTGACAAATTAAATAGATTGCATAAAAAATCTCAATTTTCATATAAATATTTTACAAATATTTTAGAAAAAATATAGCGCTTACATTAATTTTAAAATATGGAATAAATATTTTAATTGAATATTTTATTTGTATTTAGAAAAAAATATGAAAAATATATTCAAAAACCTCTCACGAAAAATATTTATGAAATATATTTTTAAAAATATCTATGTAATATTTCTGGCTGTTAGGGATCTTTTCTGTCATGTTTTTTTTTTGCATTTTATTTGAAAAAAAAAATAGTTATTTGTATCACTAGGCCAGAAACTACAGTTTTGCGAGTATGAGTACGGTTTGTGTACAAATACGATAATGCTTTCATAATGCACTAAGATCGAGAATAATTGTCCTGATCCTACACTACTTTCCGCGATGCGCAAATCAATATTTTCATCCAATCACTGTAATGAAATTAGTAATACAGCAGTGAGAAAAATGGGCTAAGTAAAGTGTTTACTTGATAAAAAATTATTTACAATGGATAAAGTTTTACTTGAAACTATTCTCGTTAATTAATACCTGCAACTAAACCCAGTTTCCTGAATGCAAGTTGTTACTGTAAATAGTGCTTTTATTAACAGCTATTACACAGCGTATCTGACGAATTTGTGGTAATATGACTAATGGTACTGTATCTAACTACAGCACATGGTTAGTAGAAGTAACAAGAATGCTGATCGCTATTAAACTCATGTATTTTCTTAAATAGGTAACAAGTTGCCACAACTATGATTATTTGAGTTTTGCTGCCACCCCGTGATTGTTTGACTATTCCTGATTGGCTAATGCGGCGGAGTAATGAAATAGTCCCCGAGACGGCTACGCGCGCAGGCGCGGGCTAGCGTCAAATAAGAGCTACGGACGTGCGAAAAGGTCGTCGAAAAAGGGTGGCCAAGGAGTACGGCCATTGTAGGCCAGTTGCAACGCAAATCTATTAAAAATACCGGGTGGGTTAACTCAAGGCCCCATCCGTATAAAGAATCCCAGCGGAACAAGAAGTACCGAGCCTATAAGCAATCGGATGTTTCAAGATTGCAGTTTTAAACCACGTGGTGTGGAATATTTGAATTCCCCATCATTGTGATGATATCTGCGCCCGCTGGTGAAGTTAAAGTGTGGATGCCGTCGCTAGTGATACGACAATCAAAGTGCCACCTACAGTTAGGGATACCCCGACAAAGTAGCCGTTTTCGAGGCGATCACCGGACATAACCGCCACGTACGCCGACAGAGGATCAACTCGCCGAGACAACGCCCAGTGCAAAGAACCAACAGAAACCGCAAGTTTACCGCCTAGGTATATTATTTCTTTGTTTGTTATTAGTTGTAACTTCAAAGCCATATTTCTCTTTGTCCTTTGTTTAGATTTCAATAATTTCAATAACTAAATAACGTTTCAAGGGGGCCCATTTACCTTATCTTTTATTATTGCTTTGTTCATTTTCTCATTATTAAGCAATATATATTATGAGTCATTACGTTGTAAATTGTTAAAAAAAAATTGTTGTTAAAGTGAAATCAATATCTTTCATCCATATCAGGTAGTCACTGTGTTTGTCCTATACAAAATAAAACTATTACTAATAATACTGCTTTTTTTCTTAAGTAATAAGTATTATGTACCATCTTTAGCAAAATAAATGCGAATTTAATCTTCAATTATTAATGCAATCGAAGCTACAGCACACTGAATAGTAATTAAAAACTATTTGCAAACAATTTTGAATTACGCATTGCTTGGTACGCAGTATTTATAGTTGCGGTTGCATAAATAATCGAAGATTTGCGGAACTTTTTTTTTTGTACTTTATCAGTTATTCACACAGTAGCTACTTAATAAATATTCACTAAACTTCCTCGTTTCCTACACTACCTATAGTTGAACAACAAAATTAAGGTAAGTATATTGTATATTTATAGCAAACCATTACTTTCTATATATCAGGTATTTAGTGAACGTGCATTAATGATACTCTTTCCTTATCACAAGTAATCTAAATAGCTTGTATTAATTATGAAGGTGTGATAGCTGTTATAGAACAGTTCACTCACAGCAATACACCTACTACTTGACAAGGGCAAATCTTTGCTTACTCCAACTACATATATTCTTTGGCTTAACTACTTCAGTTTAATTCTCATAAGTTACCGGTATGAAGCAGACCGTAAGTAACTTAGATTGCTTCTTGTTAGTATCATTGTTTAGGATCTCTTATTTACTAGTGCTAAGTAATCTGTGCTTTTGTCCCCTATTCAGTTGAACTTTTTACTTACGATAATTGTATTTTTATTTATGATTATTAAATTTTTTTTCTCAGTGTGGTAAGTAGCTGATCAATAGGAAGAGATGTTTACTTTGAATCATATATGAAAAAAGGACATTTTATGTGAATATAGAAGTATAGTTTGGTATATAATATTTAACTGCCATCGAGGCATATCAGCTTTTCCCGATGGCGGTGTTATATAGGAGTCAGACACGACGTAATATCGATTAGTTTTTAGGTCGTGCGTTCTGGAACCTGCGTGTACGAGGTCAAGGTCGCGGTTCAGTCGTCGCGACGGCTAGCGTCACGTGGTGGGGGAACGCACAATATCTGAGAGCGTCTGGTCGACTAAAGAGAATTTATGGATATTAACGACCATAATCTTCTAAGCGAATGTGTAAGATTATGTTAGATAAAATTTGTGAATTGATCCTTTATTTTATTTTTTCATCACTGACTGTATAAGAAAGGAAATAGTAATTGGTGTAGTAACTTCTAAACGAGAAGCGTTGGCACCGAAGACAAATTATTAATATTATCAGCAAAACCTGTTGTAATGACTTGTCTTTCAAACATATAATACGCTGTTAATACACTAGATAGGTTCAGGCGACACTTCATGTATCACGTTAATATTAAATCAACACATGAAAGTAATTTTATATCCCTCATTCAACGGTTATTGCAATACGTTTTACAGATACGTACAGATATGCACTTTACAGATATGTATTCTACCGGCATACACATAGCTTGCAATTCGATTTTAATCTCATAGCTTAAGTGGGAAAGCACACACACATCAATGTTATGTGTAATAACTAATTACAAGAACCAATCTTATATTTTATGTAGAAAGAATATTCATAAAGAAATTGTAATTACGATGTATATTGCAAAGCACTAAAAATAATTAAAATAAACTTACTGTAACTACTATAAAAAAAAATTATGTTCTTATAACAAATTTATAGGCACATTTGGAGAAGGAGTACAGGGGCGGCTTCTGTTGTTTATAATAGGGGTATTGAAATATATAATAAAAAATTTAAATTAGGAGATCATTGCAATAATTTTCAGGCAAAATAAGGCAGCTGAGTACAGGTAAATTGCCTCCCGACCTGTATCAAGAGAAAAATCATGCTTCCTTTGTATGTCACTGCCCGAAATCATCCTCGCTTTGTCTATTAGATACATACCAAATATATTTACTAACTAATCGTGGCAAACTCCAATCGATTAACATTTTACTCTATGTTTGCATTCATTTGTTAATTAGTCCAAGGTGTTCCTCGAGGCTCTACATTGGGCCCTCTACTTTTTCCCATTTTTTTCCTCTCAATTAATGAAAGATGTGAAATTTTGTTCCCATCAATGCAGAGTAGGTTGATGGCATACAACTGTAGTTATAATATCCGTTCTCGACGTGAAGATCAACGGTGAAAAATGTCAATGCCGATTTAGATTCACTTTACACTAATAGGTCAGAAATACCACTTACATATAATTCCCACTAAGACAAAAATACTCCAAACTGTGGCTGGAAATGCTGCAAACTTCTCCTAGACCGTCACTACAAACTGCACTAAAGTGGACGTACGTTTCGATAGCAAAGCTATCATCATCAGCAGAAACACTGAACTTCGGTCGCAGTTCAGTGTTTCTGCTGTCCAGTTAGTCCAGTTTAGTGCAGTTTGTTTCTTTCTCAATTCTAGAGAGGTAGAAATATCGACTACTTTGTTAGAGTTCAAAGTGAGGTTTATAGGGTGAGCAGTCAATTATGACAAACGGTCGTTGCATTTTTACTCTCTAAACTTTCGCAAATTTAATTTTTTGTTTCAATGAAGTCTAGATACTTCTAATTAATATCTCCGATAATGCAAAAAAAAATAATTTTGCGAACGCTTAGACAGCAAAAATGGAATGATCTTTTGTTGTAATGAATGCTCACCTATATAATAAATCAAATTTTGAACTTTAGTAATTCCAGTTTACCTATTGTTCATTCAGCTTAAAATTTAGGTCTTGTTTGGACAATAATTTCACACGCAGACAGATACATTAAATGTGCGCATTTAAAATTGAGAAAGGTTTATAATTTTCTTTTTGTATTTAAATGTTGTGCAATAAAGACTTGTATATTATTATTGTTTTCTAAATATTTTTACAGTGCTGGAATCCTTTTAACTATTAGGTACTGATCTTATATAGGGTAATAAAAATGTATTTTTGTGCCCCAGCAGCATAATTTTAAGTATGGATTTTACAAAATACTTAGAGTTCACATGGTTTCAGTATTATTTTACACAAATTGAATGCTGTAAGAAATAAAAAAAATGGCTCTACACTCAGAAAAATACTTGCATTAATTCAACAAATGTGCATGAATTATTTGAAAAAATATGATTGGATTAACTATATTCTTGTTTAATTATTCAAAAAAAGATATTCAAATCAAACAAAATTATATTTTGAAATTGTGGTTGAATTAACAATAAAATTTTGTAAAACATTAACATAATGTTGTTCCATTTGTATTAATAGCTTAAATTGAACAAAAAATATTTTTAAATTGAACAAAATGTACAATTGAAAAAACAACAATTGAGTTAAACAATAAAATGCAACAAAATGTTTTTTGTGGATTCAACAAAAGAGCATGTTTGACTATATACAACAAAAAATTATAGTAGATCCAAACAAGTTTTGGTTAAATTAACACAAGTATTTTTCTGAGTGTATCTCGCAATATTGTTTAATATGAATTAGTAGCTACCAGTTTCAAGTCTAGTGACTCATCTTCAGGCAGATGCGAATAAATCCCATTAAAAAATGTCAAAGCCTAAAATTTAAAATTGCGCAATATAGCTACATTTTACATTTTGACAATTTTTAATAAGATTTATTCACTCTGCCTGAAGATGAGCGTGCTATTAATTCACATTAACGAATATTGCCAAATAGGACCAATTTTTTTATTTCTTACAATTAACCTACATCCATTACACTTGAATGTATTTATCCTTTATCGTGAGTAATTTTACTTGATAAACACATAAATTATTGCTCTTATAGACGATCATCAGTGACCACTGATAACCATCGGTAACCATCGATAACAGTACAGTAACTTTACATGTGTGTTGTAATTTCCCCTTTTGTTTAATGGAATTTTACAAATTGCACAGAGTTCCACATTGAAATGGTATTTCTTCCCAAAAATGTAAGTAAAATTACATGGTTGAATTTATTCATACTTCAAAGTAAGCGATTTTACTATCCTTTTTTTAATTTCTTTCTTTATTTTTGTTTGACCTTTCCTTTTATTTAATGTAGTTTCTTTATTCTTGGGATTATTGGGTAGGGTAAATTAGAATTTCCTTATGAAAGCATTTTAGTTTTCCTTTTGCATTCTGTTTAATTCAATATTGTATAACACGAAACTTGAGGTACAAAATCTTCGCGTCAAATATAAACTAATGCTCTAACATTTTTTTTAACGGAATTTTACAAAATATCTGGTATTCACATCATCCAAGTAATTTTATTCTATAAACAAAAGTAACATTACAAACACGGTATAGCAATTTTACATATAGTGTTATATAAATTATGTATTCCAACTTCTTAAATAAATTTTCTTTAAAAAAAATGAATTTTATATGAATGTCTAAAATATTTTTTTCTAAATTGATTGTAAAATTGTGATATGTACAGAATTATTGGCAGTAACTATAGGTTTAACTTAAAGGATTAATGAATGATATATGTACACAGAGATTCAAAATGATTGTCAAATCCGCTCCTATAGATAGTAACAGGGTGTAGGTATATGCCGCGTGTTTGTAATGAAGGTTTGAACTAAGTCAGTGTTGGAACATAAGAAAGTAAACGGATCTGTCATAAATAAGGAAAACGCAACCTATATTTGAACTCGCATTATATAAACGACTATGGATTGGTGTTTCTGCTTGTAAAAATGAAATGTAATTAATTTAACTTTACTAAATTATGATTTTACAATTCAGTACTAACTGGTGTTTAACTAAATTATTTATTACTTTAAATTATAACATACAATTAGTATAATTATTAAGTGACAAACTGCATCCCTCAGTTCTTCTATGGTATGCATGCGGTTTCTATAGATCCTATTTTTTAGATAGCCGAACATGAAGTAATCTAATGGGGTTAGATCAGTGATATGGTGGCCATCTTTGTGCTCTAACGAACCTTCAGCAAAAAACTGTTGAAGATATTGGCAGGTTGTCGAGCAGATATGTGCTGAGGCATTATCGTGCTGAAAATAACCTGCTTCAAGCTCATTTTCTGTAACTCGGCAATAAACAATTCCAACATCGTTGGTAACGTTGGGCTGTTACAGTTTCCTCGAAGAAAATTGGCCTATTATTCGTTGCCTGGACATAGCTAACCAATTCAACTTTTACGGGATGCAATTGCGTTCTCGAAATTCGTGTGGATTTTCTGTAGACCAGATACATAGTTTTGTAAATTGATATAGTCTGTTAGATAAGGCTTCATCGAGAAAAATGATTTTTAGCAAGTCATCGTCCCTTAAATTGTTATTAAACCAATGACAATATTCCAATCGCCTATCGTGATCTAATGTAATAATGCTGTACCGTAGAAACTTTATAGGGATGAAAATGTAACTTCTTTTGACAGCTCATCGCGCTGAAGTGTATGATAAGCCTATAAAATTATAAAATGTAATAACGATTTCACTTAATTTAATATTAATTTTTACCTGTTTTGTGAGCTAATTACACAGATAAATTCCCTTATTTTCTTACAGTATTCAGAAATACTATTGTTGTGATATTAGATGTAAATATAAACGATTTGAAAAAAATATAAGATAAATAATCGAAAGATACTACAACACGCACGCCAATGTCGCTAAATGTCAAGAAAATTCATTTAATGTATGAAATTTGTATGTAGCTAATTTCGCTCATTAAATTGATAATAAGTATAGATAAATTTTTCCGGAAAACAGTTTTTTTCTTACGACAATCATTTTGAATCACATGGTATGTATAAATGTTATTTCTTTGCTTCATTAAATACAGCTGTTCTATTCATTTCATGACAACATTTGTTAAAACATCTAGCGATCATTTGACATGTATTTCTTTATAAATTAATCATATCGCATTCTATTCTTTGCTGTTTCATCATAATTTTTGCAAAATGACTTCCGTCTTTTAAAACGTTTTTAGATTATTTAAACATCGTTCGAGTAAAATTGATAAAACCGCTTTTAAATCGCCGATTTAGGACGGTGTGTGCGGTACACCGCTACATCAATACTCTCGAGAAACTTTCCCATACCATTCAACCGGTATTCAACATAAGATAAACACCGCTGATTAATGGACAGGCGATTTGTTTGGCCGGGTATTATGGAAAATTAGAATTTCGTGCCCAGTCGGCTCGTATCGACTATATAATATACGTTCCAGAACCAGATACATACGGTTTCTTCGTCGAATCGGCTAAATTAACGAACTCCTTAGAGTCAGCGGCGAAACGATACTTAATGTTTAGCATTAGTATAATCTAATAGTTCCAGCAGTAGTGTAATGGCTACTGTAATTTAAAAGCGATTTAAAAGTTTCTCGTCTATACGATTCCCGAACTGTAGGGATATATATGTATCTATGTATAACGGCTGCCCACGTAATCGATAAATGCTGGCGATTAGGCAATAATCACCTCGTTATGATGATTTCGTGCAGTGTTGATAAATGAGAGACATAAATTTGGAAAATATGATACGCGTATTAGAACAATTTAGTAAATAAAATAAAATATTCTTTCCTGGAAAGGAAAGAAGTAAACGTATTTAAAAAAACAAAAGCTCTATTTCACATGAAGAAATTTTATTAAGATAGTTCTATAAGAAAAAAAACTTTTATCCAAATAAACTGCTTCGACAGCAAAAATATGTTTGTGTATACTGGGTAAGTTTTTTATCTTGAGACAACGGAATATCTCTAAAACACTGCATCAAATCAAAAAAAGATAGGGGGGGTTCACTGAATGGTGCCGAACTCAATCCCCCACCTCATATTTTGAAGTTTTTGTAAGTAAATGAATATAATTGAGGGGTATTCTTAAATTATAGAAATGAATCATAAATTTTAGGTGTAGAATCTGTGGAAGTCCATTATACGATTTTGGACGTTATTTATTTAAGAGTTTTAAGTTTTATTATTTTGTAAGTATGATAGAAGATAGAAATAACGTGGTTGTGATTTTACTGAGAATCGTCAATTTCAGGTGTAATAATCCCTTAACGATATTGGACGTTTTTATTTAGGAGTTTTATGTTTTATTAGTTTTTGTAAGTATGTACAGATCATGTGGTGTTTAAAAGACCTATCAGTTAGTTTTAGGTATATAAGTCATTAAAATATAGTACCCTTGTTAGTTTTAGTGTTTGGAAGATTTATTATTTTTCGTAAGTACATACTTTTTACAACCAAAGTGATGCACTAATTACATAATTTAAAATTGATTATTGAAAATGGTTCTACAGTGTTGTGTTTCATGATGTAGGAATACATCCAAAGAAGAAAACTTCATCGATTTCCATTATACCGATGAATTGGTGAGTTTTCTTTCTACTTTCTCAGTTGATATATTTTTTACATATGTTGCAATTTCAAGGTATATAATGAATGAATTAAGAGATTGACAATGCTAAACTAAAGTATTACCACCTCAAAAGTTCACAAGAAACATCGAGTTTGCTATTTACATTTCCATGAAGTTTGTAAAATCGACCCAAAATATTATAGTAAGTCTGGCTTAAAGGAATGTAGTTTACCAACTGTAAATTTGCCAGGTGAGTGAAGAGCACTTCTATCAGGAGGAAAGAGCAATCATAACTTAAAATTTTAGGTTTACAATAGCCCCACTCAGGAAAATTCTTTTATGACATTGGATCATTATTAAATTACTTGCAGGTAATTTTAACATGAGAATTGTTTTTTTTTAATATAGTTATATTTGTTTGTCATAACTAGCAAGAAGTATTAAGATCCATATTAAATTATTTTTCTGTTCGATTCTTTAATATTAGTTACAGTATAATTCTAAATGCCTATCTAATAATTAATGCTGTATTTTGACAGTTGTATTTTATATATTTTTCTTTTTCTATTGTCTTTTACAATGTTTCTATGTTCTCCTTTGTTGACTAGTTTTATATCTGTAGCTAGTTGAAATAAAGTTCTATTATTATTATTATTGTTTATTATTACAAGCTTATATTATCTATGCCGCTATGCCCCATTTTGTATTGCAGATTCAGATTCTACGCCATCAAGTATGTAGTTTTAGTTTGAAACTTTTTTTTTTCGATTCGTAACGGATTGCACTGTAATCGCAAAAAACATAATTGTGAACATCTAAAAAAAATACACAAAAAAGAGACGTAAGCAAACATGACTTTTGTGTTTCTTTATTTTAACATAAATTAACAATTCAAAAAGCCATGTGTACGAAACTGTGCCCCTTCACTTCGATACATTTATTTATTCGCAATTAGAATGCTATTCAACGATACAAAACCGTACTTTATTCAGTACTTGACAAGCTGTGAATACTTACACATTGTCCGATCCCCATTTAGATTATTAATTATTAATCCAATACAAATTAGTTAGTGTTGAATATTTAAAAACAGTAATGGAGGCTATAACATTACAAGACAGAATTGAAATGATTTACATCTATGGAGAAAGTGGTAGGAATATCGATGATGTTAATCTTTATTCACAACGTTTTCCCGACAAGGTGCGATCGCGCGCTTCTTTTTACCGAGTCGTTCAACAGTTCTCCAGCGAAGGAACTGTACAGCCAAGAAAACGTAATCGCCGAAAACAATTGCTGGAGAAAATAATTAAATCACGGTATTAGCTGCAGTAGCTAATAATCCGCATATTAATACTCGAGAAATAGCTCGCGGATCAGGAATTTCTCAGTCCACTATCTGCCAAATATTGAAGCGTAGGAAATATCATCCATTTAGAGTTTCCACGCATCAAGAACTTCATAGCCATGATTTCCAAAATCGAGTGCGATTTTGTCAATGAGCGCTTCAACGGATACAAGATAATCCCATTTATTTTTTGCTCGAGTATTATTTTCTGACGAGGCGACAATCACAAATCACGGTACGGTAAATCGGCACAGCATACATTACTGGAGTATCGAAAATCCCCATTGGTTGCGCCAAGTTGAACATCAACATCCTTGGAACGTAAATGTTTAGTGTGGAATAATTGGTAATAAGCTTATTGGTCCATATTTCATCGATGGAAACTTAAATGGTGAAAAATATCGGAACATCTTGCAGAACGAACTTCCAGTGTTACTTGAAGATCTTCCCTTGGACGTATGACAAACAATGTGGTTCCAACATGACGGTTGTCCAGCACATTATTCAAGAATACCACGAGAAGTATTAGATCGAGCCTACAATCGTCGATGGATCGGAAGAAATGGTCCAGTGTCTTCAGATCGCCAGATCTTACTTCCCCTGACTTCTTTTTGTGGGGCCACTCAAAGTCTGAAGTTTATACAGAAGTGCCAACCACGAAGGAAAACATGATTGAGCGAATCACCAACGCTTGTTCAAGGTTACGCGGAAACACTTCTCAGTTGTGTGCAATCATTCCAATGCGAATAAATAAATGTATCGAAGTGGAAGAGCACATTTTCGAACACATTTTTTGAAATGGATATGATAAAGTAAAGTTCTTCGTTGTTGAATAGCTTTTCGAAATGTTATTTAATGTTAAATAAAAAAAAAAAAAAATCATGTTTCTTGCTTGCTTCTCTTTTTTGTGTATTTTTTCTAGACGTTCACAATCATGTTTTTTTTTGCGATTACAGCGCAATCTGTTACGAATCGAAAAAAAAGTTTCAAACAAAAACTACATACTTGATGGCGTAGAATCCGAATCTGCAATACAAAAGGGATTCTCATTTCTAAAAAAAATTAATGGAGATAAGCATATTCCGATAGCATACCTACCTATGTACATATGTATTACAGGTTTCTCGAGCAATGTATAAACACTATTTTTTTTCGCTGTTTGCAATGAAATATGACTCCACGACGGCTTAAATCTCGTTGTCGTCGCATCGAGTAAATTAATACTCCTACGTACAGATAAATTTCCGTTCGTGCACTTCTCCTGCGAACTGTGTAATTCAGTAGCAAGTAGTCCAGTTTACGTTACCATTGACGCGTATCTTATTATGAGTACAGACGTACAGACGTGTAAAATACTCGGTTACACATACCAACTCGCAAGATATGTGACAAACATGATATTGAGGCACATACAGGTCGTAAAGCGATTTCGATTTCATGTGTGTAGCTTTTGGATCAGAGGTTATTTAATGTATTTTTACGTATAAATGTTTGATTGTATTCGCTACTGATGCACCGAATATGGGCTTTGCCAAGTTGTTATATATATGTTACTTTGATCATAAAAGTTCATATGAATATATGTCCAAAACGGTTTGGTTTTAAAGTTATTGAATGTTTAATAATAAATTATGAACTATGACTAACACGATATAATATCACAGTTAGTTCTTCAAACTATTGTGTTGAGGGGAATTGTTTATTGTCATTTCAATATTGTCAATAGTTGTCAGAGTATTCATTCAGTTTATTGCCAGTTTCTATTTTCTAAAATGAATTACACGAATGCTGAGATGTGTGATATGCATTTCGTTTACGGCCTTGCCAATGGAAATTCGCGTGCTGCTAGACGTCTTTATGAAGAACGATACCCGAACCGGATCATCCCGTATCATTCAATATTTGCCCGTCTTCACCAACGTCTTAGTGAAACGGGAAATTTTAAAAAACGGACGACTGATAACGGGCACCCATCTACAGTGAGAATTCCACAAGTTGAAGAAATGGTACTAAATGAAATTGAGGAACATCCTACTACAAGCACCAGAAAAACTGCGTTTGCTTTACACATCAGTCAGACCACAATTTGGAGAATATTGAAAGATCAACTGTTGTATCCATATCACATTCAACGGGTGCAGGCACTTTTGCCGGCAGATTTCCGCAAAGAGTGCTTTTTGTAATGGATGCAACACAAAATCGCAACAAAATCCTGACTATTTGACTCAAATATTCTTCACCGACGAGGCTACTTTCTCTAGAAACGCGATTATTAATTTTCATAATAATCACATATAGGCCGAAGAAAATCCGCACGAACTAGTCAATGCCCGTCATCAACATCAATTCTCTGTCAATGTGTGGGCCGGAATTGTTGGAGATCACTTGATAGGTCCACATTTTTTACCGATGCGGTTAAATGGCGAGGTATACCGCAATTTTCTTGAAGAGGAGCTACCATTACTGCTGGAAGAAGTTCCGTTGCAATTAAGATTACAAATGTATTTATGCATGACGGTGCTCCAGCGCATTTTAGTTTAGTTGCTCGCGAGTTTTTGACAATACGTATCCAGACCGGTGGATAGGACGGGAGGTCCACAATAGTGGCCTCCTCGGTCTCCAGACTTAAATTCTTTGGACTTTTTTTCTCTGGGGTCACCTTACATCATTAGTTTATACGACTCCCATTGAAAATGTCGATGAACTGAGAAATCGTATTATCGCAGCTTTTCAAACAATTCGAAATACCCCTGGTATTTTAAGGACTCTGCCAGTCAATACGACGGAGGATATAAGCTTGTATTGCAGTTGGGGGCGTCATTTTCAACAGTTAGTATTAGTTAATTTTTTTTACTAATTATTTTGTTAATTATAATAAAAACATTAATTATGTTAACTTACTAATTAAACATTGTACACTTTAGAAGTTAAGGCGATTTTGGACATATGTTCTTATGAACTTTTATGATCAAAATAACCCCAGGAATCAGCGCTTGAAGTTTGTTGCATATATTGAGAATCACCGTGTATAAAATATGATTGTCCCTATATAAAGCATTAAAGCATATATATTATATTAAAGAGGTTAGACAATTCAATTCAGCCTGAAGTCTATGTTAAAGTGAATTTTTTATGATGATTTTTCGCCAATAACAATTAGAATGCTGTGTTTACTAATTTACAAGGCCAAACAATATTTTTAGGCACATAGTTCTTTGGAGATAAATAATATAAATATCGTTTAATTTTCAAGACACATTTTTTTCTCAATGTACCAAAGTACACTTCTCACAGGAAAAATCAGGACACCAGCAATTCAGAATTTTAAAATTTCTTGTTTGTAAATGCAACTTTCGGAGGACGTATTCACTTATCTTAGCCATAAATCACTTAATTATATATATTACTGCGATCAAAGGTAACGACTAGAAATTTAAAGTGAAAAATAAATATATAGAAAGAAAGAGGTTTATGTAAAGAATAAACAAATCAGTTTCGGTGGCGGCGTTTCCTTTAGAAATTCCAATGAAAAAATACATAACAACAAAAAGAACTCTTGAATAGACGGCTTCATTTAGAAATATATATGTATTTAACTTGTTTGATGTTATGTAGAGATAATTCTTTTTTAAGAAAACATGTGGTGATGGGATTTTATTATTTAAAATTATGCTACTCGTTAGTGCTGCTTTGATATTAGTTACTTAGTTCGATTTATGTTCGCGGGTATTAGTTTAGCAATAGACAATATGTCAGTCAGCCTCCTCAGTTTTGGGATAATGTGATTTTCACAGATTTATTGACTACTATTGACACTATTATTGATGTATTAATTACTATTGTTGTTTAATTTTCTTACATATTGTATTACTACAAAGTTTTCTTCTATCTATAAAAAATTACCAAAACCAGGTTTAAGATTATTTATAAAATTCTTAAATAAAGCAATTAAGTTCGCAGAGAAATTATTTATTTTATGAACCCTCCGTTTATTGTATTTTCAGGAAATACATCTTAGCTATCGCCTGTGTAATCTGACGTCGTTGATCTATTTTCTTGAGATATGGCCAACACTGGGTTTCTTTACAAAAGGACAGGTTTATTAACAATTATTTAAAATATTATTGGATTTATAATACATACATTGTAAGAAAGCATATTGTTCGTCAATCTCAGTTAGTGCTAAAATATTTATTGTTGAATTTGATACATTTAATACTTTTTCGTTGCTACTGCCCGAAGCTGTGTTACAGACCAAAAGTGTTAGCTATATTTCAATAAAATAGAACGACATTGGATTACACAGGATGCGATAGTTAAGATATATTTCTTGAAAATACAATAAACGGAGGGTTAATGAAATAAATAATTTCTTTGTGAAATTAATTGCTTTAATAATTTTGTAAATAATCTTAAACTGTTTTTGGTAATTTTTTAATACATAGAAAAATATTTTGTAGTAATACAATATTTAAAAATACTAAACAACAACAATAATTAAAACATCAATAATAGTGTAATTAATCAATGTGAAAATCACATTGTTCAAAAACTCAGGAGGCTGATTGACGTATTGTCTATTGCTAAAGTATTATTTGCGGGCATAAATCAAACTAAGTAACTAATATCATAGTAATAGGTAACATAATTTTAAAATCCCATCGCCATATGTTTTCTTAAAAAAAGAATTATCTCTACATAACATCAAACAAGTTAAATACATATATGTGTATTTCTAAATGGTGCCGTCTACTCAAGAGGCCTCTTAGATGTTATGTACTTTTTTTGCATTAATATTTCCGTATTTCCAATGTGTTTATTTAATGTATATACCTTTTTCTCTATATTTATTTATGTTTCTGTTTAAATTTTTAGTCTTTACCTTTGATCGCAATAATACACACAAAAAAGTGATTTATGGCGTTGATCAGTGCATATATTCTCTGAAAGCTGCATTTACACCCAAGAAAATTTAAAATTCAGGATTGCTGGTGTCCCGATTTTTCCTGTGAGAAGTGTACATATTTTAACATCATTTTGTAACGTTCTCATAATACTTTCAACGCAACGATGCGTGGATTAATTAATAGCTTAATTTTATATTTAGTCTTAGACACAATCGACGTGCAAATCTATTTTCTATTCTCCCCGTTCTGCTAAGACTGTTAATGCGGCATTCTTCGGCCAACGAACATTCCGTTCGACCGTATATACAAAGCACCGTGTCGGCCTAAAAATGTTACCGGCGGCGCGGGGTAGAGATTAATGTACAAACAGTGCCTCGTCTCGTCACATTATTCACGGGCATTCCCAAAATCCCTTTGTCCCGTGATCCGTTCTTCGGGCGACGCGTCGCGTCGGTCAAATTGACCGCGATCCCGTCGGACATGTAGACGCAATAGACGCGTGACGTACTGCTGTCGTAGAACGCGCCCCCTTTACTACGCGCGTCTACTCTCGGCATGTCGTCCTTTTTACATAATCGCGCCGCGTGCATATATAGGAAGCACGCACACCTGGCCGGCTTGGAAATTCTCTCGCGAATTCGTCGGTCGCAGACGGTCCGAAAATAGTAGCGCCTACTCGCTAGTAGAGCCTCCCGTCTGCAGTAGACACTAGCGCGTCTTGATGCGTTGAAAAATGTCGTCAGCTGTTGTCGGTCGAAATACGTCTTGCAGTTTCGTGTGCGCATGTAGGGTTTATAGAAAAATCCATTAAGTATATTCCAATACGCCAATACCAAGTACACTAGGTTTGTCTGTTTGTCTGATCTAAGCAGATCCAAGGAATTTTACGCGTTTGTTTGTATTTTAGAGCATGATTTGTGCGCGTTTGTTTGTTTAGAGCAAGCAAATTCAGATCACAAAAAGGTTCCTCTTTCTGCTCGCACTCCGACGTCCGAGCAATTTCGAGCAATTTGTGCAACATAACCTAATCGCACTAACACCGTGTTGTAAACTGCCGTTTGTAAATGTAATCCGATTTATAACCGCATCAAATATGCACGAAATAGATAATATAATGATACCAATGTGATTGATGTAAAGAATGGTCATTATATTTTAAAAACTTCACTTGGTAGGTACATAAATACTAGTATATGATGTCTTTTAATTGTAGTCTAGATTCATTAATTTGAAAAATTATTTTTACTTTTCCTATTCATAATAGCTGTGACAATAAGTAAACAATAAAATTAAGGTTATATTGCAATCGAGCGCGTTTGTTTGTACCATCTTTAAATCCAACTTTGAGACGCTCTCAAGTTACTCTGATGACGTCAGTAGATACTGCTCCAAGCACACAAACAAACAAAGCTACTGAGAAAAATGGGCTAAGTAAAGTGTTTACTTGATAAAAAATTATTTACAATAGATAAAGTTTTACTTAGAACTATTCTCGTCAATTAATACCTGCAACTAAATCCAGCTTCCTGAATACAAGTTGTCACTGTAAATAGTGTTTTTTATTAACGGCTATTACACAGCGTACCTGACAAATTTATGACAAGTAATGTATTACTTATGAGTACTGATACTGTATCTAACTACAGCACATGCTTAGTAGAAGTAACAACAATACTGATCGCTATTAAACTCATGTATTTTCTTAAATAGATAATATATATAATCACATGCCTTTTTTACCTTTCGGTGTAGAGGTAATAATAATAAAATTAAATTACATTCTTCTGCTACATGTGTGTTTCTTTTTAATTGAAATGTACAAAGTCCTTCCATTCTTTTCTATTTCCCGCTAGTTTTCTTGCGTTTACCACCGTTTGTCCTCTTCTCAGTATTGCCCCTGCTACCACTTTATCCCACGTTATCCTTGGTCTTCCTGGTCCCCTTTTGATTATGATCCTCGCCTCCATTACTTTTCTTGCTTGTCTGTCTGCCTCCATTCTCTGTACATGCCCCCACCAATTTAGTTGTTTCTCCTCTATATATTGTAAGATGGGCTCTACATCTAGTTCTTCCCTTATGTCCGTGTTCCTAATTCTGTCCCTACGTGTTATTCCCATAATGCATCTCAAATATTTCATTTCCATGCTTTGTATTTTGCTTTTGAGTCTATCTGTGAGAACCCATGTTTCATTTCCATAGGTGAGTATAGGTCTACATATTGTCCTATATACCGTCATCTTAGTTTTGTGGCTTATTTCTTTTTTTAAATATAAATGTTTTCTTCATTGAATGGTATAATTTTACAGTTTTATTAATTCGTTCGGTAACATCTATATCTTGGTTTCCATTTCTTTCAATTATAACTCCCAGATATTTATATTCAGAAACTTGTTGTATCTTTTCCCCATCAGTATATATTCTTATCTGCTCTTCATTCCCTGCTGTTATCATCATTACCTTCGTCTTTTTCGTGTTAATTTTCATGTTGTATTTTTTCAAAACTGCATTCCATTCATTTATATTTTTCTGAAGTTTTTCTTCGCTACTAGCCATGATAACCAAATCGTCAGCAAATATGCATTCTGTAATGTCTACTGGTGCCAAGTGTCTATATCCTATATTCAACTTTGTTAATTTCGACTTACATTCTTTCAATACTCCGTCAATAAATACGTTAAATAGCAGTGGGCTTAATACACTCCTTGGCTTAGTCCTCCTTTAGTGTTAAACATTTCTGACTTCCTATTTTACTTATGACATAGTAAGTGTTGTCATTGTACATATTTTTGATATTTCTAATCAATTTATCATTCACCTTTCTTTGTTGTAAATATTTCCAAACTGTTCCTCTATGGATTCTATCGAACGCCTTTTCTAGGTCTAGGAAGCCAAAACATGCTTTTGTCCGACTCAGTATAACTTTTTCTATTATCTGCTTTATTGTGAATATATGATCGTTAACACTTCTGCCTTTTCTAAATGCGCTTTGTGATTCCTCCATTGTAGCTTCTGTATATTTTCTTAATCTGTTTTCCAAAATATTTCATATGCTTTTGTTACTGTACTCAATAGTGTTAGTCCTCTGTAGTTATTGCAATCACGTGTATTTCCGTTTTTGTGTATTGGTACTATTAATCCTATATTCCAATCTTTTGGTACTTGTCCACCTTCCCATGACTTCTTGAATATTTTCAACATCAGTTCTATGCCATTTTCTCCTAGCGCTTTTAAAATTTCTGAGGTTATCATGTCATATCCTGGAGCTTTTCCATTTTTTAAAATCCTTATAACGTGAATTACTTCCTTTTCTGTTATAGGTTCCATGTGATCAACTTCATTTATTTCAGTAGTTCCAACGTTTTCAATAGGTGTATCATCATCATTCGTACTATCCAATAACTCTTTGAAATACTGCCGCCACCTGTTCATTATCTCTCCGTCGTCTACAAGAAGTTCCCCTTGTTTGTCTAGTATGCTTCCTTGTCTCGTCCCTGGTTCATTCCTAGCATTTTTTGATACTTTATAAAATAACTTTTGATTATCTTTTCTATTAAGTTCCATTTTTTCGCCAAACTTCTCCCAACTTCTCTGTTTCGTCTCTTTTACCATTTTTTTAACTTTGTTTTTAACTAAATAGATAACAACTTGCCACAACTATGATTATTTGAGTTTTGCTGCTACCCCGTGATTGTTTTACTATTCCTGATTGGTTAGTGCGGCGGAGTATGAAATAGTCCACGAGACGGCTACGCGCGGACTAGCGTCAAGTAAGAGTTACGGACGAGGGAAAAGGTCGTCGAAAAAGAGTGGCCAAGGAGTACGGCCATTGTAGGCCAGTTGGAACGCAAATATATTAAAAATACCGGGTGGGTTAACTCAAGGCCCCATCCGTATAAAGAATCTCAGCGAATGAAGAAGTACCGAGCCTATAAGCAATCGGATGTTTCAAGATTGCAGTTTTAAGCTACGTGGTATGGGATATTTGAATTCTCCATCATTGTGATGATATCTGCGCTCGCTGGTGAAGTTAAACTGTGGATGCCGTCGCTAGGTGAGTGACCGTCCAAGTGCCACCTGCAGTTAGGGATACCCCGACGAAGTAGCCGTTTTCGAGGCGATCACCGGACATAACCGCCACATACGCCGATAGAGGATCAACTCGCCGAGACAACGCCCAGTGCAAAGAACCAACAGAAACCGCAAGTTTATCGCCTAGGTATATTATTTCTTTGTTTGTTATTAGTTGTAACTTCAAAGCCATATTTCTCTTTGTCCTTTGTTTAGATTTCAATACTTTCAATAACTAAATAACGTTTCAAGGGCGCTCCATTTACCTTATCTTTTATTATTGCTTTGTTCATTTTTTTCATTATTAAGGAATATATTTTATGAGTCATTACGTTGTAAATTGTTTAAAAAAAAACTGTTGTTAAAGTGAAACCAATATCTTTCATTCATATCAGGTAGTCACTGTGTTTTCTTTTATACAAAATAAAACTATTACTAATAATACTGCTTTTTTTTTTAATAAGTATTATGTACCATCTTTAGCAAAATCAATGCAAATTTAATCTTCAATTATTAATGCAATCGAAGCTACAGCACACTGAATAGTAATTAAAAATTATTTGCAAACAATTTTGAATTACACATTGCTCGGTATGCAGTACTTATAGTTGGGGTTGCATAAATAATCGAAGATTTGTGGAACTTTTTTTTTGTACTTTATCAGTTATTCACACACAGAGTACACAGTAAGCTACTTAATAAATATTCACTAAACTTCCTCGTTCCCTACACTACCTATAGTTGAACAACAAATTTAAGGTAAAGTATATTGATATTTTATAGCAAACCATTACCTTTATATATCAGGTATTTAGTGAACGTGCATTAATGATAATCTTTCCTTATCACAAGTAATCTAATAAGCTGTATTAATTATGAAGGTGTGATAGCTGTTATAGAATAGTTCACTCACAGCAATACACCTACTACTTGACAAGGGCAAATCTTTGCTTACTGCAACTACTACATATATTCTTTGGCTTAACTATTTCAGTTTAATTATCATAAGTAACTTCATAAGTTACCGGTATGAAGCAGACCGTAAATAACTTAGATTGCTTCTTGTTAGTATCAGTGTTTAGGATCTCTTTTTTACTAGTGCTAAGTAATTTGTGCTTTTGTCCCCTATTCAGCTGAACTTTTTACTTACGATAATAGTACTTTTATTTATGATTATTAAATGTTTTTCTCAGTGTATAACCAGTAAAAAATCAATTATATTTGATCAATGTACAATAAACATTTCTTTGATTTAAAGAATTCTTTTTCTATGTGTGCGCTACTTATAGTTTTTTTGAAAAAGTTAAGAACCCGTTAAAAAATCTTAGAACAAAATCTATTTGTGATAGATGTTGTGTTTTAAAACAAGTATATATAACTGACAGTACCATATTTGAATACATCAATTTTTTTAACCAAGAAATTAATTTCTTGAGACATTAAGAAACTATTTTTATACGTTCAAGAAATTATTTACTTGCTCATATGTGCTTTATTTTCATCGGCTTCTAGAAATTACTTCTTTCTGTGTAAGCATTTTTGCACCTCCCACTGTTTATTTATTTAGATCCCATAAACTTCCTACGAAATTAAATCTTAATTAAGCTGATCGACACGTGCGATAAGGCAAACGCACTAATAACATACCGTGTCTTAAATATACGTTCCTACTTCACCCGCACTCCGAACAAAAAAAGCAACTCCTACGCGTTACTACCTAAAGTGTCTAAATGCTGAGAGTTCGCCGCTACTCCTCATTAGCATGCTAAACGTTATATACCCGCCTTTTACCATAAACGTATGTCGTATAAAACTCCGCGCTAGCTGCGAAGTGTCGTGTTCGCTTTTAGGTGCGCGTCCTCGCAAGGTTGTTTTATTAGACGCACAACAGCGGCTTCCACGATCATCTCCTCCGGTAGATAGGTAGGTATGTGCTTACTTCGAGCTTCGGGCTGGCGGTAGATAGATGTAATGCGATTGCGGTGTGTCGCCTATTCGCGAGACGAACGACGCCCGCGCGGTACGGAGCGGTGCGGGGTACAGTTATTGAGTCAGTCGACGCACGGGCCCGACTCTCGCGGTGTGTGCAATGACCTTGACGGGAGCAAGAAGTACGTTCAACAGGTGTATCGCGGGTCGCGCCGCTGACGAAACTATAAGGGACATGCCACGGGATTTCGGCTCGTATGAGGCGAGATGTGCGATTGTAATGCTGTTGTAGCATAATATAATATATAGAGAATATGATACAAGAAAAAATGATTTACGATGTAAAGATCTACAATGTTTAAGATATTTTTATGCACAATACTCGTTATAGTTTTTAATTTACTTGTATTTTTTAAGTATACAGTGACTAATAAAAACTTTAATATTAATTTAAGTTGTTTAAATATATCTCGGAGACAAGTACTACTTTATTTTCATAAAATTGTAAACATCAAATCCAACGCGAAGATCTGCAAAAACAGTTGAAGTGTCATCAAAATCATGCGTTAGACATCGTTCTCACTGAGAGAAATATCTTTTTCATTTAAAAGGAATTGCATTATTAAACCAAAAGTTAAAATAAACACTTTTCTGAGAAAAGGTATTCTTTTTGTTGAACATGATAAAAACCAAAAGTTATAAAACTTTTCAATTAATGCAATCTCTTTTCGCAGTGTAGCTGTCTATAAACATCGAGGTAACCACCTGGACATCGCGCAGTGGGGATAAATGCTCATGAAGTTTATTATTATGTTATTGTATGCCTTTCGAAGTGAAAACATGAAAAAATACTCAAAAAAAAAATTAAAAAACGATATTAAGGTATCAACACCAATCTTTACAAGAATATTGTTGCATTTATTATTTTTCAACAAAATTTAAATTTTAACATAAATTTTATGTTGATTTTACAACCCATTTTTAGTTAAAATTACTGAATATGTATTTAGTTCAACTAAAATAAAATAACAAAAAAGAACCTTTTGTTAAACCAGTGGATGTATTTGCATAGTTAATCATCAGAATAGCTCTAACAAGGACTGCTTTTTCTTTTTAATTCCATAGCTGGCTATGGAATATCTTATCTCTCGGGTAAATAAAAAATTACTTTAGATGGCCGAAAAATTTTGTTAGTACCTGGTAAGTTATATGACGTTGATATTACAATAAAAATAAATCCGTCCACTATAATATGGGCAATAAGTGAGGGCTATCTTTCATTGAATTCTCGACTAGCTCTTCCTGAAAATCCTTTGACATTCTCCATGAATATAAAATAAATTCGAGATAACCGGATTGAAATAATCTCCGTCAATATCTTCCGTTATTTAGTTTATAAGTTTCACAATAATATGTAGGGACCTGTTTGAACATTAAACATATGCAGAAATGATGTTGGGTTTTATTTTAACATTTATTTTTTTCAAATATTCATATATTCAAACGGTGTTCCGTTTAAAATAACAAAGTTTACGGCCATTTCCAGTTAACCGGAAACGTAAGGAACTTGAAAATATTTTCGAAACGAAAGTAAGTACCACTATTGCAAAAATCAAATTTTTAAAATTGAAAGTTTTTGGTAAGCCAGAAAACTTTTAACTAGTCCCTTCCGTGGGAAATACTGTATTTGTTAAATTGTATTTTTAATGCATTAAGCTAATACATTAAATATAATTCAAATTTTCTCCTAAATAGACAACTGATAGCCTTGTAAGAATGAAATTCAAACTTCCCTCTGTTAAACCATACCATATTAACTACAAACTTTTTATAAATAGAAATACTACAAGTTTAAAAAATATCGGTACGGTACACAAAAACAAATCAACAAAATATCAATTTACACGTGTTTCAATATAGAGTACCTACTAAAGAAAATAGAATGAATTCTGAATCAAATTATAATAAAAAGGATTGACAATAAAAATAAAACGCAGCAGATGGATTTTGGTGATCATTAGAAAAATGATGGAGTAGGCAACGTTATTTTATCAGCGCAACCACAAAATAATACGGTCTCTGCCTGCGTGCTTATCGTCTGTGTACTAACTTGGGTACTATCAATTTGTTGATTTCTGTTGCTATCATTATTATTTGAATATAACAGTTTCAAAATAAGAATACATACTAAAATTGTTATTTTTTGTGTATAGATAGCGAATTCGAATACGAATATTAACTTTTTTACTTTACTAGCGCCATCTATTAGTTCTCAATTTACAACTATACGAACACTTGCTTTAAGCGCTTATGCGCATACGCAGAGAATTAAACTTCTCCGTCATCACAGCGAAACTAGCCAAGAACAACCGAATCGTTTCGACTTTTTACGTCTTATTCTTGTCAATTCAAGTTTAGTTTTGAGGTTATTCTAATGTAAACTGCAAATTTGTGCTCATAAAGTTGTTTTAGGATCTCAATGAATTTAAATATTAGTTTTTCTTCTTCTACATTATTCATTTTAACAGGTAACTTTTTTTATTCGCAACATTCGCATATTTATTGCGAATGCGAATGCGAATATTCGTTACATCACTAGTATAGATAAAAGCATTGTAAAAATATATTAGATACCTACTATAGCCATGCCAACAGGTACTATAATTTGTGACTATATCATACAACAAGTAAACCATATGTTAGTTCTTAATTGCCATTCTACATATAAATCTTTACAATCCATACCGAAGATTATACCCACATAATAATTATACTAACAATTGCTTGAACGCTACTGACGGTAAAAGTAGCGCAACTGTTCTAAACTCTCTAAATACTAAATACGCAAAATGTACATACATAGATAACTACCAATTCTCCTGAACATTTACCTATTTACCTGCGCTAATATCTTTCCACTTTGTAACTCGAGTAAATGCATTATGTATCACATTAAATTACTATAGACTTATCTTGTATTGTAACGTAACATAGAAAGGTAGAAAATTGAGAGCGATTTCGTTCGAATTAGCGGAAGCGTCGGCCGAGAACGAAAAAAAAAACTCATCATCACAGATTCCGTTACGCGGAAGAAGAAAATAAGTGAATGTTTAGGCTTTAAATTTAATTTAATAGTGGCAAGAAAGTATTCTATCCAACAAACACGTGCTGGAGAATACTCTACTAATGGAACCGCTTCTGTTTGTTTGTTATACAGCTTTGCAAATGAGGATTTTCACGACAAAATGTGTAATATAATATAATATACACATATGTACAGGGTGTTTGAAACATCGTTTAAAAAATTTAAGGGCATGTAGTACGATCGAAAATAAGGTTAAAAGTCATAATAAACATATGTCCACAAATTAACTGTTTACGAGATAACAGCGATTTTATCGCAATTGCAGAATAAGTTTGCTTTAGCGGTTTTTATTAAGATGTTATTGCATTTTAACATAAAATAGATTATAACTAAAGAAGATGTTCAAAATGACGTCCTTCCATTTCGACACAGGATTTACATCTGCTTTCAAAGGAAGCGCGCACTCTTTCAAAAAACAAGTGTTTTTCTCGTATTATCTGGCAACAGTGTTCTATTCGTTGGCGCAACTCTGGAAGATCGTTTACCGGTGTTGCGTACACTAAACTTTTCAAATAACCCCAGATACTAAAGTCCAACGGGTTTAGATCGGGAGACCTTGGAGGCCAAGCAATGGGGCCTGCTCGCCCTTTCCATCTCCCAGGCTATTCATTGTTAAGATGTTCCCTAACAGCACGCGTAAAGTGCGGTGGAGCTCCATCTTGCATAAACCGGAGGTTCAGTCTTAGATTTATAGGTAAATCTTCCAAAAGTTCAGGTAAAATATTTTCCAAGAACTCGAGGTATGCAGGACCTGTTAAGCGTTGTGGCAAAACAATCGGTCATAACAACCGTTCCACTATCATGCCTAACCAGATGTTTAGAGAGAAACGTTGCTGGTGCCTGGCTGCAACGGTAGCATGAGGATTCTCGTCACACCAAACGAGATTGTTGTGGAAATTAAATATTCCATTTTTAGTAAAACCAGCTTCATCAGTGAAAAGGATGTTATCAGCGAAATCTGGCCGATCAGCAGCTCTTCGCAAAAACCACTCACAGAAAGCCCTTCTCGCTTGATAATCCGGAGCAGTAAGGGCTTGTAACCGTTGGATATGGTAGGGGTATAGGAGTTGCTCATGAGGAGTTCTCCAAACAAGATTGCTGCTTACACCCACTTGAGTCGAAATTTTTCTAACACTAGTTTCGGATTTCATCAATAATATTCAAAATTCGATCTTCTATCTGTGGAGAACATGCTATTCTCTGCCGTCCTGTATCACAAGACCGCTCTCAAACGAACAGTTTCTCTTAGTCGTTGAAAACCGTCTGAAACATCACATGCGAAGGCAGTTGGCGACAGGAAACGTTTCAGCATAGAAGCGACGTGCTTGTAAAGAATTCCCATTAGCACGACCGTACATGAACACCATATCGCTCATTTCAGCATTAGAATACGTAATTGCTACAAATTGCACATAACTTCAAATTAAACTGTCATAAAACAATAGCTGATAAGGACCTGTTTACTGGGATATGTTATATCCATGTATTACTAGGAATACTCGCTGTTATCTCGTAAACGGTTGATTTATGAACATATGTTTATTATGACTTTTAACCTTATTTTCGATCGTACTACATGCCCTTAAAATATTTAAACGATGTTTCAAAACACCCTGTATGTATGTATTAAGTCATGAGCGACACATTACGCTATACAATATATTTCAGAGGCTCTTAGTATTAATAGTGTTTTAAAATCACAACTGATGGATCACTTAACAAAACATAATCTAATCTCACCGAATCAGCATGACTTCTTAAAAGGCAAAATCTACGATCCCTGGCTTGATTGATATAATAAATTTGTAGAATGATCTTTTTCGATTACATTGATGTTTGTAAATTTCAGTGGCGGCTCGTGAGTTATGAAAGAGGGTGGGCACAAAATAAGAGCTTGCCTATTTTTCGCACATAAAATCCATTCTCCTATTTTTCATGCTGGAAAAGACGTCTATGACTTTGTTGTAAAAATGCGTTCAGTCGATCTTCTGACATTGTGCTTCTCAGAAAAGTCTTAATACGTTTGAGGGTGGAAAATCATCGTTCACATTCTGCTGTCGACATGGGGGTTGTACAAATAATAAACAACAGTTTATATGTTTCCGTCAAAACTTTTTTTAAGTTGTTGTGTGTTATGAACACTAAAAGTGGCAAAACACCCCTACATCTACGTCACACATGTCCTCGTGCTCATATTACTGAAGTTCACTTTTTAATTTTATGCTGTCCAACTAGGATAAGATTTCACATTTTTTTATACACATAATTAACCGACGCAAAATATGGCGATTTTTTTCCACATCTTCGTTGTACTTAATTTTATGTCGCAAATAAGCACTGTCTAACTATTCACGTATATCCACCTTGCCTAGAACATTAAAATCCACGCATGCATTCATGTGAGAAACTGAATTTTCGTGTTTCTTTGCCCTCTCTGCGACATGCTTTAAATCATTTAACCTTTGTCTATTCCACCAATCGTTGAAAGCACTTTGAAATGGGTTTCGCACTTATCGACAGTAACATCTAAATTAAGCAAATCGCTCTATGTCATAAGAAAAATTAGAAAATTAGTTATTATAAGTAGTTTACGAACACATTACATTACATTCTCCATATCGTCCACTTCTATTACTACACGTTGGTCAATTAGGTAAATATAATATCCGAAACATGCTGCAACTGGAGTTACTTTCACAAATAAAATGTATAGTCACGTATGCGTAACACCGATTTTATGGGGCATTACTCGCTTCTGTATCGTCAACTAAGACAAGAGTAAATATATATATAATATAAATGACATCTACCTGCGAATCCGAAAATAGCTGATGCGTCCGACTTACATATATAGCGTGTTGTTGTAGAAAGTCGCACGGCAGAAACATAACTTAAGCGAACCACTGTACAACATATAGATACGATAAACATTAACATATAGTTTATAAAATCGTATGTATAATGCATGAACTTGTTGAATGATATTGTATGTCGTGCGTCTTGTAAGTTTTCGTGCATTTACGAAGGTGATATAGATTGCGTGGGAAGGGATTTTAAATAAGCCTCGTTTAAAATTCAAATTCTATATAGGCGAGAAGGCTTTTCCTTTTATGAATATGTTAATTGATCGGGGAAAGAGAGAAAAATGTGCATAGTCCGTACGTATCGCCATATAAATATATACTTTTTAAAGTTTCCCGAAGTCGATTGAGGGTGTTTGTTATCAATGGGAAAGCAACAATTATTTTGAACCCAGCACCAGAGATTATGCTATAGTAACATGATAGTCTTCTAGTAAGTAGACTATCATTTTGCAGTTAAAAATTCATACGCGTTTATTGAAAAGATTAAAAATATTGAGCTTACTAACAATGAAGTTTTAGTTTCGTTTGATGTGACCTCACTATTTTCCAGCATCCCCGTTGATATCACTTTGACTTACTTAGAAGATTTCTCGAAAGGTAATCAGTTGGGCAGAGTAATGAAGTTGATAGTTTCATCTCTTTGGTAAAACTCTGCATGAAACAAAATTTCTTTCAAATCAACGGTACCTTTTACTAACAAACTGAAGGAGCAGCAATGGGTAACAGCTTATCTCCCTTCATAGCTAACCTCTTTATGGGAAAATTTGAAACCGATCTTCAGAATACTTTGGCATATTTTCCACGGGTTTGGGTTAGATACGTCGATGACATTTTTTGCGTTTTTGATACTAGTAAGTGCTCAATCAGGGATTTTCTTGATTCAAAAGCTAAATTCAAAATTTCCTTCCATTAAGTTTATCAATGAAGAGGAAACAAACGATAGGATTGCTTTTCTCGATATGTTAGTAATAAGAAATAAAAATAAATTAGAAATAGACATATATAGAAAGCCCACCACTAATAACAGATTTATTTCAGAAGATTCAAATCATTCATGGAAAAATAAACTAGCAGCTATTAACTTTTTGATGCACCGCTTACATAATTTTTCTTTATCTACAGAACGATATAATAAAGAACTTAAAGAAATTACTAAAATCGCTGGGCTTGATGGATTCTCGGAAGACGTTGTATATAATACCATTAGAAAACATAAGTCAAAATAAGAATCAGAAATGTGACTACTTTAGAAATTAATGACAGGAAGAATAAGAAATATGTTAAATTACCATTTTATCCAAGTTACACGAAAGGCCTATAAAAAAATTTCTCTAAATTCAACCTTGACATAGTAACTACTTCAAATAATAGTCTTAAAAATATTTTAGGTAACCCTAAAGTTCAAGTATATAACTTGGATAAATCAGGTATTTATAAAATATCTTGTAAAGATTGTGATCATGTGCATATTGGGCAAACTAAAAGATCAACTAAAACGCGTTACAAGGAGCATTTGGTTCATCTTAAATTTAGAAGGTTTGACAAATCTAGTGTAGCCTTACATATGCTTGAAGAAAATCATAAAAAAATTGACACTGTAAAGTTCAGAACATAAACAACTATGTTGATGTTAAAATAATAACAAGGTAAAATTCGTATTCCAATTCTTTATATTTTAATATATTTACTGCTACATGTTTCGGTCCCTCCAGACCATCCTCAGGCAATAAAACGTCAAAGGTGTGCTATTGTGTAAGATTGATGTGTCACAATAGCACACTTTTGACGTTTTATTGCCTGAGGATGGTATGGAGGGACCGAAACATGTACCAGTAAATATATTAAAATATAAAGGATTGGAATACGAATTTTACCTTGTTATTATTATAACATTAACATACATTACACCAATCCCCTGGGGTACTATAGATTAATAAACAACTATGTGCAATTAAATTGTTATGAGGGTAGTATTACAATGCTAGAGATTTTTTTCTAAAACACAGAAATTTTTCCTATAATATTCATGTAAAATACCTGTATTGTGGGAAAATTTTTAACATTTCGACATTTTCCGTAAGTTTCTATACATTTACCCCCATACAGTGCGAAAAATTATCAAAAAAAGTGATTTTTACCAGGAAAAATTATCTAAATTTTTAGTGTGTTCGTTCAATAAATAATTTTCTTGGAAAATATAAATATAAACGAATATATATTCTTAGTTTGACGTAAAATTTCCATAAAATTATTCACAATATGAACGCAATAAGTATTAAATGATACCTTCTTGTTAGTTCAATGATTTGCAATTTATTGCAAGAACGAACAAATTATTTTCTTGATAATATAAATGTGAACGAATATATATTGTTAGTTTTACGTAAAATTTCCATAAAATTATTCACAATATGAACGCAATAAGTATTAAATGATACTTTCTTCGTCAGTTCAATGATTTGCAATTTATTGCAAGAACGAACAAATTATTTTCTTGATAATATAAATGTGAACGAATATATATTGCTAGTTTTACGTAAAATTTCCATAAAATTATTCACAATATGAACGCAATAAGTATTAAATGATACTTTCTTCGTTAGTTCAATGATTTGCAATTTATTGCAAGAACGAACAAATTATTTTCTTGATAATATAAATGTGAACGAATATATATTGCTAGTTTTACGTAAAATTTCCATAAAATTATTCACAATATGATCGCAATAAGTATTAAATGATACTTTCTTCGTCAGTTCAATGATTTGCAATTTATTGCAAGTACGAACAGATAATATACCTTGATGAAAACTGTACAACAGTCACTGATTGCATTACCGGCTTAGGCCGCGGTCGCTGACTGAATGAGAGTTTGGCGTGTGGCCCCCAGAGGGCGTACATCTCAACTCATGATCTCCTAGTGGGATCTCGAGGATAATGCTATACCGATTAGAGTGAATTTGTACTCGGAGGAATGTTCATGATGCGTGGTAAGCTGATTGTATGGTAATTCCACTATTAAAATAACCATGAGCCTGTGCTATGGTAGCATTTTTACAGTTACCTAATTGTTGTGGGTGCTTTCTACACTATAAAAAATTACGGTAATTTTGCCAAGGTAAATCAGGAATATTACATGTAATAACGTTGTGAATTTACCACAATAAATCATGTAAATTTTGTTTTACATGTTTTTTCTAGGATATTTAACATGGAAAAAGAAATTTCGGTAAAATTTATAGCTTTTCATGTAATTTAAGATGTAACAAAAATTCCAACAAGGAAATCACATGAGAAAAACATTAAAAACATAAATTGACTTTTTTGGGTATTTAGTGCACTTTAAAGTACTTTTACTAGTGAACTATATAATTTTGCTGTAAAAATATGAGGATCTTTATATTTATTTGTTTTTACTTGAATTTTCGGGTAAAACTATAGTTATCATGGAAAATACGAAATTCGTACGCCGCAATGCGATTGATTATTGAATTATTTATCTGTGCGCGTAGGTAATTCTATTCGTTTGTCGAACTTATTATCGGCTCAATGATATCATGTACGTCACAAACAATCGTAGGTTTCGCGTAAGCGTGTTGATTCTTGATCCCTGGTTGAGCGATTCAGTATGACCTATTAGGTGCTATAAAAGATTAGGTAAGTTGCTTGCACTCTTTAAAAAATACATATGAAAATTACTTCAGTGTTCGGTAAATATAGAGTTCATATAAATATTACATACGAATTTTACAGTACAATCTTTGAAAAACACATCAGCATATGAAATTTACTAGATGGTAGAAATTTTACGTCATGAAGCAAATTTACCTGTAAAATTGTAGGCAACTTTGTTACCAACGATTTTACATGTGATTTTACTGCAACTTTTTTTTACAGTGTAGTAATCACCAATGCTTAATATCAATTTTAATTTTAATATTGCTTTTACTGCTAATAAAATACTAAATAAAGCTACAAATGCTTACTCAATAGCAAATTGAGTGAATGAAATGCGTTTATTGCAAAAAATCATTATTTTAATTACAAGTTTGCTCTATAAAGGTAACTAAAATTTATTAGGATTATAAATAACATATATTAAATTAAGCATATACGATTAGCATACCAACCACGTTATATATTCGTTGCAGAGACACCTTTCTTCAATCTTCTACTAGAGTTCATACATAAAATTGATAACTCACGGTTATTCAGTAAACCAAATAAAGTTGTTACAACAAAATTGGTATTCGCTATAACAATAACATATTTGATTGAGCCAATCAAGTTGTCATTTCATTTTCAATGATTTTGGTTTCATTAATACAATAAATGACTTATTATTCAATAAATTTCTTCGTCATTTAATAAAATCTTTTTCATTGATTTAATGAACTCGTTCTTTGTTCCAATTTTAATGTATTATTTCATCTAAACAATGATTTTTTTCATTCAAGGACCCATTTTTGGTTTAGTGTATGTCAAAGTACTTTTAAAATAACATCACCCTATATAGGAGTTTGAAATGATATACCTATATTACAGCTGATTATATGTCTATTAAAGAGTATCTACACTCTAGTCTTCTGAGTACGGCTAAGACAGTAGCTTTTACCTCTTTAATACCTCCGAACAGACGTTCCTATATGCGAAATAAGACACGCCTACATCCCACATTCAATCCCACTGCTCCTATTTCCGACACAGCACTTTCTTACACGTCATGCGTATAGATATTCAAACTTGTGCTTGAAATGCGACCACATTTATTACCCACCGCCTACTGTATATACGTATACTTAGATTACGTCCACGCCGTGTTGAATTTGTTTAAATACCTCCTGTAAGTGGATTTTACGGAAAGTAACTATACATACCTCAAAAAAAAAAAACGTTCCACGTATGTACATGGCGGACGTATTAAACAAATGGCCGGCGACATTTCGCGAATTCTCGAGCGTCATTTTTGCGGTGTTATTGCGGATTGAAAAATACTCACGCAGACACGCCAGACGGTAAGGAAGATAAGGCAGAAGACTGCGATACCGATCGTGTGGAATTTCTGTTTTTGTTGGAGAAGGTTTGCAGTAACTATACCCAAGATATATATATATTTTTTTTAATACTTTATAGTAGACGTGAAAATCTTTGTGTTTAATTATAGGCGCGTTTGCCTACTTCTTTTGAGTTTGCTTCTACGGTTCTTTCTGTTTTTATAACCAGAATTGAACAAACACGGCTCTAATATAGAGAATTTTATGTAAAGCTAAGCATAAAAGATGCGATTTAGGTAACCACTTATATTTTCACGTTTTTAAGAGAAATCGTTTTAATATTTTATTCCTTTTCTGTACTGTGGCTATTGAGTCATAAACTACTAGTTATTGATCGTTGAGACACACTGTACACTGTAAAAAATTACAGTAATTTTGCCATGGTAAATCAGGAATATTACATGTAATAACGTTGTGAATTTACCACAATAAATCATGTAAATTTTGTTTTACATATTTTTTTCTAGGATATTTAACATGGAAAAAGAAATTTCGGTAAAATTTATAGTTTTTCCATGTAAATTTAAGATGGAACAAAAATTCAAAAGGAAAATACAGGAAAAAACATGTACAATTTTGTATTTACTTTCAAAATTTACTTAAAAGTGTAAAATTGACATTTTTTTTGGGGTATTTAGTGTACATACTTTAAAAGTAATTTTACTAGTGAACTATTAATTTTGCTGTAAAAATATGAGGATCTTTTATATTTATTTGTTTCTACTTGAATTTTCGGGTGAAACTATAGATATCATGGAAAATACGAAATTCATACGCTGCAATGTGATTGATTATTGGATTATTTATCTGTGCGCGTAGGTAATTCTATTCGTTTGTCGAACTTATTATTGGCTCAATGATATCATGTACGTCACAAACAATCGTAGGTTTCGCGTAAGCGTGTTCATTCTTGATCCCTGGTTGAACGATTCAGTATGACCTATTAGGTGCTATAAAAGAATTAGGTAAGTTGCTTGCTCTCTTTATAAAAATACATATGAAATTTACTTCAATGTTCGGTAAATATAGAGTTCATATAAATATTACATGCGAATTTTACAGTACAATCTTTGAAAAACACATCAGCATGTGAAATTTACTAGATGGTAGAAATTTTACCTCATGAAGCAAATTTACATGTAAAATTGTAGGCAACTTTGTTACCAACGATTTTACATGTAATTTTACTGCAACTTTTTTGCAGTATATATATGTATAACTCTTTTCAACATCACCTTTCAGAATATAATATTGGAAAAATAGATTAAAGTGTGAAAGGAGTGTAGATTAAAAGCTTTCAAACAGCTTCGGGATTTTTCTCTTGACGAGGTTTTTAAAATTCTGTTTTACTGTTTACATTAAGTTTGGTATACAGGGTGATTCTCAATATATGCGACAAACTTTAAGCGCCGATTCCTGAGGTTATTTTGATCATAAAAGTTCATATGAGTATATGTCCAAAACGGTTTGGTTTTAAAGTTATTGAATGTTTAATAATAAAATTATAAACTATGACTAACACGATATAATATCACAGTTGGTTCTCAAAAACTATTGTGTTGAGAGGAATTGTCCATTTTCATTTCAATATTTGTCAATGTTGTCAGAGTATTCATTCAGTTTAATTGCCAGTTTCTGTTTTCTAAAATGAATTACAGGAATGCTGAGATGTGTGATATGCATTTCGTTTACGGTCTTGCCAATGGAAATTTGCGTGCTGCTAGACGTCTTTATGAAGAAGGATACCCGAACCGTATCATCTTGCATCATTCAATATTTGCCCGTCTTCACCAACGTCTTAGTGAAACTGGAAATTTAAAAAAACGGACGACTGATAACGGGCACCCATCCACAGTGAGAACTCCACAAGTTGAAGAAATGGTACTAAATGAAATTGAGGAACATCCTACTACGAGCACCAGAAAAATTGCGTTTGCTTTAAACATTAGTCAGGCCACAGTTTGGAGAATATTAAAAGATCAACTGTTGTATCAATATCACATTCAACGGGTGCAGGCACTTTTGCCGGCAGATTTTCCGCAAAGAGTGGCTTTTTGTCAATGGATGCAACACAAATCGCACAAAATCCTGACTATTTGCTCAAATATTCTTCACCGACGAGGCTACTTTCTCTAGAACGCGATTACTAATTTTCATAATAATCACATATGGGCCGAAGAAAATCCGCACGAACTAGTGAATGCCCGTCATCAACATCAATTCTCTGTCAATGTGTGGGCCGGAATTGTTGGAGATCACTTGATAGGTCCACATTTTTTTACCGATACGATTAAATGGCGAGGTATACCGCAATTTTCTTGAAGAGAGCTACCACTACTGCTGAAGAAGTCCGTTGCAATTAAGATTACAAATGCATTTTATGCATGACGGTGCTCCAGCGCATTTTAGTTTAGTTGCTCGCGAGTTTTTGGACAATACGTATCCAGATCGGTGGATAGGACGGGGAGGTCCACAACCGTGGCCTCCTCGGTCTCCAGATTTAAATTCTTTTGGCTTTTTTCTCTGGGGTCACCTTAAATCATTACTTTATACGATTGCCATTGAAAATGTCTAGGAGAAGTTTACAGCAATAATTTTTATTCCTTTTCTGTACTGTAGCTATTGAGTCATAAACTACTAGTTATTGATTGTTGAGACACACTGTATATATAACTCTTTTCAATTAATTGTAGAGTTACTTTATCAAGTATGCTTTACTATTCCAAATACAGAAATTTTATTTTACGGCTGATATCGATTATTTTCAAGTTAAAGCTGCACTTTTTCATAAAGAAGAAATATCTTAGCTAAAACACTATTTATTTGTGATAATTCTTTTCTTAGGGCGGAATAAATATCCCTTTGCTACTATTTAAAAGAATAATTTATTTGGATTAATACACATTTGTTAACGAGAAATAAAGTCTTTTTCTCAGTGACTGGCTAGCTTACAAAATAAACTCTATTCTTCTTTATCGTTATATAATTATTGTTTATTCAAAAGAAAATGACTTCTTACCTATATAATTAGCATTTACATATTTTAATGTAGTAATGTTGGTATATAGTTAATGACACACACGTATTGCATGAAACTTAGGCAAAGAGAGGATAATTTGTACAACTATTAAACCGGCAATAAATGTCATAGAAATTGAATACTTCCCAAACAAATGCTAAAATTGTAATTTAGAATAAGTACCTATGATAAATCAAGATAATATTGAAAATAAAATAGTTGTTATTCCAAGAATATCATATGAATATACAAAAGTAATGGGTATAAATGATATTTTATGTGAATTTAAATTATTTTGAAATATCTTCGAAAATAAAATCAGCAACAGTGTTGAATTACAGTGTTAATTATAGAATTTACTTTATGATTCGCATATAATAGAATAACATCAAATATGTTTATAACTATCGAAGTAAAAAAATACATGATAATTTAAGAAATATCAAACATAAAACTCATAAATTGAATTCGATTCATGCGAATGAAAAACGAGTAACTATAACAGAACCCTTTTATCATCAACTTGGCAAATTCTATCCGGTTTTTTAACTGCTTTTAGATAACGGCAAAAGAAATCTATTGGTGTCAAATTCCCAAGAGCCATAAAAGCCGCAATCCGAACCACAAACATCCTGGAACCGTTCTGTGGAACGCACAAAACACGTGGAAGATAAACGAAAATGTATACTTTTGTATACATATAATTTATCACATAATTTTCATTCAGTAATGATTTTCTTAATTTGTTGTACTTTATGATTTAGTAAAAGGTATTGAAAACTATATAGTAGGATGTTTTTCAGACGATAAAGCCGGATTTATATGATTCTGGTCCACCATTTTGCTTTGGGATGAGATAAGGTTCAGCGATGGTGATAATTCATATCTAATTTTAAGCGAAATAGATGACAGAAATAGCGATGGTTGAGCCTGAGCCATTTTGTGCAAGATGTTTTATGAATTAAATATTTGATATGTAAAAATTTGTACAAATTATATTATTAGTACACTGAGAAAAGAGATTGCATTAAATGAAAAGTTTTATAACTTTTGGTTTTTATCATGTTCAACGAAAAGAATATCTTTTCTCAGAAAAGTGTTTATTTTAATTTATTGAAAGTAGCGTGCTGTTTTGCCGGAAGACTATTTTCTTCTTAAGTACATGCTTTTCGACGAAAAGTAACCGTAATTAAATGGAATGCACCTTAGTTTTGATTAGTATTTCATAATGTCTGTATAACTTCTGTTTAAGTAAGACAATACATATTACATATTATATTGTTATTATTATGTACATATTTAACATATTTTAGTTTCTTTTAAGTATTATTGACTTATAAACAGTAATTTTAAATAAAAAAGCCGGACGTTTTGGTTTATTTGCGTAGACACGCATGTATACATTGATTTAAAACTTTTGCCTTTTAACGGAAAATGCAAGCACCTGTATTCAAGCTGAGTGCTTTTTTACGAGGAAGTATTTTAGTTTTATTCATGTTCTACCGTGCATAAGTCTCAAATACACAAATAATAATGAACAAAAGTGAATATTTTTCGCGCGAGGTTAAAGAAATTTCAGAGATAATTGGAATCTTTTCAGTTAATGCTGATTTACTTGTAAACTAAGGAACTTTACAGCAGTATATAGTGTTTGAAGGTTTTAAAACTGTTATACACGGGAGAAACGATCTTGTTGTTTTCAACCATTTTTCATGCATTTGGTTACAGTTACTAAATTATTACTTGATTTAGGAATATTAAAAATATTCCTGTATTATTCAATCAAACAAATAATTTGGTTAGTAGATTTATTTGAAGCTAGCGCAGTATTTATTAATTTAACTGAATATTTCCACGGAAGTAAAAATAAATATCGCATTTTATTTTCGTATAGCAGTTTTCTCCCCATATAGTACAGCAGATGAGCAGATATACTTATTGGTAGTAGAGAAATTATCGTATAGATGGCGCATCTCCTATTTCATTCCAGTAACAGATAATATTTCGCATAAAATAGGCTGGAAACTACGATCGTAAAATACTAATCTGGTATAATTACTAGAACAACATTTGATAGGAGTCATCGCCATTGAAAGGACGATTTCTTTAACGGCACACTAGAGTGCTAGGATGGTCACTGCGACCAACTCCCAATACTACTAGGATTTACAACATTCTAACGGCAAATCCCTCCTTAGTGCATGGGCTTTTGTAATAATTCATTTTCATTTCGATTAAAAATGATCACGGCATTTTGTTGTGTTTACGCTTAAGTCTAAAATGAATAAATGTTATAAGAAAAGGAAAAACCTCTTGAATCAACATGCTTACGGTTTTCTGCCAATCTGCATAGATTTCAAGTTCAAAATGAAGAGGACTTGAATCAATTATCAATATCTTTCACTTAAAAGAATAAACGGTTTCAATAAAAAATATATTATTTCCGAAGAAATGCGTGAATTTAAAATTATATTTCTTTTGAAGGAAACATCAAATCATGTTGCCTATATAGAAAACGCAAAAACTTTTGGTTTAGTGCAATTCTTTTTAAATGAAAAGGATATTTCTCTCAGTGTGCTAGGTTAGTATGTTATAAACGCATATTCCACCCTATTTGTGCGAAATATGTTCTGTTACTGAAATGAAGCATTAGGTGCGCCATCTGTGCGACAATTTCTGTACTACACATAAGTATATTTGCTGTACTATATGGGAAAAAATCTGCTATATGAAAATAATATAATTTTTCTCCATGGGTAACAGTTTTAAACGTTCAAACACACTTCTGAGTGCTGATGTTGATCTTGTTTTTCCGGCACCAATTATTAATAACACACAGACCTCGCTGTAGATCTTCACAGTCGGAGATTGAAGAAACTTTGCCAAAGATTTTCAAGTCATTTGCATAAGCAAGAACACGGCTTTCAAGTACCAACAGCAGGTCGTTAATATAAATATTAAACAGTAGTGGGCCAAGGTTTGACCCCTGAGGGACGCCTGAAGTTGCAGTATAGATATCGAACTGGTAACCGTTGTAGCAGACGTAGCATGACGTGTTATCAAGGTAAGATGCTTTTAAATCAGTTGTATTCGACATAAATCCCATTGAACTGACCATGAATATTAGAATTGAATGGTCTAATAGGGTGTCGAATGCTTTGGTGAAGTCTATATATATATATATATAACGTCTGCTTGACCTCGAGCTTCTGAACTGGTGCTAATGAATTGTGTAATTTTTGCCAAATTTGTCACAGTTGATCTACCAGTCCTAAAGCATGCTGTTGTGTTGATGTCAAATGCTGAACACGATATGTAGATCTTATTGTAGAGCAAGTGGGCGAATATCTTACAGCAACTGCACAAAATTGGAGATATCACATTTAGCACCTTTTTTAAATATAGGTATTATCTTACTGATCTTCTAGCAATCAGGAAGCTTCGAGATGCGAATTGCTAAATTAAATATAGTGTGTAGAGGGTGGCAAAGTATTGTTGCACAGTCCTTGATTAAAAAATTGGAAGTTCATCCAATGGTAAATTCATTCAGGTATATAATGACTTCTTTTAAAACATAACTTTGTAAACTCCATAAATGATTTTTTTTGGATTAACTTTGTTTATTGTGAGAATCTTTGTTGGCTAATTTAGTTAAATAAGTATATTTTTCTGTTTTTATAGAATTGAAGAAACGAGTGGTTAAAGAAAGGTGTCATGTAACAAAATTTTCGAGAAAAGTGAAGTCAATCTTCTCCGCTACATGTAAGTAATGGAATGTAAAAGCCTTCGTTCATTCAAATATCTTGCTTTACCATATGAAAGATTAAGTGCCTATATTATTTTGAAAAAATTGAAAATTAAACTGGCCGCTCTGAAGATCGTAATGTTGAACTGTATGGGTGTAGAATGACTGATAGAATGTTTAGCTGCATTCGTTCAGAATCACGATTATTTGCTATCCAATAGAATTTACGTATTTTTGAAATCCTCTTCGTTTATTGGTGGTAATTAGCAAATCCTGATTATAATCACTGCCACGAACGAAAGTAGCTTTTTATTTTTTGCCGCAGAACACGTATTCTACAGTTTTTTTTTTTTAAATACGATTTTCAGGTTATATCACCACACAAAAAAAAAAACGTTGAAATTTAAAAAATAATAATCAACAGTAACCGCTATAACGAAGAACTAAATTGTTTCGACTAACTTGCTTTCTTAAATAACGCCTTTTGGTGTATTATTTTTGACAAATTTTTGTGTTGTACTTTAGTCATTCATCACATGCTGTCACAGGATCACAGTTGGTATCTATAACAAACAACATACAAACGTATGCTTTTTTTGTCAAAAATAATACTAAAAAGGTGTCATTAAGAAAATAAGTTAGTTGAAAACGGTTTGTAACGGTTATTGATAGATAATTGCGATTTTTTTTTAAGATTTCGACGTATTTTGTATTTATATGGTTACATAACCTGCAAATCGGTGGAAGATATAGTCTGCGGAAAAAAATAAACATCCTATAGTAATTATGAAGTCCATTTCACACCCACACAGCTCAACCAACATTACGACCACGATTTGACTTTTGGGCCTCATATTATCTTGCTTTGTGAACGTCTGCGGGAAATTTGATATGCTCTTCGATTTATGTCTTAAACATTGCCGTCAATATGTTTACTTTTAAATTTATATTATACCAATTTTTATTCGCAATTACGTTACGGTGCTATAATAATATTCTTTCTCCAATAGAAGAATGTTTAATAAGAAGGATGAACACTACTGGTTGCAAGAAAATTTATTAGTAATGCTTGGTCACATGCTGCATAAGTTCGATTTAGTTTTAATGTCTGGTGCGGATTAATTGGTTCGACAGTCGTTGATCCAGTGTTCTACAATGGTACATTAACAGGAGAGAGATATCTGGAATGTATTCGTACCGTTCTAGAGGATTTCCTTGATAACATCAATTACCGGATGCGCCAAAATTTGTACGGTGTTCCGGCACACAACTGCCACATAGTTCACAACTATCCGGACATCATCTTTGCCAGTAAGTGGCTTGGTACAAATGGGCCAATTCGATGGCCAGCACGCTCTCCTGACTTTTTGCTTTGGGGATATTTAAAAGATCAAATATACAGAACCCGGTACAACAACGTGAACGAATTACAAAATAAGGTTAGGGAGGTTTTCCGCCAATTGGATGGAAGGACAATCTCAAGAGCTACCCAGAGTGTACTTAAGCGGGCACGAAAATGTATCGAGAATGAAGGTAATAATATCTTCGAGCAGTATTTATAAATTATGCATTTTATTTTTCCTTTTCAATTTAATTTCAACGATATTATTTTAAGATGTAATATGTTAAAATAAACATCAATCACAAAGACATGTATCTGTTTTGTTAAAAGTTGATTCTTTATACTGCTCTACATTTTACAAAATAAAAACCATTATAACTTCTTTATTATTCGTTTTAAGACAATATTATATTAACACTTGTGCAACATAAATTAAAATATCTTTCATTTCTTTAAAGAATATACAGGGGTGTTCAATTAAAAAAAAAAATATAAATGTCAAAATTTCTTGGAAATGCGTCATTCAATTATAATACTTTGCTAATTTAACCTATTTTCAGAGATAGCAATGATGCGCACTTAATTTGAATCAGCCTGTATGTTTTGGAATTATGCTCATACATGTATAAATTTGAATTATTCCATGAGTATCGTACACGGTTCAAACACATTTTGCACATCCTGGCTCATATAGAACTACAAAATATGAAAACCTTTTTTGGTGTTGGCTGTATATAGATTCTACAATGCGTTTTCCGACGAGATAAAATCTGCATTTAGCACAATTAAACAATTTAAATGTAAATTAAAAGATATGTTAATTGTCAAATAGCTGCTACACACTGGATGAATATTTTTCCTGTTTTTTTTTTTGTTTTGTAAACATGTATTTTTTTATATATACACATATATATATTTTTTTGACATTTGTATATTGCCCGTGTTTATGTTTTATATGTAATTTTTTTTCTCTTACATTGGCAATATAAATGATATTTATCTATCTATCCATCATCAGAGCGTCTGGGTTGATTTGCAATATTTCTCATTATTTTACCTTAAATAAAATATTTTAAAAAAAAAAATGTGACATCACACCTTTATCTACGTATGTCTTCAATTGTGCTGCACTTAAATGTATCACAGTGACCAATAATTCATTGGCTTTTATTGTATGTACGCATTTACAAAATCATCAGAGATGAATTTTCATTTTCCTTTTTCAATTCTATATAAGTATGTTACTTTAACTACTTATCATCCTAAAACTTCGACAAAATTGTCAAAAAGAAATGATATTTATCTATCTATCCATCATCAGAGCGGCTGGGTTGATTTGCAATATTTCTCATTATTTTACCTTAAATAAAATAATTTAAAAAAAAAAAAATATGACATCACACCTTTATCTACGTATGTCTTTAATTGTGCTGCACTTAAATGTATCACAGTGACCAATAATTCATTGCCTTTTATTGTATGTACGTATTTACAAAATCATCAGAAATAAATTTTCATTTTCCTTTTTCAATTCTATATAAGTATGTTACTTTAACTACTTATCATCCTAACACTTCGAGAAAATTGTCAAAAAGAAATATATGTGATTTCTTTAAAACAACTACTTTTTCCCTAAAATATTTTACTATAAAAACGATGTTTTTTTGCTTTAACAGCCTTAAAGAAAGGCTTTTATAACATCAACAACACATTCCAATGCTATGTATAATTGTAAGTGACAAGTATTTGTGGCGATATAAGCAATTGTGTTTGTCGTATTAAAAGTATCGTATGACAGAACCACGTGGTTGTTACTACAAACACGCATTTCTCCTATCAATCCAAGCACGACGCTTCTTCTGTTGGATTATTTATACAGGTAATAATGAGTCATTTATCGTTCCGTAGACGAATAGCAAGCAGGATCGGTTGAATAATATTGCTGTTTATTGTATTGTTAGAGGATTTTATCTCTTATAAGCACATATTTAAACTATATAAGAATACAGGTAAATACAATCTCCACTTACCAATTTTAATTTGTTAGGTTAAGTCGTTATTATCTCTGATGGACGTTTTCTTCTGAGGAATCACAGCGATTTAAGAGTTAAATAGATGTTTAAATTAACCTTCCGAGTTAAAAGAGCACGTGAAACACTTTAGTCGTAGACAAAAAAAAATAAAATAACGGTGTTATTGTTGAGTATCACGCACACGCTTTCACAAACAAATAAAAACACCCCCGATTATATTATTTTCCCTTATATATATATATATCGAGTCACTGTGTGTGGAAACTTGTGTGGGCGAGTATATCTTTAATATTCCACGTCGGAATAAACTATACTTTTAAGTAGAGACACCTTTCACGTTCGATCACTTCTTCGCGTCTTCACCTCTCTACGAATAGAGCAACGCACCGACCCAACCAAAGTCGGGCTAGGACTGATCAGCGGGCCCGTGCCGGTGCCACGATTCGGAGTGGTGTTTGCTGGGCGGTGATTCGTCGGGCAGAGGTCTGCCTCCGCGCCAGAGGGCGAAGCTGTCCCCACCCCCGAATCGACGACACGCACGCACACACGGCTATCTAGATGCGAGAGAACGTGCGGGATTGTGTTTTTCGCCGCTGGCTCGTCGACTGGCTCGCTACCAGTCGCTAGATCTGCTATTCTGTCGCTGGCGTTCGGGAAATGTACGTTAGCCGTGAAGAGGAGGCGTAGGATGATGGGATCAGAAGCTGTAAATGCTGTGATGATGGATTGGATTTGTTTGGATATTGTAAGCATACAGTAATGTTCTCTTTTTAAAGATTTGTGATCTTTTCTGACGATGTTTTGCTAATCGAGAGATACGATAAAGGTTCTATATGAATGAAGATATATCAGGGTGGTATGAGTCAAAACAAAAAACGAGCCAATTCTCTTTCGCTTCGAGCAAATACTCAATTTTCTATAAATTTGTTTTTTATTCTCATCACTAGAACTCGATTATATATACAAAGAAAAACTGGAATATATGCGCCTATATATGCATCGATTTTTGAGAAAATATGCATAAACCTGGGGCATATATGCAAAAAAATTGCGACAATATGCAAAATTTTTACATAAAAGAAATAAGAGCAGAAACTTAAACATTAATTTTATTGCACAAATTTTTTTCACAACATATTTCTAAAACAATCTATAATTAAATGTTTTTCAAAATTTTGTAAAAGAAAGTTTTGTTTTCTATCAGAATACATATGTTTCGAAATAGAAAAGCTTCTTTCAACATCCACAGATGTAATTGCTGCATTTCTTAACTTTGCAAATACATTCTAAACTAAAATTAAAGTCGAAATCGTTTACTGTTTCACCTTCCAAAATTTTCTTCACTTTCTTCAATTTCAAATACACCGCATTTTTATTTATCACTTTTTTAAATTTATCGTATATAGAATTACCTATTGCACCCTTAACCTTCTTATACATAGCATATCAAATTCGTCTACTATTTCGACTGATTCCGAGAGCGACATCCCTTGCGTTTCTAGTTTACGAATGGAACTTGAAACAAAGCTATAATTTGACTTAATATACAAAAGGTTTTGTAGCAATTCTGTTGATGTTATTACCTGTTTACAGTTTTCTGGAGCAATGCAGTCAGCAGTGATTTCAAGAATTACATTTTTTATTCCTCCAAAATTATCGGGGAAAAAAATTGCAGCCTCTAACCATAATCGGTTCAGGAGGCAACTTAACACCGGGAAATTATAAAATTGGATTCGTAAAGGTGCTTTTAAAAATACTTTTTTGACATTGCTAATTAAATCATTAATCAAAGGGAATTGACTCCTAATGTCTTCAAGACCAAAAAATCTTAATTATTGTTAGAGACCGGATTATATGCAAAATGCATATATTTTACTTTTTGTATATCTTTAATTGTAATCTATATGTAGACGTATTATAGTAATTGAAGATAATTAGCGCTAATTAGTGATTGCATATATTGCATATTTAGGCATTTCGATGCATATTTTTACAAAAGCTGCATATATTGGATATTTAAGCTTTTTTTTATCCTTTGTATTAGTAAAAATTCCTAGTAATTCCTAATGTAGATCGACAACCGACAGTTCTCAGAACGATAAATCTTTTACATTGATTTCTCTAATACTTTTTTTCCAAGAACTGCACGTGCTTAATTTCGCCTAGCAGAAGGGATGTGGTAAATACGTTTTATTATTATTAATTCCCAAATAAACTATGCATTCATTGAATATCTTTGAGCGAAACAGCATGTAATTGTGTTACGTTTTTAAATACTGTGCGTACATACAATGAGTATAGCGAACAAAATTTCTTTATGGATTAAGCCATATCCTGAACTGGTAAAGGATGGCGACAAAATATGGTAATATGGTAAATTTCATTTTACTAAAAGCTTTACAATTGTTTTTAAATTCTTTAACTTTTGATATAAAATGACAATTGTTATTGTAAGGGCCTTCTGAGAGAAAATACCTGATTAATCAACACGCTAAAACTCCATCACATATTGATAAATGTGAAAAACTAAAGCGATTCGCATGTGTGCAGCAATCTATACGTCAATGTGTAGCATCAACTTCACGAAACTCTGAACAAGAAGAATATAATACGGATCTGTGTAACGCATTAATTTCGTCTAACATACCATTAGCAAGATTAAACAATGTTAATTTGAAATCATTTCTGCAAAAATATTGCAAACATAATATACCTGACGAAAACGAAAAAATTATGTCACATCTTGTTACCAGCAAACAATAGCAGAAATTCGACAATTGATAGGGAATAATTTTATTTATATCATGGTAGATGAAAGTACGTATAAGTGTGGCCGTTATATTGTCCATTTATTAATAGGAATTCTTCATGAAGATATTGTAGGTAAATCATATTTAATTTATTGTAAAGAACTTCAAAAAACAAATAATGTGACAATTGCCCAATTCGTTCAAGAAGGTTTATCAAATTTCTTTTTACCTGGAAGTATACCTTGTGACAGGGGCGGATCCAGAGAGCCAAATTGGGGGGGGACAAACTTAGTAATTTTCATCCTTGAGACGAGCATATCATATATGTTTGTATCATAAGTCTTTCCTTAGTTTGCGGAATTTGGAGGGGAAATTTCCCTAATTTCCCCCCCCCCCCCCCGTGGAACCGCCCCTGCCTTGTGAAATCTTTTTAATAATGTTGTCCGACGCTGCACCATACATGATAAAAGCCGTGCAAAATTTAAAAATTGTTTATAGTAACATTATTCGTACCACTTGTTTAGCTCATGGGTTCAATCGTGTAGCCGAAGACATTAGGAATCAATTGCCTTTGATTAATGAGTTAATTAACAATGTCAAAAAAGTATTTTTAAAAGCACCTTTACGAATCCAATTTTATAAGGAGCGACTTCCCGGTGTTAAGTTGCCTCCTGAACCGATTATTACGAGATGGGGTACATGGTTAGAGGCGGCAATTTTTTTCGCCCATAATTTTGAAGGAATAAAAAATGTAATTCTTGAAATCACTGCCGACTGCATTACTCTAAAAAACTGTAAAAAGATAGTAACACCAACAGAATTGCTACAAAACCTTTTGTATATTAAGTCAAATTATAGCTTTGTTTCAAATTCCATTCGTAAACTAGAAACGCAAGGGATGTCGCTCTCGAAATCAGTCGAAATAGTAGACGAATTTGATATGCTATGTAAGAAGGTTAAGGGTACAATAAGTAATTCTATATACGATAAATTTAAAAAAAAGTGATAAATAAAAATGCGGGGTATTTGAAATTGAAGAAAGTTAAGAAAATTTTGGAAGGTGAAACAGTAAACGATTTCGACTTTAATTTTAGTTTAGAATGTATTGCAAAGTTAAAAAATGCACCAATTACATCTGTGGATGTTGAAAGAAGCTTTTCTATTTCGAAACATATGTATTCTGATAGAACACAAAACTTTCTTCTACACAATTTTGAAAAACATTTAATTATAAATTGTTTTAAAAATATGTTGTGAAAAAATTTTGTGCAATAAAGTTAATGTTTAAATTTCTGCTCTTATTAATTTTATGTAAAAATTTGCATATTGTCGCAATTTTTTTGCATATATGTCCCAGGTTTATGCATATTTTCTCAAAAATCGATGCATATACCTATATGCGTATATATTTTTCTTTGCATATAATCCGGTCTCTACTGATGATTATCGAAATTGTTAGAGTAATCCTGGGTTACTGAATGTGTGCGCCATAAACATAGTAAAAAAAAAGATGAAATTGTAAACATCAATTTTGAAAATTAAATTTGCTTCTTTTTTGGTTCGATTATTAGGTTATTTTACAAATAATTTCAGCTGCTAATAGGACATTCTCACTTAGAATGACCTCTCGGTGTATATTAAAATGATAAAACATCATTATTTGGTTATATAGTTAACTAAAATGGCATTTTGTTACGCTTAATACTCGTTGACGGACGTGCAATAGCTAAATATTTCTGTACTAGTCAGCTCTCATAAACAGATTTCTTCACAAAAAACTGAGAGGTAATTCTCTTTTACGTAAAAAAATATCAAAGATAAAAAGTTCACATTCTTTGCGCCATAGCTTGCTTTAAATATAGTCATTCTGATGCCAAGAAATCAAGTTGAACAGATTATTCTTTCTGGGTGTAATACTTCTAATGCGCTGTTGTGAGTATACATGACAAAGATACAGTTTTACAAAAAAAAATCTTAATAATTACTATTGAAATTAGCACCAATTCTTTTATCTAGACCAACTTTCATTCAAGCATTCCCCAATATAGCTATGTCATGGCAAAAAAAAAGAATATTTTTCTCTCTTTTTATTTAAGTATATATCTCTTTCGTTGTAATTTGGCAAAACCTCAAAAATGTTCCGTAACATTTTGATAATCTATATTCATTCTTGAGTACCTTTTTTTTTTAGTTTATTTATTTACCTTCCGTATATAAAAGAAGTCATTAACAATCCGCAAAACATGGCGAGTCAAAGCGAAGCGAATGCCATTAACATTTTTGCGGTCCATACTTCTTTTTTTTTAAATTATCCAGATACATATGTATGTATGAATGATGGCGTTCAGATCCGAATATAACGGTCCTAACTGTTATTATTACTTAATGATACCGATGAGCATCGGATACTTTTAATACGTTGATGAGGCGTGAATTCCTCTTTTTTCTTTAGATCGGATGTTTGTTGTGTAAAACCGTTGTATCAAAATGTATCAAAATACACTTTACTCTAACATAATAATAATAACTTCATTTAATTTCTTTTTTATTTAGGCCTTCCAATTTATTCGACACCAATCAAAGATGTAAGCTTACAACACAAATAAAACTCTTCTCTGCACAGATCCCGAGAACAAAAACATTACTGATAGTGTCTCTCTCCCTATATATATATACAGTTAAAACACAATTAGGCAAATATGCGCGGACTAGTGTAGAGTACATCGTCCGATCACTCTTGTAATTATAGGAACAACTTAGTGAATCACGACTTTTTATTATCAAAAATTAAATCATTAACTAGTTTGGTACAGCGTCATGCTTGCACTGTAGGTAGATACTGCTTTATGTTCACAGTAACAAGTAGATTGTATTTGCATCTAAGAGTGCTCTGTGTTTGACTTGTGTAATAACAAGTTTTGAATGTATTGAATTAATTAGATTTTATAGTGCACATATAATAAACCCAATGATAATTATAATGCATGTGTATATACAGGCTGATGATTCAAATTAAGTGCGCGCCATTGCTATGTCTATTATTATTGAATCTAGGAAGTAGGTTAAATTAGCAAAGTATTGGTGTTTTTAACGCTGATTAATATGCAATATATGAAAAAACCAATTGAATGATGCATTTCTGAGAAATTTTGAAATTTATATTTTTTTGTAAATGGAACGTCCTGTATATTGTTGTGATAAATAGCTCTTCCCCCCTCCCCCTAAAATGCGGGTGTTACTAAAATAAAAAAAAGGTAGATTTTATTACTAAAAAAAACAAAAATAAAATGGTCACCTAGTAATTCCTCAGCCCCCTACCTGCTGTTAAAAGAAATAATCCAATTAAAAACAAAAATAATAATTCCATTTCCAAAAAAAAATTAAACTACGAAATATGTATTTTTTTTTAATGTTGTTTTGCAACATTTGTGGGAGATGGGAGGTCTTATTAAAAGAATATTTTTTTAACAATTATTTTTAGGTTATTTTTTTTTAGTTATAAAATTAATTTTGTATAGGTAAAGCAACACGTTATTTTTCTAACATTTTCATGTGGGAAGTGAACCACTGTTTTCTTTTTTAATAATAAAATGAATTTTTACGCAACGCAGAAGGGTGCAATATGAATATAATAAGTTCAATTATTTAATTTCATTTTAATTTTTTTAAAAATTAAATTAAATTTAAAATAATTTAAAAAAAATTAAATAATTAAATTTAATTCATTTTGCACCCTTTTGCGTTGCGTAAACATTCATTTGATTATTTAAAAAAAAAATAGTGATTCACTTCCCACATGAACATGTTAGAAAAATAACGAATCCCATTACCTATTCCAACCGGAATTATAAAAAAAAAAAAATAAATAAATTAAATTCATTTTGTCCCTTCTGCGTTGAGTAAAAATTAATTTCATTATCAAAAAAAAAAAAAAGACAGTGATTCACTTCCCACATGAAAATGTTAGAAAAATAACGACTTCCTTTACCTACAGAAAAAAAATGAATTTCAATAATTAAAAAAAAATAATAATGACGACAATAATTATTAAAAAAAAATATTCCTTTAATAAGACCTCCTATCCCCACTAATGTTGCAAAACAACATTTTTACCAAAAAAAAATAATTTCGTAGTTTAAAGAAAAAAAATAAATAAATAAGAAAATCGACGCCCCTCTATTAGCCCTATCGAAAAATAATTCGCCGTCCTTGCTGTTACTGTTAAAAAAATTATTACTAAAGATAAATCATTCACTAACCCATGTTAGTGTTTTGAAAGGTATAGTAATTCCCTAAAATTTATTTCATCTATAAAATAAAATTAAGTTAAGCCCCCTCTTTATTGACCTTCGCAAGAAGAAATGTTTTCTCACCCTTCCTGGTATTACTGAAAAAAAAAATAATTCGCCAGCAATTTATTTATTTTATTTTATTTAAAATTTCTAAATGCTTCCCTAAGTAACGTAATGTAAAATATGTATGCATGCAACGCAAACGGATTCCTTTTAAAGATAATGGAATTTGTAGTTAGTAGAGTGGTCGGACGTGTCTGCTTACAGGGGCCGCACTCTCCCCGCGCTATGCAGAACGTGTAGCCATAGTATATCTTCAAGGCAATAAAATCACTTCTTCCGATTCATGTATCTAGTATCTATCTATCAGTGTTAGTCGAGTCTTGATACGAGATAGTACAATTCCCCATCGAAGTTTTACGCATTGTAAATGTAATACAATGTTGAGCGTAGAAAATCCCAAAGAAGGACCATTTCTTAATGTAGAAAGTATAATTGTGCATTCCAGGATTTACGTTAAGGTGGTGCTCAAAAAGTTTGTGCAGTGTGCGATAAACAGTTATTGTGCTGGACTACACATTGGTGGTGGTGCATCTACCAATAAAGATTATTTTATTGATACCTCTGTTACATCTAAAAGGTCTTTTTTAAAATATAAGCATGCTTTATTGTCGCGACGAAAGCGATTTAGTGAGAAAAATCCTATTCCATCTCTGCTACTTAAATAAGATAAGGGGTTTATATACTATGAGATTCAAAATGATTGTCGTAATAAAGAAACTGTTTTCCGGAAAAATTATCTATACTTATTACATTATTATTAATGAGCGAAGTTAACTACATACAAATTTCATATATTAAATGAATTTTCTTGACATTTAGCGACATTGGCGTTCGTGTTGTAGTATCTTTCGATTATTTATCTTTATATTTTTTTCAAAATCGTTTATATTTACATCTAATATACCAACAATAGTATTTCTGAATACTGTAAGCAAATAAGGGAATTTATCTGTGCTAATTAGCTCAACAACAGTAAAAAACAATATTAACATTAAGTGAAATAGTTTATTACATTTTATAATTTTATAGGCTTATCATATACTTCAGCGCAATGAGCTGTCAAAAGAAGTTACATTTTCATCCCTTTAAGTTTCTACGGTACAGGAATTATTACCATTAGATCACGATAGGCGATTGGAATATTGTCATTGGTTTAATAACAATTTAAGGGACGATGACTTTCTAAACAAATCATTTTTCTCACAGGAAGCCTGGTTTTATCTAATAGACTATATCAATTTACAAACTATCGTATCTGGTCTGCAGAAATCCATACGAATTTCGAGAAACGCAATTGCATCCCGTAAAAGTTGGAGTTTGGTTAGCTATGTCAGGCAACGAATAATAGGGCCAATTTTCTTCGAGGAAACTGTAAAGCCACGTTACAACAGATGTTGGAATTGTTTATTGCAGAGTTACAAGAAAATGCGCTTGAAGCAGGTTATTTTCAGCACATAATGCTCCAGACATACTGCTCGACAAGCCTGCCAATATCTTCAACAGTTTTTTGCTGAGAGATTCGTTAGAGCACAAAGATGGCCACCAAGATCGCCTGATCTAACCCCATTAGATTACTTCATGTTCGGCTATCTAAAAAATAAGATCTATAGAAACCGCATGCATACCATAGAAGAACTGAGAGATGCAGTTTTGTCACTTAATAATTATACTAATTGTATGTTATAATTTAAAGTAATAAATAAATTTAGTTAAACACCAGTTAGTACTGAATTGTAAAATCATAATTTAGTAAAGTTAAATTAATTACATTTCATTTTTACAAGCAGTAACACCAATCCATAGTCGTTTATATAATGCGAGTTCAAATATAGGTTACGTTTTCCTTATTTATGACAGATCCGTTTACTTTCTTATGTTCCAACACTGACTTAGTTCAAACCTTCATTACAAACACGCGGCATATACCTACACCCTGTTACTATCTATAGGAGCGGAATTGACAATATTTTTGAATCTCATAGTATAATGTTTATAGTTAAATAAATAATAAATAAATTTGTTCTTTCCCGACACTGTACTGTATACTTGTGGTAAACGTTAATATCATATATGTATATAAATTTCATAACTTAATAGCTCTGTAATTAGTTTTACTTGAATATTAAATATTTTTTTTTTTTGATATTTTCAAAAACTCCTGTCTGTTAGAGGATTTAATGCAAAAAGTTAAAATTCTATTTGTTCATTCAGCAATAGTACCTCTTTAAACTTTAATACCAGAAGTAAATATGGGAATTACATAAGGCCCAATATCAATAACACCTATACAAACAGCATGGCTTCATTTTACATCTGCGCACCTTAACATTTAGTTATTAATTAAACTCTCGTCTTTCGTGTTATTTATTTAACTCACAATCAGCCGCCTATATAAAACCGGTAACAACTTGTCGGCTTATTAATTTCAATCTCCACGGATCTAACAATGCAATTACAATAATAAATATTTATCAAGTAGGTGTGGCCCCGTTTCTCTATTAAAAATTACGCGCCGCTTTAGACCGTTTTCTATTAACCGAATCGCAGCTCCTTGCGTCAGTCATAAAAATATATCAATCGGGGACTCCCAGCCGCGCATTTAATGGCCACTACTTTCGGTATCGGATATCGAAAATAATACGTCTGCACACATCTTTCGAAGCCGGCCTATATATGTATATATATACTTGTATGGTTCTCTTATACAAGCTTTTTTCACGTCTATAAATTATTATTACGTTAAAAACTAATATTTCAGTGCGTACAGTTGAGGAATTAAGTGTGTGGACATTTCTCTAAGATGTAGGCAACTGACAAATGCATATAACAATAGAATAGAAAAGTGGTCGAACACTTATTATAAATTTATTGTTTTTTTGTCATTGTTAAAATAAATTTTTGTAAGCTCTTGGATTTTTTTTTTGGTTTTTAAAACAAACATCTTAAGTTGACAAACAATAAAAATTTTGACTATTATATTGAATACATCATTTTATAAGTCGTAGCTCTTTTGTTTTTTATTTTAAGGTTATACTATTATAACTAGAGACCGGATTACATGCAAAGAAAAACTGGAATATATGCGCATATATATGCATCGATTTTTGAGAAAATATGCATAAACCTGGGGCATATATGCAAAAAAATTGCGACAATATGCAAAATTTTTACATAAAATAAATAAGAGCAAAAATCTAAACATTAACTTTATTGCACAAAATTTTTTTCACAACATATTTCTAAAACAATTTATATTAAATGTTTTTTTCAAAATTGTGTAAAAGAAAGTTTTGTCTTCTATCAGAATACATATGTTTCGAAATAGAAAAGCTTCTTTCAACATCCACAGATGTAATTGGTGCATTTTTTAACTTTGCAATACATTCTAAACTAAAATTAAAGTCGAAATCGTTTACTGTTTCACCTTCCAAAATTTTCTTAACTTTCTTCAATTTCAAATACCCCGCATTTTATTTATCACTTTTTTTTAAATTTATCGTATCTAGAATTACCTATTGTACCCTTAACCTTCTTATACATAGCATATCAAATTCGTCTACTATTTCGACTGATTCCAAGAGCGACATCCTTTGCGTTTCTAGTTCACGAATGCAACTTGAAACAAAGCTATAACCTTGATTTAATATACAAAAGCTTTTGTAGCAATTCCGTTGATGTTACTATGTTTTTACAGTTTTCTAGAGCAATGCAGTCAGCAGTGATTTCAAGAATTACATTTTTTATTCCTTCAAAATTATCGGCGAAAAAAATTGCAGCCTCTAACCATGTACCCCATCTCGTAATAATCGCTTCAGGAGGCAACTTAACACCGGGAAAGTCGCTCCTTATAAAATTGGATTCGTAAAGGAGCTTTTAAAAATACTTTTTTAACATTGCTAATTAAATCATTAATCAAAGGGAATTGATTCCTAATGTCTTCGGCTACACGATTGAACTCATGAGCTAAACAAGTGGTATGATAATGTTACTACAAAAATATTTTAAATTTTGCACGGCTTTTATCATATATGGTGCAGCGTCGGACAACATTAGTAAAAAAATTTCACAAGGTATACTTCCAGGTAAAAAGAAATTTGATAAACCTTCTTGAACGAATTGGGCAATTGTCACATTATTTGTTTCTTGAAGTTCTTTACAGTAAATTAAATATGATTTACCTACAATATCTTCATGAAGAATTCCTATTAACAAATGGGTAATATAACGGCTACACTTATCCGTACTTTCATCTACCATGATATAAATAAAATTATTCCCTACCAATTGTTGAATTTCTGCTATTGTTTGCTGGTAACAAGAAGTGACATAATTTTTTCGTAAGGTACTTTCGTCAGGTATATTATGTTTGCAATATTTTTGCAGAAATGATTTCAAATTAACATTGTTTAATCTTGCTAATGGTATGTTAGACGAAATTAATGCGTTACACAGATCCGTATTGTATTCTTCTTGTTCTGAGTTTCGTGAAGTTGATGCTACACATTGACGTATAGATTGCTGCACACATGCGGATCGCTTCAGTTTTTCACATTTTCCAATATGTGATGGAGTTTTAGCGTGTTGATCAATCAGGTATTTTCTCTCAGAAGACACCTACAACAACAATTGTCATTTTATATCAAAAGTTAAAGAATTTAAAAACAATTGTAAAGCTTTTAGTAAAATTAAACTTACCAGTTGACTGCAGGCTCGACAAAATATTTTGTCGCCGTCCTTTACCAGTTCAGGATATGGCTTAATCCATAAAGAAATTTGGTTCGCTATACTCATTGTATGTACGCACAGTATTTAAAAACGTAACACAATTACATGCTGTTTCGCCCAAAGATATTCAATGAATGAATAATTTATTTGGGGATTAATAATAGTAAAACGTATTTACCACATCCCTTCTGCTAGGCGAAATTACACACGTGCAGTTCTTGGAAAAAAGTATTAGAGAAACCAATGTAAAAGATTGATCGTTATGAGAATTGTCGGTTGTCGATCTACATTAGGAATTACTAGGAATTTTTACTAATAGAAAGGATAAGAAAAAGCTTAAATATGCAATATATGCAACTTTTGTAAAAATATGCATAGAAATGCCTAAATATGTAATATAGCGCTAATTAACTTCAATTAGTGTAATACGTCTACATATAGACTACAATTAAAGATATGCAAAAAATTAAATATATGCACTTTGCATATAATCCGATCTCTGATTATAACAATATTCCATGCAGAAACTGATTTTCTATTAATTGGTGACAAAATATACAGGGTGTTTGTAATTTACTGAAAGTATGTTGAGAGTTGAGAAGGGTGATATTCTCCTACGTTCGCTGTAATTTGTGTTGCCTATGTCTCAGAGAGCTGTCCACATACCTTTCTCTTTAGCTGTACCTTAGCCCTGTTTCTTCTATAACGTGTAACTATTTTACGGGTATATGGAATGATGTGGAAGTATCAACGGATTTATTGCCCAGGTAGAGTTAAAATCGATCTTATTCGGTGTATCAGTCTGGTTGGTATACCGAAAGGTGTGCACTGGAGGTGGGAACGAATTTATGATTATGTGTGCGCCTGCGATGTTATAAACACGAATGCCGTGCCTGTAAGTAGGTGATTATTGATAATTTATACCTCACTTGTAATTAAAACGTATATATGGTCAGTGCGTTTGGGTGTAGGTACATGGATTAGATTTCATTCGTCGTGAATCACGAATAGATACGTTGTACATGCCGGAATTTTTCTCATTGCATTCATCTGAAACTTATCTAAGAATCGTCTATTAGGAGTGTATTTCTGAAGACAGTATTCAAAAGTATTAGTATATTGCTGGATCAACATTTTTCGCTTTACAAAAACACAAAAAGAAGGCACTTCTGTAAAAATAATATTTAAGGGTTTAAATTCGCAAAGATATTTAAAGATTGCTTTTTTTAAATGTGGTCAAATTATTTGTTTGTTTAATGATAGTTGACAGTTTACCATAAAAAAAAATTATAACAGTTGTAAGCTAAGCTATTTTCTGTGGAAGTCTTTTCTGATGAAAAACTTTGTAAGAGGTATGGATAAGACTAGCAGTGGATTTGCTACATGTGAGGAGTAAGTTCTCTAAGATCAGTGATGCTAAGTTAAAGGAAAGTATTTTTATGAAACCTCAGACCAGACAGCTACTTCGAGATGAAAAATTTGTCGTTGAGGCGCTAAAAGGACTTGAAAAAAGCAACATGGTTGTCTTTTAAGGAGATTTACGCGGGCTTCTTGAGAAATCGTAAAGCAGAAAACTACGTAGAGATTGTTAATAGCACTAGAAGTAATACGCACAACTAATAATTAAGTAATAAGCACAATTAATAATTTAAAGAACACAGTTGCCGTGGGACGCGATTGTGTATCTATGGGAGCCTTAAAACATTGTTGTCATGTACTAGCTATTCCTATGACTCATAATATAAGTCAATCCTTAATGAGAGGTGTGTTTCCAGATCAGTTGAAATTATCGCTTGTTAAACCAGTACATTTACCAGCGTAAAAAATCTGAATTGGAGAATTTATTTATATAAAAAATTGTATATAGACGGATAGAAAAATTTGTTGAAAAACATAATATCTTCAACGCCTTACAGAATGGCTATATAAAAAATAGATCTACACGCGAGCGATGTTTCAGTTACTGGAGGGGATCATCACAGGATTAGAAATGGGTGAACAAACGGTGTGCACTTTTGCGGATCTATCTAAGGCGTTTGATCGAATAAACTATCGAGTGCTCCTTGAAGAACTTGCAATTTTAGGTTTCCGTGGACTGCCTCTTGAGTGGATAGACTCCTATTTAGTAAATAGATGCCAATGTGTAGTAGCTTATGATGAGACTGGGCGTGAGGTTAAGTCAGAATGGATTGGGTAGTTTCTGATGGCGTGCCACAAGGGTCAATTTTGAGCCCGCTGCTTTTCTTATTATATCCATGGCTCCGGGACATAAACAGATATGTCATTAGGACAAGTCATTATTTTATTACAAAAGTTGTCTTTCTTAAATAATAATTCTAAGATGATATAACAAAAATGATTTATTTTATATTATACGCATGTTTATGCATACTATTCAAAATGAACATTGTTATATATATGATTCGCATCAAAAGCATCAAACGCGCACAAACATATTAAATTCATTAATTTTAATATTTTTTATAGGTGTTTCATTTTTATTATAATTTTATCTATACACAAATCATTCAGATATTCTTGACAAATTTCGGACTAGGTTCACCTATATTCTTGTAACGACGTATCCGTAAGTTTCACTTCATATATTCATTCACATTACATAACTACACTTTATACTTGGATATTTTTCAGCCATCTTATATAAGTTTAAAATTAGTTTTTTGTTCCTTTGTCCAAAACTTTTTACTTTATATTGTTCAAAATTATAATGTGCATTTAAATCTTTCTAGTTCATGCTTCTGAAGATGGCCCCAGGCCGAAACATGTTAAGATGATGTTTTAAAATAAACCCTTATTAGAAAGGACTTTTTTCCTCTTTTCGTATTTATCATCCAATTTGATAGAGACCACTCATACTTAATATTTTTATTTGTTTGTTGGACAGTTGCACTATATGAATAGGAAAACTATGATTTTCAACCACATAGACAATATTCAGTGCTATGAAAACGATTCTTTTTTCATTATAATTTTAGTTTGTATGTAAACAAAAATGTTCTGCACTTTTCGAATTTTTACGGTGATATATATTAAAAGTACACCCAGAAAAGAGTTCGTGAAGTGAAAATAAAAAATCTGGAAAAATTGCAACATTAATAAATTACCTGCAACACAGTTAATTTTTCATTTTATCTGTATTTATATATTCATGGAATGTATTATGTGAATAAATATTATGTTTGAAGTACATTTTTTTTCTATATGTATAAAATAAATCAAATCTGCATTGCTACTGTGGTTACTGAAATGCTTTCGATTTGTAGTAGAAAAAGGATTTATACTTTATTTCAAACGAGCTCTTGAAGTAGTTGTAGTACTGTGCCGGCATAAGTGTCTATTTCTGGTTTTTCTTTTTGTCTTTAAAAAAACGAAAATATCCACTGAAAAAGGCATTATCGCCGAGGTATGTGTGTACGTAACTATTAGAGGTTGCTTTAAAATATAGCATAAGACAAATTATAAAAGGTTTTTTTTTGCGATTTGAGTCGAGCTTTCGACTGTGTGAACCATGTTTTACTTGAAAAACTCGAGTATTATGGTATTCGTGGCGTTGTGGCGAGTTGGTTTGTCTCCTATCTTTCTGGTAGACATCAATTTGTTAAAATTTCATTTACATCGTCTAATAATCATGTTAAACAATTTTCGTCTTTACATTTACCTGTCACTGTTGGTATTCCCCCGGGATCTGTCTTGGGCCCAATTTTATTTATTATTTTTATTAATGACATTATTGATTTTATCAGGTTTTCATTATTTTTATATGCTGACGATACAACTGCACTTGTTACGGGCACTGATCCATTGCATGTTGGTGACCGAGCGGCTGCGCTATTGGTCCAGCTGGAGGGATGGTTCTCTGCGAATAAGTTGCATATGAACCTATCTAAAACTAACTATATGTTTTTCCACTCCAAGCAATCGAATCACAACTTTGACGTTGACGTTTCCTTGCATGGTGCCTCTCTTCAGTCTGTGAAGAGTGTAAAATTTCTCGGCGTCGAATTAGACGAAACTTTGGACTGGGGTGCACACTATGCCGAAGTCGTCTCCAGGATTAAGAGGGCTTGCTTTTAAATTCGGTCACTGAGAGGAACAGTAGCCATTGATACTCTTTTATCCTTTTATTATAGTGAGGTCCATTCTAGAATTAGGTATGGTATAACTTTGTGGGGTTTATCTAAACATTGTTCAGAGGTGTTTCTAGCGCAGAAGCGGCTTATTAGATGTATATCTAGGATCGGTACTTTTGAATCATGCCGTCCTTATTTTATTAAATATAAAATAATTCTGGTCCCTTGCATTTATATCCTAGATCTTCTTCTTTATATATTTGCGCAAATAAAAACAATTTTGCTAGAAATGGGGATTTACATTCATACGATACGAGAGGTAAAGGTGATTTTAGATTAAATTTAAACAAGTTGAATATTTCTAAGCGATCTCCATCGTCTGCAGGTATTAAACTTTTTAATATGTTACCCCAGCATATGAAAAACCGAATAGAAATACATTCAAACGGATAATAGAACATATACTTACATCCAATGCATTTTATTCCGTGGATGAATTTGTGGCACATCTCGCGCAGTCTCATTAGTACATGTAAGAAATTGTCCTGTTTACATATCTATTTATTTATATATTTGTATAATGTGTGTATTTTTTTTGTTTATATATATTTTTATTATACTTTATGACACTGCCCAGCTACTTTTAAGCTTGAGACAATAAAGAATCTAATCTAATCTCTAATCTTTAAATTTCGTCCACTAACTCAGTACCATGCTAACCTCAAATTTGCAGCGATTAATCTTGTACAATTACAGTAATGATCTCGTAATCCTATAGTCTGCAAACGTAACACAATTTATAATAACTGTGAAAAGGAACCATACTTTGTGTTTTGCTTTTATACAAATTATATTTGTAAAGTTACAACACGTTCAAAATAGACTGTAATTGTTTTGCCCATGATTCAGGCGCGACTGGTGCATACGTCAACGAGAAGGCTATGCTGTAGATCGAATTACATAACTTCATAACTACCTTCGTAACACAGTATCTTCCACACTAAATTATACGACAAACTTCGATCATGTCATAGCCTCCTCAATGAGTCATGCACCAGCCATCGCTGCCATGATTATCACTGTAAATTTTTCTTACAGTGTGTACACGTCCTTTTTAAGTAGATCGGAAATTCTTAAAAACAAACTTCGTTTAAATTGTAAACACTATTTCACAGTAATTAGCAAAAATATTGTATTGTATTAATATAAAGCATGTTTATACTCGAACGAAGAGCCATAATCCAACACTGACGTATATCACCAATTCCACAGGCGTCTTCATACTCTGATTGCGTCATTTTTTTTCCTCTCCCGTCCGTTGCTGCTGCCTATATCTCCTAGATTACCATCGGATCTTAATTGGCGATGAGAATTAAGTTTCGTGCTCCCTTATACACGCGGCCGGCTAGTTTATAAACTCGCGATCGCATACCAACTTCGAAGAATCGATTAAACCGAGCCAAAACGATCTAGCGACCGCGCGAATACGTAAAAGTACATACCTGCGCTCTTAATAGGCGTACTGGAACGTTGGGTATTGGGCAGTCCGGAATACCGCGTTCCTATTTACATAGAGTAACATCGTGCACAGCCTCCTCCTAACGTTGATAATTCACTTAACTCGCTCGCGGAGGAGAGCCGAGTAGTGGTAGGTAGGTAAGTTTACCTCCGGGGCATAAATAGAGATAATATACTTTACACTTAATTGGATAAAATGTTGCCTTCTCTCCGATCTACGGTTTGTTTATGCGCTACATCTTGATTGTGCGTGTCCCTCTGCAGTATTTAAATCGGTTTATAAATTATTTATGCGCTTTATTGTAGCGTCCAGATCGAAACCAGTACCTATACGGATGCAGGGAGGGGTACCTGCATCTATCTGTGTACCTTTAAATACGCCGGGACAAGAACTGCGTATACGTGTGTGTAGGTCTGTTACGCTTTCTTCTAATGACGCGCTTGTGTTCCTAGATAAACTAAGCGCCGATAAATTTCCTTTAAAACGATTTTATGTTTATTCCGAATCGATTATGCGGTGAGTACGAAGCGGACACGATAAATAGATATACGCCACCCGTATCGACTGTGTTCGTTCGATGGGAAAGTTCTTTTTCAGGGGAAATGTTAAAATTCGAATGACAAATCACATGGAGTTATAATTTTTATCAAAATTACGTAATAATAATAATAATACAACGTGTGTATAAATTGTCGCAAAAGCTATACGCAGCGACATTCTTCCTTCGTTTCTGAATCTAAAATCTAAATGGTAAAATATGGTACTATGCTTCATGCGTCTTCAGGAGCCACTTGAAAGTAACATACATTTGGCAACACTGTAGTCGCATACTACCGTAATGGTAGTTACAATACCTGTCAAAATTGACAGACCAGAATTACAAATGACAAATTGGATAACACAAATGATACATAGGGAAAAGCAATAAGAAAGCTTATTATTAAAACAGAATTAGTAGTTTTGATTTTTCGAACGCATCTCTTGTAATAAATTAGCGACACTATTACCTACGCATATGTTCAAATTGATATCCGTTTGTTTGTAAATACATTTGCAATCGACGAGGTATTGTCTGTATCACTCGTTCAAGCCTTTCCGGTGTAATTTCTAATACTGCCGCGTTAATTCGTCCTATAATTCGTCAGCGTCTTGTGGAGGTGTTGCGTAAACTTTCACCTTTATGAAACCCCAAACAAAAAAGATTTAGGTCGGAAGACCTTGCAGGCCATAAGATAGGACCACCCGCGACCAATTCACCTGTTAGGGAAGTGTTCATCCAACCACTCTCTCACATTACGAGAAAAATGTGCCGAAGCTCCATCATGCATGTAAAACATGTTACGGCGTATATTCAAAGGCATCTCGTCAATAACTTGTTCTAATACATTTAAATACCCGTTGGCATCAAGTCGATTGGCCCAACGACACGGTGATTTATTATACCCAGCGAAACATTAACTGAAAACTTTCTTTGGTGACCGTATTCCCGAAACGCATGAGGATTTTCATCTGCCCAATGGTGAAAATTATGGGTATTGAGTACACCATCTCTGGTAAACATAGACTCGTCGGTCCAAAGAACACCTCTTAAAAAGTCGCCATCTTCTTGAATCCTATTTAAGATACTATGACAAAAGTTTAAACGGTGTATGTTATCGTTTTCATAGAGCGGCTGTACCTTAGTTATATGGTATGGATAAGGAAGGTTTTCACGTAGAACCAAATGAACGGTCTTATTACTGCGGATATTGAATGTGGACGCCAACTGTCGAGTACTGACGGAGGGATCTTCATGTACTGAGTCTAGAATTTCCTCTTCCAGTTGTAATGTACGCCGTTGTCTAGGTCGACCAGCGTTGGCATTTTCTTTTCTTAAACGAACCAGTTTCACGTAGACGTTGGTCCAGCTGTCGAAATACGTTTCCAGTAGGATGTCTCCGGTTTGGAAAACGTACGCGATATTCCTGTTCTGCCATGTTAGCATTTCCATTACAAAAACCGTATACCATATACATATGGGCATATTCATTAAATGTAAAAACCATTGTAAATAAACAAAACAATAATACGAGAACGATAAAAACACTGAAACCGAAAAACTAATCAAGAGAATACGAGTAATCACGAAAAAGAGCAGAGCTTGCATAAAATTGAACACTTCAGATGAATGTCAAAATTTGACAGTAATGGTTTTGATTGAAATCAAATTAGAATACAAAGTCATTGTCCTACAATGTTGCCAAATGTGCTTTTCATGAGAGGATGCTTATGAAGAAATGTTGAAACCAGGCTCTAAAATCAAAAAGAAACTGTTTACGAAAAAACAGGAATAAGAAATCGTCTAAATTCAAAATTGCTATCTATACCGACAACTAACGAACACAAACGCTTATTAAGGAACTAAAAAACCGAACTTCAAGAACCTCGTGAAGACTTATGAAGCATAGTACAATATTTTACCGTTTAGATTTTCGATTCAGAAGCGAACGAAGTATGTCGCTACGTGTAGCTTTTGCGACAATTTATACACACGTTGTATAAGGGCTTCCAGGCTGCAAATATACAACTTATGCCATTGCTAGCTCAACAGCCTAAGCTTGATTTGAGATCTAAGCTGCTGCTCTATACTGCATGCTTGAGGCCGATTCTGGTGTGTGGGGCGTTCGCCCTCTGCACCATGGCCAAGACGCACCTCACCACCATGGAGGTCCTGCAGAATCGTATGTTGCGTTTGATAACCGCGGCTCCATAGATGGTAAGAAACCAACTACTGCGTGACAATCTTGGGATCCCCTCTTTGGAGGATCAGATACTTATATCATTAGTCATCAAATATTCTGTTGGCCCGAGTTGTTGAGCCCCAGGACAGACTGCTCCCAGAGTCTTGAATCTCACCACTGAACGGTGCGCAGTGTCGAAGCGTAAGAAGAAGTCCCGCCCGTCATATTTGGTGCCATAATAGTTCGCGAAATCAGTATCTAAAATAAACTCTTCCACGAGCTTAAGAACCGCTGATAATATCCGACAAAAATGCTATAAAGATTTGCGTCTGGCATTAGTAAGACGTGGACACCACAGACTGTGTTAAACGTTAAAATTCGAATGACAAATCATGTGGAGTTATAATTTTTATCAAAATTACATATAATAATCACTTTTATGTTTTGCTTCTTATGCTAAATAATTGTATTTATTATATTATTTATTCAATGATACGTCAAAAACTACCATTTAACAAAATCTTGACAACGTAAACACCAATCTACACTGTTTTACTTTTTGCTCAACGTGTACTGCAGAACTTTTGTCATTGTTATTAAAAAACTCAACCTCTTCGTAAAGGAACTCTTTAGTTGGGCATCGCGTTGAAAGCCATCATGCAATGAAACGCGTTAGATCTGCCATTTTCGTGCAAATATATGTGTCTAATCTTTTAGGCGCCACGGTATACTCAACAATCCCCATGAATTGCGCGAGAATGTTAGGAAAACACCGAAATAAATAAATATAATAACTAATAAATCTTTGTAAAAACTCGACGCAGTGAAGAAAGCTTTTACTTACTTTACAAAAATACTTATCTCTTTCTTTACTGCTTCCCCAGGGCGTGTAGATACTGGAGGTTAATATATTGCGGTGGTTCATAAAAGGGAAGCTATCTACCACAGTGTTCCCAACCTTTAAGCATAGAATTTCCCACGAGAACTATCAAAATTTCCCGTTTTTTAAACAAAATTCCCACGAATGCGTAAAACCATGGTACAAATCATGATACAAGAAAATAAGGTATGCTCTTGCGCATTTAGGTGTGACGTATTTGAGGGCCAAACAGTACTACCAATCCAATAATTTAATAGGTATCACCAATATAAAGAAAAGTATTTTTTTTTTAAATATATCCAATTAAAATCAATAAAACTGTATTTTTACCATTTCTTTCAATCAAATTTGCATTGAAACAAAATCTTTTTAAATGTAATTTTCAATTGAATGCAAAATCATCTTGAAAAAAAAAATTATTGTAATTAGCACATTTTTTTTTCATTAAGAAATTCTGCCATAAAAATGTTAATGTTATTGCTTTGCTATGAATGATTCTGTTAATGTAAAGTATTTTTGCCTTCTTTAGCTTTTACCTTCCTATTTGTTAGTACTTATACGTACTGAAATTTCACTAATTGTAAGTGGTTCATATTTTTTAATGGCAAATGTTTTGGTACAAGCATTATAATGTAGACAGTGTTGGAATAAGGAAAATGCAGATAAAAATGAAAGAATTAATCAATGATTGGGAGTGTAGTGTTTTATTTTCTTTTTTTTTTTACAAATTTATCAATTCTTTTTATAGATATGAGATAATGGTTTGTTTTCTTTGCCGTATTAGGCTTATATATAATTTTTAAAAAACTTCTTGAAAAACGGCATTTATTTATTATTTTATATTACTTATACAAAAACGTTTCGATGCATTTTACCACATCTTTTTCAATTTGTCTTCGTGTTGGTAAATTCCAATTGTATATGTTCATAATAGTAATAACATAAAGTCAATATTTTTAAATTTACATCTTTTTTTTTTATTTTTATATTTTTACTTTAAGTTTTGAGATTTTCAAATTTTATCGTGTTATATGTGTTACATGTTTTGTGTATATCGTTTAAAGTGTTATTTTGTTGTAACATGTCGCTGATCTTACTTACTTCTAATTTTATATATAATGAATTTTTTGTTTTCTTTTCCCTCTTTATGGAATTATCTCTGAAAAAGGCAGTGGAATCATTGTCGAAAGCTCAGATATTAAATACATAATTATTAAATAAATTTATATTGTTTTTAGCTGCATTTTCACTATTCCCTTCCTTTAATCCTAACGTTGTACGTACAGCCAGTACTTTACTCCACTCAATTTTTGAGATGTAGTGTACTACAGTACACTTTTAAAATATACTCCCTATATCCTTAAAATCCTGTAGAGTCGTTGCCTAACATTCATATTAAAAACAAAAGAATTTCAAGAGTTTTTAAGAATACCATTCGCTAAACACTTCACCACCATACCTTCATACCTCACTAAGGGAATAATAACCGTATCCCCAATACAACAGCGAGAGAGCTACATAACGTAATAAAATCCCAGTCCTTTCGTAATAAAAATAATAATAAGAAATAATTAACAATGGTCACCCCATAATTACTTGTGTATATACACTTGACATGGACCTGATTTATAGCATAATGAAGTGCGTATAGCACTCATACACTCAGTCATGAGTCAGGGGCGGCTGGCTGTTCATCAAAAGGACTCTTTACTGCCTTTAGCGGCAAGCGGTCCCACGCTGCGCCAAGTATGGGAATTTCTCTACTCGTTTATTACTAGTTCCTCGCGCAGCATTGCGACGGAGGGTTGGTCCTTCAATTACGCCATTCGAAACTACGAAACGGCCGAAGGACCCCTCCTCGCAACGCGAATACAATTGCGTCGTCATGAGTGTCTGAAGGGGTCGCAATTCCGTGGGAATCTCTCGTCTTCTAAGGTCGAACGGACCCTTCGCTATTAGCTGGTGGCGAGAGAGCTCTGGGATCGTGGAATCTCGAAGGGGACTGCCCTTTTCATCGAGGTGGTGATTCTAGCCGCGGGGTTCCTCTTACGGGGGGGCACTAGTAATGTGTAAATATTGTCGTCGGGGAAAGGATTTGTATATATCCTTCCTTCCGGTCGCAGCTGTCTTCGGATAAACAGGAGGAATGGTTTTTAAGGTGGGCTAAATTTTTTCTTTCCTATTCAATGGCGAAAACAAAACAAGGGGTGTCATCTTTTGACATGGTAATACTTCCTTTTTTTTAAAGGAATGGTCTGATCTATTTCGTGTCTTTATATTTCTTTTAATAATAATATCGCAATCGACTTGAAACTGATCATTATAAATTTAGAATTTAGCAGCTCCTACGTAGTACACGGAGAAACCAATTTGTTCAGGACAAGAAAATAATTTCAAACAAATTTTATCATGAGAATTTAGTTAATTCAACAAAATATTTCGGTTTAGGGTAAAATGAACAAATAATTTGGTTGAATTAACCAAATATTTGTTTGTCCATATTTAGTTAAATAAAATTTGTCAAAATTATCAAATAAACCTGTTTTTCAGTGTACTGCACCGAGAGAAAAAAAATGTTGTATTAACTAATAAAATGGTGTATTGAACACTTTTTTCTTTTTCAATATGAGCAATGATATTTTAGTATTAATGCAATACGTAAAAAAATGTTAAATTGGGTTAGTTAACTGAATAATAATAAATGTTATAAGAAACAGATTACGCGTGATTCTTTGAACATGTACTTAATTTTCCATTAACAATAAATAAATAATAAATAATACAACAACATTATCCCAACACAGTTACTTGTTGTAGACACACGAAATAATAATTGTCTCCATAATTTTATAATATTGCTTTAGCACTGGTACAGTGTTATTTCAATGATTAATAAATTTTGTTATACATTTCTCTAAAATGTTGCTTCCAAACTTATATTGTTTCATTTAACCTACCTGTATGTAGTATTCATCGAATGACTATTTGCATGTAATTCAACACTTTTAGGTGGTTATACGAAAAAAAAATTCTTGTTAGTGGAACCATTTTCGATTTTGCTTAAAATCACGTTACTGATCGGGCGAGTTTTTAATTTCATCGATTACTGTATCATTAATGTAATAAATAGAGATACATTGTAATCGATGGATCTATCGATGAAATTAAAAATGCGCCCGATCAGTAATGTGATTTTAAGCAAAATCGAAAATGGTTCCACTAACAAGAAAATCTTTTTCGTATAACCACCTAAAAGTGTTGAATTACATGTGAAATAGTCACATTCAGCAATTAGTCCATTGATTGCAACGCATAACTATATATTGCTTAATTACGAAGACTGTAGTAGGAAATAGAAGGAACACATTGATATCAACGGATTGAGATTTTGTGCGCTGAATGTCATCATTGTCCATAAAGTTCCAAGGCTACCTTTACAGCTGTGTACGGATATCTTCCGGACTTCCATTAATACGTCATGTCGGTAGCAAGAGCAGCGTGGTTATCACCTATGTTATAGATATTCAATTGGAAAATATGTATGTAATTTTATGAGATTAAGCATTTGAAGACTGCCTTGAACGAAAGATAAGTATTAGTAGTTTGGGGATAGTGTAATCTCATTGAAGATTATCACTGTTAAAGACACATACAATGTAAATTACGTAATATTTTTCGTACTAAACTAATTAACTGCAGGTAAATTCAACAACAAAAAACGTTTTACAATGACAATATATTGAAAATATATCAAACATTTACGGCATTATATACTAAACTTCTATTAGCTTAATAACATAACCAAAAAATTATAAATTTATTAGCTAACTCATTTAGGTGATCCTGCCATATAAAAAGACAGTCTACCGTGATGCCCAGAAATTTTACTGCCGTTGATTCACCAGTGGTCTTAGTTGAGAAATGTAAGTTTTGTGTTTTGTTTATATTTACTTTTAATTTGTTGGCGGCAAACCAGTTTTCAGTCTTTTGAATCGTCTGTCTTGAATTTTGTTGCAATTCCTTCGGATTTGATGCGTGCACTAGTAGTGAGGTGTCATCCGCACATCCGATACAAACATATCTGAGCTTCACTAATATTAGACGGGAGGTCGTTGACATAGATGATAAATAGCAGAGGACCAATATTGACCCTTGCGGGACCCCGTGAGAGAGAGACATAAGCTCGGATGAAGTATTATTCCATTCCGTTAATTGTTGTCTATCGGTGAGGTATGATTTTAATAAATTAAGGGGTTGTCCTCTCACGCCATAATACTCCAACTTATGTATTAATGTGTCAGGACTAACCGAGTCAAACGCCTTCGATAGGTCCATTAAGTTAAGTTTCCCTCATCAAACGCCTTATATATGGAATTTACCACTTGTAATAAACCACTAGCAGTGGAATGCCCTTTTCTATAGCCGTGTTGTTCAGGCCTGAAGAATCCATTGTGATCAAAGTAGCTTACCAACCTCTGCATAATGATTTGCTCAAATACCTTTGACATTGCTGGTAGGATGCTTATAGGTCTGTAATTTGAGCAGTCGTTCTTATCACCTTTCTTGTGTATGGGCAAAACTCTACCAACCTTGAGCAGACTAGGAAAGACTTCTTGTTCTATGCATCTATTGATGGCTATTGCCATGGGCATTGCTATTTCTGCACGTATTTCTTTCAATAAATTGGTGGATATGTTATAAATGTCCGTGGTATATTTGCCCTTCAAATGTTTTATAGTTTGCTCAATTTCACTGGAAGTGGTTGGCTCTAGATAAAGCGATTGTGTATTGTTTATTCCATAGTTTTGTAGTAAAATTTCGGATGATTCATTACCTTGAATAGCTTCGGCAATCTCTTCGACTGTGCAGAAATATTTATTTGGGGTGCTGATTATCGGTTTTAGGTGCTTTAGCTTCTTTGTTTATGACATTCCAGACAACCTTAGCTTTGTTGCTAAAATTTTGTATATTTGTATATGTTTCATTAGTTCTTTGCCTGTATTCTGCAACTCCCCGCAAATAATCTCTTTTTAGGATACGATACACTTGGTAACATTCATGATCTTTTCTCACCTTGACTATAGTTGCTAAAGCGTCTCTAGTTTATTCCTTATTTCACTAATTTCTTCGTTTATGATTGCTTTCGTTTGTATGTTCTCTCTTATTCGTATTTTTTTTTTTTTCAGGAAAACAACCCTTGAATGTGGATATAAAGGATTTGTGAAAGCAGCTAAAGACTGAATCAGCGTCTGCAATGTGAATAGGTAAGTTCAGTTCTTTGATTAATTGTTCTTTAAACATTTTCATATTTTCAGCATTTATTGTCCTTAACAACCTTGGTGACTGGCTTCAAGGAAGAGAATTCGAGAATCTGCGCCATATGGTCAGACAAGTGCAGATTAATGGTTTGAATATCTAAGTTAGACAACATAAAATTTGTAAAAACATTGTCTATTAGCGTATTACTTGTCAGAGCGATTCTAGAAAAGTCGTGGAATACTTGCTTCAGGTTACTAGCATTTAATATGTCTAATACGTCTTGGACAATTTTTGTTTGTAACTTAAAATTGATATTAAAGTCTCCACATATAAATATATTTTTGTTCCTTTTCATTTCCTAGTAAGAAATTAAGGTCATTTAGTTTCTCTGTAAAAGTCTCTAAATTGCCCGTAGGTGGTCCGTATATTGAGATCACAATTGATTTCAGATCTATTAATTCAATAGCCGGAATCTCAAATTATCTTTCGCTTGCTAGTATTGTTATGTCTCTTCTTTCAATCACACTTTGTTTTATTTTTGTCATTATTAGCGATCCCCCTTGAGTAGTAGTGGTCCTGCAAAAGCTACTTGTAATACTAAACAGTAAGTTGCGATATTCCTGTTGAACAGCTTACCAACTGATTACGGCGGTTAATCCACGACCGGTGGCAAAAAATATGATTTGTAGCTAACGCAGAGAGTTACAGGGCATGTCCATACCGGTAATTTATTACCTCTGTTTTAACCGGCCTATTAGATAAGCGATCAAGCTATACCTTAACACACGAACGAATATATTTTACTAGGTATTTTTCGGGCGCGGTGAGTAAAACCAATAGGAGCAGCGTTTCTTCGTGATGATAGCCCGAGGTGCGGAACGGGAGCCTAATTATTTAGAACTCGTAAATAAGAACCCCTCTTAGACACGAATTTATGTTCAACATGTACATAGGTACAGTCTGTCTATTTAGTGTTTTAACCAACGTCATTGATATGTCATACAAGTAAAGACAATCTTCTCATTTGACTATTTTGTTCAAGTATTGCTATTGAAAAAAGAAGCAAAGTTTCCGCTTATCTCGCAAAAAAAGATATAAGGAGTAATTTCATGAATGTGACAGATAGAGATAGCCATATTACTGCATTGTTTAAGTACAATATTTAAAATAGTGCATCGTTTCCGGTTTCTATCATGGCACATGTTAGTAATCAAATCAATCTATAGCGTCGTTAGTTTGTGTATTTGGTTTATTATTAGTTGTTTCTCGCCCGTTTTTTCGCTTTCTTTGTATATTTTGTAAGAAAAAATTGTTCTTTTTAGAGCACAGAGCCTTCTGTAAAGTTTTCAGTAGGTAAGTTATTTTGAATAACGAGAATGTATAAAACAATGACTAATGTTATTATTATCACAGAAAATGCCTGGAAAGCGGTTGAATTCTAAGGCACATCAGCTTGTGCTTAATGCTCTGGCATATTTCGAGAGGGAAAAAGAAAATGGGGGACCTTTATTACCTTTAAGTGCTGTTTACGAGGTAGATATTCTAATACACTCATAATTATGTTTATAAAGTATGTATTTTTGCAGAAAGTAAGCGAAGCACTTGGTGTAAGCCGACAGACTATTTGGAATATAAAGAAAACTACAAAACCCTGTTGCTTCATCTCATCCTGAAAACAGACCTCGTATTAAGCCTAAAACAAGAGACGACAAAAATCCAAATGAATCCTCAAGTTTTGAAGAACAAATAGATAATTAATTGAAGAAAAGGAACTGTTGTCGTGACATGATAAGTCGGATTTCGAGGCCTGAATTGACCGAAATGGTTTGCAACGATGTATGGTTCAAGTTCAAGCAGCAATGGACGTCCTTGGGTGAATGTTCTGTTTTATGATTGATTGAAATTTTGAATCACTTATAACATAAATAATATAATTCTGCGAAAAAATAGGTCTTTTATTATATTTCTATCTTTTGTTAAGGAACTATTATTATTATTAAACTTTATTACTGTGTTAAATGTTTATTATTATACATTAGAAACAGAAATTCTACCAACTGGTGTTAACATCATGTGACATATAGCCAGTTAGATGTGCTTACCCAGGTAGCACAGTGACGTAAAATGACGTTTATTAGACGTCGATATTACGTCTAATACGTAATATCAACGTTTATTAAACGTCATTTTACGGCACTCTGCTACCTGGGTAAATGAAGAACAAATTAAAAATAGAGTTTCTTCAAAATGAAAACCATTCAAAAAATTACAAATAGAAGAGCAACAAAAGCAATATATTTAGCTAATTCAAAATAAAGCAGTTGTTTTTAGCTGTGTATCTATTGGTGAATGTTATAAGGTAAAATTGAACAGTGGCAATAGCATATATTATGTTACCACATACTTCTATTCTTGCATAGAATGGTCGTCCACACACTAAATAGTTCGCATTTGTAATCTAGCATCATTTACCAAAACTGGGAATCTTCGTTTTCAAATACCATATGAGTATTCGACACAATTACGTGTTTGAATATGTTCCTTGTTATTTCAATTTTCAACGTGCGTAATTGGATTAAGATTGTTTTTAAAAGTATTTCGTTGAAATTCATGACAGAAATTGCAATTGTTGAAAATATAGTGTGCCGAGTTGCTGACCCAAGCCACCGACAAACAATATTGCGAATTTTTAACTTATGATCAGATACTGTTTGAAAATTTCGGTATACTTCAGCTTTATCACCCCCTGCAAAATATAAAAACATATATCGTTAACTGTTAATATAAAAATATTAGTACTAAATACCTGGTATTGAATTTTAACATGTGTAGTCGATTATACCAGTCACTCTAAGAGAAGAAGCAATCTCATATTAGCCTACAATTACTTCTTGGATTTCGTCATTAGTCCAAGGGAAGCCAATGTGATTATCTTTTAAATATGCAATAACGTGGGATATTCTTTAAGTGATTTTGCTAGGAGCTGATATCGGCAATAACATTTCCTCCGGTCTTAAGCGTGTGTTTTTATAAAATAAATTAATGGGATCTCCGAATTCATATGTATGTGTAATATACTTACAAATTTGTAGGATTTGTTATACCTATTAGTAATACGGTTAAGCATTCGCATTACGGTATCTTGCTATAAACAGTATCTCACAAAGAAATTGTGTTCATTGTGTTCTAACACGCACAAAAAGTTTAATTAGTAACGTCTTCATCAGAAAATTCCAGTAAATTCGTTAATATCAGAGTGACAGCAGATGTCACAAACAATTATTTTAAGGTTATGTATGTTATATTCAATTTGAGGGAGATAATAAAGTTTGAGCTTCGTACATAACTCCGCTCAAAATGAAACAATTTTTTGTTCGGTTGAAGGTTCAACTAATGCTGTGACCACTAGTATAATATGGTTTGAACCTAAAATTCGAACGTAAACTGAAAATCGAATTTAAACCAATACTGAAAAACCGCGCATAAGATATCCTGTTTATACGGTTTTTAATTTGACTCCGAAGTATCGATTTGATTCATACGGACAAAAATCGATGACGCTGGTTAAAACACTAAATAGACAGATAGTATGTAAGTTTATCAGAATGGAAATGTATGTTTTTAGGAAATTTATTTCAACTTCACCAAAAATCTTTTAAGTACCATTTCTTTTTAAGTACCTACATCCTATCGCGATTACAAGAACAACGACAAAGGTGCTGCTTTTTTTTAAAGAAGTATGACAAGGCGTGGCCGGCCTTGCACCGCCAGGGGGCGCACATTTATAACGTTGGGACGCCTGCGCTTGTTCGCTACTACCAAACAATGAATATAAATTAATAACTTTACCTCCGTTTCTGCGAGGGAATGCAAACTAAACGAAGAACTCTCGATTACCTATAACTGAGCGATGCTAACTTCGTCAAAAATTTACGCCTTTGGAATCGTGGATATCATCCCAGAACAATTCGGTCACCTCGGATCGCGGCTTTATCGTTTTCGAGCATCTGTAAGCGACACGGCCGCAGGACCGGAATAAAAACAAGACGTTCGTCACATATACGCTGCACGACACGGGCATCTCTTTCTCATCGTCCCAAAACCGGTTGGAGTAATATAATCGATCAAAGCTGGCGTTAGTGAACCACGAAACGGTCTCTCTTCGTCGATAAGTATTGATACCGATTCCGAACTGTTATTATTTTAACGGCATTCCTCTGGGAGACGGTGTGGGAGTAGCATATTTGGTCGGTTATACATCGGTGACTGGAATATAGTTTGTCGTGGTTCACATAAATGTGATAATGTGTTGGGATAGCAATCAATAGACGACATTTAGCAGTGATTGGTCTTGTAGGTCAAACTTCTCTTAAATTATAATTAAAAAAGTAAATGATATAAGCTGATCAAACCAGATGGACTCCTCGCATATGTACATACTGCTGTGTACTGAAGGTACCAAAGAAAATGCAAAATTAATAGATAAAAATGAAAAATAAGTTAGCTAGCTCAACGGATAAAAATCTTAAAAGGGCGCAAAAGAACAATTAAACTCAGAGTTACCCTCGCGAATTAAACTTGAATTTAATCACGACAAGTAAATAGTGGATGAAAGAAATCTGACTTTCTTATTTACCCCAAAAATTTGCAAAGGTTAAATTTGCAATAAAAAACAGAATTTTGAATGACGTAAATTCACAATCAATAATTTTATTATATAAAAAAAACAAGTTAATTTTAATTACAATAACGCAGAAAAAAAAAACCGTGGACAAAAGGTCCTGGTCTAAATCAAAACTGCTCAAGAATCTACATTACAATAGGACAAATCCTATATCAAGGCAAAAGTTAAATTAGTTCAGGAAGATAATTCTTTTTTCACAAAAATCCACGTGGTTTCAAATCAAAATAAAATAAGATCGTAGAACACAAAAAAATTGCAAAAATGAAAACTAAAAGCAAGCACAATGCTTCTATTCACCCAAACCGAGGTGATTAATAAAATAAAACCGAAACAGCAAACTAGAAAACGGAAAAATTTAACTCTTTAAAAATTATGATGAGAAAATTACAACTAAAATCTATCTTCCTGCACAAAAATAATAAATGATCTTATACCTAAATTATGTACACAACATTATAATAACAATTATTATCAAGCGAGTTCCTTGATGGACGAAATAAATCAATAAACGCGAATTCAAATCTCAAAATCAAATGAAATAACAAAATAGCAGCAAAGTTTTTAAATTTTACGTCTACTTACGCCGGCATCTACCAAAGAACTGACTGACAAACACGCCCGCTGCGTACAGCGAAATCGCACGGAGAACAGCCCGCCAACGGACGAAATCTCAAAACATAATAACATAAACAAAACTAGTGAAAATAAAACATATTAATAAATGAAATTAATTTAAAACAACTGAACATTTAAATAAATAAATCAAGCAATCAAATCATAAACCAAATCTTATTTAAAAATAAACAAATGAATTTGAGGAAACTCCCACGAAACATTGATAAAGGCAAATCGGAGTAAACATAAACATCTGTGCAACTTAAAAAAAAACTCTCGCGAACACAAGTGTCCACAGCAATACGTATATGAAGAGAAACGAAAGAAAAATGATCATAGATTGTAGTGATGATATTCACATTTTGTTGTCGTTACACACATGCGAAACAGCTGATCACAGTTGCACTAAGTTAGAACTTCTTTCATAGTTTAGGTTCGGTTCCTGTCTGATACAAGTTGACAAACACACAATAACTTACGCTTTTCTTGAATTTTCGTTGAAGGCATTCCGCACAGTAACCAAACTTACCAAGTGTATGCAACGTCCAATAAGGAATGGTCTTGGCAGCTTCTCTGATGATAATAATAATATATTGTCATGGTTTAATAAACTGATTTTATTTAATTGCACCAGCTTTACTGTTATCTATTTTAAAATAATAAATAAAAGAATAACAAAAAAGGATATAGAATGTCGCAGTAAACAACCATACGATTTCCAGGTGATGTAGGAGACCTCTGCGTTTGGCAAGTTTCTGCATTGAGAGAAATATCCCTTTCATTTAAAAGGAATTGCATTAAGCCAAAAGTTTTTGCGTTTTCTCTATGACCAACATGATTTGGTGTCTGCTTGAAAAGGAATATAATTTCAAATTCACGCATTTCTTCGGAAATAATATATTTTTCATTGAAACAGTTTATTCTTTTAAGTGAAAGATATTGATAGTTTATTTTGAACTTGAAAACTATGCAGATTGCTAGAAAAACCGTGAGCATGTTGATTCAAGAGGTTTTTCCTTTTCTTATAAACATTTATTCATTTTAGACTTAAGCGTAAACACACAACAAAATGCAGTGATCATTTTCAATCGAAACGAAAATGAATTATCTCCAAAAACCCTATGCACTAAGGAGAGATTTGCCGTTAGAATGTTGTAAATCCTAGTAGTATTGGGAGTTGGTCGCAGTGACCACCCTAACGCATTCTAGTGTGCCGTTAAAGAAATCGTCCTTTCAATGTCGATGACCTCTATCAGATGTTGATTAGGTAAATATACCAGATTAGTATGTTACGATCGTAGTTTCCAGTCTATTTTATGCGAAATATCATCTGCTACTGGAATGAAATAGGAAATGCTCCATCTATGCGACAATTTCTCTACTACATATAAGTATATCTGCTCATCTGCTGTACTATATGGGGAGAAAACTGCTATACGAAAATAAAATGCGACATTTATTTTCACTCCCATGTAACTATTTAGCTAAATTAATAAATACTGCGCTAGCTTTAAATAAATCTACTAACCAAATTACTTGTTTGATTGGATACAGAAATATTTTTAATATTCCTAAATCAAGTAATAATTTAGTAACCGTAACCAAATGCATGAAAAATGGTTGAAAAGAACAAGATCGTTTTTTCCGTGTATAACAGTTTTAAAACCTTCAAACACTATATACTATTGTAAAGTTCCTTGACTTATAAGTAAATCAGCATTAACTGAAAAGATTCCAATTATCTCTGAAATTTCTTTAACCTCGCGCGAGAAATATTCACTTTTGTTCATTACTGTTTGTGTATCTGAGACTTATGCACGTGGGAACATGAATAAAACTAAAATGCTTCCGCGTAAAAAAGCACTCAGCTTGAATACAGGTGCTTGCATTTTCCGTTAAAAGGCAAAAGTTTTAAATCAATGTACACATGCGTGTCCACGCAAATAAACCAAAACGTCTGGCGTTTTTATTGAAAATACTGTTTATAATTCAATAATACTTAAAAGAAATTAAAATATGTTGTTAAATATGTACATAATAATAACAATATAATATGTAATGTGTATTATCTTACTTAGATAGAAGTTATAAAGACATTATAAAGTTTGGATTAATACAAACTAAGGTGCATCATTCCACTTAATTACGGTTACTTTTCGTCGAAAAGCATGTACTTAAGAAGAAAATAGTCTTCCGGCAAAACAGCATTAAAATAAACACTTTTCTGGGAAAAGGTATCCTTTTCGTTGGACATGATAAAAACCAAAAGTTATAAAACTTTTCATTTAATGCAATTTCTTTTCTCAGTGTAAAACAAAGCTATTTATTTAGCTCAAAGTTTTATTTATTTCTATCTTTAACATTGTGTTACAGCTACATCTACATATAGCTTTTGTGAAAATAGGTGTACGACTGTTGCTGTCGTTGAATTTTTTGCATATCTGAATTGAATATAAACAGATTTTGTTCTAAGAATAATTTATCTTTAACTTTCTAGTATAAAGGCTCTGCTCCGATAAGTCATTGAAAAGTGTCCCTAAAGCTATCGGGCTGAAATTAAAGCAAATGAGTACTACTGTCACACGTACTATAAATACCAAAAATTAGCTCAATCGATGCCACCTCATTCAAGATATTAGCATAAGAGTGGAAAAATTCAATATTTTTTTTCTCAGGAATTACTTAAGCTATCACGTTCAAAAAAAAATATGTAAGTAAACACTGATTATGGGCATTCTGTAGAAAATCAGGAACTAATTCCCTCTACTCAGTTCAAAGTTATTATTAGTTTGTCCTTTTAAGGGGTGGTTTTTTTAAGTTTGGTTCAAGGTGTCAACTTGGCTTTTTGTTATATTAGATCGTATGCATTTAGGTTTATTATATGTTTTTTTTCAGTTTTTTCTGTGTGGTAGAACATGTAAATAAAAAATCAAATCTCTTTGAATGATTTTAGTAGCAGCAATTTGTTATTGTTTATTTTAGGGTTAAAACAATTGTTCATCCATCAATTTCAAGATTATCTGTATGTATGTTTCAGCCCTAGTAGTTATAAAAGCACCGAAATATACAAAACCATATGCAACAATAAAATAATATTTAATTCCGTACACGCAGTTCAAAGTTGTTATTATTTTCCCTTTTTGAGGGGTGATTTTTTTTGAGTTGCGTTTAAGGTGTCAATTTGACTTTTTATTATATGTACATGAGTGTATAATTATATTTGGGTTTATTATATATTTCGTCAAGTTCTTTCAATGAAGTAATACAAATAAAAAATAAAACCTCGTTGATCTTAGCAGCAGCATTGGGTTATTGATTATTTTAAGGATAAAATTCAAATTATTCATCCATCGGATTCAGGATTATTTATATGTATGTACATTTCAGCCCTAGTATCTATAAAAGCATCGACATATAAAAAAGAATATTGTAACAATAAAATAATATTTAATTCCGCACACGTTGTTCGAAGTTATTTTGTCCTTTTGGGGGATGTTTTTTCAAGTTGGATTTAACAATTTGGTACAATATATATGTTTTTATATGATATAACATATTAACATAAATCAATCAAATCTCTGTTAGATATTTATTGTTCTAATAACAACATAATTTTATCCACATTTGTTATTGCAACAAGCTATGTATTTATAGTTGTTATGATTTTCTTAATGTTGAACAGAACCGCTATTGGTATTTTACTTTTGTTCTAACTGCGATACACATTATATTTATTATACATATTTCTTTAATCAATGTTCTGAGACGTGCATAATTTGTTTTAATATGACAATTATTTGATTGTGAGAGTTTGGAGACTGTTGTTTAATGTAATTTCTTTATGTAGAATAAACAGCAGTGCTGTAGAAAGTAAGTTAAAATATGTTCTCACATAAGTGTATTCATCGCGGTGGTTTGCTAATAAAAATATCTGGAAGAAAAAAACTTAAACAAATAAATAAACGATGAAGATGATAGAAATACTTATTTGGAGCTATTCATTCTTCCCCAGAAGAATCAGTGAAAGTTGTAAATCAAGAGCATACTTCTCAGTTCATATGACATCACTTGTAAAGAATTTATTAGGAAAAAAGTATATAGTAAATCCAAATGCAGGCACTACTATAGAGCAAAAAGTCAAGTTGAAACCTTAAATTCAAAAAACCACCCCCCAAAGGGAACTTTGACCTTCGTGTACGGAGCTAAATATTATTTTATATTGACTATGAATACATATATGTTAATAATAAATGTAACAACAGATAATATATTATATAATAATATATTACTTATTATTATTTATTCTTACAGAATTATTTTTACAGCTCATAACTACTAGGGCTGAAGTGTACAACATATAAATAATTCTGAAACCGCTCGATGATTTTTCGTTTTTATTGGCATGTTCTACCACATAGAAAGAACTTAAAAAATATATAATGAACCCAAATACATACATTACTACATAACAAAAAATCAGATTTACACATTAAATTCAACTCAAAAAAAACCGCCAGGAAAAATAACAATAACTTTCAACTGCGTGTACGGAAATAAATATTATTTTGTTGTTATAATTTTCTTTTTATATTTCGATGCTTTTATAACTACTAGGGCTGAAACATACATATAGATAATCTTGAAATTGATGGATGCACAATTGCTTTAACCCTAAAATAAACAATAACAAATTGTTCTTACTAAGATCATTCAAAGAGATTTGATTTTTTATTTACATGTTCTACCACACAGAAAAAACTGAAAAAAAACATATAATAAACCTAAATGCATACGGTCTAATATAACAAAAAGCCAAGTTGGCACCTTGAACCAAACTCAAAAAAACCACCCTTAAAAAGGGCAAAATAATAATAACTTTGAACTGAGTGGAGGGAATTAGTTCTTGATTTTTTATAGAATGCCCATAATCAGTGTTTACTTACATAATTTTTTTGAACGTGATAGCTTAAGTAATTTCTGAAAAAAAAAATATTGAATTTTTCCACCCTTATGCTAATATCTCGAATGGGGTGGCATGGGTTGAGCTAATTTTTTGTATTTATAGTGTGTGTGACAGTAGTACTCATTTGCTTTAATTTCAGCGCGATAGCTTTAGGGGCACTTTTTAATGGCTTATCGGAGCAGAGCCTTTTACATTTAGTAAATCACATTGCCGTCCCAATTGTAGCTATAAATAATACCTTACCGTAAGTATATTTATACTTATCTTAACTATAAATTTTTCTCCGTGCACATTTATATCGAGTTTTGTCGATCGAGTCTTTCAATAAAGGTTTCCTTATGTTTTCTTGTTCGGAATCCAATCTTCTCTGGATTGCACCCACTATCCATTACAACTGTCTTCAACAGTGCATCTCTCAGAACACGCTCGCATCAATGACGGCCCTATAACCTGATTCTCTCGGGCCTTAAAGGAGTTGACGCGTCCGTACTTTCACAAGAGACGAGCAAACATCGAAGTACTTGCAGCACCGGTTTTTATGGCGTTCGCGCTATGCGTTTACGGGTGGAGTAACACATACATTCCTTTAGCTTTAGAATATTATAGAGATTTCAGCGGTAGGACGCTGAGAGAGAATCATAAAATAATTGTTACTCCGTCTAATATAAATGCAACTGCGCCGTTTCCATCGATAATAATTACGTCGGCTAATACATTGAATTGTCTTAAGACATAGGTGTTAAAGGGAAGTGACGTATTGCAACACCTATCGAGAGAAACAGATGGACATTCGTAGATACAGAGACAACACATAACTTAATATTACTTAATCAGTTTCTACATAATGTAGAATGTGTGTCAACAGATGCAGGTGTTCTGGTGTCGGAGGAAATAATGCTTATTGTACAGACGCACACGAATACATACGCGCATAGCATTATACCTACCGATCATAGCCGAGACATATGCAGTTATGTAGGCACACGGTGTATTAATCGTATTTCGATGAATTACCGCCGAGTGAGATGGACGTATATTCTTCCTCCTCTTTTGAACGGTTCTTCGCGGTATAACCTGCATGTAAGTGGGTATTCGATTAAGGAAAATGAGATACGCTTTCTTGAAACAAAAGCGTCCAAGAAGAATGGATGAATGAATGAAAAGCGATGACAGGTTATATAGAGAGTGGTTCTCTTAAAATTATTGTAGTTGTAAAGCGAAGTCGAGTCAGAAATTAATATCGCTTTAATGTTGAAGTGTTACATTAATCCTAAATTTGACACTTTTTCAGGTGAATTTCATAGTAATTTAGAACGAGAATCAAAATTATTTATATATGTTGCAATGAATCAGTCCAAACGATATTTACTCTGATTTTATCTTTAATAATAATAATAATAATAAATATATTTGTAATAAATATTACAGAGACCATAGTCCATCAATAAACTTTGTATAATTTACAATGGTCAAAATAAATATAAATATAAATATAAAATAAATGACAAACTTACAACAAAATTAGACAAACAAACAAAGAAAAAAAGAAGCCACAAATGAAAGGAGGGACACTAATTTACCAGGAACTCCTCGATGCTATATAGTTTTGATTGATAAGCATTTCCTTTATTTTCTTTTTAAAATGATTGATTGGAAGCTCTTTAAGATTCTTTGGTACTTTATTATATAATTTGCTTCCCCAATAATTTACTGCTTGTTGGGAGCAAGTAAGACGGTGATAAGGCAATCTCAATTCATCGCGTGATCTAGTGTTGAAGTGGTGAATGGCTTTATTTAAAGGAAATGCATCTTTATTTTGGTGTACATATGCAACTGTGTGTAACACAAATGTAGATGCCAAAAGTAAGTATTTTTAATTTTTTGAAATGAGTTCTGCAGCTATCCCTCATAACCAAGCCGCAAAGATATCTTATCGCCTTCTTTTGCAGAATGAAGATTCTGGCCGACTCAACCGACATCCCCCAAAACATAATGCCGTAACACATGACGGAATGAAAGTTGGCAAAATATGCTACCTTTGCTGCTCGATGGTTAGCTACTTGCGTCAGCCGTTTTATGGCGAATATGGCGGACGACAGTCTTGTTGCCAATCCCTCTATGTGTCCATGCCATTTGAGGCTTTGATCTGCAGTAATACCCAAAAACTTTATTGTAGCTGGTTGACTGTTGCGCGGACAAAAGTTGAGATGTTGTGTTTTTGCCACGTTTACTTTAGGTTTATTCGCCTCAAACCAGTCTCTGGCATCGTTGACGGCTCTTCGGCTTTTTTGTGCGAGTGTTGTTTGATCCACTGCAGTTACTAGGAAGGATGTGTCATCGGCATACAAGCATATTTCGGCATTCTGCATGGAAGCTGGGAGGTCATTCATATAAATGATAAAAAACAAAGGGCCTAAAATGGACCCTTGCGGAACCCCAAATTTTACTTGGCCAGGTTAGGATCTTTTTGTCTGCCATTCTGTTATTTGCTACCTGTTAGTGAGGTATGAATGCAATAGCTTTAAAGATTCCCCTCTTATCCCATAGTACTCCAACTTATTTATTAAGATTTGATGATTGACGGAGTCGAAAGCTTTTGACAAATCCAATAAAGTAATTTCGGAGCATAAGCCTTCATCAAATGCAGTGTATATACTACTTAGGATACTACTTTATAAAGATATCAGTTTATTTGAATTAAATACAATAAATTCAGATTGGTATTATTGTTTGCTTTGAAACCAACAAAATGTTTATTTTCGACAAATATCCAAATAGATTGTCTTAGCAGCAAAAATTGATTTGTTTCAATGATATCAAATAATAATAATAATAATAATAATAAACATGTTTATTGGCAAATATATAATAATAAGTAAGTAATTACTAATAAACAACTTAAGCCAGACAGAATGCAAGCCCCATACATGCTATGTGCGCCAGAAAAAACAAAATTAAAACTGGGCAGCAAGTTTTATTGCCATCATCAGCTAAACCTGAAGGGATCGCTGTTCTTCCTGATGACCCAACAAAAAATAAACATGCAAACACCTGACATGTCAATCCATCGTAGAAAAATATGACCACTCTTAAGCAAGATATAAATAAATTTATAAATCACTCCTAAATTAACTAATATGGTTCATCTACAAGAATGTGTAATTGTTGTTTAAACTGCAGCAGCGAGAGCTCTTTTATGTGGCCAGGTAACCATTCTTGCTGCACAGAACTACTTTTAAAATATTGAGAACGATGCACAGGAATATGAGATCTTTTTTCCTGATATTAATGTAATGCACATCTGTCCTGAACCTAATTTTTGCAATCATATACGGTGGGCTATTCGCCTTTAAGATTTTATAAATGAATTATTGGAAATGCAATTTCCTACGATTGGCTATAGTTAACCATTTCAAATCAGCCAACTTAGGAGAAATATGTGCCCGTCTTCGTATACTAAAGATAAACCTCAGGCACGAGTTCTGAACTGCCTATATCCTATGTCTGTCAATAGAATCCAAAACATGGTCCCTACACCGTATCGCAATAATTAAAATGTGACAAACTAGAACGTCACATAGCAGTTTTTTTATTAAAATATGCCTGTGAGGATAAATTAGTTGCAAATTGATATATGCCCGTTTAATGTTTGCAATAGTGTTATGTCTAAACCGCATCTCACTGTTAAAAATTAGACCCAAATTTCTCGCAGAATCCTTACGAGTTAGCTCCCTTCCATCCATTCGAAGCATTAAGAAATCATTCCTACGCATCCTATTTAATGAACTACCAAACACCATGAAACAGCATTTATCTTTATTAAGACTCAAGCAATGCCGCCGCAAAAAATCCGAAACCTGCTGCAAATCCCTATTAATTGCATTAACATCTGCATCGATTGCAGAAGGAGAGAACGATGCATAAAGCTGAGTATCATCAGCATATTATAAGAGCAAAAAAAATGATGGAAAAAATAAAAGTACGAAGTGTAAATTGCATACAACAGGGGACCCAAAACAGAACTCTGTAGAATGCCTGATTTTAAGAATACAAAATCCGAAATACTGTTATTAGTACATACTTGCTGATTCCTACGATCCAAATAACTCAAAAGAAGTTGAACAGCACAAGCATCTAAACCGATATAATGCAACATAGATAACAGTGGAAGATCATTAATTTTATCAAAGGCCCTGGAGAAGTCCAACAGCACCAAGACTGTAATATTACCCAGATGAGTGGCTGAATATGAAATATGGTTTGGTTTTCGAGTATTTATCATAGGGTTATTTGAGCAAACAAATTTTATTATTTCCAACAAAAGAAATTCGCTTTACGACCAATATTGATTGGTTCCAAGTCAAATTGTTATTTTTACAAGAGATAGATTTGTTAAATGATTATTTGACACAAATAAGTTTCTATATAAGTTGAAATTTCTGAAAGAAAAATTATCAACGGGAACCGAAACCTACTTCTGAATCTGCATAAAACAATGTGTGCATACGTGTATATGCAGTGTGTCGAAAAAATCTAATAACACTCAAATAAGAACGTAATTAATGTTTTTCTTTGAGAAAAATCATGAAACATATGAACTAATGTGTTAAGAAAACTATCTTTTAATAACAGTAGTGTTCTTTTTTGCAATGACCATAAAAAGGTTATGACGTCATGTATTTTTTTTCTTTCAAATGACAGTATAACATTTTTCCTCATTTTTGCATAGACGCTGTCATTCCCTAAATACCACTTAAAATACTTATATCCTACATAAGATTTTTTTAGAAAAAGCAGCCGAAATATTTTTCCAAGAAATTAAAATTTCGTCACTAATCCCTATCCAAAACCTAATACCTGCCTATACTATCTAAGACGTGTGGTTTGTTGTATTAGTGGTGGTAGTACAATTAGAACAAGTGGACTAGTTAGGTGACGTTAAAAACATGTGTAACACTCGCTTGATATTAGCATACATATGTTTCACCTTACCAAGGATCATCAGTGCTGCTGCACTGTAAAAAATTACAGTAATTTTGCCATGGTAAATTAGGAATATTACATGTAATAACCTTGTGAATTTACCACAATAAATCATGTAAATTTTCTTTTACATGTTTTTCCTAGGACATTTAACATGGAAAAAGAAATTTCGGTAAAATTTATAGCTTTTTCTGTAAGTTTAAGATGTAACAAAAATTCAAAAGGAAAATACAGGAAAAAAACATGTACAATTTTGTATTTACTCTCAAAATTTACTTAAAAGTGTAAAATTGACATTTTTTTGGGGTATTTAGTGCACTTTAAAAGTAATTTTACTAGTGAACTATTAATTTTGCTGTAAAAATATGAGGATCTTTTATATTTATTTGTTTTTACTTGAGTTTTCGGGTAAAACTATAGTTATCATGGAAAATACGAAATTCATACGCCGCAATGTGATTGGTTATTGGGTTATTTATCTGTGCGCGTAGGTAATTCTATTCGTTTGTCGAACTTATTATTGACTCAATGATATGTCACGTCACAAACAATCGTAGGTTTCGCGTAAGCGTGTTCATTCTTGATCCCTAGTTGAGCGATTCAGTATGACCTATTAGGTGCTATAAAAGAATTAGGTAAGTTGCTTGCTCTCTTTATAAAAATACGTATGAAAATTATTTCAGTGTTCGGTAAATATAGAGTTCATATAAATATTACATACGAATTTTACAGTACAATCTTTGAAAAACACATCAGCATGTGAAATTTACTAGGATGGTAGAAATTTTACCTTATGAAGCAAATTTACCTGTAAAATTGTAAGGCAACTTTGTTACCAACGATTTTACATGTAATTTTACTGCAACTTTTTTTACAGTGTGGTCTAACCTAATGTATCATACGCCGAAAGCGGTATATATACTTATTAATATGTGGAAGAATAAATGAATGAAAGTTTAAGATGGAAATCCCATTATTAACGTGAAGATGAATGACTAAATTGTCGATCTAAAACTACAATATGTATCTATAAAGGATAACAAAAATTGTAGGCGACTTTGAGCCACCATACTTGCGTTAATTAATGGTAATTAATAAGTAGGTGTAGTTAAAAACGTGTGTATATTTACATTTTAATTATGCGCCTCTAACAAGTATAGTGATATAGAGCGGTTCTTTATAATATTTAAAGATATATTGACGTAGAAACGAACAAAAATCACCGAAGAACGCTTAGTAGAACAAACTTTAATCATTAACGCAAACTGGACATTATTCTTTGAAACTTAAGTATAAATATGATTTTATGAATAAATATTATTCATTAAAATTATATTTTATTTCTACTCATATTGAAAAATTGATATGCGCTTTGCTTTAAAATACTTTCCTCATTAGGGTAGCTATTTTTTAAGCAAACTCCTTAGTAAGATTGACAGAAGACAGTGGGCTACTTTTAAATTGTATTTGAAATTGTGACAGCTGTCAGTGACGAACCAAAATTAGAAACAGTTGCGTTATTTATTTACAACATGTTAGAATCACAACACATTTATCGGAAGTTACTTTAATAAGGACACAAGTTCACACCAAAGGCGAACCTACATCCCGGGATCTTTTCAGCGCAGATCATGTACGCATCATCACAATGTCGTGAATTTGCATGCACGAAGCCCCCTCTTTTCAGCATACCGATGCCCAGCGTATCGTCCCACGACGAACGAAAACCCGCTTTCAATACGACGCGCGATTTCCATATCTTTTACTTACGCACCCCAAGTGCCGTTCTCATATACTTAGATGGGAACAGCGCAAAATTGCGACGCAATAAGACACACCTGCCCGACTCGGAACTTGATGGGGAACAGCTGAGCCCCGGAACTGGTCTTCGGAAATCGGAAGGAAACGCATCACGGCTGTCAAAGGGGGCGAAATATATAAAACTCCCTGATGCCGCCCGAGTCGTCAAGAAGGGGACCGCGCTTCAGAGTCGAAGTCATGGGAGACGAGAAACGCAGGAGATTTCAATAGGGGATGAGAGAAGATACTGCTTTTGAGGGGTGGTTTTTGTGAAATGTTCGACACGCAATACTGCGCATTACATCATCGTGCACTGGATCTTTAAATGCGAAGACGGGAGAAGGTCATTTGCCTCGCTGCGGTGTGAGTTCACTTTGGGACGATTTTAGACGCGAAGGGTCGTAATATCAGTTCGACTGGAGTAATTTTAACAAAAAAAAGCTTGCGTAAAAATCTTAGATTCTACACTCAGAAAAGTGACTGTGTTGAATTATCAAAATAATAATAATAATAATGATAATAGTAATTGATGGAGTTGTTCTTAGCCGATAATGTAAAATTATGTTTCTTTTTTTTTCATGAGGTACCGGATTTTTTGTTTAAAAGTGAATTAAATTTTTTTCACCAATTAAAGCATTCTTTGACGTTTCGATAAGTTTTATTATTATTGTCTTCTTCAGGAATTTTTTAAATACAATTTAATTTTTTATCTATAATTAATAACAGTGTAAATTATTAAAATTTTTAAATTCTATAACTGAGTGTATACTTACAACATTTAATATGGAAAAATCATCAGTGCTGCTGGTCTAATCTAATGTATTATACGCCGAAAGCGGTATATATACTTAATATGTGGAAGAATAATCGAATAAGAATTTTAAAAATTTAAAGATTTAAAAATTAAAATTATTATATTATATTAATTTAAAAAAATATTTTTTCTAATTTTTTTAAAATTTTTATATTTTAAAATTTTTCAAATTATTATTATTATAATTAATTTTCATTTAATTTTTTGATTAAAATTTTTACATCTTTAAATTTTTAAGATTTCAAAATTTTTCAATTTTTAAATTTTTAGGTTTTTAAATTTTAGAAATTTTTGAATTTTTAGATTTTTTCGGGTCAATGCATTTTTAGCCAACACGAGTTTATTCTAATTTAAAAATCTAAAAATTTAAAAAGAAAAGAGTTGGAAAACATTTGGTGATAAACTGGAAAAAAAAACTTTACGGAAAATCAAAAACTGTTTTATGGAGTCTTAAAGAAGGTTAGGAAAGGGAAACATACGATGAGAAATATAATAAAAGATAAAAATAGTAAACTATTAACGGAAGGAAAACAAATTATGGAAAGGTGGAAAGAATACTTCCAGGATTTGCTAAGACAACAAATGCCACAGCCAAATGAAGAAACAACTACTGAGTTCCCGAAGACAGATAAAACCACAGAAAATCTGGAAATCACAATAGAAGAAGTCAAAGAAGCAATAAGCAAGATTAGAAACGGAAAGGCCGCAGGACATGATAAAATAACAGTAGAGATGTTTAAAAACATGGGCGATGATGGTACCAAATTGTTTTGGAAAATCTGTAATAAGGCATGGAAGGAGAAAAAGGTACCCAAGGACTGGACAACAGGAGTAATTGTACCAATATATAAGAACGGTGATCAAAAAGAGTGTAATAACTATAGAGGTATAACGTTACTAAGCACAGCAGCAAAGATTTATGAACGAATATTAGAAAGAAAACTACGAGACATCATAGAACCTACCTTGGAAGAGGCACAAAGTGCATTTAGACAAGGAAGAAGTACGCAAGATCATATTTTCACATTGAAACAAATTATAGAGAAATCGATCAAAAGCAAAACGAAAGCGTACTTCCTATTCATTGATTTACAAAAAGCCTTCGACAGAGTACCTAGAACGAGAATGTGCAAAATATTAGAACAAAGAGGGGTTAGTCTACTAATAATTGAGGCAATTAAATCACTGTATAAAGATAATGAGACTTATGTAATATACCTAAACATGAAGTCAGAAACCTTTCTTACAACGGATGGTCTTAGGCAAGGAGGTGTTATAAGTCCACTGCTATTCAATGTGCTGTTAGATCAAGTCATAAAGGAATGTCAACCCCAAATGAGAAAACTAACAGTTGGATACAGAAATTTGAAGAGAGTAGAAATATCAGAATGTGCATTTGCAGATGATGTAGTGATAATGGCAAGAACTGAAGAAGGACTACAACAAAACATCAATATATGGAAATAAGACACTAGAACGATATGGCATGATAATAAACACAGAAAAGACGAAAGTAATGGGTATAATGCAAGATAAAGAGAAAATTAACATTAAAATCAATGAAAAGAACATAGAACAGGTGAATGAATATAAATACCTAGGAGTAATTATACAGAACGACGGAAAACAAGATAAAAACATACAAGAAAGAATAGAAAAAACAATAAGGTTATATCATGCAATAAACCGTACATTTATAAGGAAAAAAGAAATAACTAGAAAAACTAAAATGACCATTTTTAATAGACCATACTCTGATGTATGGTAGTGAGACATGGACAATAAATACGACATGGAAAAGTAAACTTCAGGCGACCGAAATGAAATACCTACGAGGGGTTAAAGGAATTACAAGACGATACAGGATCAGGAACGAAGACGTGAGGACAGAATTGGAAACAAAATCAATATTAGACTTCTTAAAAGAAAAAACAGCTGGGATGGTGGGGACACGTTCAAAGGATGGGAGAAACGAGACAAACGAGGAGAGTATGGGAAGCAAGAGTGATTGCAAGAACAGGAAGAGGACGACCTCCAAAAAATTGGGACAATACAGTGGCAAAGGCTATAAGGAGAAGAGGGATGAGTGTGGAGGAGGCAAGAAATATCGCCAAGGACAGAGGAAGGTGGAAAATAGTGTGTAGAACATAGAATAATATATCCCTACACCGAGAGGTATCTTGGGATTACGATTATATATAAAATTTAAAAATTTAATCCAAAAATCAAATAATTTGAAAATTTAAAAATTTGAAGATTTCAAAATTTAAAAATTTAAAAATTTAAAAATTTTAAAAATTTAAAGATGTAAAAATTATAATTTTCAAAAAATTAAATGAAAGTTATATTATATTAATTTAAAAATTTTTTAAATTTTGAAATTTTAAAATTTTTCAATTTTTTAATTTTTCGGTTTTTTAAATTTTCAATTTTTAGATTTTTTTCGCATCAATTAATATTAGGTTCCGATGCATCATAAATAATGGTTTCGATTCAATGCAGTGCTCCGGGGAAGATATAAAAGTACTCGTTTGTTCCAGAACCTTTACTCGATTCTACCCAACACTTATTGGACGGGGTAACAGGGGCAGGGGATGATTACTACTGATACTTTTTTCCTTTTTTTTGAAATATATTATAATATATTCGATTATAATATTTGCGTAAAATACTTATATTATGGAAAAAGTTCTAACATTTCCACATTTCCCTTAAGTTCCCTCCATTCAGTGTGGAAAATTATCAAAAAAAGTGATTTTTACCAAGAAAAATTAGTGTGTAGGTTAGAATTGATAGAATATGTTTTTGGTTGCAAAAGGGACGCCTGAAGAATGAATGACCGACGACTTGACGAATCTAAACGTCTTCCACATACAGTCTCTCGATATGTTCACATACTGTGTTCGTAGCAGGACGGCATGAGAACGTTTATTTACGATCAACAACACCTGCTACGGAAAATTATGAAATTCCTGACAGACATCTGAGTACCCTAACGTTCATTCTCCCGGATTTATATGCGTGTACTCTTACTACGCGCACGGTTGTATAGTGAAACGATATAAAATACCGGTAAAATACGGCGGCAATCGCTAACAAGCTTTTAATTTGATTTTACATCGGAGACCAGATGATTATCTTGTGTTAATTGGTACCGCTGCGTTGTTTATTTAAGCAGATAATAATGATAAATGTTTCGTGAAGCGAAAACAGACGTTTTTCTCATAATTACAAAAATAAGTAACCAGAAATTAATTCAACATAAGTTAACTCGTATAAAATATTCGCCTATTTAAATACGTACAACTTTTGTCTATAGTAGTGATTTTTAATCGAGTCCGTTCATTAACTCCGTAGCACGACGTATATTGGTTTTCACGTGGCCGAGATGTTATAGGGTCCTCTAATCGACTCCGAACCAGAAAAACCGTATAGTCGTTAGACGATCTTAATTGTTATTTTTTAATATGGGATGGGAAGAAAACCGCTGACTAATAATGGAGGCATGTCTGACGTTGCGATCGAAGCATGTTCAGCGCCCTCACTTAATTGATATTTAAATTTAACGGACAGTTAAGCGGACCGTTTAACATTTTGACGTCGCCATGACGCCCACCAACAATCTTTCTGTCCGGGTATACCTACCTATATCTGATGCGGTAAAGAAATTCGTTTTACATGCATATTGAGTGTATAAGTTATGGAGTGAACTAACGATAATGGAGAGAGAGATTGATTAAAAAGAAGAAGCAAAAAAAGTAGTGGACTGCCATTTACTGTAAGCACTTGTTTACATATCAGAATTTTACTGCCAATTTTACGAAATTGCTATTAAGCGTTCATGCAAACTACGCTCCTTAAGAAAATTACCTTTAAAAGTTCGAATGTTATAAATGTAACGAAAATTACGTAACTTAAAAAATTATGTTAACAATATTGTACGATAATACAAATTTTACAGTAATTTCAATTTTTGCTTTATACCGACAAATACAATTGTATCTTAAAAATATGTATTGCATAAAATTTGCAAAATAAAAATATATGTACTCAATATTATTTTTACGTTAGTTATCAATTACGTATTCCTATTAATAATTAATACGTGCATTAAGGATGTTCCTATCAAAAAAAAGATTCATCTCTTCCTACTTAAAACAAAAAACTCACGTAAAACATTTTGATGCATTCCCCGATCTTTTAAAAAAATATATAATTTAAAAAAATCACCCATCTCCCCATTCACCCAATGTAAAATAAAATGATTTAAAACATTTTTAATGCATTCTCTATCCCGATGGTTTCTTAGAAAAAAATCTCTAACATTGTAATATCCTCAAGAAAAATATTAATATCTCTTAGGAAAAACTAAAAATTTCTTACAATTTGGAGAATTACAGTCATAAATACAGGGTGTTAGGTAAACATGCGGTGAAAATTCAAGGGGTTATTCCTTGACGTATTCTAAGGATATTTTGTCCTATGATGATTTTTGAAAAACCCCTTTGTTTCGAAGGTAGAGGGTGAACAAAATTTGCGACAACCATATTCGATATTAGTTGAAATTATTAATGTAAATAAAAGTATCCATACCACATTCAACGCGTTCAGGCACTACTGCTGATTTTCCTCCACGTATTGCATTATGTCAATGGATATTCCAAACAGTAGTTCCCATCCCTCTATTCCTGACACAGATTCTTTTTATCGATGAAGCCAGTTTCTCAAGAAATGCAATAAGAAATTTTCATATAACCATGTGTGGGCAGATGAAAATCCGCATGAGGTATTTGAAGATCGTTTTCAACATCAGTTCTCGTTGAATGTTTGAGTTGGAATTGTGGGTGACTATCTAATTGGACCGGTATTTCTACCATGGCGTGGTATACCGCAACATTTTGGAAGCAACGCTGCCTGAGTTTCTGGAGGATGTACCATACGCGACAAGAATTGCAATGTGGTTTATGCACGATGGTGCACCACCACATTTCAGTTTGCTTGCTCTTAATTTTTTAACAGCAACATACGGAGATCGCTGGATTGGTCGAGGTGGGCCACACGCATAGCCTGCTCGATCCCAAGACTTAAACCGCCTAGATTATTTCTTCTGGGGATCTCTGAAGTCAATAGTTTACGCTACTCCAGTGGAGAATTTGGACGATTTGCAAAATCGGATAATTGCTGGGTGCAACTCAATTAGAAACGACCCTGGTGTGTTTGAAAGAATTCGACAGTCAATGACGAGAAGATTGAATGCTTGTATCCAGGCTGGAGGAAGCCATTTCGAACATTTATTGTAGATTGAGCAACTTTACATGTGCTTTTTTATAGTAAAATGTTGTTACTGTCGCAAATCTTGTTCGCCCTGTATCTTTGAAACAAAGGGGCCTTTCAAAAATCATCATAAGAGAAAATATTCTTACCCCAGTGACCAACTATATTTATTTCATATTTTATAAATATTTAAAAAATATTAAATCTTTCTTGAATATTAGTTATATTAATATAATATGCATAAAATATATTATAGAAAATATATTAGGAAAACATTTAAAAAATATATATGTTATGTAGCATTAATAATATTTTATTGCAAATGTTTTCTCAATATATTTTTCATAACTCTGCAAGAATATTTTGCTTTGTATTTCTGTAAATATTTATTTCATATAAAAAAAATGATTGAATTTTTGCTTTTGTACATTTGGTGCGTAGGACGAATAATATAAAATGGGTAAAATATGCATACATATTAAGTAGGTATGTACCTATTTAAAATAATAGTTTAAAGATTAAATTAGATAATATATATTTAAGTAGTATATAAGTTGAGCGCTGTAACTTTTCTATTAATATATCTGCGTTTTGTACTATATTATTTGTAACATTTGTAAGTTGCGAACGTCAACACAACACCTCTATTCATTACGGTGCCGGTGTTATATGATTTAGTATTGTTTATGCGTCTATGAATTAGGTACATAGAATGCATACGCGCACGTGCGTATCATCAATGTTTTCATTCGTTTGTCCGTTAATGATATAGTTTATAATAGTATACGATTAGGGCAGGTTAGGGTTAACTGTGTAATTAATTGTTGCGGGGTGTGTTTTAGTTTTTGTGGTGATTACGAGGTAAGCAAAACTTTGAACATGTCATGGCATTTATAAGATAATTGGAATGCTCAATATCGCTATGTACGGAAATCGTTTAATAATATAATTGTAGGAATTTTATGCATCATATATGTACTGCATCTACCAGATAAATTGCTAGTTGATTTGCTTAAGAGATTCATCTCGGTAGATAAGCGAGCGTCATAACCTCAAATAGAGATTAGAATACGTTGCGTTGTTTTATTGTTTGTACATAGAATGTTCTCAAATATTATGAAATAAAGTAAAAATAAGTATCGTAAGTATTAGAATGTAGTTACCACTCCAATTATTGTAAATGCTCCAAATGTATTAGTAGGTGTTGATAATGTTGTACGATGTTTTATTCATGGTATGATCTAAGTAATACAATTGGCATTGTTTTAGAGGCCACAAGGAAACGCCATGAGAGCGCCACTACCGAAGATATGAAAAAAGCCATAGGGTTGTACCTGACACCAGCCAAGGCTAGACTTAAAAATGAGTATTTTTCATTTTTATTGGCTTATTCAAATAAAATGATAATAAATACGTTTGTTTTTTATTTAGAGCACTTCAATTAAAAAATAGTGATTAATTTGATAAACCTTCAGTATGGCTTAAAAGATTCCAGAATTATTGATTATTAACTTGTATGGTGAGTGTGAAAAAACAAGTTCTTGCCTTTTAGACAACTCTATGTATGTTTCAACTTTTCGTTATCGACGTTATACATTCTAAATAACCAAGAACAATTTTAGTTCATTTTGACAAATTGAATAGATTGCATAAAAAAATCTCAATTTTCATATAAATAATATTTTACAAATATTTTAGAAAAAAATATTGCGCTTACATTAATTTTAAAATATGAAATAAATATTTTAATTGAATATTTTATCTAATATTTAGAAAAAAATATGAAAAATATATCCAAAAACCTCTCACGAAAAATATTTATAAAATATATTTTTTAAAATATCTATGTAATATTTCTGGCTGTTAGGGTAGAATAGGCTAAGGAATAACCCTTAGAATTTTTGCTGCATGTTTACCTAACACCCTGTATAAGCGTATGTATGTATGTAGCGCGCATGTGTTAACTTAGAATGTTCTGGTTCAAATCAGACGTAGGCAGCAATGACATGATGTTCGGAAACACGCCCAAGTAGCACATTTAGTTGTGATTACCACTGCTATAGACACAACTACTTCATTATAGTCAATGATACATCTTAAATGGTTGACAAACAAAACAATCTCTAAAACAAGATTGACATCAACAGTCGACTTAATTTTTCATTTAGCCTTCTATAATACCAAGTATAAAATAAATCATCCCACCATCTCCATTATCCAACCTGACCATTACAAAAGACACTCATAAGAATTATTCTCAAACACCGGGTGTGTATGTAGTACCTGCACTTTATGCATTACGCATGTAAACGCAGATGCATTTACAAGAAGCGGAGTTCTACCCCATGTTCACACTGCGACATACTTCTTTTATAAGTACACACACGGCAGTGGCAAGTAGCTTTTAAACTTACTTAAAAACTGCGGTAATACACAGACAGCAGCTACCTACATTACCGGTAGACAGTTAAGTAATCGCCCGCAATTTAGCGGACGCAAAAATAAATTACGGTGCATTAAAAGACGGTTTCATGTTTAAATCATAAGCTGTTCTCGCGTAGCGACCGAGTGGACTTACTGTTTCACGGTTATAAATCAAGGCTTTTGTGAGATGCGTTTTCGTAAAACCGGCGTGCGCTTCTTTCATATCAACTACCAGCCACCCCAGTGACCAACTATAATTATTTCATATTTTATAAATATTTAAAAAATATTAACTCTTTCTTGAATATTAATTATATTAATATAATATGCATAAAATATATTATAGAAAATATATTAGGAAAACATTTAAAAAATATATATGTTATGTAGCATTAATAATATTTTATTGCAAATGTTTTCTCAATATATTTTTCATAACTCTGCAAGAATATTTTGCTTTGTATTTCTGTAAATATTTATTTCATATAAAAAAAAGATTGAATTTTTGCTTTTGTACATTTGGTGCGTAGGCCGAATAATATAAAATGGGTAAAATACCTATGCATACATATTAAGTAGGTATGTACCTATTTAAAATGATAGTTTAAAGATTAAATTAGATAATATATATCTAATATGATTTAATTAGTATCTAAGTTGAACGCTGTAACTTTTCTATTAATATATCTGCGTTTTGTATTATATTATTTGTAATATTTGTAAGTTGCGAACGTCAACACAACACCTCTATTCATTACGGTGCCGGTGTTATATGATTTAGTATTGTTTATGCGTCTATGAATTAGGTACATAGAATGCATATGCGCACGTGGGCGCATCAACGTTTTCATTCGTTTGTCCGTTACATGTTATAGTTTATAATAGTATAGGATTAGGGCAGATTAGGGTTAACTGTGTAATTAATTGTTGTGGGGTGTCTTTTAGTTTTTGTGGTGACTACGAAGTAAGCAAAACTTTGAACATGTCATGGCATTTATAAGATAATTGGAATGCTCAATATCGCTATGCACAGAAATCGTTTAATAATATAATTGTAGGAATTTTATGCATCATATATGTACTGCATCTACCAGATAAAGTGCTAGTTGATTTGCTTAAGAGATTCATCTCGGTAGATAAGCGTCATAGCATCAAATAGAGGTTAGAATACGTTGTGCTGTATTATTGTTTGTACGTAGAATGTTTTCAAATATTATGAAATAAAGTAAAAATAAGTATCGTAAGTATTAGAATGTAGCTACCACTCCAATTATTGTAAATGCTCCAAATGTATTAGTATGTGTTAATAATGTTGTACGATGTTTTATTCATGGTATGATCTAATACAATTGGCATTGTTTTAGAGACCACAAGGAAACGCCATGAGAGCGCCACTACCGAAGATATGAAAAAAGCCATAGGGTTGTACCTGGCACCAGCCAAGGCTAGACTTAAAAATGAGTATTTTTCATTTTTATTGGCTTATTCAAATAAAATGATAATAAATACGTTTGTTTTTTTTTATTTAGAACACTTCAATTAAAAAATAGTGATTAATTTGATAAACCTTCAGTATGCCTTAAAAGATGCCAGAATTATTGATTATTAACTTGTATGGTGAGTGTGAAAAAGCAAGTTCTTCCCTTTTAGACAACTCTATGTATGTTTCAAGTTTTCGTTATCGACGTTATACATTCTAAATAACCAAGAACAATTTAAGTTCATTTTGACAAATTAAATAGATTGCATAAAAAATCTCAATTTTCATATATATAATATTTTACAAATATTTTAAAAAAAATATTGCGCTTACATTAATTTTAAAATATGGAATAAATATTTTAATTGAATATTTTATCTATATTTAGAAAAAAATATGAAAAATATATTCAAAAACCTCTCACGAAAAATATTTATTAGATATATTTTTAAAAATATCTATGTAATATTTCTGGCTGTTAGGGTAGCGATTCAATTTTGTAATTATTACGTTACGCGTTTTAGAAACTAAAATAAAATTTAAGGCGGCACATTCTATTCTATATATCGATTACACGAAAAACCGATTATATGCGCATTCCAGTCAACCTACATATCTCTTAAAATCGCTACAACTCGCATGAACATTCCGTCGAGTGACGCATTTCCATGTTAGTATTTTAAAGAGCGATTTATAATTCGAATGGTTGTTTTTTTCTTTCTGGGTTACGTATTTGAAATGCCCGTAAATGTGCAGCAAGCTGTACGTATTTGCCTACATAGTTTGCGATTGGGTAATGATCTATTGTCCATTCTGTATATGAACATATTAGCGGTGTTGAACGTAATTCCAGACGCGTCATGTTCATAAGATTTCCCAACGCGAAATATATATATTTTTTTTGTTAATAAGCTTGTCGCATTCTCAATCAGTGCTGTTGTATTTGTTACTAATTTGTCAAAGCCGCGTTTGGAAAATGTGTACATGAATTTTAATAGATATAAATTCTATTGTGATCAACATAACTAGAATTATGTTTTTCTGTATACTTCTTTTCTTCTCATTATTTATTTTTACAATACCTATGATTCAAAAATTATATATGGTGATGGTGATTTATTTATATATGGCATTTCATGTAATAAATTAAGAGAATATATGTTTTTTTCTGGACTATCTGTACAACTGTTGAAATCTGTTTCGTCAGATAGAATCTAGTTTGTAAGATGCAATAATACCTCCTCCAACATTAAAAATATCACACATTATTAGCACAAATTTCATTCTATTTCCTACTAGACTAGATTATGATTGGGGTGGCCTACGAACCTATTTCATCGCGATCTTTTCAGATCTATTGTGAGCTCCTTTTTCCTGGAAGACGTTTTTTTTAATTTTGCTCTCTTGTATGTATGTGGGCAAGATGATGTTATACTGCGACCTAAAAGATCTATTGTGTCCCCTATTCTTGCTGTTTTACAGCTGGCCTTCCAATCCTATTCCTTTCAGAAAGTGTAGGATACAAGATGGCTCCAGGTTAGATAAGTCTCCCTCTTCGATTTCACATGCTCCCAGGTGCAACGCCCTAGAGTTGCAGAGTGCTATGCAATTTGAAGAGGAGATGGATGGGTGTTTCATCCTGTTCCCCACAAAATCTACACATTTAGATTCCTTTGCGAATCCAAGCTTACTCAAATGTCCTTTCAGTTTACCATGGCCTGAAAGTATTCCTGTTAATACGCAAATCTTGTTCTTACTCAGTTTGATGCATTCTGTAAACCTCTTCTGGTTATTTTTCTTCTGGTTCCCAGATCACCATCAGGTGATTGAGGCCTATGCCTAATTGCTCCTTTCTTGATCATTCTGAGTGTTGTTCTTTTTGCCACGTCCTCTACCACAACGTGGAGAAGAATAATACCCAATAATACCTCGATGGCTGCTGTTGGGCAAGTTCTCACCACAGTTATGCATATGCATGCTAATCTTTGCACTTTCGATAGGTTAATTCTTGTGGTTGCCTGATTAGTTCTTTTGCTACAAACTACTGTTGCATAAGTGACGATCGGTCTCACTATAGCTGTGTACATCCAAAGCAGTATTTTTGGGTTGCATCCCTAATTTTTCTCTGCAAAGTTTCTGCACCTCATCAGGGCTTTTTTGGGCTTGTTGGTTACTTCATTTCTTGTTTGCCCTCAACGCCTATCACCTTTGAGAGCGGCTTCTTTGTACAGCTGTTAACCGTTGGATTCTCTACGTCCATTACCAGAAACATTGTCCTCCTCAGATCATCACATTGGCACAGTACATAAACTGGTGTATCTTCCTTCTCTTACAATTAGCAGAATCTGCAATAGCGTCATCTACCAGATCTATGTTGTACATATGCCTATTTAAACTACTATGAGCATTCAAAAGACCTACTATCATTTGGACACTTTCCCTATTTCGAAGATAAGAGAGACCCATAAGATTACTTGGTAAATAAATAAAAATAAATTTTATTCAGTAATCACTTGACTGTTAACAGCAGCCGAGCATTGAGAATGCATTTTTCACAATGTCCGGGCAACAAAAGTAAATTCATTTTAAATATTTTTGATGCCTTTAACATTGACTTTGTAAGCCTGCTAAAGACACACTTATTGTCGAAACTAGTAGCTGGAATTATTTAATTTCATAGCAAACAAATAACAAAATAGGAAGTACCATCATTTGATCTTAATATCTAATTCGAATTACTTAATTATGGACATTCAGACAATTAGTTTATGTTGAGCCAATTAATACTATTGAACAACTAGAAGATAGAATGTTTATATTATTATTTTATGATGTTTGAAGTGTTGAAATATATACTTCCTAGTTATATAGGTGTTATAATTTATCTATTATATTTTAAATTGTCTATTCCACTACCAATTACAACATTTAATTTCCTTTTTCTGGTGTATAAATAGAAATAATTAAATGTGATAGTCAATTAAAGCACTAAAATGAAAGAGCAGATGTAGACGTTACACACGAAAGGTTACACTTTTTTTTATGTGATTACGATTTCATACACAAAAATTGATTTAGCAATCCAGTTACAGAACTCTTTGTTGGTAATCAGTAAATCACCCTGCACGTACATTAAAAGTGCTATTACTGACTTTCTTGACAAACAAGTCATTTCTGCAATATCTACAATTTCACGCGGTGTATCAACAATATATCAGTTCATGTATACTGCGCAAGATGTGCACCACTTAACACAGAGTAATAGTAGCAGATATAATATGGTTTTGATAATAAATAGGAATGAAATATCTCCAGAGACAAGTGACAAGCTTCATTGAGCAGAAGTCTTCGATATACATTACACAAAATATATAGCTTCTGTTAGACATACTATCAAATACTATCCATATTTATGGATTCAATTTACTAAAATGGATATTTTGCTATCAAGAATGCGCTAAATCGTCTATTGCATGTTTATCCTGTAGGAGGAAATGTATTTCTGCTATGAATATAGATAATATACAGAGGAAGTCTTGAATGTTTGTAGTTACGTCATTAACAGGTCGGTAAAGTAAAGACAAGCGTAGTTTCAAAAAATTGGAAGCATTCATATAGACAAGCGAGATAGAAGTATATAACATAAGTCGTAGCTACTTAAGCTATACGTCCATATTTTATTAAGTATCAACAAACTAGTTCAAATGAGATAGAATACGGTCGAGTAATACGTAAATAAGACCTTTCATAATGTTTACCACAGTGCATGCAACCACGCCATTTTAACCCATTTTACCGCTCCGTTGACATTTGACATCTGCTTTTTACTGTTTATTGGCCCTTCTTTAGGTTTGAATTTTTACTTACTTCTATTATTTCTTTTACCAAAAGTTCTTTTCAGAGCTATAGTGAAGTAAATCGTTTAGTTTACCACAAACTAAACGATTTACTTCACTATAGCTCTGAAAAGAACTTTTGGTAAGTTTAGAGGTGTTAAAGAAACATATAAAGACTTAAAACATTTTTTTAGGTTACAGTTCAAGATGTCTGGTAAACGACTTAGTTCTTGTTGCCAAGAGTTGGTCAGTCGTTTACTAGTGTATTTCGAGGAGGAAAAGCGAAATGGAAGTCCTCTAATATCCGTTGATGCGGTCCATGAAGTAAATTGTAATTGGTTATTATTAAATTAAAACTTACATACAAATTGTAGAGAGTTGCGAATGCTTTGGGCATTTCTATGGGTATCATCTACAACACAAAGCGCAAGAAGGAAGCTATATCTGCTGTTCCTTCATCGAGTGCTTCAACAACCCTGTACAAGCAACGATTGATGCCCAAAACATGTGATGTGTCAGAGAGAAATAAAATGGATGTTCGTAAAGTAATTTATGGTTAAGGTTTATGTTATTGATGAATTACTCGAGCACATGGGCATAAAGTTTCAAGACTTCCTCTGTATCATGCGACTTCAATGCTATCGAATTTATTGGGCACATGCGAAAGGATATTATAATAACCATATTGGTCGGGATGGTTATGGCGATAAACAAGTATTGGGAATGTGGCAAGAAAGTTTGGACAGCTGTACACCAGACTCCTGGCAAATTGCATAAATCACACAGGGAAAATAATTAAAGAGTTGTACGAATGTGAAGCAAACATGGACTTTGTTCTGACAGTTAATTGCGGATCAGAAGATGAGAGCGAGACACAAATTAAATATATTTTTAATTTCACTATTCTTTTCTTTCAATATTGACATATTTTAATTTAATTACTGCAATATTATGTTTTGTATATACATTGTATAGAAATTATGTTTGCTACATAAAATAAAAACATCATCTTTCGTTTTAATTAATCATTGGTAACGTATATTAAACTAAAATATTTATGTTGCTTGAATATTTTCTACATTTTAATTTGCAAATAGGTTTTTGATATGAGAACTACAATATTGTGGTAATACATTATTATTTCATTGAGAACACATTTAAATAATAAGCTTAGCCTGATCACGAAAGCATTGTAAATAGAAAAGTTCACTATTTAGAATCCTATTAGTTGCATTACTCATGATTGCTGTTAAAACGCAACGTTGACTAAAAACTGAATCAATCCTTTCAGTTATAAAAGAAAATCTATTAAAACTGCGTATAACCTCATTAAATTTGACAATTGTCATTTCGTACAGTTCATTGTAAACAATGTTGGTGTGCCTGAATTTGTTTCAGACGCTGCATACGTCATAAGCAAATATGACGTAACTACAAACATTCATGATCTGGCCTGTATATCCAGAGGTTTACAGTTTAAAGAAATCTTAACCCTTAAACGAGCCAATTATTATTTTTTTTTTTTTTGGTTTTATTGCATTTCTACTGAAAAAATGAATTGTATAGGTAACAATTATATACAAATACAATGGGTTAAATAAAACTTAATTTTGGTGGAATAATAGTCATACATTTGTGTGTGTATTTTCTTCTGATTGTAATAAAAATACTTCACGTAAGAATTAAATTTACAATGTCCATTATTAAAATTAATAGCTACCCTCTTCCACACGGCATACATCTTACATAAGCATGATGAGCGTGGCTTTACTTGTGCAGCGCACCCTCCTTCAGACTTCTGCACGATTCGATCAGCCGTGTTGCGGACAAACACAGCACAGCACCTGGCCGTCTTGGGTCCCCCTGATTTTCCCGCCAACAATATCTGCCACGTCAGACGGACTGGGAAGTCGGATTTACTTCCGAGGGGATGTTTTATTGAAAGTTATAGTCTTATGGCGTGTTGTAAAGAGGCGGTTTTATCGCGATTATAATCTATCTGGATTTATATGCTGTTAGGTTGTACATACGTGTCGTTTATTTTGCGTAACCAGCGTGGGAAGATTGTAGAGTACGTAATGTTTAGGTATCGATACTTACTCGACCGACATGAGAAAATCTTGCCCATTGCGTTATAGTATGACCGTGTGCATTTATTGTACATCTGTCTAGAATTTAACAATTAATTTTGTCTAGTACTTGGTAATGATTTAGGATCTTGAGACAACGACAATCCAATCAAAATTAAATTTGATAATTATCTATGCCGGTGATACCTGCAATAGATCGTATGATAAAAAAATAGATTTCAGGATATCTTTGTAACTGACAGTTCAGCGTCATAAATTTCGAATGGTTGGCAATAGTATATTTCAAACCAAGGGAGAAAAGTGCTCTACTGCAGGTCGCGGCCTCGGTTTGTACACGTAAAGAAGGACATGTGTTAATCTAACAAAAAAGGCGGCATTTAACTGCGAAATTTGGGTTAAATACAGTCAAACAAAAATCATTGTTAAAGTAACAAAATGCGAATGTTAAAATAATTGTGTAGATTTGATAATATTTTTAGCATTGTTTTAACAATCAAGATAATTTTCTTTTAAACATTCAATACTGTTAGGGGAATAAGTGTTCGGGTAAAATAAACAACTATTTTATGTTAAATTAACCAAAAGAATTCATTAAAACAAAAAGCAGAAGTTGCTAGGTTAAATACACATTTTAAGTTAAATTGAGTAAATGTTATCTGTTATGTCAAAATAACAATTTTTGCTGTGTTAAATATGAAAATTATGTTGATCAAAACAGAATTGCTTTTCAGTTAATAATATTTTATTGCTACAGCAACCTATTGGGCATTTTTTGATTCGCTTTACAAGGGGAAATGTTCAAGCATCTTGGTATTGTACATTTATCAACTCATTCACAACATAAAGTGTAAAATATCTGTAAGGCGGAATATATTTAAAACCCTCAAAAAATAGCAGTTTTACTGACATCACTCCCATTGCACACCACCAATCGCTGCTTTAATGGTCGCAACTTCTGCTGGATGTTTAATTGGCAAATGCACTAGATTAATATTTTATTAACTCTGACTGTTGTGCTTTATGACCCTTATGTGTCATTTACTGGTGTGAAATGGAAGGAACGCCATCTTTACTGCGATTTCTGAAATACATACCTACCTATATTTAACGTATTTGCTACTATGTGGAGGAAAATTGTTATACACGTGAACCCATTGGCTTTAATAAAACGATATGGTCGCCTTCATTATACGGTATTCTTGCGAGATTAACTAAAATTTTGGTAAACGCAACAAACATGACGGAGCATCTAATATAGTTATATCAATAGAACGAATTTTGTTAAAGTAATTAAAAATGTTGTTAATGCAATAATATTTTTCCAACAAAAGGGTGTTGGTTGACGGAATGCATTTTCTTCTCTCGGTGCGAATTTCAGATATACGCCTAAAGTTAAAAATATATGAAATCTTAATTTAATGTATTGTATGTGTTTGATTAACCATAATTTTTTGTTAAAACAACTACCAAGAAGCTTTGTTTTGATCATGACAGTTTAGTAATTTTAAGAGAATTATTTGAGTTAATATAAACAGAAAATTCGTTTCATTCATCAAACAACTAAAATGTTTCTTTAATTCAACAAAATTATGTTAACTAAACGAAATTCTTACTGTAACAATTAATTTATGTAAAGTCAAACAAAAATATTGTCACATCAACGCATTTGAGCTTAACAAAGTGATTTTGATTAATTTAACTTTTTTTTTCTCTACGTGTAATTGCCAATTGTAGGGCAAGAGATAATATAAGTTGCAAAGAAAGCCTTTATGGAAGTCTATTCCCGGAATTAGTCGCTATAATTTATTAATATTAAATAAATCTGAGATTGTGAGTGAGGACCGATCTTGTAGTTTTAATTGAAGATACGAGTGGATGAAGCTACTATGTCGCATTTTAAAAACTGTCTTTTTTGCATGAATCAAGGTGTTTTGTACCCACCTTTCACATAGCACCATCGAAAATTTCAGAAATTCAAGAACACTCGAGTCTTGTGAATGTATGAAGGGGTTATGTTACACTATTTTTGAGAAAAATTACATAAAAAAAAACTTAATTTCTGAAAAAGCTTGATTTTGTAACATACCACCTTCATCCACTCGTGTCCTCGATTGTTTTATACCATGAGCTCACACGCAGCCAAACTGGAAGAAATAATAATATAATTTTAATTCAGAAGATGCTCAAATATGTCTCAATTCTGCTCTATGTATATTCTCAACGGTCTATGTAAGGCAGCCGATAACCTTACATTTTCTGCCATATTGTCCCCGTTAACTTGAAGAAAAACATTTGTTATGCGTTGCTGCATGTCTTCTGTCATTGTAGGAGGTGTTATATAAACGATGTTTCTTATAGTAGGCCACAGAAAAGAAAATACAGGGGGTGAGATCTAGTGATCGTGGTGACTAACTTATTGGCCCTTCTCTCCCAAAACCTGTTATTAGGAATTACATAGTGCACCATCGTGTTGGTACCATAGCTTGTCCATAAAGTTACCTGGAAGGCCTTCCAGTAGTATCGGTAAATTATTTTGTAAGAAGTTTCTATAGCTTTTACAATTTAAGGTATTATAAAAAAAAGTGGGCTTACAACGGTGTTTCCTAAGATATAATTGACAACCAAAAGAATAACGTGCAACACTACATCCACTTTTAGGATGAAACTTAAAATTTCAGAAGCTGTAATCGTAAAAATTTTCACAAAATTTGCCATATATCCAAAACTAATTGTCGGAAGGTGTTTTAGGTGGCTATCAAAACGCATACTATAGTTCTTCTTATATTTCTGTCAGTATTCAGCGAAACCTTCTGATTGGCACTGTAGTTGTGCAGTGTAGCTTTACCAAATAATATATTATTTATCACAAAAAAAAAACATAGAGTATATTTGTTTTTTAAAGAAAGATGATAACTTCAACGTTTCATTATAATAGATTCTGAGGATCCTAACTAAAAAAAAAATAATTGCATAAATACCAAAAATTCATTCTTAAAACTAGAATAAAAACAGTTAAAAATGCTTTTCTTTACATATTATATCATATATTCGTGTAAGCTTAACTAAAACTTACATAAAAAACAAAAGTTAAAATTACTGTAAAATGTATTACAATATTATAAATGAAATAAAATCACAATCAATAAAATATATTTAAAATTTTTATGCAATTCTACCTCACAATTTGTAATTTTCTTTAAAAAAATGCGTTTTTATACGAACATCTATAGTAAATACGCTAGGAGTGCCACTAGGCTTACATTTTGCTCCATTATTATTTTTATTATTACGCATTGCAAGGGATTTGAGCAAAACTCGTGTTTTTTTTTCCTTTCTCTATGAAAAAACTATCCATTTTATTTATCCTATCATGAAAGGAAATATATGAAACAGAAGTAAATACCGGTTACTTTTACAGTTAAATCATTACACTTTCAAAAACCGCAAATTAACTGAAACAAATCCCATTCACTATATATAAACACACTGTGCAGGCTGCAGTATTCATTTACCGTTGCAGAGTAATTCATCATTGTTTGCTTAATATGATTTTAATTTTACATCGCAAAAGTAAGATGTTAAAATAATTATCTTTGTAATGAAGTGCTTGTATCACAATTAACAGTATAAAAGTTGTTTGCATCGAGAGATGAACATTTATGGATACAGAAAATGCATTAAAAGATTCTTAAAAAAAAATGTTCTAATAATAATTTTTTTCTAAAATTAGTAAATGTTTCTTGTTAAATGGTATTTCAGTTAAACTTAATTTCTTCAATGCACCTTTAGAACTTTTTAAAATTTTAATAACAAATCCGATGCTGATACAAAACGATGTTTTTTTTTCTTTGAAAAAAATAAACACTGTCTTAAAAAACAGCAAGGCACAAAAAGACTTGCAGATGTATTGACTATGCTTTCTCAAGAAAAGGATTTTATCGAAAGTATTTTAGATTTCAATCAAAGAGTTATAAATATTTTTGCTATTATCATGGAGTTTCTATTTCAATAAAATCAGTATATTAGTGAGTTTTAAAAATACTTTTTCTTAATTCTTTATAAGTACTCTGACAAGCACAGGCCGCCACTGTATGGAATGTATATGGGGCGCGGATTTATGTTAAAATTTTGCTGTTACCTAAAGAGGGCCCCCCCAGGGCTATATAGGTGAGCCCACCCTGATTGCCTCCCATTTTTGGGCTAATTTTCCACACGGTTTCTCTTGAGTGTACTTTAAACTCATCTAGAATTTCATTTTATTAATCTAGCTACATTCCTTCTTTAAACCTCCCCGTATAGACATGAACCTCACGAAATCCCATCTCTGCCAACATCGAGGGCTGATACCCGCACACCCACCTCTACCTGATTTCCATACGAGATCTATAGCGATCGGCGTACGTACAGGCACTCCGTTCGACACACACTCTCTCTCTAAAAGTGCACGGGAAACGATAACTCTGTCTGCCTGCCCGCGCGCACCTAGCCCCTACACGCCAGATGAACGATTATGTTTGCGAAAAACACGTGTTCCGGGCGACGTGAATTATTACGAGAGAAAAGTTCGCGCGCGTTAGATCTGCTGCCCCTACACCGTTGCCGTCCACACGTCCCTACGTGCTACGTTTTATATAAATGGTCGGGCCGGACGCGAACGTGTTAATTAAGGCCTACGCGTCCTACGTGATGGCCGTGTATCCGCTAAAAATCGGGCTACATCGTCCTGCACGTGGATGGGTCGTAGATTAAGATGCTCGGCTTAATTGATTCTCGATCGAGAGGTGTAAAAGGGTGGCGAAGAATTCCACCACGGGTCGTACAATCGTGGACAAAAACACAGCTCAGATCTACTTGGTTAATCCTATAACATTATAGGAATTGTCCATTCATTCCAGCAAAACTGCAATAAGGCAGACCTGGAGCTTGAAAGGCAGGCATCCAGGGAGCACTGGCAAAGTAAATGTGGAAAAAGTGAAATGGACAATTAACTCATTTTATCCAATTATACTACAAGAAGGTCCGGAACTTTTATTGCAGAGACTTAGTATGTTATTCAGGGGAAGCTTGGGATACATACCAATCTCTCGAAGGTTGACCAGAGCTACTTTTATTCCAAAACGTGACAAAACGAGACATAACAGAGCACAATCTCTGAGACCAATAAGCCCCATATCATTTCTGCTAAAGATTCTTGAAAAACTGATAGAGATAAGAAATGACATGTTACCATACCGGCCACTACATCAAGAACTATATACTGCTGTGGCAACCCACTTTACCGCGAGTGTATTTTAAGTTGCCTAATTTATCATGATTTTTCCGTTTTGCTGAATCATTGTATCGAGAAATTTTCATAATAATGTTTATTTTTGTATAAATTTTAGTTAAAGAATTAATTGTATAATTTATTTAATTAAGTGTTAAGTTTTTTTAAATTAATTCCTGCCTTTAAGTTGTCTAGCGTTCGCTAGTTTGAGTCAACGCCTATTCTATTAGATTTTCTCGGTGAATTGTACGACTGCGTTGTACGCAGCGGTAAAGATTTTATCAAGCAGTTCCTTGGTAGATGTTAGCGTGAGTACTAGTATTTTTGAATCTTTGCTGCCATTTTGTTAATTCAATTGATATCGCAATTTAATGCGTATTATTTGTCTTTTATTTAATCCATCAAGGAATTCGCGTTATAATAATTATTATTGTATTGATGTGTGCACACTATAGATATAAGATCATTTATTATTTCTGTGCAGGAAGATATATTTTAGTTGTAATTCTCTCATTATATTTTAAAGAATTAATTTTTCCGTTTTTCCATTTTGCTGTTTTGTTTTTAATTATTAATCACCTCGGGTAGGGTGAATAGAAGCTTTGTGCTTGCATTTGTCCAGGTTTAATTTAGTTTGTGTTAATTGGAAACCACGTGGATTGAATTGGTATATAAGGAATATCTTATATCTCCTGAACAAACTAATCTTTTGCTTTGATATAGGAAATAGCATTGTCCTATTGTATTTTTGAATCCCGTGCAGTTTTTAAATTTAAGCCAGAACCCTCAGTTCATGGTTTTTTTTTTCTGCAAATTGTAATTAACTTTTTTTTTATAATAAATATTGATAGTTGATTAGCATCTTTGGGTTAAAAATTCTGTTCTTTTATTTTAATTAAACCTTTTCAATTTTTGGGGTAACTAAGAAAGTCAGATTTCTTTCACCCACATTTTACTTGTCGTGGTTAGATTCAAGTTTTAATTCGCGAGGGTAACTCTGAGATTAGTTGTTCTTTTAAAAATTTTATCCATTGAGCTAGCTAATTCAATGTTTCATTTTTAATATTCATTTTGCATTTTCATTAATTTATTCAGTACACAGCAATACGTATCAAGCAGGAAAATCCACAGAGACAGTCTTGCATCACCTCGTACGAAGGGCTAAGTACTCGCTGCAAACTAAGTTGCTTTTGTGCACATTTCTTCACGTAGAAGAAGCATTCAACACAATACTCTCACAACACAATCTCCAAAAGGCATCGAGAAAAAGAGATTGATGAAACGACCTGCAGGTGAATAGATTGTATACTTAAAGGGTGAGATCAGTTCACACAACCATGATGAGAGAGACGTTGGTGGTTTGACATGAACAACAGTAGTTCATGTTAGCACGTCGTATACAGTTATTTGTTTAATTTTGTTTGTAATTGGTTAGTTTTTGTTATTTTTAATTAACTTAATTGCTAAAAATAGTTTTGACATTCTTCCAAATGGAACGAAAAAAAAAAAAATTGTTGCACATCGTAAAAATAAGAAGACAAGTATATAACTTGATGTATTTAATATTGCTTGAACAAGTTATCAAAAAGGTAACGAAACGATCATAGCAAATAAATTAAAATAAAATGCAAAGGAGAACTTAAAAAAAAAATGTTTTTCTCTGTTTCTACCCGACCTTAAACCCAAATAAAAAATATCACAAAAAAACTACAGATAGATAATATTGGAAGGTCAATTTTGAAGATAATCAACGAAACATTAAAAATACACTAGAAGAGCAGGTAAGAAGTTAGGTCAAAGCAAAAAGATCACACCCAGGCAAATTCATGCTAAGACCTTTATTAAGGGACCATCAAAAGAGAAGACTGAGGAACTATTGCAGCTCACCTTCGCATCGTAACTGGTTTGCTAACATGAGGCTGTATACTGAAAGGACACCCACAGGAAATTGGGATCAACAGTGAAGATACCAACTGCAAACTGTGCAATGAGATGATAGAGGAAGCTTGCCACATTCTGTGTGAATGCGAGGCCCTGGCCACAAGCAAACAAGCAATTTTTGGCAAACCAAAAACCCAGAGGATTATTTCTATCAACCAGCCAGATTGCTGAAGAGTACTAGGATCCTCGAATGGCTGGTATAATTTAATGGGTCAGAGAAATGGAAGACTAAATACAAAAAGCCAAGAGGCTGCAGTGTGTCCAGAGACTCCATGTCAGACGACTCCCACAACAAAAAAATCAAAAAAAATTAAAACAAGGCTCGCCCAGATATAAAAAAGTCACTCAAAATAGTGTAAAGCTTTACTACAGCAAGTATGTATGTATGTATGTATGTAAATAGAAGGGTGATGTTACATTGCGACATAAAAAATCTATTGTGTCCCCTATTCTTGCTGCTTTACAGCTGGCCTTCCAATCCTATTCCTTTCAGAAAGTGTAGGATATCAGAAGGCCTCAGGTTAGGTATAAGTCTCCCTCTTCGATTTCACGTGCTCCCAGGTGCAATGCCCTCGAGTTGCACAGTGCTACGCAGTTTGAGAGGAGGTGGATAGGTGTTTCATCCTGTTCCCCACAAAATCTACATTCAGAATCTTTTTCCAATCCAAGCTTACTCAGGTGTCCTTTCAGTCTACAATGACCTGAAAGTATTCCTGTCAATATGCGAACATTGTTCTTACTCAGGTTGATGCATTCTGTAAACCTCTTCTGGTTATGGTTAGTTCCCAGAAGAATTTTACTTTGCCTCATTCCCTGGAGATTTTCCCAGTAACTGGATTTTCTTTGCTATACTGCAGCAAGTAGTAGTTTATCTCATAATGTTGTGTAAAAAAATTACCTGTCCATTCATTAGTTTCATACAAATATTTAATTCACATAGAATTATTACTATAAACTTACTGTAACAATTTGATGGTAAATATTGCCACAAATTGTACTTGCCTCTATAGATGTGTATTACAATGTGTAGTAAAAATACTTAAAATCATAGAGTAAACTCTCTTAGATGTTTGTGCATCATCTTAGACAATCGTTTAAAATATTTTTTGAATAATCATGATGACTTTTTAAAATATATAGTCATCAGTAATTAATTTTCTCATACGTAGGTATATTTGACACGCGCAACTGCAAGATTTACAAGTAAGAATGATGCGTTTTTAGTGTGGCCTAACTGTAACTTAGAATTGGCACAAGTTGCGTTACTTCAATATCTTGGTAGAAACGATGAAATCGCTTGCATTAATCGAAGAAGTACAGCATTATTATACCTGGCACTACGCTGCGGTTACAACAGTGAGTCGACGGTAAATATGTGCGTATATAAACTAGATTTCGTCGATCTCTCTCTCTCTTTTTAGCTCTCTCGATCGCCTTTTCCTCTGAAGGATTTAATTATAACGGGTGAGAGTTTTAATTATCTTCAGTGGCCTGGAACCCGCTGAAATTGGTTCTGGCGCGCTCTTGTACTGACAACTATGCATCTATATATGTATTAGGCAGGGTATACAATAAGTAAAACTATACCGGGTGTTCCAAATTCAATGTTACAAGCGATATTTTTCTTATTTGTAGGGATATAAGATTGTCTAAATTCAAGATACTTTGAGGAATCCTAAAAGTATATCTTTTAAAATTGCACCTTTTATCGTTTTGACTTTATGATTGCAGTACTGAAGGAAAAAATATAAAAAAAAATTATTTAACAAATAGTTACTAAGAAAAATCACTTGTAACATTGAATCCGGAGCACCCAGTATATCTATAGAGCGCATTCGTCATATGTTGACATGAAAATAAGGTTTGTCATTCCAAGATTACTTTTTTCGAGAAGAAATTATTGATTCAAACCAATTATAAGGTTATTTTGCCATTCTTAAGATTTTTTTCGTTTAATTAATGCCAAATTGTTACACGAATACACTTAGCCATAGTTAGTGGTAACATTATTTTATTCGTTTATATTACACTGAAACAAATATCATTTTCATTTAAAAGGAATTGCATTAAACCAAAAGTTTTTGCGTTTTCTATATAGCCAACCTGATTTGGTGTTTCCTTGAAAAGGAATATAATTTTAAATTCACGCATTTCTTCGGAAATAATATATTTTTCGTTGAAACATTTATTCTTTTAAGTGAAAGATATTGATAGTTGATTCAAGTCCTCTTTATTTTTAACTTGAAAACTATGCAGATTGGCAGAAGCACCGTAAGCATTTTGATACAAGAGGTTTTTCCTTTCCTTATAACATTTATTCATTTTAGACTTAAGTGTAAATTCAACAAAATGCCGTGGTCATTTTCAATCAAAATGGGTTTTTTGGAGATGATTAATTTTTATCTCCAAAAAACCCATGCACTAAGGAGGGATTTGCCGTTAGAATGTTGTAAATCCTAGTAGTATTGGGGGAGTTGGTCGCAGTGACCACCCGTTAAAGAAATCGTCCTTTCAAAGGCGATGACTCCTTTCAGATGTTGTTCTAGTAAATATACCAGATTAGTATGTTACGATCGTAGTTTCCAGCCTGTTTTGTGCGAAATATTATCTGTTACTGGAATGAAATAGGAGATGCGCCATCTATGCGACAATTTCTCTACTACACATAAGTATATCTGCTCATCTGCTGTACTATATGCGGAGAAAACTGCTATACGAAAATCAAATGCGATATTTATTTTCACTTCCATGTAAATATTTAGTTAAATTAATAAATACTGTCCTAGCTTTAAATAAATCTACTAACCAAATTATTTGTTTGATTGAATACAGAAATATTTTTAATATTCCTAATTCAAGTAATAATTTAGTAACTGTAACCAAATGCATGAAAAATAGTTGAAAATAACAACATCGTTTTTCCCGTGTGTAACAGTTTTAAATCTTTCAAACACTATATACTACTGTAAAGTTCCTTGGCTTATAAGTAAATCAGCATTAACTGAAAAGATTCCAATTATCTCTGAAATTTCTTTAACCACGCGCGAAAAATATTCCCTTTTGTTCATTATTGTTTGTGTATCTGAGACTTATGCACGTGGGAACATGAATAAAACTAAAATACTTCCGCATAAAAAAGCACTCAGCTTGAATACAGGTGCTTGCATTTTCCGTTAAAAGGTAAAAATGCGTGTCCACGCAAATAAACCAAAATATCCGCCTTTTTTATTTAAAATACTGTTTATAATTCAATAATACTTAAAAGAAACTAAAATATATGTTGTTAAATATGTACATAATAATAACAATACAGCATGTAATGCGTCTTGTCTTACTTAAACAGAAGTTATACAGACATTATAAAATATTAATCAAAACTAAGGTGCATTCCATTTAATTACGGTTACTTTTTGTCGAAAAGCATGTACTTAAAAAGAAAATAGTCTTCCGGCAAAACAGCACGCTACTTTCAATTAAAATAAACGCTTTTCTGGGAAAAAGTATTCTTTTTGTTGAACATGATAAAAATCAAAATCTCACTCTACTATATGGATTTCTCTGTGTGTACTTTAATTTTTAGAACGCAATTAAAACGATAATAGTGTTCAATTAAACTCTAAAATCATTTCTTTCTCTCAGCGCAGCAAATCCTTCCAGTCTAACCATTTTATTTTTTCCAATACCCTTAATTAATTGGAATAAATCCCACCACCTCGGGATACATTCTCATTTAATCCCCACACGAGCAATACAAACGAAAACAACACAGTCGTAAACTTCATAAATACCCACAAACGGCCATAGTTTATTACCGGGTGCTAACAGAACTGTATCTTCGCAATTTAAGCTACAACCTCATAATATGTAATGCGTAATAAAGTCCGCTATGGTACACATACGAGTCGCTACACTCACAACGGTAGTAAAATACATTTATACAAACAGTAAGAAGCAACTTCCGCGAAATGGAACGGCATTCGTTATACTTTAATTGGTCCACGAATACGTACCTTTCTCAAAATCAGATTATCCCAGTTATGTATGCACGTATCGGTACAGGAGATTTTGCATATAAACTGGCATAAGGGAAGGAATATTTATTGTACGGTTTATAATAAATTGACGAAAGGTATAATCGGGCGACGAACATTCGTATCTTGTTTTGGCTATAAGGTAGACAGTTAAGTGCATATAAGTTTGTATATATTCTTATCTTTCCTTTTTGGACGATTAAATCAAATGTTATTAATAATTTTAATTTAGTGTTATTAAAATCACTTTTACGAAGAGACTTGTGGGTTTCATTTTGCTTGAGGTGTTAATGGACGTTTTAAAATGTACATTGGACGGATGTATCGCAGTCGATAATGAAATTAGCGAAGTAATGTTGCGAATGCTGTGTTAATTTATGACGATTAAAAAACGTAAATTGTAACAAAAACGAATGTAGGTATGTGAATGCCACACGTGTATACCTATCTGTTGACAGTTTATAATTGTTATTAATAGTTACCGGTTATGATGTTTATATACGTACACTTCTCACAGGAAAAATCGGGACACCAGCAATCCAGAATTTTAAAATTTCTTGATTGTAAATACAACTTTCGGAGGACGTATTCACTTATCATAGCCATAAATCACTTAATCGTGTATATTACTGCGATCAAAGGTAACGACTGGAAATTTAAACAGAAAAATAAATATATAAAGAGGAAAAGGTTTATGTATAGAATAAACAAATCGGAGTTTCGGTGGCGGCGTTTTCTTTAGAAATACCAATGAAAAAAAATACATAACAACAAAAAGAACTCTTAAATAGACGGGTTCATTTAGAAATATATATGTATTTAACTTGTTTGATGTTATGTAGAGATAATTCTTTTTAAAGAAAACATATGGTGATGGTTTTGCATTATTTAATATTAATGTTACTTGTTAGTGCTGCTTTGAAATTAGTTACTTAGTTCGATTTATGCTCGCGAGTATTAGTTTAGCAATAGACAATATGTCAGTCAGGCTCCTCAGTTTTGGGATAATGTGATTTTCAGAGATTTATTGACTACACTATTGATGTATTAATTACTATTGTTGTTTAGTATTCTGAAATATTGTATTACTATAAAGCTTTCTTCTATCTATAAAAAATTACTAAAACCAGGTTTAAGATTATTTATAAAATTCTTAAAGCAATTAAGTTCACAAAGAAATTATTTATTTTATTAACCCTCCGTTTATTGTATTTTCAAGAAATATATCTTAACTATCGTCTGTGCAATCTCACGTCGTTGATCTATTTCCTTGAAATATGGCCAACACTTGGTCTCTTTACAAACAGTCTTTATGTAGCACAGGTTTATTAACAATTATTTACAATATTATTGAATTTATAAATACATAAAAACATTGTAGAAAAGCATATTGTTCGTCAATCTCAGTTAGTGCTAAAATTTATTTTTGAATTTGATACATTTAATACTTTTTCGTTGCCACGTATGAAGCTGTGTTACAGACCAAAGTGTTAGCTATATTTCAATAAAATAGAACGACATTGGATTACACAGCGATAGTTAAATATATTTCTTGAAAATACATATAACGAGGTTAATAAAATAAATAATTTCTTTGCGAAATTAATCGCTTTAAAAATTTTGTACATAATCTTAAACTGTTTTTGGTAATTTTTTAATACATAGAAAAATATTGTGTGGTAACACAATATTTAAGAATACTAAACAACAACAATAATGAATACATCAATAATAGTGTATTAATCAATGTGAAAATCACATTGTTCAAAAACTCAGGAGGCTGATTGACATACTGTCTATTGCTAAAGTATTGCGTGCGGGCATAAATCAAACTAAGTAACTAATATCATAGTAATAGGTAATATAATTTTAAAATCCCATCGCCATGTTTTCTTAAAAAAAGAATTATCTCTACATAACATCAAATAAGTTAAATACATATATGTGTATTTCTAAATGGTGCCGTTTACTCAAGAGGCCTTTTAGTTGTATTTTTTTTGCAATAATATTTCCGTATTCGGTATTTCTAAGAAAACACCGCCACTGAAATTCCGATGTGTTTATTTAATGCATAAACCTTTTTCTCTTTATATATTTATATTTCTGTTTAAATTTTTAGTCTTTACTTTTGATCGCAATAATACACACAAAAAAGTGATTTACGGCTTTGATAAGAGCATATATCCTCTGAAAACTGCATTTACACCCAGAAATTCTAAAATTCACGATTGCTGGTGTCCCGATTTTTCCTGTGAGAAGTGTACATACATTTCTTTCAGCAACAAACGCTACATGCCTTATTTGCAGTTTTAATTAGCATAGTATGGGTTACGGTAAAATTGTATGCAAATCTGTACGTCCTGTAAGCATGTGTTTATGACGAGGGTATTCCATACACTTTCATAGATTACGGAATCTCATAGTTTGGAAGAAGGTAAATATGTTACTATCTTACAGTTTGATCTCATCGAAGCTTTTAACAATATCAATCTCGATGTATGTACTTTGTTACACGCGCTTGGCTTTAGGAGTAATTTCCTCCAATGGCTTATTTCATATCTCTCTGACCGGCAGACATGTGTAAAAGTGAATACTCAATACTTAGATAAAGTCGATGTTGAATTGAGTGTCCCGCAGGGATCCGTGTTGTGGCCCTTAATCTTTTCACTATATATTAATGATCTGCCTGATTTTCTTGGGCCCACACCCTAAAAAAAAATGTAAATGTAATAAAGTAATATTCCCTAATGGAATGGAATAATTTCAGCTAGATTTACCACGCCTTCAAGGAATATTCACCAGTATTGAAAAATCCCCTATGGGTGTAAATTTACCCCAAAAATAGGCGTTAGCCCAGTTCCATCTATTTTTGGGTAATTTACCACATTTTTTTTTTAATGTATAGATTAGAGTAATAAACAAAGATTAGAAATAATTGATTATTAGGTTGTTTTATCATCCAGAAATATTAAGTTTCAGTTATCTACTAACATGTTTATGTCATTTAGAACTTAATGCAGATTCTCCACTTAAATATTCAAAATATACCATTTATAATATTAGATTTAATTTTAATAATTTCTGAAAGATATATTAATTAGTTGGATTACAGAGAGTTTACAATAATTTCAATAAATTTTTAAATTCAATAAGCAATGTTTTAAAGAGTAACATTTTGGAGAAAGTCGATAAGAAAAGCCAATAGTTACTAAGAATTGGTTGTATTCATAATACAAGATCTAGTTGAAATGTAACATAAAATAAATTTGACTAACAAAATACATTAAAAAATCTTATAATTTGAGTTTGGATTTGAGCTTTTTATTTTGTTGCCCTGTTCAGGGTATATTTAAAAAAAATACCTCTGCAGAACTTCTAATGTGTTAGAACCTCTTTTGCGTACTGCAAATGAAAATTAAAATATGTCGCCATCATTTGTTGTAATATGTTGTATAATGTCTAATAACTGTCTTTCTACCATTAAAGAATGCGACTTGACATTTCCTCGAAAAGAAAAATAAATGTAAAAAACATATGAAATAAATATATTTTTATTAATACCTTCTTCCAAGCATATTATCAACGGTGTATTCACCTCAATTTCTTCAAGTTTAGATCTATCCTGAGAATTTTTAATAAATCTAGCATTTAAAAATATATTGTATGTAGATAATAGGGCTGCGAATCGAAGCCTATTTATGTGAAACCGGGGTTTGGATGCAGTGATTAATCGTCTTTAGAAATTGTAACCGGTAAAACCGGTTTTCAAAATCAATCCGGTTTTTAAAAGCAGATTATTGCGCTTTAAATAGGTTTTTCGAATTTAAAATACATAGCACTTTTAAAAAAGTAATACGTATTGTTTTTAGTTTGAAACAGGTTTTGAAAATCGATTTTAAAAACCGATTTTTACTAAAAATCGATTAACCCGTTTTTGATATCTGACGATTCCCGCAATACTAGTATATACATAAATAATGTTGTGATTAACTATTGAACTCAAATTTGCCATCCTGCGGTCTTGCACATTTGCATGTATAAGTGCTTAATACCTACTTTACTTTTGTCTTTAAATCCTAGAGTAAAACCAAAATAGTCTCTTCCTTACTTTACTTGTATCATCACTTAACAACGAAAACTAGCCTCCAATAACGGCAAGACACTAGTCGTTTTATATTTCCAAATGTTTAATGAAAGAGAAAAAAAAGAATTGACTCCTTCAAAACGAAGACTTTCTGTTGTTTAAATTGAAAAGTTTGATGCGTAGTTTCTGCGTGTCACTTGCACGTTGAAACTTTATATAAATGTATCATATCTTGTAGCAACAATACCGCCAATGCTATGAGGGTAAGTTCCAGTATATCATATTAGATATCCATACGCAGTGTATGTCTATTATTTATGTGTGCTGTCATAGCTAAGTACATGGTAATCATCTCAATACATAATTAATGTAAAATGAACTTGCCTCAATCTTTATTTGCAAGGCAAAATAAAAAACACACCATTTACATTTATGCGTTGAAGCCATCAGTGTAGATACCGCACTTGTATTCAAACTGCGTACCTCAAACGCTTGCGCGTTGTATAGTCGACGGCTATGTAATGCATTCTCGTAACGGGTTTAATTTTTGATCAAGCGACACAATGTAATGCAATGTTAAAAAAACATGTGTTCCAATCAAATAACAGATGCATATATATATAATATATATAATCAGAATTTCATGTCCCTTTTTACCAACATAAGGGGTAATATTCAACGAAATATGTTATTTTTCCTTGTTCCTAAGAAAATTTCCCCAAGTGGGGGAAAATTACTTCATTTATTGAAGTATTTTTCCATCAAAGTCGGTTTACCAGGCAAAATTACACCTAATTTGTGGTAACCTGATGTTTACCTTCTTTTTGATGTAATTTTACCTTATATTTCATGTTTTTTCACATATCAGTGAGGTAAATTTACCATCATTTTTTAGAGTGTAGTGAGGTCATATCTTATGCGGATGATTCTGCCATTATTGTGGAAGGCAACAATCTATTCGAGTTACAAAATAATTCTGACCTTGGGTTTTTATGACGTGGTGTTCGAAAAACAAATTAATTGTCAACATAAAGAAAACCGTTTATATGTAACGCCATAACAGAAAACAAATTCATAATTTCAATATTTCTTTAAATAATAATCTCATTTATTGTGTTAAAGCACCAAAAATTTTGAGTGTGTATGTCAGTGCCAATATGAGATGGTCTGCTCATCTGGATCATACTTGTAGCAGGTTGAGTATCGAGAAGGCCTTATGGAACGCGTTATTTATTATCTTATTTTTCTAATTTGCACATTAATTGCACTTTTTTTAACTTAAGATATTCCAGTGAAAGTCGTTTATTAACGCACTATAGTTCGTTTATAACTCATAAATCATAAACGCACTCCGTTCAAGTATGTTTATAGCTTTATTGTAACATATCAAAATTAGAAATAGTATATTAAAGTACGAGTTTCATAAGACATGATTTTGTCGCACGAGTTCAAGTTTAGAAAACGAGCCGCAGGCGAGTTTAATAATGAACGAGTGCGACAAAAAGCCTTATGAAACGAGTCCTTTATACTATTTTTTCTATTTTGCATTATAAATTGATAATAAATACTTAATAAAAATCTCATTAAAATGTTGAGTTTTATTTTATATTGAAGTTGGTCACATTGACATACGATTGACATTTGACAAATTCAAAATTCAAATTCGGCTATTTAAATTGTTAAACAATATATTTCATAATATAGTCTCTGTAAACTGTAAAAAATGAGTGATACTGAGACAATTTATCTTGTACGCCACCACAACTGCGTGAAATTGCGGATAACGCCGTCATAAATTTATTACCAAAAAAATCAAAAGCAGTATATGAAAAATGCTACATCAATTTGAACTATGGCTGTACAGAATAATGTCAACACAATATCTGAAAACATTTTATTGGCATATTTGAATTACAAGGTAAAAATAAGAACTTCTACCTTATGGTCTATGTATTCCATGCTTGTTTCTTGCTTTTCCATTTATAAAAATAAGACATATCAAAATCTATTAATTACAAGCCTATTTAAAACGATTCTCTGAGGGATACGAGGCTAGAAATCTAAAATTTATGCATTGAAGATATTAATAAATTATAGAAGAAGGTTCTGACGCATTGTATTTAGTAATAAAGGTACGATATTATTTGCAAAATGTAATTTTTTATGTAATGGATTTAATTTTAGATCGTTTTAATAATGGGTTACACAGGTGCCTGTAGACGAGATGAATTAACAAATATGTCCATACATGATTTAGAATTTAAGAGTGATATTATTTTGGTGACAGTACCTAAAACAAAAAATAATATCGTAAGAGTTTTTGCAATTACGGATGAAAGATGGATTACTTTAATTAAAAATATGTCGCCCTGCGACAAAAAATATTAATCATTCAAGATTCTTCCTTACATATCGCAATGGTTATTGTATATCGTGCCCGATTGGAATTAATACGATTGGCAAAATGCCTAAATTAATAGCTGATTTTCTAAAATTGCCCAATTCAGAGCTTTATACTGGACATTGCTTCAGACGTTCTAGTGCTACACACTTAGCAGACGCAGGCAGTGATTTGCTGACTATAAAACGTCATGGTGGATGGAAGTCATCTGCGGTAGCTGAGGGTTACATCGAAACATCTATGAAAAGTAAAGTGGCTGTAGCGCACAACTTATCAGGGCCAAGTACATCTGGTCATTCTAGAGTTATATCATCGAATGATTCTCAATCACAAGAGTCTACCATTAAAGCAATACAATAACTCAGCAAAATTTTGTTACGAAGAATTTGCTGCATAACAATACATGCTCAAGATACTTGTTCCTTCAGTGTAAATGTATACAGTAATTCCACGTTTCATAACAATAACAATGTAAACTAATTTGTATAGAATTTTGATTAAAGTATTTACAATTTACATGCATTAAACGTCAATTTTGCTTTCTGTCATAATGTATTCAATACAGCCACCTATAGAAATGAAAAAAGGCGTATCACAATGAAGCACTTTTCGATACGCAAAAGCGTGTTACAATTGCGTTTTTATGAACGCAAAATAGAAAAATATATTTTCCACACGCAAAGCAACCTAGTTAAGCCGGCACTAAATAAATAGCCAACTACTAAAGTCCATGTGTCAATCGAAATGTTCCATCGTCCACACACATTGCATTCATTCACACGGACAATCACTTGCCCCGTCGATACTCCAATTCAGGGCGGTCCATGGGTTCACGGTCTCCCAAGTTAGAGCAATTGACCCATTGCTCCCTTGTCTAGAAACCAATTCGCCACCCACTTGATAAGCGGCGAGCATGCAAACCAGGACAGCACATATAGAGTACCCAATACAACGTTATATGCGTTGGTTTATGTACTATTACATAGATAATGACAATGGTGCCAGGCCCACACTCTGCCCGCCGACCTGAAACCACACAAAACACTTAATTTAAATATAGACATGATTTGAAATTGTCGTGATATAATTTAAGGTTAATAAATAACGAACGACGTACAGTCTGAATGTGTGTGCATGCATGTATTTGTGATCAGTTACGTCTGTAACGTTTTATTGACGTCAATCGTGAGGGAGATCTGTTTTTTTTTATATACATTTGCTGATATATTGGCGTGGTAAACAAATGGATGAATATATAAAGATTTATCCTGTTATTTTTAGATAATTGTTAGAAGATATAGTATAACCAACTAACTAATGCATTCAAAAAATATACAGGGAACTATTATAATACATAAATGATAAATACACTTTGCAGTGGATATACGAAAAAATGAGATACCTACGCAATCCAATACTATACCTTTTTGAGATAAAAACATTGGTGAAATCATATTTTAAATTAATCTTACTGTTTTCAAGGTATTTATCGCTAGCTACACTTATTTAAAATGTTGAGACTAAGCATCATTTTTTCTACCCATATAGTTATGTCCAATAGGTATACAGGGTGATTCTCAATATATGCGACAAACTTTAAGAGCTGATTCCTGGGGTTATCTTGATCATAAAAGTTCATATGAGTATATGTCCAAAACGATTTGGTTTTAAAGTTATTGAATGTTTAATAATAAATTATAAACTATGACTAACACGATATAATATCACAGTTGGTTCTTCAAAAACCATTATGTTGAGAGGGAATTGTTTATTTGTCATTTCAATAGTTGTCAGAGTATTCATTCAGTTTATTGCCAGTTTCTGTTTTCTAAAATGAATTACACGAATGCTGAGATGTGTGATATGCATTTCGTTTACGACCTTGCCAATGGAAATTCGCGTACTGCTAGACGTCTTTATGAAGAACGATACCCGAACCGTATCATCCCGCATCATTCAATATTTGCCCGTCTTCACCAACGTCTTAATGAAACGGGAAATTTTAAAAAACGGACGACTGATAACGGGCACCCATCTACAGTGAGAACTCCACAAGTTGAAGAAATGGTACTGAATGAAATTGAGGAACATCCTACTACAAGCACCAGAAAAATTGCGTTTGCTTTAAACATTAGTTTGGAGAATATTGAATATTGAAAGATCAACTGTTGTATCCGTATCACATTCAACGGGTGCAGGCACTTTTGCCGGCAGATTTTCCGCAAAGAGTGGCTTTTTGTCAATGGATGCAACACAAAATCGCACAAAATCCTGACTATTTGGCTCAAATATTCTTCACCGACGAGGCTACTTTCTCTAGAAACGCGATTATTAATTTTCATAATAATCATATATGGGCCGAAGAAAATCCGCACGAACTAGTGAATGCCCGTCATCAACATCAATTCTCTGTCAATGTGTGGGCCGGAATTGTTGGAGATCACTTGATAGGTCCATATTTTTTACCGATGCGGTTAAATGGCGAGATATACCACAATTTTGTTGAAGAGCTGGAAAGAAGGAACTACTGCTGGAAGAAGTTCCGTTGCAATTAAGATTGCAAATGTATTTTATGCATGACGGTGCTCCAGCGCATTTTAGTTTAGTTGCTCGCGAGTTTTTGGACAATACGTATCCAGATCGGTGGATAGGACGGGGAGGTCCACAACCGTGGCCTCCTCGGTCTCCAGATTTAAATTCTTTGGACTTTTTTCTCCGGGATCACCTTAAATCATTAGTTTATACGACTCCCATTGAAAATGTCGATGAACTAAGAAATCGTATTATCGCGGCTTTTCAAACAATTCGAAATACCCCTGGTATTTTAGAACGGACTCGCCAGTCAATACGACTGAGGATAGAAGCTTGTATTGCAGTGGGGGGCGGTCATTTTCAACAGTTAGTATAAGTTAATTTTGTTTTACTAATTATTTTGTTAATTTATAATAAAAACATTAATTATGTTAACTTACTATTAAACATTGTACAACTTTAGAACTAAGCGATTTTGGACATATGTTCTTATGAACTTTTATGATCAAAATAACTCCAGGAATCAGGGCTTAAAGTTTGTCGCATATATTGAGAATCAGCCTGTATGTGATACAGTCATTGTTGTAAACATTGGCGCCTCTCCTATATCACTTAAACACGGTTATAAAAAGTTGATTAGATGCATTTACCGGAAAAAACATTGTATACCGGCAAAGGAGGATTTGCAAACGTCACATACAGAACAAAATAAATTAATGAGATCAAAACGTCTCAAATTAAGGACCCTTTATTTCTTGATTTAACAATCCAGCTTCACTATTCACTGTTGCATTTGCGGCAAGAAACATGCAATTTATGCTTCATTTATAGGTAGGTTATGTCAGTATTGTAGTAACACTTTACTAAATAATGAAATTTTGTGGTAAGATTTGATAGTGAATTTAATTAAGGAATAAAAGAGCTGTCCTAACAGATAAGGTAAGTAACTTTGACAAAATTATTGTTTGAAATAAAAAAGGAACGTAGTAACCTCAATTAAGTATTTAATAAAGTGAAGCACAATATATATTTTACTTAAAACAAAAATATTGTTACTATAAAAAATATATATTTCAAATAAGCAAATAAATCTATTGTTTCAACAAAATGTTTTGTTCTTCTGTGTCTTATTACTATTTGAGTCAATAAAATTTACTGTTTGAAGTAAATAGGTATTCCATTTGATCAATTTTACAAAATTTTATTTGAACTAAACATATATATCTCATTATTTCAATGAAATAATTAGTTATTTTAAGTATTACATACATTTGACCCAATAAAACTTTTTATTTGAGCAAAATATTTTATTTGTTTAATTCTATTAAAAATATTGTTAAAACAAACAAATTTTATTAACAAAATTATTTCCTTTGCCCAACATTTAAACAAAGATTTCAGTCAATACAACTAAAATTTGGTTGAATCAACCAAGTAGGTTTTTCAGTGTAGGAAATACAATTGTACCAAAAATTACTTCTTTTTTTTTAAGTATCATCACGTAATACACAGATAAGATTCGTTAAAGTTATCGAAAACTTTTCCTACTGATGACTTCCTCAACATCTCAACTTTTTAGATTTAAATATTCGTTTACATTATCAGGATAGGTCAGCGTATCTGTCACTTAAATGACATCTAACTCCGTAAAGCATTTGTTTTGATTTTAATTTGGTACCCAAGCGTATCAAAACACACTATGTATAGAAATGTAACAACGGCGTACACAATATAATATATTTACGTATACATCGCGTACATAAATAGCAACCCACGCAAATATAGGTCTATTTTTGCGAAATAATGTCACGACCTTGTAACGTAAGCCGGTTGAAGTTTGCGTAAATTGATAACGGGCAGCCGTCTTGTTTATGTTCTGTTGTGTTTTATGTCATACGATTGTTAGCATCAACAGTCGAAATATTTACATATATAAAAACATAAATACATACAATAAACTATGTACTTCTTGATTGCATAAGGCACATGCTGACAGGTAGTGTGTCATTGTACGGAAATTTGAAATTAGAGCAATTGAAGTTTAATTACAGTAAATGTAAAAAGGAGTTTGATATTTAAAACTCCACAATTTTCTTCTCTACATTTACAACAACAAAAAAAATAGTTCATAATAATAATTAACAACAGCTATTTAGTAATATTTCGTTATACACTGAGAAAAGAGATTGCATTAAATGAAAAGTTTTATAACTTTTGGTTTTTATCATGTTCAACGAAAAGAATACCTTTTCTCAGAAAAGTGTTTATTTTAATTGAAAGTAGCGTGCTATTTTGCCGGAAGACTATTTTCTTTAAAATTTATAGTTAAGATAAGTATAAATATACTCAAAGTAAGTATAATTTATGGCTACAATTGGGACGGCAATGTGATTTACTAAATGTAAAAGTAAATTTGTACTAGAAAGTTAAATATAAATTATGCTTAGAACAAAATCTGTTTATATTCTATTCAGATATGCAAAAAAATTCAACAACAGCAACAGGCGTACACCTATTTTCACAAAAGCTGTATGCAGATGTAGCTGTAACACAATGTTAAAGATAGAAATAAATAAAACTTTGAGCTAAATAAATAACTTTGTTTTACACTGAGAAAAGAAATTGTATTAAATGAAAAGTTTTACAACTTTTGGTTTTCATCATGTTCAACAAAAAGAATACCTTTTCTCAGAAAACTGTTTATTTTAATGCTGTTTTGCCGGAAGACTATTTTCTTCTTAAGTACATGCTTTTCGACGAAAAGTAACCGTAATTAAATGGAATGCACTTTAGTTTTAATTAATATTTTATAATGTCATTATAACTTCTATTTAAGTAAGACAATACACATTACATATTATATTGTTATTATTATGTACATATTTAACAACATATGTTAATATTCTTTTAAGTATTATTGAATTATAAACAGTATTTTAAATAAAAAAGCCGGACGTTTTGGTTTATTTGCGTGGACACGCATGTATACATTGATTTAAAACTTTTGCCTTTTAACGGAAAATGCAAGCACCTGTATTCAAGCCGAGTGCTTTTTTACGCGGAAATATTTTAGCTTATTCATGTTCCCACGTGCATAAGTCGTGCATAAGTTAGATACACAAACTATAATGAACAAAAGTGAATATTCTTCGCGCGAGGTTAAAGAAATTTCAGAGATAATTGGAATCTTTTCAGTTAATGCTGATTTTACTTATAAGCCAAGGAACTTTACAGCAGTATATAGTGTTTGAACGATTTAAAACTGTTATATACGGGAAAAACGATCTCGTTGTTTTCAACCATTTTTCATGCATTTGGTTACAGTTACTAAATTATTACTTGATTTAGGAATATTAAAAATATTCCTGTATTCAATCAAGCAAATAATTTGGTTAGTAGATTTATTTGAAGCTAGCGCAGTATTTATTAATTTAACTAAATATTTACATGGAAGTGAAAATAAATATCGCATTTGATTTTCGTATAGCAGTTTTCTCCCCATATAGTACAACAGATGAGCAGATATACTTATGTGTAGTAGAGAAATTGTCGCATAGATGGCGCATCTCCTATTTCATTCCAGTAACAGATAATATTTCGCACAAAATAGGCTGGAAACTACGATCGTAACATACTAATCTGGTATATTTACCAGATCAGCATCTGATAGGAGTCATTGCCATTGAAAGGGCCATTTCTTTAGCGGCACACTAGAGTGCTAGGAAGGTCACTGCGACCAACTCCCAATACTAATAGGATTTACGACATTTTAACATGCTTACGGTTTTCTGCCAATCTACATAGTCTTCAAGTTCAAAATAAAGAGGACTTGAATTAACTATCAATATCTTTCACTTAAAAGTGGTGTGGTAAATACGTTATTATTATTAATTCCCAAATAAACTATTCATTCATTGAATATCTTTGTGCGAAATAGCATGTAATTGTGTTACGTTTTTAAATACTGTGCGTACATATAATGAGTATAGCGAACAAAATTGATATAAAATGACAATTGTTGTTGTAGGTGTCTTCTGAGAGAAAATACCTGATTGATCAACACGCTAAAATTCCATCACATATTGGAAAATGTGAAAAAACTAAAGCGATCCGCATGTGTGCAGCAATCCATATGTCAATGTGTAGCATCAACTTCACGAAACTCAGAACAAGAAGAATATAGTACGGATCTGTGTAACGCATTAATTTCGTCTAACATACCATTAGCAAGATTAAACAATGTTAATTTGAAATCATTTCTGGAAAAATATTGCAAACATAATATACCTGACGAAAGTACCTTACGAAAAAATTATGTCACATCTTGTTACCAGCAAATAGTAGCAGAAATTCAACAATTGTTAGGGAATAATTTTATTTATATCATGGTAGATGAAAGTACGGATAAGTGTGGCCGTTATATTACCCATTTGTTAATAGAAATTCTTCATGAAGATATTGTAGGTAAATCATATTTAATTTATTGTAAAGAACTTCAAAAAAAAAGAAATAATGTGACAATTGCCCAATTCGTTCAAGAAGGTTTATCACATTTCTTTTTACCTGGAAGTATACCTTGTGAAAAAATTTTACTAATGTTGTCCGACGCTGCACATACATGATAAAAGCCGCGCAAAATTTAAACATTTTTTATAGTAACTTTATTCATACCACTTGTTTAGCTAATGGGTTCGATCGTGTAGCCGAAGACATTAGGAATCAATTCCTTTTGATTAATGATTTAATTAGCAATGTCAAAAAAGTATTTTTAAAAGCACCTTTACGAATCCAATTTTATAAGGAGCGACTTCCCGGTGTTAAGTTGCCTCCTGAACTGATTATTACGAGATGGGGTACTTGGTTAGAGGCTGCAATTTTTTTCGCCGATAATTTTGAAGGAATAAAAAATGTAATTCTTGAAATCACTGCTGACTGCATTGCTCTAGAAAACTGTAAAAAGATAGTAACATCAACAGAATTGCTACAAAACCTTTTGTATATCAAGTCAAATTATAGCTTTGTTTCAAGTTCCATTCGTAAATTAGAAACGCAAGGGATGTCGCTCTCGGAATCAGTCGAAATAGTAGACGAATTTGATATGCTATGTATAAGAAGGTTAAGGGTACAATAGGTAATTCTATATACGATAAATTTTAAAAAGTGATAAATAAAAATGCGGGGTATTTGAAATTGAAAATTTTGGAAGGTGAAACAGTAAACGATTTCGACTTTAATTTTAGTTTAGAATGTATTGCAAAGTTAAAAAATGCACCAATTACATCTGTGGATGTTGAAAGAAGCTTTTCTATTTCGAAACATATGTATTCTGATAGAAGACAAAACTTTCTTTTACACAATTTTGAAAATCATTTAATTATAAATTGTTTTAGAAATATGTTGTGAAAAAATTTTATGCAATAAAGTTAATATTTAATTTTCTGCTCTTATTTATTTTATGTAAAAATTTTCCATATTGTCGCAATTTTTTTTGCATATGTGCTCCAGGTTTATGCATATTTTCTCAAAAATTTTTCAGTTTTTCTTTGCATATAATCCGGTCTCTAGTCAAATAAACAATGATTTCCTCGCATGGCATCTAATTATTTATCGTGTAATTCAAGAATATTAATATACCCAAAGTGAATGCATAAATAAGTTAAATATGCAGATAATTCAGCAACTCTTCGCTGATCTAATTGTAAATTGCGACTTTATACTTTATTTTCTCTGTGCAGTAAAATTTGCACAAGGAAACAATCGAATCTCGAACTGTGCATTACAAGATGCACGTAATGCATTTTAAATCCGGAATTAATTCAGTCTGTTAAACAAGTCCTTCTTCGTTCATAAATCGTCGGAAGCGACAGCAATAAGACGAAAGCCTAAATAGAACGCGCATACATAACTAAGCCATCCGTCCACACACACATGGATACATACATGGTAATGGCGATATAAGTAAGGTAAGTTCTATCGCTTTATCAACTGGCGCTGCTCGTAGCGTTACTTAATAAATAAGCGATCCCGTATCGTCTACCGTGCGCCGATAGAGAAGCAAAAACCCCTCTAATTAAATCGACCATTAAATTTATTCCACTCAAAACATTTACGTTAATTAATTACGTTGTAGACTGCCAAGTTCGTATATAAACGTGAATCTGTGTATATGTAGGTACGGGCTTATGCTCCTGCCTCCTCGGTTTCACAGTTCTTCTCTGGCGGCGTCGAAGAGGATTAAGTGAAAATTACGATTAATGCCCTAACGCGTCAGGAGTTAGTTATTCGTATCGCGCCGGTCGGCCGAGGGAATTACAGTCCACGCTTGAAATATTGGGTTATACTTCTCGATCTGTAGTAAGGTTGTATTAGCGCTACTAGATTTGAAACAAAAGTGTAAATACCTTTATTCCATGACGAATGGATTGAATCGGTTGGATATATCTTCCAAGAATTATTTCGCAAATAATTAGGTAGCTAATTTTAATTTCTCTTTAGTAATAACGTGGAAATAGGTATGTATGTACCTTTAGTGGGTGAATATAAGAATTTTAGATTTTTTAGGAAAGGGAAGCATACGATGAGAAATATAATAAAAGATAAAAATAGCAAACTATTAACGGAAGGAAAACAAATTATGGAAAGGTGGAAAGAATACTTCCAGGATTTGCTAAGACAACAAATACCACAGCCAATTGAAGAAACAAGTACTGAGTTCCCGAAGACAGACAAAACCACAGAAAATCTGGAAATCACAATAGAAGAAGTCAAAGAAGCAGTAAGCAAGATTAGAAACGGAAAGGTCGCAGGACATGATGAAATAACAGCAGAGATGTTTAAGAACATGGGCGATGATGGTACCAAATTGTTTTTGGAAAATCTGTAACAAGGCATGGAAAGAGAAAAAGGTACCCAAGGACTGGACAACAGGAGTAATTGTACCAATATATAAGAACGGTGATCAAAAAGACTGTAATAACTATAAAGATATAACGTTACTAAGCACAGCAGCAAAGATCTATGAACGAATATTAGAAAAAAAACTACGAGACATCATAGAACCTACCCTGGAAGAGGCACAAAGTGCATTTAGACGAGGAAGAAGTACGCAAGATCATATTTTCACATTGAAACAAATTATAGAGTCGATCAAAAGCAAAACGAAAGCGTACTTCCTATTCATCGATTTACAAAAAGCCTTCGACAGAGTACCTAGAACGAGAATGTGGAAAATATTAGAACAAAGAGGGGTTAGTCGACTAATAATTGAGGCAATTAAATCACTGTATAAAGATAATGAGACTTATGTAATATACCAAAACATGAAGTCAGAAACCTTTCTTACAACGGATGGTCTTAGGCAAGGAGGTGTTATAAGTCCACTGCTATTCAATGTACTGCTGGATCAAGTCATAAAGGAATGTCAACCCCAAATGAGAAAACTAACAGTTGGATACAGAAATTTGAAGAGAGTAGAAATATCAGAATGTGCATTTGCAGATGATGTAGTGATAATGGCAAGAACTGAAGAAGGGCTACAACAAAACATCAATATATGGAATAAGACACTAGCACGATATGGCATGATAATAAACACAGAAAAGACGAAAGTAATAGGTATAATGCAAGATAAAGAGAAAATTAACATTAAAATCAATGGAAAGAACATAGAACAGGTAAATGAATATAAATACCTAGGAGTAATTATACAGAACGACGGAAAACAAGATAAAAACCTACAAGAAAGAATAGAAAAAACAATAAGGTTATATCATGCAATAAACCGTACATTTATAAGGAAAAAAGAAATAACTAGAAAAACTAAAATGACCATTTTTAAAACTGTATATAGACCAACTCTGATGTATGGTAGTGAGACATGGACAATAAATACGACATGGAAAAGTAAACTTCAGGCGACCGAAATGAAGTACCTACGAGGGGTTAAAGGAATTACAAGACGAGACAGGATCAGGAACGAAGACGTGAGGACAGAATTGGAAAACAAAATCAATATTAGACTTCTTAGAAGAAAAACAGCTGGGATAGTGGGGACACGTTCAAAGGATGGGAGAAACGAGACAAACGAGGAGAGTATGGGAAGCAAGAGTGATTGCAAGAACAAGAAGAGGACGACCTCCAGAAAATTGGGACAATACAGTGGCAAAGGCTATAAGGAGAAGCGGGATGAGTGTGGAGGAGGCAAGAAATATCGCCAAGGACAGAGGAAGGTGGAAAATAGTGTGTAGAACATAGAATAATATATCCCTACACCGAGAGGTATCTGGGATTACGATTATATATTATATATATATAGATTTTTCGTAGAATTAAATTTTGGTATTTTTTCAAATAATAGTCAAACGAACTTTTCTGACGCAGTTTGCAACCTTAGCGAAGACAATCGCAAGCTATGACTGTTAGATTTTTTGTAACTCAAATCATTCACTAGCCAACCTCCGTGAGGGACGGACGTGTTTCGAGTAATTTTATAAAATTTATATTTTGATAAAACTCTATTCATTTAAAAATTCCAACGTAAAATGATGGTTAATTTTAAACAAGGTTTACCATATTAATATCACATCATCAACAGCTTCTGTGTAAGTTGGAAAAAAAATGGGAATTTGAGGAGTAGCTTTGGAGCTTATAAGATCTTACCTAACTACTAGGAAATAATCTGTTGTGGCTTACGATTCGTGCGGAGCAGAAATTTCATCGGACTGGCAGACGATACGCTTTGGTGTCCCTCCGGGCTCCACGCTTGGGCCGCTTCTGTTTTTGTTTTATATATCAATGACTTGCCTGAAGTCATTGATGGACTAGCCGTTTTATATGCAGATGACACCACCTGCACAGTACGTGAGCGAACCTGCCAACAAATTAAAACTAGGCTCGAAGCTAACCTAAATCTATTCAAAATTGGTGTATATATAATAATTGAGATAATGGTTTGTTTTTCCTTGCCGTATTTGGCTTATATATAATTTTTAAAAAACTTCTTGGGAAGCGGGATTTATTTATTATTTCATATTACTTATACAAAAACGTTTCGATGACAGATACTGTGGTCGATTTTTCTGTTGTTTGTTTTATTTTGTGAGTTGTTAGTTTGTCAATTTATTGTTTTATCATTGCATGCATTCTTTACATATCTTCATTGTAAAATCGCCTGTTGTAGCAAGGAGACGAATTGAAAAAGATGTGGTTAAAGCATCGAAACGTTTTTGTATAAGTAATATGAAATAATAAATAAATACCGCTTTCCAAGAAGTTTTTTTTTTTAAATTATATATATAATAATTTGAAAATGAAGGCAAAAAAAATAACATTGTTATCTTCAACTCAAATCCAGACGCATGAGGTCTCCAAGATAGTGACTTGTCTTGGAGACCTCACATTGATGATTTAGCTGCGAGATTCGGAAGTTTCTGTTATACCTTGAGAGTGGTTTCGCGAAGTGTGGGCTTTGTTACCGCGTTGAAGGTGTACTGCTCCTGTGTCCAGTCCCGTCTTCAATATGGAGTTATTTTTTGGGGTACTTCTGTGGAGGTCAACCGGATCTTAGTGCTTCAGAAGGCCTGTATCAGAGCAGTCTTCAAATTAAAACATAGAGACTCGTGCAAAATAGTGTTTAGGGAACATAATATACTTGGCTGCCCTATATATTTTAGAGTCTGCACCTTTTGTAAAAAAAAAAACTACACAGAATTGTTTCATAAGTATGAAATTAACCACGAACGCAACACACGTGGAAATCTTAATTCACACTTGCTCCCGCTTCAGAAGCATCTGACGAAGGTGCAAAAACAAGTACTATGGCAGTGTATCAATGTTTACAATCACTTACTTTCAGCTTTAAAGCAAATGCCATGTAAGTAATTTAAAACAACATTAAAAAAATATTTAATACAAACAATTATAACGTAAATGTTTTTCAGTTCACTTGAATTAATAACTTTAATATTGAATATTAGACCAGAGGTTAATGTCCTCTATAATAATGCAACAACCTACCACAGCGTCTCCAGTCGTACTAAAAAAATTAAGGAGGGTACCTATCTATTCGTGTTTATTTTTTAATGTCAGAGCGTCCTCTAGACTGGTACAGTCAGAAATTTTCTGCCCGCATGCCATCTAGCATTTGAGAGGCCATACCTTTGATTAAAAAGTGATGAATATAAATGAGTATGATTAAAATTGGATTTTAATAATTTAATTAAAGCATTATATTTAAAATATTATTGTTTTGTATCTAGGTTGTCTGCTATCTTGTAGCATTACAGTATATAACTATATAATTGTATTGTATTTAACTTTCTATACTTAAACCATTTCTGCCAACTAGAGTTTTGATTTCGTCTTTTATTGTTCTTATTATGGACTGACCTATCATCTAGATGCAAAATAGTAAGGTGTGTAATGTTCTTATATCCGAAAATTATTTACATTTTACATACTTGTAGAACACATCTATCTATAGTCAGCCAATTGCACTGTAAAAAATTACAGTAATTTTGCCATGGTAAATCAGGAATATTACATGTAATAACGTTGTGAATTTACCACAATAAATCATGTAAATTTTGTTTTACATATTTTTTCTAGGATATTTAACATGGAAAAAGAAATTTCGGTAAAATTTATAGCTTTTTCATGTAAGTTTAAGATGTAACAAAAATTCAAAAGGAAAATACAGGAGAAAACATGTACAATTTTGTATTTACTCTCAAAATTTACTTAAAAGTGTAAAATTGACATTTTTTGGGGTATTTAGTGCACTTTAAAAGTAATTTTACTAGTGAACTATTAATTTTGCTGTAAAAATATGAGGATCTTTTATATTTATTTGTTTTTACTTGAATTTTCTGGTAAAACTATAGATATCATGGAAAATACGAAATTCATACGCTGCAATGTGATTGGTTATTGGATTATTTATCTGTGCGCGTAGGTAATTCTATTCGTTTGTCGAACTTATTATTGGCTCAATGATATCATGTACGTCACAAACAATCGTAGGTTTCGCGTAAGCGTGTTCACTCTTGATCCCTGGTTGAGCGATTCAGTATGACGTATTAGGTGCTATAAAAGAATTAGGTAAGTTGCTTGCTCTCTTTATAGAAATACATATGAAAATTACTTCAGTGTTCGGTAAATATAGAGTTCATATAAATATTACATACAAAATTTACAGTACAATCTTTGAAAAACACATCAGCATGTGAAATTTACTAGATGGTAGAAATTTTACCTTATGAAGCAAATTTACCTGTATAATTGTAGGCAACTTTGTTACCAACGATTTTATATGTAATTTTACTGCAACTTTTTTTACAGTGTGGAGGTGCTACTGTTGTCGCTAAATATACTGCTTGTTTCCTGTTACTTAAGCAAGATTTTGTTAATTTCAGAGCAACTGTATCATCAAGCACGACCATAAAAAACCTGCTTCAGATACGATTCGAAATCATCTTAAATACAGAAATAATAATCTCATTACTACATTAACACCGATGTTCATAATTTCAATTAAAACGTCGGCCGACCAGCCGGCTCGCTTCCCTTTGCCGCGGCGGTAGCACGCCAACAGCCCTCGGCAACCGTCCGCCGCCGATGCTTGCTGACGCTCGTCACGTTCGGCTTCTGCGGGAGCCGCAGCGTCGCCGTTGGCGTGCTCGTGGTCCTCGCGACCCGAATGACGAACGAGCGTCCGTGAGCCGCGCAGAGAGAAAACCGGTTCGTTCGTCGGACACCCGCGATTATCGCCACGTCAGCAACAGGTGGATTCCTTTCTCCGGCCTTTTCCTCGGCCCGCTCGACTCGGGACTGCGGCCGTTGTCGCCTCCTCGCTGTTCATGCGCTCCTGATAGGGAGATGGTGATCGTTCGGAGTTCGCGTGCCAAACGACAGACAGCGCTTCGGGTAAATAAGTATATTTAATTAACAACTTTTTCTTCCTTTATAGCACTGGAATTGTTGGAGTTGAATAAACATTTTTTAATATAATGCTGTATTTTTTAATGTCTTCTAAATAAAAAAAGCCTAAGTAGATTTTAAATTCAATAAGAGAAAGCTCAGAATTTCTCCATTTTTATTTTGAATACGTATTTAGACGTATCTTGTATCTACATATTAGAAGTGGATGTTTCTTTACTATTGATAGGATCATCAATGCGTTCAGTTGACTTTCTGACATTGTGCTTCTCAGAAAAGTTTTAATGCGTTTGAGGGTGGAAAAACATCGTTCACATTCTGCTGTCGACATGGGTGTTGTACAAATAATATCCAACGGTTTGTATGTTTCCGACAAAACCTTTTTTTAGGTTGCTGTCTGTTGTGAACACTAAAAGTGGCAGAACACCACCTACATCTATGTCATACATATCCTCGCGCTCATAAGTTATATAATAATAACGTATAATAATATTATACGCTGATATTTAGACAATTATATGACATTAGATATATATTTACATAAACTCCGTATTATGTTATGAACACTAAAAGTGGTAAAACACCACCTACACCTACGTCACACATGTCATCGCGCTCATAAATTATACAGGGTGTATCTAACAAAAAAGGAAATTTTGCTTGGGTATTAACTACACGACATATAAAGCACAAACCCGCTGAAACCGGATTTCATCATTAAAAAATAAAAAAAAACTCAAATTTAGAGCCAACAATTCTTTAGTCCGAGCCTGATGCAAGGAAACGTCATGTTAAACATCCGCTAAACATGGTATTATGTTTAAATACATTGCACTCATTTAGTATTATTCTTAATGATATGCCGTAAGTTCATTTAACGTCATTCTGAATAAATAACGGCCAATCGGCCAGTATGCCCTTGTAAAAATAGCAAAACTGAGGCATTTTAAATTTCTTCTTTTTATAAAATAAACATTCCTTTTTTGTTAAGAGCATTCTACGTAAGTCTACAAAGTATTATTTTTAAATCCTGATAAGACGTTCGAGTTTCATCGGATATGCGACTTCAGTACTTACAAAAAACGTAAATATTTTCCTTTTGCTTTGTCGAATCGAGAGTTAGTTGTTAATAAACGGTACCACATGAATCTGAGTTATTTCTTTTGGATTTATTTAATCAAATAACGCAAAATGAATTGAATCGATTTACACAGAAATAAATGTAGATACAGAAAATTTGCAAACACGCCCTTTTTTCTATGATGTCGCGCGGAAATGAATCTATACATTTCCGCGCTTTTGCCGATGCATCAAGCTTCGATTTTCTTTATATGAAATCATGATGCTCCTGAAAAGGATCGTTTTTCGAGACGGGAAGAATTTAAATAAAATGTTCGAAGTGGCTTGCACTCCAAGCGGCGATTCACACAAAACTAACAACGGTAATGGCTGAATGATAGTGGTATACTCGGGACAGCATTTAGGTTGGGCACAGGTGCGGCTCTAGCCCACGGCATTTACAAAATATTTTTTTTCTCGTTAATGCTTACAAATAGACCCCCTGTGCATTAAGACTTTTTGATCGTATATAATAATAATAATAATAATAATAATAATAATAATAATAATAATAATAATAATAATATGTCTTTATATGATTACAGCTGCTACATATTATTATATTTACCTCTATATCTGATACACTCTGTATATTTACATAAACTCCGTATTATGCTATGAACACTAAAAGTGGTATAACACTACCTACACCTACGTCACACATGTCATCGCGCTCATAAATTATATAATAATAACGTATAATAATATTACAGGCTGACATTTAGACAATTATACAGGGTGTTTTGAAACATCGTTTAAAAATTTTAAGGACATTTAGTACGATCGAAAATAAGGTTAAAAGTCATAATAAACATATGTCCACAAATTAACTGTTTACGAGATAACGGCGATTTTATCGCAATTGCAGAATAAGTTTGCTCTAGCGGTTTTTATTAAGATGTTATTGCTTTTTAACATAAAATAGATTATAACTAAAGATGTTCAAAATGACGTCCTTCTATTTCGACACAGGATCTACATCTGCTTTCAACGGAAGCGCGCACTCTTTCAAAAAACAAGGGTTTTTCTCGTATTATCTGGAAACAGTGTTCTATTCGTTGACGCAACTCTCGAAGATCGTTTACCGGTGTTGCGTACACTAAACTTTTCAAATAACCCCAGATACTAAAGTCCAACGGGTTTAGATCGAGAGACCTTGGAGGCCAAGCAAATGGGACCTGCTCGCCCTATCCATCTCCCAGGAAATTCATTGTTAAGATGTTCCCTAACAGCACGCGTAAAGTGCGGTGGAACTCCATCTTGCATAAACCAGAGGTTCAGTCTTAGATTTATAGGTAAATCTTCCAAAAGTTCAGGTAAAGTATTTTCCAAAAACTCGAGTATGCAGAACCTGTTAAGCGTTGTGGCAAAACAATCGGTCCTAACAACCGTTCCCTTATCATGCCTAACCAGATGTTTAGAGAGAAACGTTGCTGGTGCCTGGCTTCAACGGTAGCATGAGGATTCTCGTCACACTAAACGTGATTGTTGTGGAAATTAAATATTCCATTTTTAGTAAGACCAGCTTCATCAGTGAAAAGGATGTTATCAGCGAAATCTGGCCGATCAGCAGCTGTTCGCAAAAACCACTCACAGAAAGCCCTTCTCGCTTGATAATCCGGAGCAGTAAGGGCTTGTACCCGTTGGATACGGTAGGGGTATAGAAGTTGCTCATGAAGAATTCTTCAAACAAGATTGCTGCTTACACCCACTTGAGTCGAAATTCTTCTAACACTAGTTTCGGGATTTTCATCAATAATATTCTAAATTCGATCTTCTATCTGTGGAGTACATGCTATTCTCTGCCGTCCAGTATCAGAAGATCGCTTCTCAAACCGAGCCAGTTTCTCTTAGTCGTTGAAACACCGTCTGAAACATCACATGCGAAGGCAGTTGGCGATCAGGAAACGTTTCAGTATAGAAGCGACGTGCTTGTTTAGCACGACCGTACATGAACACCATATCGCTCATTTCAGCATTAGAATACGCAATCATTGTAATTGCTACAAATTGCACAAAACGTCAAATTAAACTGTCATAAAACAATAGCTGATAAGCATGTGTTTACTGGGATATTTTATATCCATATACTACTAGGAACACTCCCTGTTATCTCGTAAACGGTTGATTTGTGAACATATGTTTATTATGACTTTTACCTTATTTTCGATCGTACTACATGCCCTTAAAATCTTTAAACGATGTTTCAAAACACCCTGTATGACATTAGATATATATATTTACATAATACGGGGTGTAAATCCTCCTCGACTTTGGTTTTACAGTGTAACCAATCTTCTATATCGACTTGGCAAAATCTAGAAATTCTCGTTACGGATGGCTAAATGAAAAACTAAAATTATTGCCATCTGTACCTCGCGTAACGAGCCGTTCTCTCTAGCTTCCAGAGACGCGATTAGGAGATTTTTAGAATTCCCTGTCCGCAACTCAACGCCCGATCGCCTAGCGTAAAAGAAAGAAACAAGAAAAAACAGTCCACTTGTCCGAGCATTCCGTTCGATGTGCGACGTATGTATTTCTATAAAACTGTCAATTTAATTCGACGGACGACCTATTCATCAGTACTGCTCGCACGGACCGACTTATTAAATGTAAATCGTCGCATTAGGCGCTTAATTGTCCGTTCGGGGTGGATATACGACCGTCTTGGTCCGTCTTACCGGAGCAAATAATTTAATTTTAACAAGGCGTATCGCGATCGTCAATAACGGCAACCGGTAAGGAGGCTAGTATATGCTCTCCCGAGTTGGTGGGGTTTGATATGTTACTCGTCAGTGCGTGCGTTTCTACATGGCGAATTGTCCTGACAGGCGTAATGAAAGATTTATCTTTTTCGTTTAGAAAAGAACTAGAAACTATACTGTTTGTTACCACCAATTGGAGTCTTTTTAATTAATGGAAAAGCCGATTTGAAGCGATATAATGAAGATAGGATATCTCCTTATGTCGTGAATCTATCGTAAATATGGGTTTCAATAGTTTCGAATACTTTTTGCGGCATTTTAAGTGGAATATTATTTATTTCAGAATTTATTCAAAATCCTTGCTTGCAGTTCATGTAAATTATGAAGTATCTCACGGTATACGCTTTTTAATTACCAAAAAATGAAGGAAATCTACACTGTTGAAAATTTTAACACTTTTTTGACTAATTTAATAGTCAGGAGAGGTCCACACTCTTTTCGTGTTATTTTGTCGAGAACTATAGAAGTTTAAATTTGACGAGCAAAGATAGTCATGTATTGTCTATTGCTAAGGGGTTATTTTGTCCAACTGACACGTGGAATTATAAAATACTTCTAGTCACATTTTATTTGATCTAGACTAGACAAATTTACTAGCTGTTTAAATAAGTGAATGCGATCTATTGGTGTTTTAACACCATTTTCTAAACACAACGTCTTTTTAATATGCAACTCCTATTTCTTAGTGCTATAATATTCTCTCTTTAAGACGTTTTCTCAATTATAAATATGCAAAACCACTCATTCACAAGTTTTAGTTTCCACTAAACGTACCAATTTTAAAATGATTTTTTGAGATCCATTATAAAATTAAGTGAATGTTTATGCTATTTGATTCAAGTCTAAACTAATTGCGTAAATAGATGTTCCCAATACATCTTTAAGATGTTGAATTTTTTATCCATGGAATAACGTTTAAATAACACGAGGGTTACACTTTGCAAGTCAGTCACATTTGGTGGTTTGTTTGGATATGTTAATACGGAGAATCAAACACGAAAACAGATACACGTGCAATGCAGGTGGTGCGTATAATGCGATACTGTATTAGAATAGGTGGGGTTTCTATATTTCTATCCGAGGGAAAAATTCTGATTGGTTGACGCTTCTGAATGTCTAGAAAAATAGTCAATCCTCATATCTGAACAAAGAATTCACACGAAATTCTAGTCATTTCTGTTCTATTAAATACGCGTAGTCAACTCGTCTGGCAAAGTTTGGAAAAATCAACACTAAAATATTTGACTAGCGCAAAATTAACGCCAACACCGCAACATTTTCAACAGTGTAGTTCTGCCGAATCAGGTGAATTTGGCTAGCCATCGATTTACATAATAGATAAGCTAAGACGGTTCTAGCTCGAAATCCCACAAGAAATAACATAGCGGTCTGAAATCAGATTTCACACCACCACTCCACCCCTATGTTATGCCTTTGCTATGCCCACGAGGAACGGATAGACAGGGCAATTATAACCGATAGAAGTCGATGAATTATAATTGATAGCAGTTCTGCCGCAACAGCTAAACAAATCATTTATGATTGATAACCGTCCTGCTGCAAAGGCTGAGCAGATTAATTATAACTGATAGCCGTTCGGCTGCAACAAGTAAACCCTTCAATTACAACCTATAGCCGTTTTACCGCAATGGAAAAGCAGATCAATTATAACTGATAGCTGTTATGCCGCAACAGGTAACTCCGTCAATTATAACCGCTAGCCCTTCTACTGCAACGGGTAAGCCCATTAATTTCAATATAGTCGTTCTACCGCAATGGCTAAGAAATCAATTACAACTGTCAGTTGTTCTGCCGCAACGGCTACCCAGATCAATTAGGATTGATATCCGCGTTGCTGCAACGAGTAAGCCGATTAATTACAACCGATAGACGTCCTGCCGCAATGGTTAAGCAGATTAATTGTAACCGAGAGCTGTTCTACCACAACGGGTGAGCCCATTAATTATAAACGATAGCTGTTCTGCCGCAACGTATTGTAATGGAATGTATACTCGATACTATTTGAATGTAAAGTTACTATTTTACTTAGTTATATTTTAAAACTAATTAAATATAATAAGAAAAGGATATAAAATATAGCAGCAGCCAGACGATGTCCAGGTGATGTAGGAGATCTCTGCATTTGGCAAGTCCTTCAAGGCATTTTCCTTCAGAAGATTCCCTTCAGGAAGTAAAGATGATCAGCAGTGATATACCTACACATCGAAAATGGATATTAGAATCTGAATAGTATATTTTTACAATAGATATTGACAGATCATTTTTTTCTTACAGTGTATTTATCTCATTTAAATTTACTCTAATAATGTTTTTATATGCATTGGCATTCCAATTGCATTGATATGTCAACAGAAACACATGGCAAATTGCTGGAAATTGGGTTTCGTCACAATTCTATGTGTATAAATAGTTGCCTACTTTTTGTGTGGAGTAATGAATTTTAGGATTGTTAATTTTACATAGTAATAAGTTTTTAAAAATTTTAAATGTATATTTCTCGTGATCCAGAGACACCCACCTTCATTATATTTTAATTGTAAGGTGATTCCAGAATTTTGCAATAATTATTTATTTTCATTTCGTTTAAACATTCGACAGTCCATTCGGTCACATGGGCATTCTCATGTATAAAACAATGTATATTCCCCTCATTTCGGTTAAATTAACGGACATTCTGCGACAGTGGTAGTGTCGAAGACAATCGCTTTCAAGTCGGTTAAAAGTTTTTAATTCGAAACCATTCAACAGCCAACTTCCTCAGAGGCAGACGGGTCTCAATTTGTTTTTCGTAAAATTTAACGGCTATTTTGAAAAAATCCAATTTTATTCCAAATTACAACCTAAAAATAATTGTTAATTGTTAAATTACCTACAACCTTTTGGGTAAATTTTCTCCAACAACGATTTTCCCGAGTAATGTTCCTGTCCTGATCGAGACATCCTCCGTGATCTGAAGTACCTACGACAATCTAATCTAATCTACCCAATCTAAATTTAATGATACTTATTAGAAATTTCATTTTAATACGTTCAGCAAATTTTGGGGTTAGGAATTTGTTTGTATCATCGCTGAACGGTTTGCACTCACTTGGGGAAAATTTGAAGTTGGTAGTATTCTAGGAATAAGTATTTGATATGTATTTGCGGTACGAACCAATATCCAGTAATTTTTACCATCAAGGTTGATCATTCTGATTCACATATCGTTTAAGCATAGCTTAACTCCTGTTTGAACGTTCAGAAATCGCGGGAATTTTGAAATTTAATTTAGACATATTCATGTTCTTGATAATGAATTTATATTGCAAAAAGGTGGAATTACTAATAAAACGTTATTGTTGTTAATTAAGCGGACTCACGTAACTTACCTCAGATAAGAATATCCTTAGATTTATGGCTGATTTTACACAGGTTCACATTTAGAATTTCTTTTTAAATAAAACCACTTTTATTCGCACTTAATTTTTTTCATTATACATAAGAGATTGATTACGATCGAGGTACAACACTAGTGTGCTTACAACTTCTTCAAAACTGGTCATTAACATTAAAATTGAAGGAGAGGACATTTTTCACAACATCCTCATACACCATCTCCACACGTACCGAGATATAATAAGGGCATGCCATCTAGCTGGTGAGAGGATGTTAAAAATCTGATTTTTACTAATTTAATTAATGTATTTTTTAAAACCGGGCTGTATGCTACTTAGTAGCGTTACAGTATAAACCCTTCAATTACAACCTATAACTGTTTTACCACAATGGCTAAGCCAATCAATTATAACTAATAGCCGTTCTGCCGCAACGGGTAAATCCATTAATTGCAATCTATAGTCGTTCTATCGTAATAGCTAAGCAGATCAATTATAACTGATAGCCGTTCTGCCGCAACAGGTAACTCCGTCAATTATAACCCATAGCCGTTCTACCGCAAAGGGTAAGCAGATTAATTATAACTGGTAACCGTTTCGGTGCTTAGGGTAAGCTCATCAATTACAACTGACAGTCGTCCTAGAGCAACGGATAAGCCGATGAGTTACAACCGATAGCCGTTCTGCCGTAACAGGTAAGCTTATCAATTACAACTGATAGCCGTTCTAGCGCAACAGTTAACTCGATCAACAATAAATGATAGCCGTTCTATGATAGCCATAACGAATATGCAAATCGTTTCGCGTGAACGTAACCTAGACGAAAGGGTGGAGTGGTGGAAACTAATTCTAACTTTAGCTCCCTATACTTGTGGCATTTTATGCTAGAGCTATCCTAACTTATCTATTTATAGTAATTAATCTATTATCGAAAAATTACTGTTGATAACAGATTGTATTTCGTATAATATGTGCTTGTATATCGTTTCGTTGAAACAACGCACGATCGATTTCATCATCATGCAAGCTAGTTTAAAACAGTGTTAGAATTTCTTCCTTATGAATGCTTTGTATTTATAAAATTTTCGAAAAAAGTTGGCGCTATAATCTGTCTTCCTGACATCCCAACCCCATCTTGATAAGTTGAAGGTAGGTTCATGAACAACAAGGTGAATTGATCTGAGTAAAGGCTATAATCAAAAAATATTTTGATGCAGTATTTGTTTATTTACTAGGCTGAAAATATATCGAACTTGTTTGCTTGCTCGTCTCAACACGTTTCTTCCAAATTCATTCGATAATACCTCACTTTTCTGCTGTGGTATACAAGCAAGTTATTGTTCTCTGGATTATTGATGAATGTAGACGAAATGGAAAATATCTTATAAGTAACAGACATGTAATTAACGACAAATTGAAGATCATTTACAACCATATTCCTCCCTCTAATAGTAATTAAATCCCTTCTCGACAAACGTGACAAATTACAAATTCGATTAGACACGCCGGGTCGTAAGTCGCGACATCTTTTCGCGCGACTACAAGGTAATAAAACTTGTATTTCCGTGCGAAGTCGCTAGCGATCGGCATTAGCAGGTGATGTACGGTAACTAGTCGTGGATGGTGTTAAATTTCAGTCAAAAATGGGCGCAGATTTAGGTACCTGACCTCCACCAACACGGTAATATATTTACGCCAGTCGTTTGTGCGCGAATTTTTTCATGTTGGTTGGTCTCCGAGGAATAGTCGAGAGAGGTTGATTCTCACGTTGGTGTTGGCAGGAGGTTGCAGTTGTATCGGGTATACGCACTTGTGGGAATTAATGTGCGATTGATTGTATAAATCAGCTACCTAATACGTTGGAGTAGTACTGCCATCTGTAGGTGTGTAAGAAAATGTATTTTCTCGTGAAAGTACAACCAAATATAATACTAGTATACATATGGTCAAAGACGTATAGTTCCGCTGGCGTATTATAGAGCGGCGCCACTGTAGCTTCTTCGCGGTGGCAGGGGCAAGAGACGTACGAAAATAAGCAGTGGACCAAGCGAACTATGTACTTGATATGGAAGCACTTGAGTATTACAGCTGTGGGGTAATTCAGAAATCTATTCCTATTGGCAAAATTCAAATTTTCCACCATAATTTTAAGTTAACTTAAAACATTCAAGTCTGAATTACCAACGATTTTGTATTACAATACAATCTTGACCAGTGACTATAAATAATCGCGGCAAATATGAATTCTACCCCCTGGCATATAAATAAGTGGATGGTTTGAGGATCGGATGCTAGGTGTTAGTTTTGCGATTTATATTTATCCAAGTTATTTTACAGAATGAATGTATGTTTGGAGAGTTGTTCTTTATGAATCCATCTATTATACTTTATCGCTATTTAATTAACGTACTAAACAGAGATACACTATAATCGATGATTTTTATTGATGATAAATCATAAAATTCCAATTTTATGATTTATTATAAAAAGTAATATAATATTTGCACTTGGTTGCATACCTATAAAATTTTCTAGTATCATGTCTCATTTCCAAAAGCAATCTGAGATTTCCTAAAAGCAGCAAACGAAAAAAAAATGAAAATCTTTCCTAGGAATAAATGCGGGAAATTTGAATTCTGCTAATTCTCTCCTTTTTTCTACTTTTAATCATTTTTTTTTTTTTGTTACAAATATATAGTTTGACAGCTCTAACCATTATAAGATATGTACAGTAATATAATGTCAAACCATTATATTTTCTATATTGATTCTACAAACAACGAAACAGAAAAAGTTCAAAAGCGACAAAAGCTTATGTCTGTGCTAGTGTACTTGTACTTGTACGCTTTGATAAAAACAAAATTTAGGAAAATACCTTAAAAGTGCAACCAGATAATAATTATGTTGCATATTCTTCTTTGTACAGACCCCTCCCAGTAAACCAAATTCAAATTTCGCGCAGTTATTTTCAGTAACTTCAACATCAAAGCATGAAGTTGCCTAGGATTTTGTATTACATTAATGGTTCTTTGAATACCTTTAAGTTGAAGTTACTGAATATAATTGCGGAAGATTTGAATTTTGTTTACTGGGCTGCGATTGAAACTTGTACTGTAATGTTTTAAGTTACATTTTAAGCAAAATGATAAAAAAAATCTTGTTCGATACGCCATCGACTATCCTATGAAAACAGTAAACAATAATTTTGGAAACAAATATGAGCTTATGTTTTTCAAACATTATGGTATTTCTGAGAGTGAATTTAAAAAAAAAGAAAATTTATAGATTTTATAGATACACTTTTTTAATGTTTTCTGATATTTTTGTTTCAGTTTTTAGCAAGATATTCTTTCGCTGTTAACTGCAGATATATTGCCAAGAATTAGCAAAAAAAAAAAACATAAATTTATATATCAAGAAATAAAGATTATTTTAAATGTCTACTAGTCCACTAAAAACAAAAATATTTTATCACCACAAATAAATCCACAGTGGTAAATAAGATATAATATGTGCTATGAAAAAGTTAATAGGCATTTGACGAAATAAATAAAAGCAAATATTCCGTGTGTATATAGCTTCGCTTTAACACAAAAATGTGTTTTAATTTCATTATAAAACGAATATTAATCCATTGAGCCAATATGTGTGTTTTGGTTTTTGTTTTATTTACTAAACTGTTACTTGTTTTGACTCCTTTAATATTCATTTCATAATAATTTTGCGAAATGACAATTCATTTATGAATGCTCTACCGCTTCGCTGCGCGCGCAGTTGCATCACTTTCATTCGTCTCGCACCGACTCTTCGGTTATCTTATATTTTTACGCGTTTGTGCAACGGAAAATTCCACTTACGTTCCAATGACGTCAGATCGCGTTTAATATTTGTTTGGTCATACACTTTTCTAAAATCAGCCTAGCTGGCACATCTATAGTACGCCAGCGGAACTATTGTTTGCCCGTATATATATTTATATTGTATTTGGTACAACTAAATTGTCTCAAAAAATGTTCGAGGAGAATCCAGGTAAAAAAAGGGGATCTAAGACAAAACTTAGTTACAAAAAGAAACTGGAGTGATGATAAATAATAATAATTCTATATATATAATAATTTTCATAAAGCTTTGCATTAATTATAATAACTTAAAATTGCGTATACTATAACTGTGTATATATACCATGTGATTCATAATGATTGTCGTAAGAAAAAAACTGTTTTCCGGAAAAATTTATCTATACTTATTACCAATTGAATGAGCAAAGTTAGCTACATACAAATTTCATACATTAAATGAATTTTCTTGACATTTAGCGACATTGGCGTGCGTGTTGTAGTATCTTTCGATTATTTATCTTTTAATTTTTTTTCAAATCGTTTATATTTACATCTAATATCACCAACAATAGTATTTCTGAATACTGTAAGAAAATAAGGGAATTTATCTGCGGTAATTAGCTCAACAAACAGGTAAAAAAATCAATATTAACATTAAGTGAAATAGTTTATTACATTTTATAATTTTATAGGCTTATCATACACTTCAGCGCAATGAGCTGTCAAAAGAAAGTTACATTTTCATCCCTATAAAGTTTCTACGGTACAGGAATTATTACCATTAGATCACGATAGGCGATTGGAATATTGTCATTGGTTTAATAACAATTTAAGGGACGATGACTTGCTAAACAAATCATTTTTTCTCGATGAAGCCTGATTTTATCTAACAGACTATATCAGTTTACAAAACTATTGTATCTGGTCTGCAGAAAATCCACACGAATTTCGAGAAACGCAATTGCATCCCATAAAAGTTGGAGTTTGGTTAGCTATGTCCAGGCAACGAATAATAGGACCAATTTTCTTCGAGGAAACTGTAACAGCCCAACGTTACCAACAGATGTTGGAATTATTTATTGCAGAGTTACAAGAAAATGAGCTTGAAGCAGGTTATTTTTAGCACGATAATGCTCCAGCACATACTGCTCGACAAACCCGCCAATATCTTCAACAGTTTTTTGCTGACAGGTTCGTTAGAGCACAAAGATGGCCACCAAGATCGCCTGATCTAACCCTATTAGATTACTTCATGTTCGGCTATCTAAAAAATAGGATCTATAGAAACCGCATGCATACCATAGAAGAACTGAGAGATGCAGTTTTGTCACTTAATAATTATACTAATTGTATGTTATAATTTAAAGTAATAAATAAATTTAGTTAAACACCAGTTAGTACTGAAATGTAAAATCATAATTTAGTAAAGTTAAGTTAATTACATTTCATTTTTACAAGCAGAAACACCAATCCATAGTCGTTTATATAATGCGAGTTCAAATATAGGTTACGTTTTCCTTTATTATGACAGATCCGTTTACTTTCTTATGTTCCAACACTGACTTAGTTCAAACCTTCATTACAAACACGCGGCATATACCTACACCCTGTTACTATCTATAGGAGCGGAATTGACAATCATTTTGAATCTCTGTGTATTTTGATCACAAATTGTTTGGCACTTTGAAAGCCTGTTTTAAAAATTACAAAATATTGACAGTCACCAATGTTATGACAGTTCAATAAAAGTTTATACTTACTTTAACTTACGACTACCTCTGTATGGAAACTTATTATGCATTGACTCATTGAGATGTACACATTTACAACTACGTGACGTCCAATACTGAAGTACGAAGCGAATGCACAATATATAAGGGATGCATATAAGCAATTAAAATAATGGAAAACATGTTTACTGCGACCGACTCGTTAAATAATACATTTAATGGGTTGTATACAGCTTGCGTAATTGAAACTCGGTTGAGGTTATGTTTCCGCTGGATTATCCGAAAGAATTGCCGCTGTAACAGTAGAGGATATCCTTTATCTTGAAGGAATATTCTTAAAGATTGTCCATCAGAGTCGACTACTGCAGCACACGGTTCTTGTATGTTCTTGTAGCTTGAATCATTAATATTTAATTCCTTTGCAACTGGACATAAGAAAGTATGCTCCGTGATGTATGCAGTTTTTTTGTTTTGTTTTTGTACATATACCTACCTATACTCTGTACAGAAGTAGAGAGGACTAGTTAAGTTTTTCCTTGATGCTTATCTTGTATCAATCTGCATCGCTTTTAGATTGGAGTAATTGGATGAATTGCAGGAAAAAACGTACTTTATAATTAATAATATATCGATTGGCGTTATTTATTATGCAATTCTATTTCTATCTATTGTTAAAAATTGTTTAAAGTTCATATACCTATACAGAATATTAATAATAAAGGGGCTAAACAAGCATCATGAGGAATGCCTAGGATTAAGATGAGCGATCGGATTTTTTTAAATTGTCTGTAGTTTGATGCTAACTTTTTCTCAATAGAGCATATAAAAATATTAATTAAAAGCCGCAATGTACGTGTGACATGGCTCCAATATAAAATATATACACAGTGCAATTTTTTTAAAACCTAACATAGGCTAACTTTCTTATTTGAAGAAGTAGGCTGGTACTTCCCAAAAGCAATACTGTAGAGAATTACTTAACTAAGAAAAATTAATAAATAGTTTCATTGCAGTGTTGCCAAATATCCCGGTAGCTACTAAAAAGGTGTTTTTGTAAATGGCAACACTGTATTTTTTTTAACATAATTTGAGAGAAGCAAATTTTTATTTAAACGGTATGATCAACAGACAAAGCTATTGATTTTGGTCGGACTATAATCCTTATTGTTGGGCTAAAGAAAGAAAAAGACAGAATGATCCAAGAGTTAACGTATGGTGTGGAATCTATAATAAAAAAGTGATCGGACCTACCTTCATAGAAGAAAATTTAAACGGTAAACGTTATTTAGAATTATTGAGATATGAACTTGAGTTGTTTATTGATCACCTACCGATAGTTGAAAGAAGGCTATTCTACTTCCAACAGAATGGAGTATTACCACATTTTACACAGAGAGTGCGGGATTATCTTAATGAACTGCTGCCAGGAAAATGGATAGGAAGAAAGGGCTCAGTTGAGTGGCCTGCTAGGTCACCTGACCTCATTCCGTTAGACTTTTTCCTGTGAGGTTTCTTGAAAACAAAAGTATACGTGACCGCTCCTAATTCTGTCGAAGAACTGAAACAATCAATTTAGGTAAGAAATTAATGACATTACACTTCAAATGTTGGAAAATGTTAGTAATAATATCGTTAAAAGAGTTCATTGTTGTAGATTACTAGGAGGGCACCAACGTAAGTATTCTTTTTTTTTAAATACATGAATTTGACGTGAATCCATTTCAGAGCCTGCTACAAACATTTAAAGATAGGACTACTTAGTCTGTTTAACAAAAAGTCGCTCTTATCTCAAAATCTATTAAGGATAGGTATAGGGAATGCTCATATAAAGCGATAGGGCATGATATTTGCTTCCTAATTCCGAATTAAAATACAGGGTGTTCTATTTAAAAAAAAAATAGTTTTCTGCATTTGAAAATATGTCACTTTGTTCCTCAGTTTTGAACACCCTGTTTGTTAGAATGTAAAGTGTGCTTACCGTTTCTTAGAATAATATCTACATTCATAACATAGCAAATTTCGAGTCTCTACTTGCACTATTAACCGAGATATTAATTTCTCAATGATGCAATGATTATGACTTAAAAACAAGGAAAAACTTAAATAACTCAAAAACGGCAACATGTAGCTATAGGAATAGCTAATGAAAACTGACGTATTTATAGTTGTAGAATCCAAAAATGAATAAAAAATTATATCATTCTATTTAAAATAACAAAGTTGACATCAATTTCCGGTCAACCGGAAGTGATATTTTGGTTAAGGTATTTTACATTTATAGTTCCAATCGAACAGATACTGGTGCCAAAATCTCAAATATAAGTAAATAATTAATAGAACATCATAAACTTTTAATGAACCAGTTACGTGGAATACCTTGTATATTCCAATTCATAACGATCTCGAAGATCGTACATAATGTAGCTTTCATAGAACCTTCCTTAAGGCCTGCGATCTGAATGAACACAAAGCTGGATGAACCTACCGCTTCTTCGCGAACACTTCCACGAGATCCTGCCGCCATGAAAATTCAAACGATATTTCATCCGTGCGAACTGAATTACTTCGGCGATGCTTTTAATTATATTAGAGAGCTATCCGCGCGTAGCCGGAAACGCAATAAATATCTGTTCCGCCATAGTAGAGTCAAAGCCGATTCAACTTGACAAAGAACGGCTACCGCTATTTGTTACGGGTATTGAAGAGGTAGAAGAAGAAGAAGATGAAGAGAATAAAATGAGAATAAATAAAGAATTAAATGAGGGTATATGACATATACTGGAATAAATTGCGTACGTTCTGACCGCTGCGCCGTTTTAGCCGGCATATTATATGCGGATTATGAATACAGTTGCGTGCACTGGAAAGTGAATAATGAATTGTAAATTTTAAAATAATATTTTGCGTTAGGATTACTCGATAATAAAGGCTTTCGAAACCGGTGCATCTACTTTTCAATTAATTAAAGTCGTGTGAAATTTTTTAAATTAATAAATTTGCTGATGCATTGTTAGTTATATGCTTTTTCACATTTAAAACGTTTCGAAATACTTTTATTTCCTGTTTCTTCACACGAATGAGAACGACATTGAATCTTCTTCGTTCTATATAATTTATAATCATTGGTTCTTTTACAATTTCATTAAACATTCTTCTTCTTTCAAGGCAGTTCGACTTCCATGAAGGATTTGCTTCTAGCCATAAGATGTAAATATTAAAATGTGATGTTTAAATTGTTAATTTTTTATTTAAAGATGAAACCAAGAAAAATCATTAATAACGAAACAAAGTTTAGAGTGTATCACATCTCTTGTTCCGCGTATTTACTCGAAAATTAATGGAGGTAAAAAATATCCTAGAAAAACTAAAAAATATATGCAGTTAGACCACAAATGGTTGAAGTGTGCAGGTCGTATGAAATATGACCTTTTCCGCTATCGTTCAATCTAACAGATAACAGGTGTATTTTTTTAATTATCTAAAGCGTTCGATATGGTAGATTATTAGGGCTATAAGAACCTACCCAACAGCAGCTATTGAAGTAGTATTGGATCTTGCCCCCCTCCACATTGTAGTAGAGGGCGTGGCGAAAAGAACCGCGATAAGAATGGTCAAGGAAGGAATGATTAGGCATAGGCCTCAATCTCCTGATAGTGACCAAACTTGGGATATGCCCCGCGATGATACGTTAAAAAAATTTAGCTTTGTGAAGGAATTCACCATAAAGCTAAGTAACAGGAGCGAGTGGGATCATAACACCATCTTGAAATTGAATAGAAATGCCATCAAATGGTATACTGATGGCTCCAAAACGGCAGAAGGAACTGGAATAGGAATATATGGGCCTAGAACCACATATTCCGAAAGCTTGGGAAAATACCCAAGTATATTTCAGCCGGAAATACACGCTATTGGAAGATGTGTTCAGTTCAATATGGATAGGAACTATCGGAAGCAGGACATTATCATCATGTCTGATAGTCAAGCAGCCATCAAGGCGCTCAGCTCATATGAAATCAGCTCCAAGTTGGTCTGGGAATGCCTAGGGAAACTAAATGAGCTAGGCAAAAGAAATAAAGTAACCCTCCTGTGGGTTCCGGGTCACACAGGAGTGGAAGGAAACGAAATAACGGATAACCTCGCAAAAAAAAGGGACTGGAATGCCTTTTGTAGGGCCTGAACCCTTTTGCGGGTTAAGTAGCAGTACAATACTGAAGAAACTAAAAATGGAAATGGAGCAGTTTGGAGATCCAGTTACTGGGAAAATCTCCAGAGAATGAGGCAAAGTAAAATTCTTCTGGGAACTTATAACCAGAAGAGGTTTACAGAATGCGTCAACCTAAGTAAGAACAATGTTCGCGTATTAACAGGAATACTTTCAGGCCATTGTAGACTGAAAGAACACCTGAGTAAGCTTGGATTGGAAAAAGATCCTGAATGCAGATTTTGTGGGGAACAGGATGAAACACCCATCCACCTCCTCTCAAACTGCGTAGCACTGTGCAACTCGAGGGCATTGCACCTGGGAGCATGTGAAATCGAAGAGGGAGACTTACCTAGACTGGGGCCCTCTGACATCCTACACTTTCTAAAAGGAATAGGATTGGAAGGCCAGCTGTAAAGCAGCAAGAATAGGGGACACAGTAGATCTTTTAGGTCGCAGTGTAACACCACCCTTCTATTTACATACATGGTAGATTATTTGCGCTTGTTAAGAAAATTCCATTGGTGTATACAGGCCACCCTGTATGATTTGTTTTATTCATACCTGATTGGTAGGAAGGCAATTGTTACTGTTAAGGGCGTTCAAGATGATATGATAATAACATATAGTTTCGATTACATTAACTCGACATGCGGTGTTAATAGATGTGTTCCGCAAGGTTCAGTATTAGGTCCCACCTTATTTTTAATTTATGTCAATGATTTACAATCGACACTTGATTATTATTGGAGACTGGCACAGTGTACTGATGATACAACTTGTATTGTAATGACTGACACTGTTGAATCGGCCTCAAATTTAACATCCATCTTGGTCCAGGACATGATGGAATGGTGTGATGCTAGCAATTTGGCACTTAACCACGATAAGACGAGGTTGACGCGATTTTCGCTGACAGCGGTGGAGGGTGATAGCAGCCTGTGTGTATCGTGTAATAATAAATCTATACCGCAAAGCGATAATATTAATATCTTGGGTTGACAGTGGATTTTAGATTGAAATTTCACTTGCACTGTAAACTGGCTACTGGTCTCTGAGGACTGCGATGTTTTAGGAATGCCGTATATAAGCATTGACTAGCTTAGATTATTCTATTTCGCGTATGTGGAGTCAAGATTGCGGTATGGCATTATATTCTGGGGTGCCACGCCTAGTTTAAAACAAAAAAATCTAGTAACAGATTCCATTCGAAACGAAACTAAAAAAAATGTATGGACATAGCTTCTATTTTAAATAAACGGTTTAACGCTGATGATTCTAATTACTTACGGGATAAACGAATAGCCATAGCTGAATTAGTAAATTCGCGGTTTCAACAATGATTAAAATAGTGAACTCGCGCTCTGTAACTGACTGAAATGAACTAGTATAACCGCGCGAATGTGCAATTACGTGGTATGTAACTTTTAATTCGCGCAAACGGTAATTAAATGTGAAACTCACGATACAAATTAACATCAAATGTGTATACCAAAAAAGGAAATTACATGAGATCAGCCATTTGCCGACATTCGAATGTAATAGACGAAAATTGAATGGAGATTACGTGAGGTGCAGCCCTAAAGCGGACGCTCATAACGTAATACACGGAATTAAGCGGAGATTACGTTAGGTGCAGTCCTGAGGCCGACACTCGAACGCAATACATGAAATTAAGCGGAGATTACGTGAGGTGTAGCTCTGAGGCCGACGCTCGTAACGGAATTAAGCGCAGATTACGTGACATGCAGCTCTGAAGCCGACACTCGTAACGTAATACACGGAATTAAGCGGAGATTACGTGAGGTGCAGCCCTGAGGCCGACACTCGAACGCAATACATGGAATTAAGTGGAGATTATTCATATTCATATTCATTTTCGCGATTACGCAAAGTGTGGCCCTGAAGCCGGCACTCGTACCGTAATACACGGAATTAAGCGGAAATCACGTGAGGTGCAGCCCTGAGAGCCGACACTCGAACCGAAATACACGGAATTAAGCGGAGATTATGCAAAGGTGCAGCTCTCCAAGCCGCACTCGAACGTAATACATGGAATTAAGCGGAGATTACGCAAAGCGTAGCTCTCAAGCCGGCACTCGTACCGTAATACACGAAATTAATCGGAGATTACGTGAGGTGCAGCTCTGAGGCCGACGCTCGTAACGTAATACCACGGAATTAAGCGGATATCATGTGAGGTACAACCCTAAAGCTGACACTTGTAACCTAATGCACGGGATCAAACGGAAGCCATGCGGAATCAGCCGGTGGCCGACACTCAACATAGCATTTCGCGTGATGAAAAAAAACTTAAGCGGTTATATTATGTATAATTACTGAGAAAATCAATTCAAAATTCCAAATTAACAATTTATGATAAATAAATTTAACTTAAAATTAACACAAATTGATTCTCTATTAAAACGCCACGTGACAATATGAAATTCTCAAATAGATCTTATCCTAATGAAAACATTCTCTAATTGCAAGCTAAATTCTGCACCTATCTAAAAACTATTTGTTCCTGGTTTAAATTAAAATACACATAACAGGTGCTCGGTGTTTTCGCTCGGCCGCAATATTCCCCAGAGGGAACGAACCTCTACCGGCTGGCGAGGTAATTGACAAATTTATCGTACATTAATGCCTCTCCTATCCTAAACATAGACCCGATCGAATGCCGCCGCTATTAATCAGTCTTTATAAGCGGAGTTTTCGTTCCCGATTAAGCGCATCGTTCGACCGAAAGCTCGCGTTCTAGTATCGTGTATTAGTGTTAAATCGGCGACGACAGTAGACTTAGCATGTTGCCAAGAGCCAAGGTACAGAAAACAAGAGACGACGTTACACGCCAGACAACGGCGGCGATTTGTTTAACTCGGTTATAGGGCGTACGGTAATAAAGCTGTCGCGGGCATGCGACAATGGCACTAAGTGTCTCCTGTGAGTTGAGCGCGAGGATTTCTGCCGTAAGATCGGTAAACCGCTTTGTCGTACCTCTTTTTTCCCGTATCGTAGCCGCCTGGACGCGATGCCAATGTTCGTTCGTTAACTCGCTAGCCCGTGCTGGTAAAAACAAGCTATTCTACAGCTGTTCTTGCAGTCTATCGCGTTTACTCGCTAACTATGTATAGTACCGCGTTTAGTTCGCCGTTATAAACTGTTCTTTGGGGATATTTTAACAGTAGAAATGAGGATTTGTAACAGCTTCCGCGTGCGCTTATTATTATAAATACAAAAAAAAAATAATTACTTGGGTAAAAATTATCTGCATTTCGAGTATAACATACATCACATTTCAGTAATAATTAAAAATATTTCATTAATGAACATAGCAATATACATATTATTGTGATTTCTATAATAGATTTTCCCGGCTAATGTTTTTAAGAAAAAGAAAAATAAATAAATAACTTTCTAATTAGATCTACCTTTTCTTTACAGATACCTTCCTCAACACTGCGTAGGCTTTCACGGCGGGTGTAACTATAACTAACAGCTTCTTGCGGGTTTCGCCGTGTGTCAAAACTTTCGATGAGAAACTTTAAAGAGATGCAGAACAGATTGCTACCAAGAGCCGCTAGGCTACCCAGGCTGTATGGAATACCAAAAATACATAAAGAAGGAGTGCCATTAAGACCGATTGTAAGCAACATTGGATCACCGATCTACGATTTGTCGAAATATTTAGCTAACTTACTAAAGCCATATACCGGACAAATTGCAACGTACGTGAAGAATTCGAAACATTTTGTGGATATTCTGTCTACACTAAAGACTGAACCGACATTTTAGTAAGTTTCGACATTATATCGCTATTCACTAACATACCCACGGAGGACGCACTGGCCTACTTCCAGAATTGGACTACAGAAGACATCATTGAATTAGGAACTGTGCTTATCCACGACATACTTTTTGTATGAAGAAAATACTACGAGCAGAAGAACGGAACAGCAATGGGAAGCTTTTATCACAGTAATAGCCAACTTGTTTATGGAAGCATTTGAAGAAGAAGCCCAAGTTCACGCGATATGAAACCCAAGTGTTGCTGCGATATGTCGACGATACTTTTGTAATATAGCAACACGGAGAAGAAAAACTACAACAGTTCTTGAAACACATAAACTCACAGCACCAGCCATCAAGTTTACCATGAGAAAGAACAAAATGGAAATCTCCCTTTCCTGGATGTTATGGTTAAGAAAACAAAAGAGGGAAATGCTACAGCACGCAGTATTTAGAAAGAAGACGCACACCGATAGATATCTGCATGCGAGATCTCACCATCATCCGATGCAGAGAAGACATTAATACAAACATTGCTATCAGAGCCGAAACCATCAGTGACGAACAACATCTTACCAGTGAAAGAATACATTTGGAGAAAGCTCTAAAGAAGAATGGTTACACTGACATCGACATAAGGAGAGCCACTAAGAAGAAGATATCTAAAGTTTACCACTCCAGATCATGCGCACTAGTGATCCTCCCTCTTATCCCTCTTACTGACCAATAAGTAGTAATATCTTTATTATTTTTCCAGTTGTGAACTCGCTGCCCCGGTGGCTGTACAGCTGAGGTCTCCTACATCTCTAGCTTGCATATTATTGTGCCTTTACTTTGTTAAAATTGAATTTTATAGTCTAATTCTTAATAATTCAATATCAAATGGGCTTTTCATTAATAAAACAGTATAATTTATTATCAAAATTTATATCAAAATATATAAAGAAAATGTTCAAGAAACAAATATATATTAATTCATCCAGTATATATTAGGAATGATCAATGCAATATTACAACTTATACAAAACAACTTTTTAAATATCCCGGCTATCATAAGAGAAAAGAAAACCACCAACCACGTCTACCAACTTACACAAACCAAAAATTTCCATCTCACAAGAAGTAACAGTAACCTCAAATTATTATCAAAGTTATACATTCATTTATACAAAAATTTAAACAATGCTTTGACCAGATACCTCATTTATCGTTAACACAGACCCAGAGTACCTCCAAATGGAATTCTGGTAGTGACAATCCAAATCAAACTCAGGTGTTCATGATGAGAAGTTCAAAATGCGAGGACAACACCAGTATAATAAAAATCCAGGCAAACAGACCTCCTTCGTAGCATTTACGATGTATAATCACATTCGAAACAGCAAACACATGTATGATTCCATGTAGAACATGAACCCAGGTATCGTAAACAGCAAATTTCTTACAATGTCGAATAATCTTGACGTTTCTTCTGTATATTTTCAGAAAAAAGTAATCGCATGAATTTACATAGAAGATCCCCTTCAGGAATATCACTTAATTCATTACACTTGATAAAAATAAGAACAACCTTTTTTCGAAGATTTTTTATCAACAACCTCGTCACCAAGGATTTTCATCATTTTCTCTCAACGAATTACATTGGGTCACTACCCCATTCAAGTAAAGTGAAAACCTAGGATACCAGGATATCGTACAGTTGCCAGACGATAAATTATATTCAATTTCCATGATTATTAATGCGATCTAATCCAAATTATACTGGACTTACAAACAGGTGCGTACATTAAATAATAATCACATTTCAATATGGTTGATAATTTTCCTCTTATGAAACACAGCAATATATATAGTTATATTATGTTCCAGTAGTACAAAGCGCTGGCCGGAATATTAGCTTTTATTCACATATTTTTTTATACATGACATCTCAATTGACAAATCTCCATAATTTCCAAAAAAAAAACAGTTAACAAACATCTCGGTTGGGTGAGTTCACATACTAGATAAGAATATATATGAAATTGTCAAAATTAATCTTGACATTTATCCATGCCAAATAGGCCACTTATTTCTCTTATTTCCTAAAGATTGTCGGAAAGTCATAGACTCCAGCTATGGGATTTTATCTCACGAAAAAAATTCATTCCCGTCAAGAGCACATACATTTGACCTCTAAATAAAACCTTTGCTGTAACCAAATTTGAATCTTGTGTTGTGTACCTGCCTCATATTAAAAACCAACATATGCCACAGCAATATTTTGCTATGGAAATGTGAGTATTTAAACTAATTTAGAATAATTTAAAACCGGTTTCAAACATAATAGCGGAGTGCTTGTAAGAAAACGTGCATGAGTGATTGCCTACTCTACAGCTAAACTTTCAATTTGTTAAAATTTTCTATTAAAATAGACCATATTAACTCGAAGTGTTGATTATAGCCTTATGTATAAAGTGGACTCTTGTTTTATTTTTATAATATTGCTTCTGGAGATTTACCATTCTTCGGAATAACTTTATTCGGATAACACATCCTGTATTCCACTCCATCTAGGGTGAATAACGGTATCTTAAGGTCATTTACTAGTTTTCCGTATTGAGTGAATTTTATGTTGGTCATATGGGTTCGATAACAATCGAAGCCAGATAACAGTTAGATTTAGTTTTTTAAATGAGCATTCTTCCTGTGGTCACGAAAGTGGATGGTTGTCACGTTCACTGCCACTGAGTGACAGTCATTCAGGCAATTACGGATTTATATCTCTGAGTAATTATGGATTTATATACTATACAAGTGATATATCGATAGATAATTATTTCTAATAATGACAAGCGGTTTTATAATACTTGGAGCAACAATTTTCAAGAGCTTTGTTGGAAAGCTGTAGTGATCTCGTATGTTTTTGCTTTTTATCCTTGCAATAATCCTCTCTGTCTCATCTGGGGTTACTGGAGTAAAGTAAGAGGATTTTAAACTCATTTTGTTCATTTCGTACGGCGAATTATTCATGCGGATCCTGGCTGGCTTGGCTTTGGCGACATTTTCGGTATACTCTTTTCGGTGTAGCTTGCTACATATCTCTTTAATATGTTTCTGAGTTTGCTGATTTATTATGTTCCAAATTGCTTTTTGTTTTTTTTATAAGTTTCGATTTCATTTATAAGAAGGTTATATCTTTCAGTTCATCATCGAGAGCGTTTTTACATGCAGTTTTATATTGTATAATATTGCGGTACTTCACGGCGAGGTTATTATTATCTAATCACTCTTATCTCCTCTCCACATTTTGAATAGGAGTGCGGCAAAGAAAAGCACATTTTCAATTTTCTGAGGGTATATGTTAAAAAAATTCAGCCTTGTGAAAAAATTTAACAAAAGCAAGCGCGATGAAAACACTTGAAAATGAATAAAAATGCCATCAAATTGTATACGGATGGCTCCAAAATGTCAGAGAAAACTATATGAACCTAGAATCAAGTCCTTCGAAAGCTTTGGGGAGCAATCTAGTATCTTCCAGGCGAAAATAAACTCTCTATCGAAAAATGTGTCCAGTTCAATATTAGCAGGAATTACTGAAAGCAGAAGATCAGCATTATATTTTATAGTTAAGCAGCCATTAAAGCGTTGAGCTCCAGCAGAAAAATATTGATTTTTGCTAGAGCTACTAGGAGCCTAGTATTGACATCTTTGAACAATATAGTCTTTTATAAAAGGTAAAAACGAGACACTGAGATAATTAGTCGACCTCTTTCGTTTGCACAAACTGTAGACACTCATAAATACTACCAAAAAAGAAAAAGAAAAAACTCGCGATACACAGGCAACTTCATAAATTATTTTTCGATCACTGTACACGTACATATACAAAGATATCAGTTTTCTGGTCGCTGTGTTCGATTTGTTTTTAGTTTTCGTTTCAGCGTCGGAACGCGCCTAACGATAAGGCGATTAATTATTTCTTAATCGACGCAACAACACGAGTAGTGGGCGTCGGATCGGTTATCTGGATTGACTATTAAACGCACCGGAGTCGATATGCTAATTGCACATGGCGAGAACAGCGTCAGTGACTCCACGTTCGGTTCGTGGGAGTAACATCCTGCTCCGAAAAAACACTTTCTAAATATAATTTATTCCTAGATCGATGGAAAGAAAAGGTCTATAAGGGAGTGGTAGTTCGCTCCTAAATGAAGGTAGCAGAAATATTTTATCTGCCACTGTAAACAACATCCTAAGTCTGTGATGGCGAAGAAAGATCATAGTTTCCATCGTTTTTATTATTCTTTGCGTCCAAGTAAATCTAAACTGACTGATAATAGATCATATTTATGCCAATATCTAAATACTAAAATTCCTATCTGCGATAAATAAATGGCGCTTCTTACAAACTTAATCCCAAAATGAAACGTATCACGAACATAAATGAAAAATATAATTTACTGTTTAAAATTGAATAAAAATTAATTAACAAATTTTCTTTTTTTAGGTGGGATATCATCGTATGAAATACCTTGGTTCGTATGGACAGCTCAAATTACAGGTGTGGTGGTAGGGAACTCTCTGCATTAAATTGGACGTGTTCGAAGGGGGACTTGGGATATCTCTGACTGTGTGGCGTAAATATTATAACAATATGTAGAATAAAATTCAATAAAAATTATTTTTCTTGTTCTTTTTCTTTTTTCTGATTTTTGGGTCCAAAAATCAAAAAGTTTAACAAAAATTATTTTTTTATTCTTTTTCTTTTCCTATTTTTTGATTTTTGATTTTCTGATTTTTTTAATTTTTAAATTTTCAAATTTTTTATTTTTAGATTTTTATATTTTCGAAATTTAAAATTTTTAGATTTTTAAATTTGCAACTACCCGCTACACTAGAAAGCGTTCAGTCAGTGGAGAGTAAAAGTTTGTTATAACTACCGACAAAAGAAGCTTATTTTTAGAACATTGCTTGTGATCGCACGCATTTGAGTGAATCAGAACATTTTACGTCGTCGATTGTCGATGGTAATCAACGTTTTTTCGTCACTGCTCGTAACAGTCGCTGAAAATAGTATTTTAAATTTAACAGTCTCTACCCCCCGATGTATATAATAAAAGATTAATCTTGCATCTCAGCTACGAAATTGTTGAAAATAAATTTTATCATTAAAAAATAATGCAGCACCAACTCTTACCTCCCTAGCTAGCTGCCCTCCCTCACCTCCTAACCAACTAACCCTACTACCACCAAGTACAATCCTTCTACCGACCAGTTTCCCCTACCTCTACCACTGCCAACTACGACCTCTACCACCAGCTATCCCCACCACCACTAACTACCGTCACCATTATCACCACCACCAATTGCCCCCATTACCATCAATTACCCCCACCACCACCTATTACTCCCAACTTGCCACCAACTACCCCCCCACTCTCACCACCAACACTGTCCCCACCATCACTGATTACCCCATTACCTACTTTTACCTAATACAGAAATTGTAAATGAAACTCAGACTTAATCCGTTTGAGATTAAAACTAACGATCTACTAACTAATAATCACCTATTTCATTGTCAACTAACAATTAATTTAATTGGAAATTAGGATTTAGGATTAAATCTTCGATTAATAATTTTAATGGGAAATTTAATGGATGAAAAATTTACTTGATTAATTGGCAATAAATTTATTTCCATTAAATCTCCGATTAACAATTTTAATCAGGAATTTAATTGATTAAAAATTTAATCTATTAATGCCCAACTCTGCCACAGTGTCGCTGCTTACGGGACAGAGTTTTGGGAATGTTTTCGTAAGATAAGCGTGTGTTCCTTCTCCAAAAATGCGCAATAAGGATACTGTGTGACCTGTAAACAAGCATTTGTCGCTAAAGCAATATTTACACTGCCATGTGTCTAAGTTTTGACTTATACACATGCATATATGCTATTGCTTATTTCTATTTTTCTATTTTAATTTGTTTATAATTTTTATACTTATATCAATGTTGTGATATGCTATTGTAATTGCTATTGCAATAAAAAATAAACAGTTGTAGTCTAAACGAAAAGAGCTTTATTTCATTTATGTACATTGATACAGATTTAGTATTAACATTAGTTTACTGATGAACATCACTGCCAAAATTCCCACGATCATCATAGACTCCTTCCGGTAACGAAATTACAGGAGTCGGATAAACAGAGAGGAATTCTCCTGTAAATAGAAAACACTCTGAGCATATCTAATTCCATCGAGGCCGCAGCTCGAATTAACTAAATTACAGGTCGATAGTGGTAAGCTAGACATAAGCAAAGTAATTCACCGACGTCTCTATCTGTATACCACAATCCTCACAGATCTCAAATGGCCATAGCTGGTATTCTTTGTAGTGCTAGCTGTAAAAACTAAAGGGCACACAGTAACATCTCAGTTATGGGGGCGCAGCTGAATATCCCACCCACGACTAGCCTCAAGTGGCCTCCTGATTCCTGGCTAACGTGGAAGTGCAATGGATACCCACTCCAATAACCAATACAAACAATCACAATAATGACGTCACATTAATTAATCAACATATCAGTAATGGCAACAGTAATACACATAACAGTAATATACATAACAGCAATGTAACATTGTGGGTAATTCATATTATCACCTACATAAAAGCACAACAACAATGTCAACAGTAGTAAAATATGCGTAATAGAGCGATAAAATCAGGGGTAACTCATCTTAGCATCTTTATATTAAATTGTGGCGTCATATTTATCAAACGAAAACAACAATATCAACAGTGGCAAAATATACATAATGCATTTATTAAAAACGTACACTAACGTAAAAAGATCTTAACACTAACATATATTAAAACTGAAAGGGAAAAAAAAATTAAAAAATATGTATGTCTTACACAGTTGATATGTAAACTTAATATAAGTATTGTATGGATGTCAAAATTAATTAAATATTTACTTTAAAAGCTTTTTCTTTAACACTTTTTACTATCATCATTATAGAAGTGTGGGATTCTTTTTCCTGTGGCAAAAGTTGATAAAAATATTTTTTTTTAGGGAAAATTCTTGTTTAAATAAACCGATCCCTTCCCCTGAGCGCATTATCCTACGGTGCGGCAACATTCGTTCGCAGGTATGCACGCACTCAGCTTGCGTCCGTCCCGTAATGTATAGCCCGAGAATCTCGCAACCGCGGCGGACCACTGCGACAAACGGAAATTAATTACCGACTTCATAAATTAATTAGAGGACAGCGATTATTAATTATACGCGGAGGTTTGTGTAATATTATGTCGTGAGGACGACACGAGGTCGGTGGTCGCGCCGTATTTTCGAAAGATCCGCCGGAGTTGGTTTTTATGATCGCGCGCAGTCTTCCTTACACGAGCGGCATTGGAATACCTGAGATGTTTACGTGTTCTATTGTTTAATTTATGTTATTCTGACGTACACATCCTTGTTGTATATTTATACATCCAAACATCGGTTGGGCAACTCCCCTTTTTCGACAATTTACTCGATGCGAACAGTTTAAATATGATCTACTTTTACGCCATATACAAAAGTGTACCCTAACAGCCAGAAATATTACATAGATATATTTGAAAATATATTTGTATAAATATTTTTCGTGAGAGGTTTTTGAATATATTTTTCATATTTTTTTCTAAATATAGATAAAATATCCAATTAAAATATTTATTCCATATTTTAAAATTGATGTAAGCGCCATATTTTTCTAAATATTTGTAAAATATTTATATGAAAATGAGATTTTTTTTATGCAATCTATTTAATTTGTCAGAATGAATAAAATTGTTTCTGTTATTTAGAATGCATAACGTCGATAACGAAAAGTTGAAACATACATAGAGTTGTCTAAAGCGAGAACTTGTTTTCACACATCACCATACAGTTAATAATCAATAATTCTGGCATCTTTTTAAGGCATACTGAAGGTTTATCAAATTAATCACTATTTTTTAATTGAAGTGTTCTAATAAAAAACAAACGTATTATTATCATTTATTCGAATAAGCCAATAAAAAATGAAAAATACTCATTTTAAGTCTAGCCTTGGCTGGTGCCAGGTACAACCCCATGGCATTTTTCATATCTTCGGTAAGTGGCGCTCTCAATGGCGTTTCCTTGTGGCCTCTAAAACAATGCCAATTGTATTAGATCATACATGAATAAAAAATCGTAACAACATTATCAACACTACTAATACATTTGGAGCATTTACAATAATTGAGTGTTAGCTACATTCTAATACTTACGATACTTAATTTTACTTTTTCATAATATTTCATAACATTCTACGTACAAACAATAAAAACAACACAACGTATTCTAACCTCTATTTGAGGTATGACGCTTATCTACCGAGATGAATCTCTTAAGCAAATCAACTAGCAATTTATCTGGTAGATGCAGTACATAATGATACATAAAATTCTACAATTATAGTATTAAACGATTTCTGTATATAGCGATATTGAGCATTCCAATTATCTTATAAATGCCATGATAATGTCAAAGTTTCGCTCACCTTCGTAGTCACCCACAAAAACTAAACACACCCCGCAACAATTAATTACACAGTTAACCCTAATCTACCCTAATCGTATACTATTATAAACTATAACATGTAACGGAACAACGAAATGAAAACGTTGATGATACGCACGTGCGCGTATCATTTTATGTACTAATCATAGACACATAAACAAAACTAAATCATTATAACACCGCACCGTATATGAATAGAGGTGTGTGTTGACGTTCGCAACTTACAAATATTACAATAATATAATACAAAACGCAGATATATTAATAGAAAAGTTACAAGCGCTCAACTTTAGATAGATACTAATTAAATCTTATTAGATATATATTATCTAATTTAATCTTTAAACTATTATTTTAAATAAGTAGATACCCACTTAATTGTTATGCATATTTTACCCTTTATATATTATTCGTCCTACGCACAAAATGTATTAAAAGCAAAATTCAATCTTTTTTTTTATATAAAATAAATATTTTAGAGAAATACAAGCAAAAATATTCTTGCAGAGTTATGAAAAATAATATTGAGAAAACATTTGCAATAAAATATTATAATGCTACATAACATACTATATTTTTTAAATGTTTTCTAATATATTTTCTAATAATATATTTATGCATATATATTAAATAAATTAATATCAATAATTTTTAAATAATCTTAATAAAAAATAGAAATAAATATAGTTGGTCACTGGGGTACGCTTCATACATTCAAAATATCCAGATTATTTCGATCCAGACAGACATGGCTATTGTAGTCGTAGGAGCGATATAGCATCAGATAGAACACAGACAGTTGGTCGGTATATAATTCTAAACACTTCTTATTTTTCCTTGGGCTTAATGGGCATTCCTCGCACGTGCTTTATAGGAGACACGCGAATGTCTCAGAGACTTTTGTTTTGTGACGCATATTCAGATAATTCTCGGAGGCGGTTTGGAACTTGAACAGCGCGAGGTTTTAAATTCTCGTTAAAAAATATACTAGTACAGCGCGATCATGTCAGTCGGAGATAAATGTATTGGAATATTAAAACTTATACGTTGAAAAACATCGTTGAAAATAAAATTACTGAAGGAAATTAGATTTGCGATTTACATTACGCAGGAGCCATTGATTCTACGGGTTCTCGATGA